>CM055118.1:142548029-143748029 GCA_029206835.1 Rana muscosa
GCAGTGGGGGGGGGAGGATGGCAGAGGGCAGGCTGGTGCAGGGGCAGCTCCACTATTCCGGGCACAGACAGGCAGCAGCAGCAGCAGGAAGCAGCAGATAGAAGGAGGAATGCAGCAGCCACATCTGACTGAGCCCAGACTGTCTGCTCACACTCACCGCTAACATGTCTGGGACCCCAATCTGCAACAGCACAAGGGCCCACCGGAGGACCTCTTTGCCATGTATTCCAAGGGAGCAGGTAAGTGTCACAACTTATGTCCTTCCTCTCTCCGGTGACATTGCGATCACTCACACAACTTTCTCCTCTGTCCTCCGCTGAGACTGGAGGAGGACTCCACTCTTCCTGAACTCTGTGTCCTGCTACTACTGGGGAGACATCCTCATCCCACAGCTTCTCTACACATAGGACACCTCTGCAACTTTCCTCTTACATTGTCTGCAGGGGACCAACATCACAACTCTACACAGGAACACTGGTGGAGTTGTGCAGATATTGTCCACTGCACAATTATAGATTATAGTAGTTGTGTCCTGGTGTATTATACAATATTACAGTACAGGTTTGTAATAGTTGTGTCCTGGTGTATTATACAATATTACAGTACAGGTTTGTAATAGTTGTGTCCTGGTGTATTATACAATATTACAGTACAGGTTTGTAATAGTTGTGTCCTGGTGTATTATACAATATTACAGTACAGACTTGTCATAGTCATATCCCGGTGTATTGTATGATATTACGATATAGATTAGTAGTCATGTCCTGGTATATTATATGATGTTACAGTAGAGATTAGTAGTAATTATGTCCTGATGTATTATACAATATTGCAATATAGATTAGTAATAATGGTGTCTAGGTATATAATAAATTACAGTACAGATTAGTGGTAAACATGTCCTGGTGTATTATATGATACTTCAGTACAGGTTAGTAGTAGTTGTTTTTCTGTTGTATTATATATTACAGTACTTCTTAGAAGTAGTAGTGTCCCAGGGTATTATATGGTATTACAGTAAAGGTTAGTAGTAGTAGTGCCCAGGTGTATTATACAATATCGCAGATTAGTAGTAGTTGTGTCTCCATGTATTATATGATCAGTACATTACAGATTAGTAATAGTTGTACCTGGCGTATTATATTATACTACAGTACAGGTTAGTAGTAGTTGTTTTACGTTGTATTATACAATATTACAGCACAGATTATTATTAGTAATGTCCCAGTGTATTATATGATATTAAAGTACAGATTAGTGGTCATTGTGCCCTGATATATTATTTAATATTACAGTACAAAGTAGTACATACAGTAGTTGTGCCCGGTGTATTATAAAATATTGCAGTACAGAATAAAAGTAGTGGTGTCCTGGTCTATTATATGATATTAAGGTACAGGTTAGTAGTTGTATTTTGGTATGATATATGATATTACAGTACAGATTAGTAGTAGCTGTGTCTGGTGTATTATATGATAATAAAGCACAGATTGGAAGTAGTGGTGTCCCAGTGTTATATATGATATTATGATATGGATTAGTAGTAGTTGTATCCTGGTCTATTATATGATATTGCGGTACAGATTAGTAGTAGTTTTATCCCAGTAAATGATACAATATCATGTTCCAGATTGGTAGTATGGTGCCCCGGTGTATTATACGATATTACATTATAAATTACTAGTGATTGTGTCCTGGTCTATTATATGATATTAAGGTACAGACTAGTAGTAGTTTTGTCCTGGGATGTTATATGATAGTACAGTAGTGATTAATAGTAGTCGTGTAATTTGGGAAGATTTACTAAACCTGGAGCACTCAGAATCTGGTGCAGCTTTTCATGGTAGCCAATCAGCTTTTAACTTCAGCTTGTTCAATTAATCTTTAACAATAAATCCAGGAAGCTGATTGGTTTTTATGCAGAGCTGCACCACATTTTTCTCTCTCTAGTTTTAGTAAATCAACCCCATGGTGTATTATACAATATTACAGTACAGATTAGCAGTAGTTGTGTCCTGGCATTTTATACGACATTACAGTACAGTTTGATAGTAGTTGTGTCCCAGTGTAATATACAGTATTACGGTACAGATTAGTAGTAGTTGTGTCCTGGTATGGTCTACGATATTTACAGTAGAAAAAGTAGTAGTTGTGTCCTGGTTTATTATATTGTATTAAAGTACAGGCTAGTAGTAGTTTTTTCCTGGTATGTTATATGTTATTACAGTACAGATTGGTAGTAGTCATCCCCTGGTGTGTTATGTGATATTATGGTATAGATAAGTAGTAGTTGTGTCCTGTGTTTACTATTTAGAATTACAGTACAGATTAGTAGTAGTAATGTCCCGATGAATTATATGATATTACAGTAAAGGTTAGTAGTAGTGGTGTCCCAATGTATTATATGATATTACAGTACAGATTAGTAGAAATGAAGTCCCAGTGTATTATATACTACCATACAGATAATAAGTAGTAGTGTCCTGGTGTATTATATGATATTACAGTGCGGATTAGTAGTAGTAGTGTCCCAGTGTATTACAGAACAGATTAGTAGTAATAGTATCCAGGTGTATTATATGATATTACAGTGCAGATTAGTAGTAGTAGTGCCCAGGTGTATTATATGATATTACAGTACAGATTAGTAGTAGTAGTAATAGTGTCCCAGTGTATTATATGATATTACAGTACAGATTAGTAGTAGTAGTAGTAGTGCCCCCCGGTGTATTATATGATATACAGTACAGATTAGTAGTAGTAGTGCCCCCCGGTGTATTACAGTACAGATTAGTAGTAATAGTGTCCTGGTGTATTATATGATATTACAGTACAGATTAGTAGTAGTAATGTCCCAGTGTATTACTGTATTTAATATTACAATATAGATTAGTAGTAGTTGTGTCCTGGTGTATTATATGATATTACAATATAGATTAGTTGTGTCCCGGTGTATTATATGATATTACAATATAGATTAGTAGTAGTTGTGTCCCGGTGTATTATATGATATTACAATATAGATTAGTAGTAGTGGTGTCCTGGTGTATTATATGATATTACAATATAGATTAGTTGTGTCCCGGTGTATTATATGATATTACAATATAGATTAGTTGTGTTCCGGTGTATTATATGATATTACAATATAGATTAGTTGTGTCCCGGTGTATTATATGATATTACAATATAGATTAGTTGTGTTCCGGTGTATTATATGATATTACAATATAAATTAGTTGTGTCCCGGTGTATTATATGATATTACAATATAGATTAGTAGTAGTTGTGTCCCGGTGTATTATATGATATTACAATATAGATTAGTAGTAGTTGTGTCCCGGTGTATTATATGATATTACAATATAGATTAGTTGTGTCCCGGTGTATTATATGATATTACAATATAGATTAGTTGTGTCCCGGTGTATTATATGATATTACAATATAGATTATTAGTAGTTGTGTCCCGGTGTATTATATGATATTACAATATAGATTAGTTGTGTTCCGGTGTATTATATGATATTACAATATAGATTAGTTGTGTTCCGGTGTATTATATGATATTACAATATAGATTAGTTGTGTCCCGGTGTATTATATGATATTACAATATAGATTAGTAGTAGTTGTGTCCCGGTGTATTATATGATATTACAATATAGATTAGTTGTGTTCCGGTGTATTATATGATATTACAATATAGATTAGTTGTGTTCCGGTGTATTATATGATATTACAATATAGATTAGTTGTGTCCCGGTGTATTATATGATATTACAATATAGATTAGTAGTAGTTGTGTCCCGGTGTATTATATGATATTACAATATAGATTAGTTGTGTCCCGGTGTATTATATGATATTACAATATAGATTAGTTGTGTCCCGGTGTATTATATGATATTACAATATAGATTAGTTGTGTCCCGGTGTATTATATGATATTACAATATAGATTAGTTGTGTCCCGGTGTATTATATGATATTACAATATAGATTAGTAGTAGTTGTGTCCCGGTGTATTATATGATATTACAATATAGATTAGTAGTAGTTGTGTCCCGGTGTATTATATGATATTACAATATAGATTAGTTGTGTCCCGGTGTATTATATGATATTACAATATAGATTAGTAGTAGTTGTGTCCCGGTGTATTATATGATATTACAATATAGATTAGTTGTGTCCCGGTGTATTATATGATATTACAATATAGATTAGTAGTAGTTGTGTCCCGGTGTATTATATGATATTACAATATAGATTAGTAGTAGTTGTGTCCCGGTGTATTATATGATATTACAATATAGATTAGTAGTAGTTGTGTCCCGGTGTATTATATGATATTACAATATAGATTAGTAGTAGTTGTGTCCCGGTGTATTATATGATATTACAATATAGATTAGTAGTAGTGGTGTCCTGGTGTATTATATGATATTACAATATAGATTAGTTGTGTCCCGGTGTATTATATGATATTACAATATAGATTAGTTGTGTTCCGGTGTATTATATGATATTACAATATAGATTAGTTGTGTTCCGGTGTATTATATGATATTACAATATAGATTAGTTGTGTTCCGGTGTATTATATGATATTACAATATAGATTAGTTGTGTTCCGGTGTATTATATGATATTACAATATAGATTAGTTGTGTCCCGGTGTATTATATGATATTACAATATAGATTAGTTGTGTTCCGGTGTATTATATGATATTACAATATAGATTAGTTGTGTCCCGGTGTATTATATGATATTACAATATAGATTAGTTGTGTTCCGGTGTATTATATGATATTACAATATAGATTAGTTGTGTCCCGGTGTATTATATGATATTACAATATAGATTAGTTGTGTTCCGGTGTATTATATGATATTACAATATAGATTAGTTGTGTCCCGGTGTATTATATGATATTACAATATAGATTAGTTGTGTCCCGGTGTATTATATGATATTACAGTACAAACCAGTAGTAGTAGTGTCCTGATATATTAAATATTACAGTACAAGCACTGCCATGTCATTATACACAACACAGTTCTGATGTCGGGTGAATGAGTGATGTAGGATGATCACACTCACAGTACTACTACCCCTATTTTGTATGATACTCCAATCACACCTGTGACCTCTGTACCTCCTCCATTCTGTCCCCCGAGTCTCCAGGATTATTACAGACAGTGTGTACTATCAGGCCCCACACCACTGGACTATATTATATTATGTTGCAATCTGTGATCTATTGCTGTCCACTTCCTGTGGAGGAGGAAGAACGACATCTGCTGAGAACTGTCAAAGTATCCATGAAATCTTTTTACACCTTAGTACTAAGCTACATGAAGATGTATAAAGTGTATTGTATTGTGGAGTCCTGGTGTTGCCTTCACCTCGTTGCTGGTGTCACACAGTATTGTGTACTGATGGTGTTGGGGGTTCCAAGTTTTGGGGTACAGAATCATGATATTATTATGGCCAGAGGCTGCGTATGGCTTCATTTATGGGCTCAGGGCTTTGATGATGTGAGTTACTTTCTGCAGAGATTGTGGAGCTCCTTCTGTCTGTTGTGCTTCAAACTAAATCTAAAACGTTGTTGAGAGTAACTGCATTACAAAATATTCAGTATAAAGGATCTGTATCAACGTTTGAAAAAAAATGAATAAAAAATAAAAAATAATAATAATATATATATATATATATATATATATATATATATATACAGAGTACATACATATCATTTAAATGTAATGCGGCCTTTTCTTCCTCCGTGTTTCTGGCAGTGTGAGCAGAGCATGCCCGTCGATCATTCCAGGTGCCTGTCAGTTATTTCACCTTCCAAATGTTGTTCTTCACTTTGCGGGTCTTTGTGAAATTCATTAGTGGCAAAGTCATTGTTTGTGTGACGTTGACTTTCCCAATTCTGTTTCCAATCAGCAGCTTCCGTGTGAATGGAGTATGACAACAGAGTGTAGAGAGGGGCAGATGTGTGTGTGTGCTGCACTGTACGGCATGCCCTTGCGCGCACACAGGGCTCCATTTATAAAGCAGTGACTGTGACTTTCACCAAACATTCTCTTTCTGGTCCAGGTCTTTTAAATGACAGTGATTGCTTCTCCTCCAGAGAATGTTTGGTGAAAGTCACATCCACTGCCTGACAAACAGATCTAATAGAGACTCTGTTTTTACTCAATTTCACTTTCACAGTTTAAAAAAAAAAAAATCGGATTGTTTAAACGTTGTTTGCTTTGAGCTGTGAGAATATTTGGGGATCGTATTGTATATTGTTTTCCTTAAAGCCCCGTACACACGATCGGTTTGACTGATGAAAACCGTCCGATGGATGGTTTTCATCAGACCAACCGATCGTGTTTGGTACCCATCGGTCTTTTTTCCATCAGTTGTAAAAAAATAGAACTTTTCCGATGGATAAAAAACCGACGGGAATTTCCGATCGTCTATGGGCAAGTCCATCAGTTAAAAAACCCACGCATGCTCAGAATCAAGTTGACGCATGCTCAGAAGCATTAAACTTCATTTTTCTCGGCTCATCGGAGTGTTTTACGTCACCGCGTTTGGAACGGTCGGTTTTTAGACTGATGGTGTGTGGCCAAGACTGATAAAAAACAGTTTCATCGGATTTCCGATGGACAAATCCATCGGACGAAAATCCATAGGTTATCCGATCGTGTGTACAGGGCTTTAGTGATTGCTTCCTGACCTCATCATATCCTGATTACAGCAGATATTTACAAACATCACTCCGGGATGTGTCACTTCTAATGGTGTGAATGTCCATTGACAGGCCCCTCAATGTTGGCCGAACAATCCCTTCTTCTTGTACACAGTGCAGGATTTTGGTGTTGTCACAGTAGTTTGCTTTATAAACTCCACCAAAAGCTGGCCATGCACAGCTAGATTCATGTAGATAAAAGAAAGGCAGCAGCTCGATCTTCCTCAATGAAAATAATTTACTAATCCAGGTGTGGTGCAAAATAATACAGGGCTAACGCGTTTTGGCGTGCGTCCTTAATCGTAGCTATGATTAAGGCTACACGCCGAAACGCGTAAACCCTGCATTATTTCGTACCACACCTGGATTAATAAATGTATTCATTTCGTAGGATCGAGCTGTCAGCTTTCTTTTAGTTACATGTTTGCTCGAGTGTTAGGAGGACACTACAAGCCAGTGCACCGACCGCTCACCACCTCCGGGAATTACTACAGGTGTTCTCTACTATGTTTATTCTTTTGGTTCAGCCTGCGGGCTGTATTAAAATATTCTTACAGCTTCCTCCATCTACACTATACAGCACAGATGGCTGCTGCGGCTATACAGAATACAGACTACTTTATTGATCCCAATGGGAAATTGTTACGCCACAGACACACTTAACAAACAACACAAAATCACAACAATAGACTGAACAAGATGCAAAAACACAAGAAAATGACCAATAACAGCCCTTAAAACCAAATAACAAAATTAAAACTACACTTCAAATAAAACATCCATACAATTAAAATATTGTATTCTCACAACCAGCACCAGGGGCTACTGAAGAGTGGGGGGGGGGGGAGATTCAATAAAACTGGAGCACTCAGAATCTGGTTGTTGTGCATGGTGGCCAATCTTAGCTTCTAACTTCAGCTTGTTGGTTCCTATGCACAGCAACACTAGGTTTTACACTCTCCAGTTTTAGTAAATCTCCCCCCAGTGGCTGCATCTGATTGGATGCAGCCGCTGTTCAGCCAACAATTTTCTGTCTTGATCCTTCAATTTTTTAATTGAAGGATCCCCAACAGGAGGGTGGTGACAAGGTCAACAACAAAGTGAAATTCGTAATTAATTGGTTGTAAAGCCACTTTTCTTCTTCCTACAATCTCCTCTGTTATATTACAGTATGTGCCCCAGTGCATGTTGTTTATCAAAAATATGCTGCTTCATAACTAATTTGGCGCTCACGTGACCGCCCTCCGATGTCTTCCCCGATCTTACAGCTACAGCGGGTGGGGCTGAGAATACCCGGCTGATGTCGGCTAGGAGGAGGGGAGGAGAGCTGCGGTGGTCACATGAGTGCCGAGCGGTGCTCTGGAATTAGGTATGAAGCGGCATATTTTTGATAAACAACATGCACTGGGGCACATACTGTAATATAACGGAGGGGATTATAGCAAGAAAACTATTTTTGCAGCAGGAGGGAAGCGATTGGCCATGACACAGCTGACAGGCAGGTAGAGAGGGAGGAGAGAGGGAGCAAGGAGAGACAGTAGATGACAGAGGCACGTAAACTGACCACGTGTCAGGGCTCAGCAGCCATGATAAACTGTGGTCAGTTTACAAGGGGGATGGCAGGAGCAGGCAGAATCAGGCAGGTATTTCAGGTGATACAGGGGGCCAAATTACACAGCACAAGCACTGTGCTGTATAACATGCTTTAGGGAAATAGGACCCAATTTTTATTTTATTTTAGGGTTACAAACACTTTATGCCCCTAATGTATATTTAACCAAATCGGGTCCACCCTATAGCAGTTTTACTGCTACAAGGTGGCACCTGTGTGCCAGATCACATATATATATATACGTGATTCAGCTCTTCCCAATGCGCCGCCGCTGGCTCGCTCCCGATGCGATCACAGCCCAGCGGCGGGTACCCACTGATGATCTATGTAAACAAGGCAGATCGTTGTTCTCTCAGTAGGTAAGGCGTGGATCCTGTGTTCCTGCAAATCAGGGACATGGATCAATGCCTTCTCCTAGTAAAAGCACCTCCCCCACAGTACAAAAACACTGGCTAGGCACACATTTAACCCTTTGATCGCCCCTGATGTTAACCCCTTCACAGCCAGTGTACAGTGCCAGTGCATATTTTTTAGCACTGATCACGGTAATAATGCCACTGGCCCCCAAAAAGTGTCAGTATCCAAATTCTCCACCGTAATATCGCAGTTCCACTTTAAGTCGCTGATGGCCGCCATCACTAGTAATAAATAAATAAATAAAAATATCCCATTATTTGTAGGAGCTATAACCTTTGCGCAAACCAAGCAATATAAGATTATCGGGATTTTTTTTTTTACCAAAAATATGTAGCAGAATACATATTGGCCTAAATTCATGAAGAAATTCGATTTTTTTTCTCCCATTTTTTTATTGGATATGTTTTCTAGCAGAAAGTAAAACACATTGGTTTTTCTTTTTTTCAAAATTGTTGGTCTTTTTTTTGTTTATAGCGCAAAGAATAAAAAAACAGAGGTGATCAAATACTACCAAAATAAAGCTCTATTTGTGGGAAAAAAAAGACATCAATTTTATTTTGGTACAGCATCGCACAACCGCGCAATTGTCAGTTAAAGTAACGCAGTGCTGTATCGCAAAAAAAAAAGCCTGGTCATGGAGGGGGGTAAATCCACCGGAGGTCAAGTGGTTAAAGCCAAATCCTATCTTTTTTTGTATAGAGTAGGGAAGGGTTAACATCGCTCATCAGTTTTTTTTTTTTCATTAGGGGGGTGTCCTTTTACTTCCTATTCTGTAAGCTCGATAGGAAGTGAGAGGATATCTTTCCAATGTGAGGAATATCCTTATTGGATAGTTATGGAATCAAGTGTCCCCATTGGAAGATCTGTTCCTGTTTTGGTGGCCAGTCCAAATTTGGGATTTATCCTCATTTTCATTTCTGATGATATTGATGATCAGGACAATTGGGGAGAATTAAAGGGGTTGTAAAGGTAAAAGTTTTTCCACCTTAATGCATTCTATGCATTAAGGTGAAAAAACTTCCGACAATACCGCCGCCCCCAGCCCCCCCTGTTTTACTTACCTGACCCCTCGAAAGTCCAGCGCTCGCCCCCGACATCCTCTTCGCCGCTCAGCCTGGCCGTTGATTGGCTACACTGGATGGATTGAAAGCAGCGCAGCCATTGGCTCGCGCTGCTGTCAATCACATCCAATGACGCCGGGCCGAGTGATACAGTGAGCGGCAATAGCCGCTGGCTGTATCACAGGAGCGCGCCCGAAATCACTCACCACCATGCGAGAGAGCTCGCATATAGGTGGTGAGTGATTGCGGGGAGGAGCCGAGACAGCCGCCGAGGGACCCCAGAAGACGTGGATCAGGACCACTCTGTGCAAAACAAGCTGCACAGCGGAGGTAAGTATAACATGTTTGTTATTAAAAAAAAAAAAAAAACATTTTTGTTTAGTGATCCTAAATCTCTCTAATGCCGCGTACACACGATCGGAATTTCTGACAACAAAACCGTGTATTTATTTTTTTCCGATGGATGTTGGCTTAAACTTGTCTTGCATACACACGGAGCACGCGTCAAATTGATTCCGAGCACGCGTCAAATTTTTGTGCGTCGGAATTGGATGCACACGATCGGAATTTCCGACAAGAATTTTTGTTGTCGGAAAAATTGAGAACCTGTTCTCGAACATTTGTTGTCAGAAATTCCGACAGCAAATGTCCGATGGAGCCTACACGCAGTCGGAATATCCGACCAAAAGCTCACATCGAACATTTGTTGTCGGAAATTCCGACCGTGTGTACGCGGCATAACAGGGACACAAAAAACTTGACAGTGGCTGTAACCCCCTCACCACTTTATCAAAATCAAAAAAATATGCCTTTACATTGATTAAGAATTCTGAAACCAAGGAGAAAATTATTTACGTTGAAGCTAAATTGCCATCTTTTAGTAAAAGAAAAAAAAAGAAAAAAATTTCCACCTTGAAAAAACTTAAACTTTTCTTCTGAGTGTAACTGATGTAATGGAAATGATTGTTAGCCAGAGTTCCTCTGAAGCAGCCAAGGTTCTCCTGATCCTCAAGGCTGCGGGTATTGTCCCTTGTGTTCCACTTTTTTTGTGTTTAAAAAAAAAAATACTTTATTTTATATAAAATACATAAAAAAACAAATACTTAACTGGGGCACATTCCATCCTGTGCTGTGACGCAGCGCATGCGTACACTACATTACAATACAGTTCCAATCACACAATAAATGACATTCACCCCACTCTATGATACCTAACGTGTTGTGTGGAGCAAAGTCAGATAGACATCAGGTAGACATCGCAACCAGAGCAAACTGTTCAAACATTGCAAAACTTTTCCAAGTTCTGCTATTGGACGACCCGAATGATGCATTTGGTGACTGCTGTTGGTATCTATTTCTAAGGTGATAATGGAGATGTTAGAATGATCCGTGCATCCCTTCGGGGAGAGCGTCGCTGCACAAAACTCCAGAATACCAAAAAAGGGCATTCGTGTGGCATTTAGCATCGTGGGGCTCAGGAAGGGACGCTGGTGACATCTAGAACTAAAGAGGACAAAATTTAAGAAAGAAAAAAAAAAAAAATGAATCTTCAGCTGCCGCTGGGGTCTTTTCTGTGAAATAGAGAAAAGGTCCAGAAAAAAAAAAGACTCTCTGAGAACAGAATCCGGGCAGGGAGATGTCTCTAGCAGGGTCTGTACATTGCTCAAACTGTATTTTTAGCCAGAGAATTTTTAGAGAAAAGTTAGTGAGTACGGAACATTTTTTTCCCCTCTCGTTTGGCTGAGAGAAGAAGTGAGCCTGTGTTTTGCAGGAATTCAGTTCCCTGTGGATTTGCAGAGGGCATGGGGAAACGGAGCTCTGAGTCCGCACATGTGCTCATCAGGATGGGGACGCATTTTCGATTAAAGTAAATAAAATGCGCAGGGCGGCCTGGGAGGGTGAAGCTGCACTTCCTGCAGGAATTAGGACTTTGCTGGGAATGGTGGATGATTGCTGAGTGTGCTGCCGGCTGACAGCCTCATCCCAGTCTCCTAATATCCTTTGTGGATTGATCCTAGTATTAGAGGGATGCCACTTTATCCTCGCTGGGTCTCCGGTTCAGATGCTGTTGCAAATAACACAGACTTGGTACTGAACTCATTAGGTGGCGTTTTGTGCTGGAATTGTGAAACATCTCACCCACTTACAGGGATGTCTCCAACACTGCAGGAGGGAGTAGACGATATGCAAGGGAAAGTGGAAATATAAATCCCAGAGAATAAAGCACACAGGGAGCGGAGCACCATATACATATAAAATATACAGGAGGATGTCCAGCTGCAGCCCCCGAGGGCCGAATCCCTGACATATTTTCAGCATTTCTCTAATTAACAGACAGTAATGAATGAAGTAAAATGAGGATACAGTCCCAAAATCCTCACTATATGCAGCCCGTAAGGACAAGCTGGATCCCTGCCATGTAGTATTCAAGGGTTATGGTACAGGTAGAGTGCAGATTACAAAGAGTATCACATACTGGAAGTATAATATACAAAAAGTCCAACATACAAGAAGCATATTATAAGTGTAGTATACAAAGAGTATAACATACAAGGAGTATAACGTACAAAAAGAATAGTACAGGCAGTCCCCGAGTTACAACCAAGACAGGGTCTGTAGGTTTGTTCTTAAATCGGTTGTATACCCGCTGCTGTTTTTTTTTTTTTTTCATACCTGTAAGGCAAAAGGCATAATGAGCTAGTATGCACCGCATACTAGCTCATTATGAAATACTTACCTTAGAACGAGGCATCGGGAACTTACCTGGTCCACGCCGAGGGAGATGTCATCTTGCCTCGGCGTGTCTTCCGAGTATCGCCGCTCCAGAGCTGTGAGTGGCTGGAGCGGCGATGTCGTCACTCCCGCGCGTCGGCAAGGTCCGGCGGCTGCCGGCCTTTAGCCGAGAATCCCCGTTGCGCATGCGCCACTGCATTCAGCGGCTCATTGCGAGGGGAATATCTCCTAAACCGTAAAGGTTTAGGAGATATTCTTTTTACCTACAGGTAAGCCTTATTATAGGCTTACCTGTAGGTAAAAGTTAAAAATTTGGGTATACAACCGCTTACCTGTAAGTTGGAACAGGTAAATTTTTTAAGTGTAACTCCAGCCAAAAAAACTGTTTTTACATTTTTTGGATAGCATAAGGAAGGGTTAACCCCTGTTGCATTTGTTTTGCTGTCTGTGCCCCTGTTCAGAAGATTTCACTTCACTTTCTGTCTCAATGACAATTGGATTTAGAAAATTTTGGGCTGTTGTGGAAACAAGGATTGGTGATAAAGCTTCAGTGGAGACATCTTTTTCCCTTAATAACTCTTATAGGAGTGAATTTCCCTTCCTAGGGTTAGATTTCCTCTCACTTTCGGTTGTCTCCCCCTGTTTGTTAAAGAGGGGTTCCACCCGCAATTTTATTTTTTTTAAAAGTCAGCAGCTACAAACACTGTAGCTGTTGACTTTTAATAAGGACACTTACCTGTTCTACTGGCTCGCGATGTCGCCCCCCCCCCCCCCCCCCGAGGCCGATCCCTCGATCCTGGCAGCTCCCGGCGCTGCCATCTTCACTAAGGGAGACAGGCAGTGAAGCTGTGCGGCTTCACTGCCCGTTTCCTACTGCGCATGCGCGAGTCTCGTATTGTTTTCTGAATGGACGGCTGCTCTCTGGGATACACACAGTTCCCAGAAGGCAGCGCGCCCCATTCACCAGAAGACACCGCGAGTAGGACGAGGAAGAAGACCAGCCGCGGACGATGAAGAGGCAGATTAGGAACATCCGCATAGCAACCGCTATTTCTGGTAAGTAACATTTATTTATTTATTTTTCAATGTATTTTTTTCAATTTTTTTGGAGATTTTTGGTAAAAAAATAAATTTTCAGGGTGGAACTCCACTTTAAGTAGGAGTCATTTGCAGATTGGATGTTTGTAACCCGGGGACCGCCTGTATCCAAAGAGTATAACATACAAGGAGTATAACGTACAAAAATAATAGTATACAAAGAGTATTTCATACAAGGAGTATAACGTATAAAAAGAATAGTATACAAAGCGTATAACATACAAGTAGTATAACATACAAAAAGAATAGTATACAAAGAGTATAACATACAAGGAGTTATCGTACAAAAAGAATAGTATACAAAGCGTATAACATACAAGTAGTATAACATGCAAAAAGAATAGTATACAAAGAGTATTAGGCCACTTTCACACTGAGGCGCTTGAAAAACTGCCAGTAAAACACTGAGCGCTTTTGAAGCGCTTTTCAGGCGCTTTTGAAGTGCTTTCAATTCATTTCAATGGAGAGGGGCGTTTTTTCAGCGCACTGCCCCAGTGTGAAAGGATTCATTGATTTTAATGGAAATAAGTTTTCAGGCGCTTTTTTTAGCACTAAAGCGCCTGAAAAGCGCCTCAGTGTGAAAGTGGTCTAACATACAAGAAATATAATGTGCAGGAAGTGTAGTATGCAAGAGTATAGCATACAAGAACTATAACGTAATAGAAATATACAAAGAGTATGGTATATAAAGAGTATAAAATACAAGAATTATAATATAAAAAGAGTGTAGTATACAAGTATAAAACAAGAAGTATACAAAAAAGTATAGTATACAAAGAGTATAACATACAAGAAGTATAATATTCAAATAGTTTAGCAAATAAAGAGTACAAGAAATTACCTGCTGGGCATGCTGGGGAAGGGTACTTAAGGGGCAGACGCCATCTTAAGAGGCCTGTCCTTCGTCCCCTCATGGCCCTCCTGGCGTGAGGGGTGTATTGTGTGATTTTTGGCCTCGGAACCATGCTGGTCCGAGGCCGCAACTCCAACAAACAGGCCCAGTTATGCTGACTGGGTCTGCACTTTGAAGGTGATCCTGTGCTGTTCGTCCTGAGGGAGGAAGCCACTCAATGGAGGAAACCAGGGGAGGACCTGTCCTGGAAAAGACAGAGCGGAAGGCTGGTGTCTTGAGGAAGGCCTGGTGATTCTATTGGAGGATGCACCGCAGCTGAAGTTGCCTTACAGTCTGCCGGGTCGGCTTAAAGGCTTTTGACTGTTTGGCTGGAAGTTCGGATGTTAAGTCCTGTGGCAGAGGATCCCGGATTATCCAATTCTGTGCACAACCAGTCTGTGGCAGAGACTGGTCCTGATCATTGTCCGTGCATCATACCGGCCGCTAGGCCATGTGAGAGGGGCCTATCCGGGTGAGCAATACCCACTCCAGGGAGAGTGGTGAGTGACTGTGTTTTTGAGGAGTTCTCCCCAGTGATCTGTACCGTGTGCCTGAACCTACCCTTTCCCTTCACCCTTCTATATGTTTATGCAAAAAGGAAAATAAAACCTAACAGCAGAAGGTTTTACATCTTGTGTGGACATTGGAGTTCCTACAGACTTTCTTCCCCTATAGACAACGAATACTGAGGTAACGTGCAAGGCCCAAATAAAAACCAGCAGCTCCTGCGGGGGTAGTGCTACATATACAAAAAATATGGTATACAAAGAGTATAACATAAAAGAAGTGTAAAATACAAAAAGTGTAGTATACAAAAAAATATAACATACAGGAAGTATAATATTCAAATAATTTAGCATATTAAGAGTATAACATACTCAAAATATAATGTACATGAAGTGTAGTATACAAGAGTATAGCCTACAAGAAGTATAACATAATAGAAGTATACAAAGAGTATGGTATATAAAGAGTAGAACATGCAAGAAGTATATTATACAAAGAGTATAGTATACAACAAGTATAAAACAAGCAGTATGCACAAAGTGTAAAATACAGAATGTGTGGTATGCAGAAAATAAAACATACAAGGAGTACGATATACAAATAGTTTAGCATACAAATAGTATAACATACAAGAAATGTAACATACAAAGAGTAAAGCATACGGGGATTATAACATACAAGTTTAACATACAAGAAATATAATACATAATGTATATACAAAATAACATATAAAGAATGTGCTTTATATTGTGTAATGTATGCAAGCAGGATATTATGAAGGGAATAATGTTTATAATGTATGTAATATACAGCAGGGCATGTGTGTTGGGTTATTTTAGGATTGAATTCCGTATAGCCAACAAATGAAAATCATTTTTAAGAACAATTTGCTACTGAGTAAATACTTTGAAAACCTGTTTCCCATTATCCAATCCAGGAATATAAGAGAAAGGATATAGTATGTAAGGAAGACTGCACAGAATATACACATATACTGTATATATTAGGAGGGATATAGTATACTATAAAACGTAGGTTGTATAGGAGGGATAGTGTTTTACTATAAATATAGGTGGTGGATATATCATATACAGTATCTGTAGTAAACTGATGGTAGGTGAGTGTTTATTCCTTCTGTCCAGGCCTTGAAATGGGATCCTGTGAATTTTGGCCTTGTGATAAAATCAGGACAATAAGTAATAAGTGATTTGTAAAATGTGTAGAATTTTCTGAGTGTTGGCCGGGAAAGGGGCTCTGTGTGTTCCCATGTGATTGATAGTGTCACCTCCAGTTAGGCCATGGTAGGCGACTCCCAACAAATAACATTTTCCAGGAGGAGGTCTGGTCTCCCCCGGATTTCGGAGGAGGACCTGACCGAGCTTGACAGGCCTCTTTCAGTGGAGGAGGTGACTGTGGCGATGTCGCGCATGCATTTGGGGAAGGCGCCGGGACCGGACGGATATTCCCTTCTCTATTACAGGACTTTTGGAGAAGTACTGCTTCCGCATTTTCTCTCTGCGTATAATGCTACAGGGGAGGGGACGCCCCTCCCGGCGGACGCCTTGAGAGCACACATTGCCGTGATCCCGAAGGAGGGAAAAGATCCACTACGATGCCAAAACTATAGACCGATCTCGCTGCTCAATGTGGATCTCAAGATATTCACGAAAGCGCTTTCCATGCGTTTGATTGACTTAATGCCACAACTAATCCATTCCGACCAGGTCGGTTTTGTTCCTACTAGAGAGGCGCGTGACAACACGACTAAGGCAATCAACATGATCCACGCGGCAAGGACGCGTAAAACCCCTATGCTGCTCCTCTCGGCGGACGCCGAAAAGGCGTTCGACAGGGTGAGCTGGCCTTTCCTGTTTGAAACTCTCCGCTGGGTTGGCCTGCAGGAACGCATGATGAATTGGATGGTTGCAATATATTCCTGCCCATCGGCCCAGGTCAAGGTGAATGGCCACCTTTCTTCACCATTTCAGATTGCGAATGGGACGAGACAGGGGTGCCCTTTGTCGCCCCTGATATTCGTCCTCACGCTAGAACCTTTCCTGCGTATCATCAGAGACAACCCGGACATTACGGGACCACGCCTGGACGCCACCCTGTCCCCCAAGATCGCGGCTTTCGCAGACGATCTGCTCTTCTCTCTGACCAACCCCCTTGTGTCCACTCCGAACTTGCTCAAGGAACTGAAGCTATACGAGGAGGTGTCAATGTTTCGCATTAACTACCAGAAATCGGAGGCACTTGGGGTCGCCTTACCTCCTCCTTTAACTGACCTGCTCCGGGTTGATTTTCCTTTCAAATGGGCTATGTCCCATATCAAATATCTGGGTATCTTGTTACCCAGCAGGACGGAAGAGATTTTCCCCCTCAACTTTCCTCCCCTTTTGACGGCCGTAAAAAAAGACCTGCAAGAGTGGCAGCATGGCCTTTTTTCCTGGTTTGGCCGCTGCAGCATTGTGAAGATGAATGTCTTACCTAGACTGTTATACCACTTTCAGGCATTACCCATACGGGTGCTGGCGTCCTTCCTGAGAGCGGTTAACAGAACGCTAATTCGGTTTGTGTGGGCCCAGAAGCCCCCGCGGTTAGCGCAGAGAATTCTCCGGCTGCCAAAGTTGAAGGGTGGGGTAGCCCTACCGGACGTTACTCTCTATCACAAGGCATGTCATTTAACGCGTGCCTTGGATTGGTGCCGTCACGGCCTTCTGAAACAGTGGGTGCAGATTGAACGATCCTTGACTGGGGCCCACTTGGACTCGTTGCCCTGGTGCCAACCTCCCTTGCCAAAGGAGATTTCTGATCACCCTACAGTAGGGGTGACGATAAGGACAGCTTGGAAGGCCTTCCGTGATCATTCGATCGCACCGCTCCCGTCCCCGCTCACCCCAATTGTGGGCAACCCGGCTTTTAGTCCGGGTCTCAACGACCCTAGCTTCCTGGCGTTGAAACCGGTGGACAGGTCTCAAGTGCGACACTTTCTCACAAACGACCAATGGCATACTCGACGACAAATCCTAGAGGACCCTGCCCTGACTGGGCTCTCATTCTGGCAAAAAGTCCAGCTGTCCCACTTCATCCACACTTTGCCTTCTCCGAATACTTATGGGCGGCAGCTGACACCTTTTGAGTTGCTATGCCTGGACCTGTCCCCGTTGAGACATGCAATATCCCTGATATACCAAATCCTAGTTTCTCCCCCTCCGGACTTTAGGCCGCCCTATGTTACCAAGTGGGAACGGGAGCTGGGCCTACAACTTACGGGGAAACAGGTTGACCGAATCCTTCTCTTCGCTCAAACAACTTCTATCAGTGCAAGGCACCAGGAGATGGAATATAAGCTTCTGTCCCGTTGGTACTACACTCCGGAAAAGATACACAAGATGTTCCCTCAGAGCACGGATATGTGCTGGAGGTGCGGGGAGGAGGTTGGTACGCTCCTCCACGTCTTTTGGTCATGCCGCATCTTACAATCATTTTGGTCTGAGGTACACCGTATCGTCCAAAAGTTTACGGACAGAGAGTTGCCGTTGTCACCTGAGCTCTTCCTTCTGCACCACCACAATATCCCAACTAAGGGCTATAGAAAGTCCATATTGCCGCTTCTGTTCAATGCGGCAAAGGGATGCATCCCGCTGAATTGGAAGCAGACTCAGCCCCCATCGGTGGCGGGCTGGTTGGGCAGAGTGAAGGATGTCCATGACATGGAGGACTTGGTAGCAACGGAAAGAGGCCTAAGTGAGAAATTTTCCAAAACATGGTACTTCTGGCACGAATTTTACTTCTCGGAGGAATGCGGGCTCCTAATGGCTCGATCCACCTGAGAGGATCGAATTTGACTGCTCCCCAGGCGGGGTGGCTGTGGCTGGAGGCACCCTGTTCCCCACCCCCCGGGTGAAGGTGTTTTTTTTTTTTTTTCCTTCCCATCCCTCCCCTCCCCCTCTTGTATTCTTGCACTCCTTGCTTTCTTTTCTCTTACTTTCCCTGCTTTTTCTGTATTACCAACACTAGAGTGTTGGCCTGTGCAAGCCTGTTTCTCACGGGCTTGACGTTTCTATTTTTATCTAAATCGGCTTTTGCCACAAAAATACGGCCATGCAGGGGGCGGAGAGCTCCTGTAAGCCTGACACTTGTTGTGATCCCCCCCTCTGACAACGGGCTCTATATCTCTACTGTAATACTCATGAGGGGGTGGGGAATGTTTGCTGTTTTTTTGATACGCATCAGTGCGCTCTCTGTGTATCCGCATGTCCTTTTCTCTTAAATAAAGAATTTACAAAAAAAAAAATAACATTTTCCAGGGGAGCTGGGACAGTGACGGGGGACATTGTTGCGCCTTTGACAGATCGGAATTACTATGGAGGTTCATTATCACCAGGGAACTTTTCGCTGGCCGCTGTATCGTGACCGGTGACAAATGTGTTAGAGAAGAACATAAGAAGAGGATACATATGAAATATGAAGAGGTCTCTGAGAATAAATACATCTAATAAAGTGGCCAGACACACAAAGGCAATTTTGGGACATTTTGGATGACGATCAGAACTATGGGAAATAATTTGATCAGTGCATCGGTTTCATCAGTCACTTGGAATGTCATTAGAAACATTGTTCGATAGTCAGTTTCCATACTGATGGTACAGAGTATCTTTCATTTAGGTGGAATCAGTCCCCACAGAAGGGAAGGCTGGCGGTGTATGTATAGATTATTGAGCCTCCACTGTGCGATGCTGGGGCCAGATGTGGCCCCTTGACACTTTTTGTGCAGCCCTTTGGGCCCCTGTAGGCAATATTCTGTGTTTTCATGCTCAATCCCTGTGATTCATGGTCGATCCCTGACATCTCTTGTAGTATGTCTACAATCTCTGACCATCTCCTGTAGTATGTCTACAATCTCTGACCATCTCCTCTAGTATATCTACAACCTCTGACCATCTCCTGTAGTATGTCTAAAATCTCTGACCATCTCCTCTAGTATATCTACAACCTCTGACCATCTCCTGTAGTATATCTACAACCTCTGACCATCTCCTGTAGTATGTCTACAATCTCTGACCATCTCCTCTAGTATATCTACAACCTCTGACCATCTCCTGTAGTATGTCTACAATCTCTGACCATCTCCTCTAGTATATCTACAACCTCTGACCATCTCCTCTAGTATATCTACAACCTCTGACCATCTCCTGTAGTATATCTACAACCTCTGACCATCTCCTGTAGTATGTCTACAACCTCTGACCATCTCCTCTAGTATATCTACAACCTCTGACCATCTCCTGTAGTATATCTACAACCTCTGACCATCTCCTGTAGTATGTCTACAATCTCTGACCATCTCCTCTAGTATATCTACAACCTCTGACCATCTCCTGTAGTATGTCTACAATCTCTGACCATCTCCTTTAGTATATCTACAACCTCTGACCATCTCCTGTAGTATATCTACAACCTCTGACCATCTCCTGTAGTATGTCTACAAACTCTGACCATCTCCTGTAGTATATCTTCAACCTCTGACCATCTCCTGTAGTATATCTACAACCTCTGACCATCTCCTGTAGTATGTCTACAATCTCTGACCATCTCCTCTAGTATATCTACAACCTCTGACCATCTCCTGTAGTATGTCTACAATCTCTGACCATCTCCTCTAGTATATCTACAACCTCTGACCACCTCCTGTAGTATATCTACAACCTCTGACCATCTCCTGTAGTATGTCTACAATCTCTGACCATCTCCTCTAGTATATCTACAACCTCTGACCATCTCCTGTAGTATATCTACAATCTCTGACCATCTCCTCTAGTATATCTACAACCTCTGACCATCTCCTCTAGTATATCTACAACCTCTGACCATCTCCTGTAGTATATCTACAACCTCTGACCATCTCCTGTAGTATGTCTACAACCTCTGACCATCTCCTCTAGTATATCTACAACCTCTGACCATCTCCTGTAGTATATCTACAACCTCTGACCATCTCCTGTAGTATGTCTACAATCTCTGACCATCTCCTGTAGTATGTCTACAATCTCTGACCATCTCCTCTAGTATATCTACAACCTCTGACCATCTCCTGTAGTATGTCTACAATCTCTGACCATCTCCTCTAGTATATCTACAACCTCTGACCATCTCCTGTAGTATATCTACAACCTCTGACCATCTCCTGTAGTATGTCTACAAACTCTGACCATCTCCTCTAGTATATCTTCAACCTCTGACCATCTCCTGTAGTATATCTACAACCTCTGACCATCTCCTGTAGTATGTCTACAATCTCTGACCATCTCCTCTAGTATATCTACAACCTCTGACCATCTCCTGTAGTATATCTACAACCTCTGACCATCTCCTGTAGTATGTCTACAATCTCTGACCATCTCCTCTAGTATATCTACAACCTCTGACCATCTCCTGTAGTATATCTACAACCTCTGACCATCTCCTCTAGTATATCTACAACCTCTGACCATCTCCTGTAGTATGTCTACAATCTCTGACCATCTCCTCTAGTATATCTACAACCTCTGACCATCTCCTGTAGTATATCTACAACCTCTGACCATCTCCTGTAGTATGTCTACAATCTCTGACCATCTCCTCTAGTATATTATATCTACAACCTCTGAACATCTCCTGTAGTATATCTACAACCTCTGACCATCTCCTGTAGTATGTCTACAATCTCTGACCATCTCCTCTAGTATATCTACAACCTCTGACCATCTCCTGTAGTATATCTACAACCTCTGACCATCTCCTGTAGTATGTCTACAATCTCTGACCATCTCCTGTAGTATGTCTACAATCTCTGACCATCTCCTCTAGTATATCTACAACCTCTGACCATCTCCTGTAGTATGTCTACAATCTCTGACCATCTCCTCTAGTATATCTACAACCTCTGACCATCTCCTGTAGTATGTCTACAATCTCTGACCATCTCCTGTAGTATATCTACAACCTCTGACCATCTCCTGTAGTATGTCTAGAATCTCTGACCCTCTCCTGTAGTATATCTACAACCTCTGACCATCTCCTGTAGTATGTCTACAATCTCTGCCCATCTAATCTAGTATGTCTACAATCTCTGACCATCTCCTGTAGTATGTCTACAATCTCTGACCATCTCCTATAGTATGTCTACAATCTCTGCCCATCTCCTCTAGTATATCTACAACCTCTGACCATCTCCTGTAGTATGTCTACAATCTCTGACCATCTCCTGCAGTATCTCTACAATCTCTGACCATCTCCTGTAGTATGTCTACAATCTCTGACCATCTCCTCTAGTATATCTACAACCTCTGACCATCTCCTGTAGTATGTCTACAATCTCTGACCATCTCCTGTAGTATGTCTACAATCTCTGACCATCTCCTCTAGTATATCTACAATCTCTGACCATCTCCTGTAGTATGTCTACAATCTCTAACCTTATTCTGTAGTATGTCTACAATCTCTGACCATCTCCTCTAGTATATCTACAACCTCTGACCATCTCCTGTAGTATGTCTACAATCTCTGACCATCTCCTCTAGTATATCTACAACCTCTGACCATCTCCTGTAGTATGTCTACAATCTCTGACCATCTCCTGCAGTATCTCTACAATCTCTGACCATCTCCTGTAGTATGTCTACAATCTCTGACCATCTCCTCTAGTATATCTACAACCTCTGACCATCTCCTGTAGTATGTCTACAATCTCTGACCATCTCCTGTAGTATGTCTACAATCTCTGACCATCTCCTCTAGTATGTCTACAATCTCTGACCATCTCCTGTAGTATGTCTACAATCTCTGACCATCTCCTGTAGTATCTCTACAATCTCTGACCATCTCCTGTAGTATGTCTATAATCTCTGACCATCTCCTCTAGTATATCTACAATCTCTGACCATCTCCTGTAGTATGTCTACAATCTCTGACCATCTCCTGCAGTATCTCTACAATCTCTGACCATCTCCTGTAGTATGTCTACAATCTCTGACCATCTCCTCTAGTATGTCTACAATCTCTGACCATCTCCTCTAGTATGTCTACAATCTCTGACCATCTCCTGTAGTATGTCTACAATCTCTGACCATCTCCTGCAGTATCTCTACAATCTCTGACCATCTCCTGTAGTATGTCTACAATCTCTGACCATCTCCTGTAGTATGTCTACAATCTCTGACCATCTCCTGTAGTATCTCTACAATCTCTGACCATCTCCTGTAGTATGTCTATAATCTCTGACCATCTCCTCTAGTATATCTACAATCTCTGACCATCTCCTGTAGTATGTCTACAATCTCTAACCTTATTCTGTAGTATGTCTACAATCTCTGACCATCTCCTCTAGTATATCTACAATCTCTGACCATCTCCTGTAGTATGTCTACAATCTATGACCATCTCCTGTAGTATGTCTACAATCTATGACCATCTCCTCTAGTATATCCACAATCTCTGACCATCTCCTGTAGTATGTCTACAATCTATGACCATCTCCTCTAGTATATCCACAATCTCTGACCATCTCCTGTAGTATGTCTACAATCTCTGACCATCTCCCCTAGTATATCTACAATCTCTGACCATCTCCTGTAGTATATGTACAATCTCTAACCTTATTCTGTAGTATGTCTACAATCTCTGACCATCTCCTCTAGTATATCTACAATCTCTGACCATCTCCTGTAGTATGTCTACAATCTATGACCATCTCCTCTAGTATATCTACAATCTCTGACCATCTCCTGTAGTATGTCTACAATCTCTAACCTTATTCTGTAGTATGTCTACAATCTCTGACCATCTCCTGTAGTATGTCTACAATCTTTGACCATCTCCTGTAGTATGTCTACAATCTCTGACCATCTCCTGTAGTATGTCTACAATCTCTGACCCTCTCCTGTAGTATGTCTGCAATCTCTGACCATCTCCTGTAGTATGTTTGCTGTTGTTGACAATCTCCTGTAGTTTGTCTGCTCTCTCTGACCATATCCTGTAAGATGCCTATAGTCTCTGACCATCACCTGTAATATGTCTGCAATATCTGACCATTTCCTCTAATATGTCTGCAGTCCTTGTTAAACTCCATCTCTTGTATCATGTCTGCAGTCTCCAGCCATCTCTTGTAGTATGTCTGAGGTCTCTGACCATCTCCTGTAATTTGCCTGCAGTCACTCACCTTCTTTTGTAATATATCTGCAGTCTCTGACCATCCCCTGTTGCATATTTTCAGTCTCTGGAAGCTTTTTGCAGAATAACATTTTCTGAATATAATGTGTGGCCCTTTGGTGATGTCAGGGGCCACACGCGAGGACCCCTGTATCACAAAAGTCACCATAGCCCACTTTATACTTTGTCTTGGTGTTTTTGCTTTTTCTGAACCTCCCAGACAGATTTTGTAATTTTATAAATATTTGCTTTTTATGTACTTCCCATTTTTCTTTTAGGCCTCATGCCCACGGACGTTTTTACAGCCGCGTTTTTGAGCGTTTTTTACAGCTTAAAAACGCCTGTCCATGTTAGTCTATAGCTTCATGCCCACCTAGATGTTTTTGAGCTGCAAATAGCATAGACGTCTTTAAGCTGTAAAAAAAACCCAGGACCAGTGCGTTCCTCAGCGTCAGGGTTAGGCAGAAAAAAACACGAGCGTCAAAAAACGCTCAAAAACGCGCACTTACGCGAGGTCGCGTTTTTTAGCTCCAAATTTTTTTTTTTTTTTTTTAAATAAAAATAAATTTACAATAACATGGACAGGCGTTTTTAAGCTGTAAAAAACGCAGCTGTAAAAACGTCAGTGGGCATGAAGCCTTACGATAAATTTATTTTGTAAAGAAAAAGGACAAGTAAACAAGTTAGAAGAAACACATTTGTAATATACACTGTATACATGTATCACACATAGTCAAAGTACAATGACGCATTCGTGATTGATTGAAGGAAGAAACATTATGGCAAAGACAAGTTCTAAGATGACTGTCTGTGATGCTTTTCTTATTTGCACCAACAGTTACATTTTGGGACAAAATTTACTACCGCCTTCTTCTTAAAAAACCAAGTGGTATTTATTTTACTTCTTACTGCTTCTTAAGCCTCGTACACACGGTCGGACTTCCATCGGACTTTTCCGTGGATTTTTGTCCGAACGGAGTTGGTCGGGAACACCCATAGCATACACACGCTCTGACTTTTCTGCAAATTTTCCCAAAACTTTTTGCAATATCACGTGGTTTTTCTACTCTTTTCTGCTCTTTACCGCCACCCTTTGGTCAACTTCTGCTATTGTTGGTTGATTTTAACATTAGTTGTTTTGTCCATCGGACAAAAGTCCGATGGTTTTCTGTACACACGGTCGGACTTTGCTCCATCGGACTTTTGTTGGGCAAAAGTTTGTCCGTTTGCAGACCCAACTTTTGTCCGATGAAAACAAGAAAAAAGCAAAAAAAGTTTGTCCGATGGAACGTACACACGGTCGGATTGTTGGTCCAACTTGCTCAAAATGAAGTTTGTTGGCCAAAAGTCTGACCGTGTGTACGGGGCTTTATACTTCATACTGCTTGAACTGAGAAGAAGCGGGTAGTAGAGTCCTGAAAGCTTGTCCTGAAAATGTAACTGTTAGTGCAGATTTTTGTCTGGAAGAGTTGGACTTGTCTGTGCAAAGCTGGCCATACACTATCATCACTTAATGGTGGGCTATGGTCTGGAACCTAACCGAGTAAAGCCCCGTACACACGGTCGGACTTTTTGCCAACAAAAGTCTGATGGAGCAAAGTCCGACCGTGTGTACAGAAAACCATCTGACTTTTGTCCGATGGACAAAACAAATAATGTTAAAATCAACCAACAATAACAGAAGTTGACCAAAGGATGACGGTAAAGAGCAGAAAAGAGCAGAAAAACCATGTGATGTTGGAAAAAGTTTTGGGAAAGTTTGCAGAAAAGTCCTGTGGTGTGTATGCTATTTGTGTTCCCAACCAACTCCGTTCGGACAAAAATCCACGGAAAAGTCTGATGGAAGTCCGACCGTGTGTACGAGGCTTAACAGTCTTTTCCAGTCCACACCACTTAGCA
The DNA here is from genome assembly GCA_029206835.1 of Rana muscosa. Classification (NCBI taxonomy): domain Eukaryota; kingdom Metazoa; phylum Chordata; class Amphibia; order Anura; family Ranidae; genus Rana; species Rana muscosa. The sequence continues at coordinate 142,574,196 of CM055118.1, forward strand.
GTCTGGATGTGTTCTCCAGGGTGCTGCTGCTAGTTGTCTCCATTGCCCGCTACTTCTGTTGCCATCCTCACAGCAGGGCAGGAAGTGTGACTCTGATGTAAGGAGGTCTGAGGTCACTGCTGTAAAGGGGGGACTGTTATGTAAAGGGGGGACTGTGATGTAAAGGGAGGATTGTGATGTAAAGGGAGGACTGTGATGTAAAGGGAGGACTGTGTGATATAAAGAGAGGACTATGATGTAAAGGGGGGGGCTGTGATGTAAAGGGAAGACTGTAATGTGAAGGGATAACTGTGTGATTAAAGGGGGGACTGTGATGTAAAGGGGGGACTGTGATGTAAAGGGGGGAATGTGATGTAAAGGGAGGACTGTGATGTAAAGGGATGACTGTGTGATGTAAAGGGGAGACTGTGATGTAAAGGGGGGCAGTGATGTAAAGGGGGGACTGTGATGTAAAAGAAGGACTGTGTGATGTAAAGCGGGGCTTTTGATGTAAAGGGGAGACTGTGATGTAAAGGAAGGACTGTGTGATGTAAAGGGGGGCCTTTGATGTAAAGGGGGGACTGTGATGTAAAGGGGGGACTGTGATGTAAAGGGGGGACTGTAATGTAAAGGGGGGACTGTGTGATATAAAGAGAGGACTATGATGTAAGGGGGGGGGTCTGTGATGTAAAGGGAAGACTGTAATGTGAAGGGATAACTGTGTGATTAAAGGGGGGACTGTGATGTAAAGGGGGGACTGTGATGTAAAGGGGGGAATGTGATGTAAAGGGAGGACTGTGATGTAAAGGGATGACTGTGTGATGTAAAGGGGAGACTGTGATGTAAAGGGGGGCAATGATGTAAAGGGGGGACTGTGATGTAAAAGAAGGACTGTGTGATGTAAAGCGGGACCTTTGATGTAAAGGGGAGACTGTGATGTAAAGGAAGGACTGTGTGATGTAAAGGGGGGCCTTTGATGTAAAGGGGGTACTGTGATGTAAAGGGAGTACTGTGTGATGTAAAGAGGAGACTGTGATGTAAAGGGGGAGCAGTGATGTAAAGGGAGGACTGTGTGATCTATAGTGGGACTGTGATGTAAAGTGGGCAGTGATGTAAAGGGAGGACTGTGTGATGTAAATGGGGGACTGTGATGTGAAGGGAGGACTGTGTGATGTAAAGGGGGGCTGTGATCTGAAGGGAGGACTGTGTGATGTATAGGAAGGACTGTGATGTAAAGGGAGGACTGTGTTATGTAAAGGGAGGATTGTGATGTAAAAGGAGGACTGTGTGATGTAAAGGGAGGACTGTGTGATGTAAAGGGAGGACTGTGTGATGTAAAGGGAGGAATGTGTGATGTAAAGGGGGGCTGTGATCTGAAGGGAGGACTGTGTGATGTATAGGAAGGACTGTGATGTAAAGGGAGGACTGTGTTATGTAAAGGGAGGATTGTGATGTAAAGGGAGGACTGTGTGATATAAATAGAGGACTATGATGTAAAGGGGGGGGGGCTGTGATGTAAAGGGAAGACTGTAATGTGAAGGGATAACTGTGTGATTAAAGGGGGGACTGTGATGTAAAGGGGGAATGTGATGTAAAGGGGGGACTGTGATGTAAAGGGGGGAATGTGATGTAAAGTGAGGACTGTGATGTAAAGGGATGACTGTGTGATGTAAAGGGGAGACTGTGATGTAAAGGGGGGGCAGTGATGTAAAGGGGGGACTGTGATGTAAAGGAAGGACTGTGTGATGTAAAGCGGGGCCTTTGATGTGAAGGGAGGACTGTGATGTAAAGGGATGACTGTGTGATGTAAAGGGGAGACTGTGATGTAAAGGGGGAGCAGTGATGTAAAGGGAGGACTGTGTGATCTATAGTGGGACTGTGATGTAAAGTGGGCAGTGATGTAAAGGGAGAACTGTGTGATGTAAAGGGAGGACTGTTTGATGTAAAGGGAGGACTGTGTGATGTAAAGGGGGGTTGTGATCTGAAGGGAGGACTGTGTGATGTATAGGAAGGACTGTGATGTAAAGGGAGGACTGTGTGATGTAAGGGGGGGGGCTGTGATCTGAAGGGAGGATTGTGTGATGTATAGGAAGGACTGTGATGTAAAAGGGGGGACTGTGATGTGAAGGGAGGACTAATATGATGTAAATGGGGGACTGTGATGTGAAGGGAGGACTGTGATGTAAGGGGGGGGGGGCTGTGGTCTGAAGGGAGGACTGTGATGTAAAGGCGGGTCTGTGATGTGAAGGGGGGACTGTGATGTGAAGGGAGGACTGTAATGTGAAGGGAGGACTGTGATGTGAAGGGAGGACTGTGTGATGTAAATGGGGGACTGTGATGTGAAGGGAGGACTGTGATGTAAGGGGGGGTTGTGGTCTGAAGGGAGGACTGTGTGATGTATAGGAAGGACTGTGATGTGAAGGGGGGACTGTGATGTGAAGGGAGGACTGTGATGTGAAGGGGGGACTGTGATGTGAAGGGGGGACTGTGATGTGAAGGGGGGACTGTGATGTGAAGGGGGGACTGCGATGTGAAGGGAGGACTGTGATGTGAAGGGGGGACTGTGATGTGAAGGGGGGACTGTGATGTGAAGGGGGGACTGTGATGTGAAGGGGGGACTGTGATGTGAAGGGAGGACTATGATGTGAAGGGAGGACTGTGATGTGAAGGGGGGACTGTGATGTGAAGGGGGGACTGTGATGTGAAGGGAGGACTGTGATGTGACGAGAGGACTGTGAAGTGAAGGGGGGACTGTGATGTGAAGAGGGGACTGTGATGTAAAGGAAGGGCTGCAGTATAAAGGGGGGACTGTGAAGTGAAGGGGGGACTGTGAAGTGAAGGGGGGACTGTGATGTGAAGGGGGGACTGTGATGTGAAGGGGGGACTGTGATGTGAAGAGGGGACTGTGATGTAAAGGAAGGGCTGCAGTATAAAGGGGGGACTGTGAAGTGAAGGGGGGACTGTGAAGTGAAGGGGGGACTGTGATGTGAAGGGGGGACTGTGATGTGAAGGGGGGACTGTGATGTGAAGAGGGGACTGTGATGTAAAGGAAGGGCTGCAGTATAAAGGGGGGACTGTGATGTAAATAGGGGCCTGCAATGTAAAGGGAGGACTGCGATGTAAAGGGGGAACGGTGAGATAAAGGGGGGACTGTGATGTGAAGAGGGGACTGTGATGTAAAGGAAGGGCTGCAGTATAAAGGGGGGACTGTGAAGTGAAGGGGGGACTGTGATGTGAAGGGGGGACTGTGATGTGAAGAGGGGACTGTGATGTAAAGGAAGGGCTGCAGTATAAAGGGGGGACTGTGATGTAAATAGGGGCCTGCAATGTAAAGGGAGGACTGCGATGTAAAGGGGGAACGGTGAGATAAAGGGGGACTGTGATGTGAAGAGGGGACTGTGATGCAAAGGAAGGGCTGCAGTATAAAGGGGGGACTGTGAAGTGAAGGGGGGACTGTGAAGTGAAGGGGGGACTGTGATGTGAAGGGGGGACTGTGATGTGAAGAGGGGACTGTGATGTAAAGGAAGGGCTGCAGTATAAAGGGGGGACTGTGATGTAAATAGGGGCCTGCAATGTAAAGGGAGGACTGCGATGTAAAGGGGGAACGGTGAGATAAAGGGGGGACTGTGATGTAAGGGGGGTGGACTATGATGTATAAGGAGTATCTACTACCCCTGTCTGATGCCATTACAGATTAAATGGGATTGGTTGGGGATGGTAAAAATGCAGCTCAACTTGTTTTTACTGCCCACCAACAGCAAGCATAAATGAGATCTTAGAAAGTACACTTACAGTAGCTTGGCAGGGTATATTGTTGACACAACTTGGCACCAGAATAAAGACATCCCGAAACTTAGTGCCGCAATAAATAGTTATTTGCGTTTTGGGCTTTTCGGGCTCCTGGCAGAACTCATCGCAGTGTCTGACGTAGAAAGCCCAGGCTGGTCATGTGACTGTGACATCATCTCTGAACAGTGACACGCATTCCCTTTATTACTCTAGGTTGTTGGAGGTTTCCATGTGGTGGAGGGTACACAGCACTACACAGAGATGTAGATGGTGATAAGGAGGCCCACTCACAGGTGTTTCCCTGTCTCTCTGCCCCATAAATGGCCCATATATCAGTCCTTTTCGGATGGAAGAGGGAAGTGATAATCCGCCTTCTTATTTCCTCTTTCACCTCTTCCCAAAACCGGAGGAATAAAACGCTTCCAGCTGTTGTTTGGCAGGGCGAGCTTTGCGGCTTTCAGAGGGCGACTTCATCATTTGTGGGCTGCAGGGTGCAAAAGAGATTCTAATGACGTCATTGGATGAATAGTGAACATTTATCAGGGAGGACATTTATTAGAGTGGACCTGTCATCAGGTATATATTTCATGCTGAGTAATGTGTCAGGGTAACACTTCCAGGTATTTATTACCTCTCACAGAGATCACATTACTCGCCCTGACAATGCCTTCATCTACTTTTCTCTCCAGAAGGACAACGCCATCTTTGTTCAGGTATCATCCAGGGTCACCATTTAGTTCTTGGACTGAGATCTGGCTCAGAGACGACACAATCATGTAAGTCCTGGTGCCTGTGCAGTTCTTATCAGTGTTCAGTCCCTGCTGCAGCCTCTAACCTTGTGACTTGTTACAATGTTGCAGTCTAATCGCTGGGGGAGAGGAGACCGAGGAAATGCTTCCTCCTGCCTGCAGCAGACTGATGATATAATTTCAGATGAAGATTTTCCGAAAAACAATACTGTTGCTGTGTATTGTGACACAACAGGAATTTACTCATTCTGACTTTTAAAACGGAACTTCAGTCATTTTTTCGTCTTTCCATCTATTAAATCTTCTGCCTTTGTTGTTTAGAATTTTGGACAGTAAAACATTTTTTTTCTACCAGTAAATCCAGTGGAAACTTGGATTACGAGCATAATCCGTTCCAGGAGAATGCTTGTAATCCAAAGCACTCGCATATCAAAGCGAGTTTCCCCATAGAAGTCAATGGAAACAAAGATAATTTGTTCCGCATTGACTTCTATGGCATGCAATACGGCATTTGGCCAGAGGGGGGGTGCCGGAGAGTCTCGGAAATACTCGGGGACAGCTCGGCTGATCTCAGAAACCCTCGGAAATAATCGGAAACACTCGGGAAAGGAGTATTTCCAAGTATTTCCGAGTGATTCCGAGTATTTCCGAAAGGCTCAGAACGGCTCTGAACCGTTCCGAGTGTCCCTGGCGCCCCCGCACCTCTGGCCAAATGTGGTACTGCACACCCCATTAGCTTGAATTCTGCTCGTTTTGCGAGACAACAATCAAAACCGAGTCAGAATAAAAAAAAAGTTGCTCGTTATTCAAAACGCTCGTTAACGGCGTTACTCGTAAACCAAGGTTCCACTGTACCTTATACAGCCCACTTCCTGTTTCTTGTCTGGTTGTTAGCCTAGGCTTATGACATCATGCACAGCTCTCTCTCTCACTCTAGTGAGAGTTTGCCAGGAAGGGAGGGGGGATGAGTCATCAGAGGGCCAATGAGAGCTGCAGAGCTGGAGGTGTGCCTCTATGTGTCTGTGTAAACCCAGGAAGTAAACAGGCAGCAGCTTCAGCTGCCCACAAGTAAAATGGCTGCAGCCAGACTCAGTGGAGGGAGATTTCTGCCGTATATTTGGCAAGTACAGAATCACAGTATATATAAAATAATATGCAAAGTGATTGGAGAGAAGCTTCAGAATGGCAAAGATGTTTTTATTTAAAATTATGTGAGCCTCTTTAAGGTTACTGACAGATCCACTTTGAATAAAGGCAGTAAAGCTAGTTGGTATTCTCCATCACCACATACCACCCACCCATCTCCAGCCCATCTCCATGCCAAAACCTTTTTTTTAGGTTTGGATGGAGTGAAGAAAGGTAAGAAGCTCTCTTGTTCCCAACAACTACTAGAAGGAAGGCTTCCCTTCACTTCTCTTTGGGGTCACCAGTACAGAAAACAAGAGGAAATCTTTCTAACAGGGACACAGCTTTCAATAAAAAAAATGACAGAGCTTCTATCGGCATAACTGCTCCAAGCAATACTAGAAACAGATTTAAATCTGCGGAGTCTTTCAGGTAGAAATACATCTGACTGCCGTTAGTGATGAGCTGAAAAAGTTCACAAGTGAAAGTATACAGACATCGACTCCAACAGCTAAACGAATTACTATGTGATTTATTAAAAGGAAGTCAATCAGGAGAGTAATAAAGGGCAATAATATCGGGAGCGTTCAGGTGATGGCGCTGATAACACTGCGAGAAAAACAAAGAGACAATTCTGCTGTAATATTCTCTGTAAGCAGAAAGCAAAAAAATGCAGATAAAATATATCAACATTGCAATATTCTGCAGAATATGTCAGAATGTATCTGTCAAGAGGGAGATGGGACGGAGCGATGTTCTGCAGATCTCTAGGGAGGTCAATGATGGAATAATCGGCAGAATATATCAGTATGTCTCTGTCAGGGTGTAGATGGGATGGAGAGATGTTCTGCAGATCTCTAGAGAGAGGAGTGATGGAATAATCTGCAGAATATATCAATAGGGATCTGTCAGGAGAGAGATGGGATGGAGCAATGTTCTGCAGACCTCTAAAGGGGCCAGTGATGGAATCATTTGCAGACTATGTATGTATCTGTCAGGGTGTATATGGGATGGAGCAATGTTCTGCAGCTCTCTAGAGAGGCCAGTGATAAAATAATCTGCCGATTATATAAATCTGCATCTATCAGGAGAAAAATAGGATGGAGGAATCTTCTGCAGATCTCTAGAGAGTTCAGTGATGGAATAATCTGCGGAATTATTTGTTTTGTATTTATCAGGGTGTAGATGGGATTGAGTGATGTTCTGCAGATCTCTGGAGAGGTCAGTGATAAAATAATATGCAGAATATATTAATATGGATCTGTCAGGGTGTAGATGGGATGGAGCAATGTTCTGCAGATCTCTAAAGAGGGAAGTGATGGGATAATCTGCAGAATTGATTGTTATGTATTTCTCGGGGTGTAGATGGGATGGAGCGATGTTCTGCAGATCTCTAGAGAGGCCAGTGATAAAATAATCTGCAGATTATATAAATCTGCATCTATTAGGAGGGAGATGGGATGGAGGAATCTTCTGCGGATCTCTAGAGAGTTCAGTGATGGAATAATCTGCAGAATATATTAATATGGATAAAAGAAGGGGGAATTGGGGAAAAGGGAACTGCAGGACTTTAGATGAGACACCCTAGATAGATGTCTCCATCCCTAATCAATGTGTACTAAAGAGGTGGGCGAGTTTGGGACTTTGAATGAAGCACATAGGTGGAACAATGAATTTTTTGAAAAAAAGTAAATTTTATTAAAACCACATAAGTTATACATATATCTTGGCCATAAGGCTCCATATAAAGACCTAGGTTAACAAGAATACTACAAGACAATTGAATCACAACATGTTGTAAAAACATATTACATCTAGGAGAACCAAAGGTACTAAAAGGCTCGTTGGCTTGACGCGTTTCGGCGATTGATCGCCTCATCAGGAGCAGATGCATTTAGTCTAAAAAAGTTGAAAGAAAAATGGGGGACCAGTAATTCAATTCTAGGGACACTGGGATAAAAAAAAAACACAAAATGAGAAATTAGATATAGGAAAAGGTAAAAGAAGGGTAGGGGATTAACCCTCCTACTTACATGTAGCAAGCATATGGTCAACAGGTGGCGCCGCGCCGGCAGCAAAAGTCAAGTCACCCCACCTGGAGTTGAGGAGACAAAGAGCCCCCGAGAGGCCGGGCGACAAAACCAGGCCCCCAACTAGACAAGAGCGCCCACACTGGCACTGGGGATGATGAAATGCTGGGGAATGTCTGGAAAAAAGGGAAAAAGGGAATAAAATGGGGAATGGTTAAGGAGAAAAAGGAGGGGCTAGTAGTGATGAAACAAAGGGATAGGGAAGTGGGTGAAAGTGAAAAAAGGTAGGGGTAAAGGGCTGGATGGGTAAAGAGGGAGAAAGTTGGAGAAAAAAAAAAAGGGATTAAATAGAGGGAGTGAAAAAATAAGGGTGAAAACACAAGGTGAGGATGGAGGACAAGAGAAGGAGAACGGAGGGAGGGGGGGGGGGGGGGGGGGAGAGGAGCGTGGGGCTCCAGTTGAAGTAATTCAAGTGCTTCATTCAATGTCCCAAACTCGCCCCCCTCTTTAGTACATATTAATATGGATCTCTCAGGAGAGAGATGGGATGGAGGAATCTTCAGTGATGTAATAATATAGCAGGATGTATGTGATGCAGGGTGTGTAGCGATGTTCTGCAGATCTCTAGAGAGGCCAGTGATAAAATAATCTGCCGATTTTATAAATCTGCATCTATCAGGAGGGAAATAGGATGGAGGAATCTTCTGCGGATCCCTAGAGAGTTCAGTGATGGAATAATCTGCAGAATATATTAATATGGATCTCTCCGGAGAGAGATGGGATGGAGCGATGTCCTGCAGATCTCTAGAGAGGTCAGTGATGGAATAATCTGCAGAATTTATTCTTATGTATTTCTCAGGGTGTAGATGGGATGGAGCGATGTTCTGCAGATTTCTGGAGAGGTCAGCTATAAAATAATCTGCAGATGATATAAATCTGTATCTGTCGGGAGGGAGATGGGATGGAGGAATCTTCAGTGATGTAATAATCTGCAGAATATACCAGTATGTATGTGATGCAGGGTGTGTAGCGATGTTCTGCAGCCCCCTATGGGATCCTTGTATGTCAGTTCCCGGTGAGCGATATTCGCTCTCTGACTGATTCTCTGGTGAACAATGGCGCAGTCAGACGAAGGTGACATTTCAGGCCTCTCTCTCTCTCTCTCTCGTGCGGTTTTGTAGGTGGAATTTTGGAGTCTCGGGGTTTTTTGGGTGTGTTGTTGTTTGTGGACTTTTCGCTGATTTTAGGCTGTGGTTTGCCGTTCTCTGATGTCCTTTGAGGGACGGCGAGATCCAGAAATAGTTAAAGGGCCGGTAATCCCAAACATAACACCGTTTTATAAAGAAGGACCATTAATAGTGGTGCACAATAAGAAAGAAGGAGGTTTCAAAGTTTGTCAGAACTGAAGATAAAATCCAGGTCCTAGGGGGAAGACATTTTCCTGTACACAGCTGACTTCCTGTGCAATGTGTCACATGACTGATAACAGAGAGCAGTGGATTGGATGTCATTCTGAAGTGGACTGAAATCCCATGTTGGATATGTTATGCTTGGAAGGTTTTTATACAGTTTGTTCCTTGTGTTGGGAAGGGTATCCGGATTTTCGGCTGACCTTTAGGTAGAAAAGGCACAAATAATGTGGCTCCGTATTCATTAAAGTGGAACTCTAGTTTTTTTCTTGGGGGTTAAAAGTGCCCCCCTAGCGGCTGAAAAGTGCCACTAAAACGACGGTAAAGCTCAGCTAAAACGAGCCGACGTGGCTGCGGCCGCAGTGTGAAAGTAGCCTTACTATCTAATCATAGACTGGGAGAGGGCTCAAGGTCAAGTAGGGTTGCACCGATACCGATATCAGTATTGGTGCCGATACCGATTATATTCACCCGCACTCGTGAAAATGCTCTGATTCCCGAAACCAATACCATTGTGGTGCGATTTGAGCGCATACAAAATGAATGGGCTCAAATCGTACTGCAGATAATCGCATGCGATTTGAATAGGAATGCAGTGCAATTCCTGTCTGATTTGCATGCGGTTTCCTGCACTGTTCCTGTGTGAACCCATGCTTATCAGCATTTCAGCCTGGGTGCACACAGGAGAGGTGGGGGGAAACCGCATTGCATTTCGGACAGGAATCGCATCAAATTCCTGTTCAAATCGCATGCGATTCTCTGCAGTGCGATTTGAGCCCTTCATTTTGTATGGGCTCGAATTGCACCGCAAAGATATTGGTACCCGGTATCGGCGAGTACTTGACCGAAAGTATAGGTACTCGTACTAGCCGATTAAAAAAACAGTATTGGTGCAACAAAATAGAAAAAAGCTTGTCACTAAACAGCTTGTAGGAGATGCTGGGACTTGTGGTGCCTTGGTAGCTGGTGTGGACAGGGAGGAAAGAATTGTCTGGATGGTCGCACTCCAATGCAAACTCTTTATTAAAAAAAAAAACATAAATCGTACAGCAAATGGTGGTGAACAAAAACCAACTCACGCGTTTCACACCCAAAACTGGTGCTTAGCTCTGATTGAGCACCTGTTTTGGGTGTTAAACGCGTCAGCGGGGCAGGTGATTTGTTCCTTGAGCAGTAAATTACTCTTCTAAGCTGGTGTGGACAGGTTGCATCTAAAGGTGCCCACACACAAATTTCAATCCAATTGGTGAAATACCCAGTCGTTTTCATATCCTGAATAAATTTGGAAAAATTCAAGCATTTGTGGTAGGTATATTTTGATTGGACAGGTTTCGAGGTCACAATATATTCTCAGACATGGTCCACTGTTGTCACCTTCAGGAAACCCTTCATGAAAAGTACCATGCAGTCATTGCTGGAGTGCATGTAGATAGGAAGTGGCTATAAAGTGACTGCGGGAGATCAGCAGCACTGAGATGAAACACCCAGAACTACAATATTGTGGTGGAGTGGTGCTTTCATTGTAAGTGCTTTGTTTGTTTGGTGTCGTTTTGGAGTCCACTGAAGCCGTGCCCACAGATATGAACACACATTTGGATGATGTCATAGGAGTGCAGTGTTGTCGTGTTCCTGGACAATCTGAGCAATGACTTGGAGATAAAGGTCTAAATACAGCAGCTGGGTGCACAGGAACAGGGAAGCTTATTCAGGGTCTCCCATGATTCAGCCTCGGACAAATAATCACAGTTAGGGAACTGATAGTCCTGTGCAGGAGGGGGTGCAGTTCTGACTAAATCAACATAAAGCTGAAGTTTAATCTCCTTATATTTGACCTTCCCTGGTTCCTTCTTTGCCCCTGAACGATGTGTTAATGACATAAAAAAAAAACTACATTACATATCTTTTTTTAGTCCCAGTCAGTGGCAGCCCATTTATTAGGGGCGCACGTGCACCACCCCCCCACCCCCATTCATGTATCCGGCCCCCTGATCTACATGCAGTGCTCCAGACGCATTGATTCCACTGGGGGGCGTTTTTTTTTAAGCACGTGATTAGAGCCAGAGGCTGTAATAGGCTTCAAAAAAGGGTGGGCTTGGGGCTCAGAGCACTGCGCTCCGAGCCCACCCAGCTGTGTGACCATAGCGAATGAATATTTGCTATTGCTACAGTGATCCTCCTTCTAGCCTATCAGGAAGCGGGTCACCAGTCACCCAATTGCCTGAAAGGACAGACAATCCTATTGAACGCCTAGGAGGAGGAAGGAGGAGATGCACGGCAGAATCCGCCGTGATACAGAGGAGAGGAGAAGCGATAGAAGCCGCTGCCCGTCGCCTGTAAGAGAGCTGCCCGTCCGCAACCCAGATGGGGTAAGTGCGGGGCTGGATGACCCAGGGGGGGGGGGCACTGGTCACAGTGATGTCATCAGTAGGTCTCTGTGCTTCTTTATGCAGTGCAGGCAGATCATGGTTGGTGGGAGGGCCTAGCAAGGTGCTGTACATAGCTTTCTGAAAACATAACATGAGTGAAGATGAGTTCTGCACAAGGTCGACTTTGTCACCTACCAATATTGTAAACATGTTTACATTTTTTACTGAGTTGAATCATATTTAGCAACAAAACATACCAATCCAATCAGTTATCCTAAGTTTACACTTCTGCGGGTGGCTGCTGGTGGAACCACAGCGATTCCCACACCCCCAGCCACCCACAGTGAAAACGCACTGCTTTGCGAAAACATGCGGGGCTGAATGGCACCCCCACGCATGTAAAATCTCAGTGCGTATGTATGCAGGAACCGCAGGGAAATCGCATCGTCAAAAAGACCATGCGATTTCTCTGCGGCCATGTTTTTGAAAAGGTGCATGGACCTTTTTTTGTGGAAACGCAGACACGGCAAACGCGTGTGTGAACCTAGCTTTAAGGCCTGTACACATGCTGAGAATATTGGCCGAACAAAAATGTAATAGGAGTGATCGTCTGATAATGTGACCTCCATGACCAATCACAGCAGGTCACATGACAGTTGTACACAGTGGATGACTTCCTCTCAAACCATCCAATGTGTACAATTGTGTTGCTAGCTGTGATTGGTCAATTTGATCACATGGTACAGACAGGGCCAATCACAGCCCATCTGTACCATGTAATTAGCTTTGACCAATCGCAGCTAATCACAACAAATCAGACTAAATGATTCAGTTTCATTCAGTAAAATGCTTGCGTATAGCAATGTATTACACTGCTATAAGCAAACATAATGTGTTAAAAAAAAAAATCCTGATCACTTCTCCAGAGCAGTACATTATTACTATGGTTACTATGTGTTAAAAAAAAACAATGGATTTCAAGTAATTATACCCAGCCCATGGCCCAGGTTTAAGGTAATGGAGTATTGACCCCACTTTTTAAGTTATCTAACGGGACAAGACAAGGGTGTCTGTTATCCCCACTTTTATTTGCCCTGTCTGTAGAGCCACTATTGAGTAGGATCCGAATGAACCCAGACATTAAGGGGGTGTCTGTGGGAGGTATAGAGTATAAGATATCGGCATACGCGGATGATATTATGTACAACCTGACTAATCCGATGGTATCCCTCCCTAACCTGCTCCAAGAATTGGAGACATACGGATATTTATCAAATTTTAAGATCAACTATGTAAAATCTGAAGCAATGGGAGTCACGATCCCTAAGGAAGAACTGAACACTTTGAAAGCTAATTATAAATTTAAATGGACAGATCAAGCCCTGACGTACTTAGGGACCTCCATCCCGGCAGATCTTTCACAAATATACAAGCTTAATTTTTTACCATTACTAGCTAGAGTGCGGATCCTCCTGGATGAATGGCAGAAAGGGTTCCATTCGTGGTTCGGGAGGTGCAATATCATTAAAATGAACATCTTACCGAAATTTCTATACCTCTTCCAGACACAGTCCCTGTTTAGTAGATTAATATGGGCAAACAAACATCCAAGAGTTAGGGGATCTCTGTTGTCGTTACCTAAATGATATGGAGGTGTGTCAATGCCAGATATATACAAATACTACCAAGCGGCCTTATTGAGTCGCCTGATTGATTGGAGTTAACATAATGAGGGGAAAACCTGGTCGGAGCTAGAACAAGCTCAGTGTAGTGGTTTACTTCATCGAGCAGCATGGTGTTACAGGGACCTCCCGAAGGGTATGAAGACGCACCCCTTGATAGGTCCCACTCTTCGGATGAGATATGGGTTATTTGTGAAGGGGAAACTATCAACATTAGACTCACCCCTTTTCCCCATTCTGGGGAATCCACAGTTCGGACCGGGACTGAAGAAGGGACCCTTTAGTAAACTGTTAGAACAGGGGCTGTTTCAAGCATCTCACTTTGTGAGGGCGGGTGTATGGCCCACAATTCAGGAGATAATAACAGGACCGAGACCCTATCAGTTGGATTTTTGGAGGGTGTTATGTCCCTTAGACACGGGGTCTCTCAGAGTGTTGCTAGCAATGCTGCCAGTATCTGCTCAGCAAGTTACACACAGGCTGGATGAACTTATTAACCATGGAGAGGGTTTATTACTCACCCAGAACATGATGACTTTGTTACATGGAGTCCTAATACAACAGGCTTCTGTCATTACCAGATGTAATCCCTTCTGTGTATCATGCTGCTGCTTCCCAGTCCCACACACACACGTACTTCCTGGTACAGCCCCTCCCCCAGCATGCATCAGGAGAAAAGGGTGAAGGGTCACAGGGATCCAGCACAAACATCACAGAGGGCATTGCAACTGAGACACTTTTTAGATACTTTGAGTTTACCGAGTAAATATTCACGAAAGCTAACAAAGTTTGAAGGAGTACTGTAATGGGAGTGGCATACTGCGGCATACTCTCTCTAAAATAAGTGAATTGCTGAATACACCCGGTGAGGAGTTTCAGTTGCCCTTCTTTAGGAGGTGGGAGATGGAGTTGGATAGGGTTTTTTCGAAGGAGCAAAAGAATAAGATACTACGTAACATGTTTGAATAAGAACGCAGGAGATGAACTTTAAGATCTTATCGCATTGGTACCGTACCCCGGCCGTCTTAAAGCGGTTGTATACCCAAAATAATGGCATGCACCTACATGTAAGCCTACATTAAGGCTTACCTGTAGGTGCTTGCAATATCTCTGAGACCGTATTTGCAAAAAAGTCTGTACCGATATCTACGGCGCATGCGCGCCGTAGATAACGGCGCAGGCGCACTGAGCGCGGCGGCTCTTGAATGGGAGCCCGCTGGACACTGACGGATTTCACACAAATGCGCAGGGATCGTGCCGTTCCTCGCGCATGCGTGGTAGTGACGTCATCGCCGCTCCGGCCAATCACAGCGCCGGAGCGGCGAAACCCAGAAGTCACTCCGGGTATCATGACGGCGATGGAGGACGTGTCCGAGGACTGCTGCGGGGGCTTCGATCTAAGGTAAGTGATTGATAATGAGCTAGTATGCTAGTCATACTAGCTCATTATGCCTTTGCCTTGCGGGTTGAAAAAATAAAATAAAAAAGTTTGCAGTATACAACCACTTTAAGTAGATGTTATCCAGATATATCAGATAAGTGCTGGCGGTGCGGGGGAAAAGGAGGGACGCTAATACACATCTTCTGGACCTGTCCCAGAATACAGAGTTTCTGGAAGGAGGTTCGGGAAATTGCGCAAAAGTTTAGAGAGAAGGAGCTGCCGGAGGATCTGACTTTTTTCCTGTTACAGGACTCGGACACTGCAGTGAAACAGTATAGGAGCTCGATCCTCTGCCACCTCCTGAATGCGGCAAGAGCCTGTATTCCAGTAATGTGGTAGCAGACCCAGCCTTCGTCAGTAGGGATGTGGCTTAAGCGAGTAGAAGACTTGAATATGATGGAGGACCTGGTCTGGACCTCCCGGCAGAAGCGGGGAGTTTACCGTATATACTCGAGTATAAGCCGAGGTACCTAATGTTGCCAAAAAAACTGGGAAACCTTACTGACTCGAGTATAAGCCGACGCCCCACTGTTCCCTAGCTCGCTGTTCCCTATTTTACATTGTAAATATTACCTGTAAAGAAGTTGCGGCTGCGGCGTCCATCGTTCAAATTCCGCGGCGTCCATCGTTCAAATTCCGCGGTCTCTTCCTGTTCCTTCCTTGATAGGCGAGTCTCAGCAGACACTCTCCGCCTATCACGATCATTCTCTCATCCTCAGTTTTCCCAGCAGACACTGTGTTGGGTGTTCCACCAATCACAGACGTCTGCTGGAAAACTGAGGATGAGAGAACGTTCGTGATAGGCGGAGAGTGTCTGCTGAGACTCGCCTATCAAGGAAGGAACAGGAAGAGACCGCGGAATTTGAACGATGGACGCCGCGGAATTTGAACGATGGACGCCGCAGCCGCAACTTCTTTACAGGTAATATTTACAATGTAAAAATGTCGATGACTCAAGTATAAGCCGAGGGGGGACTTTCAGCCCCAAAAAAAGGGCTGAAAATCTCGGCTTATACTCGAGTATATACGGTACCTTGAAACATGGTCGGAATGGAATCTTTTTAAATACTCGGAGAAGGGGAAAATTCTTATAGATCTCAACTGAACAAATGCTACCAGGGGACTGGGGGGGACAGAGGGGGGGATGTGAAGGAGAGAGAGCGGGAGTTCTAAGCCCCTTTTGGGGTTTTTCTTTTTTTGGGGGGGGGGAGGGGATAAGTTGAAATAAAGAGAGTTGCAATGAGATAGAGGAATTGATTGGGACAGAAAGCCCCCCGCCAGCTCGAGGACAAGAAATGGGGCCTTGGGGGGAGGGGGACCGGATGCCCAATGGTGGGGTACACGAATGACTAAAGGTTCGTGAGTTGAAGTAACATGAGTAAGGTTCGGGCGAGAGGTGGTGATTTAGAGTACATAGAATTATGGATATTGTATATTAGGATGTATGATATATAGCAGACAAATGGATCGTGTGTGATGCAAGAAGTATATAGAATGTACCTTGTGATATCTGTTTTGGCTTTCTGTTTGCTTTAAAACAAAATAAAAGGATAAAAAAAAAAAAAAAAAATCTAAAAAAGAGAAAAAATGTAATAAAACAAAAGAAAAGAAAATTCGAACATTACCAGTCAGTGTCCCTGATCACTGCCACACCAGTTGTATGATGACGCTTACTGCACATCACATTTTGTAAATGATCGATTTTCAGATATATATACCATAGTTTGTGGACTCTATAACTTTCATACAGATTAACTACTTCACGCAAACTGCCGTCATTGTAAGTCGGTACTTTGACGTAGAATAGATACCTGCCATAACCCCGGTATTTTCTTCAATAAAAGTGATGTGGTGAATCAGGCCTTAGGAGGGAATCGGGCCTTAGGCCCTTTTCACACTGCTGCAACTTGAAAGTTGCGCGATTTTGCTGCAACTTCAGGGAATGCCTGTGTAAACTTGAGGTCTATGGACCTCAACTCGCATCAAAGTCGCACCAAAGTAGTACAGGGACTACTTTGAAGTCAGTGCGACTTGAAATCACACAGATATGAATAGTTATCATTAGGGATCATAGGGTGCGACTTGTCACGAGACTCTGATGTCCAAAGGCGCAGGAAAAGTGGCACAAGTGTGAAAGGGGGCTTATAGAGAGATGTGTCTGTTTTTTGTAAATTCCAACTCACTCAGTGTAAATAAATATTGTCATTCTTGTTCAGCACTTTCTTTTCTCCTGAAACTCCCACCCGCCATCCATCACTGAGCGCTCCCACACAGCGCATAATGAACAACCCCATTATTACAGTGCACCTGTCAGTAACTTTTCAAGTCTGCATGAATATACAGGTCCTTCTCAAAAAATTAGCATATTGTGATAAAGTTCATTATTTTCTGTAATGTACTGATAAACATTAGACTTTCATATATTTTAGATTCATTACACACAACTGAAGTAGTTCAAGCCTTTTCTTGTTTTAATATTGATGATTTTGGCATACAGCTCATGAAAACCCCAAAATCCTATCTCAAAAAATTAGCATATCATGAAAAGGTTCTCTAAACGAGCTATTAACCTAATCATCTGAATCAACTAATTAACTCTAAACACCTGCAAAAGATTCCTGAGGCTTTTAAAAACTCCCAGCCTGGTTCATTACTCAAAACCGCAATCATGGGTAAGACTGCCGACCTGACTGCTGTCTAGAAGGCCATCATTGACACCCTCAAGCAAGAGGGTAAGACACAGAAAGAAATTTCTGAACGAATAGGCTGTTCCCAGAGTGCTGTATCAAGGCACCTCAGTGGGAAGTCTGTGGGAAGGAAAAAGTGTGGCAGAAAACGCTGCACAACGAGAAGAGGTGACCGGACCCTGAAGAAGATTGTGGAGAAGGACCGATTCCAGACCTTGGAGGACCTGCGGAAGCAGTGGACTGAGTCTGGAGTAGAAACATCCAGAGCCACCGTGAACAGGCGTGTGCAGGAAATGGGCTACAGGTGCCGCATTCCCCAGGTCAAGCCACTTTTGAACCAGAAACAGCGGCAGAAGCGCCTGACCTGGGCTACAGAGAAGCAGCACTGGACTGTTGCTCAGTGGTCCAAAGTACATTCGGAAATCAAGGTGCCAGAGTCTGGAGGAAGACTGGGGAGAGGGAAATGCCAAAATGCCTGAAGTCCAGTGTCAAGTACCCACAGTCAGTGATGGTCTGGGGTGCCATGTCAGCTGCTGGTGTTGGTCCACTGTGTTTTATCAAGGGCAGGGTCAATGCAGCTAGCTATCAGGAGATTTTGGAGCACTTCATGCTTCCATCTGCTGAAAAGCTTTATGGAGATGAAGATTTCATTTTTCAGCACGACCTGGCACCTGCTCACAGTGCCAAAACCACTGGTAAATGGTTTACTGACCATGGTATTACTGTGCTCAATTGGCCTGCCAACTCTCCTGACCTGAACCCCATAGAGAATCTGTGGGATATTGGGAAGAGAAAGTTGAGAGACGCAAGACCCAACACTCTGGATGAGCTTAAGGCCGCTATCGAAGCATCCTGGGCCTCCATAACACCTCAGCAGTGCCACAGGCTGGTTGCCTCCATGCCACGCCGCATTGAAGCAGTCATTTCTGCAAAAGGATTCCCGACCAAGTATTGAGTGCATAACTGAACATAATTATTTGAAGGTTGACTTTTTTTGTATTAAAAACACTTTTCTTTTATTGGTCGGATGAAATATGCTAATTTTTTGAGATAGGATTTTGGGGTTTTCATGAGCTGTATGCCAAAATCATCAATATTAAAACAAGAAAAGGCTTGAACTACTTCAGTTGTGTGTAATGAATCTAAAATATATGAAAGTCTAATGTTTATCAGTACATTACAGAAAATAATGAACTTTATCACAATATGCTAATTTTTTGAGAAGGACCTGTATTCCTGATATGTCACCATATACAGCAGCAATATCATTTTTCAGTGACACCAACGTCACAAATTTGAAATGACCCTCCCAGGAGGACTTCAAAATATCACTGCCACAAGGATAGTAAACACAGCCTCCTCTGCAGTTCACGTCAGTGTATTACGGACTCAGCCCCCCAATATTAGGATATACAGTGATGGACATATAATAGAATAATGCTCCGCATAGTGTATTATCCAAAAAATCTGATATTTTATTGAATAAAAGTGCACTCCCTTATCAGTTGGTATAACAAGCATGTAAACGGCGAGGGGCAAATTTCTTCCAGAAACCAAAATGACCAACGGCCGATTGCGCATGCGTGGTAGCATGTGTACGTGGCTCCAGCCTTTGCGTTTCATCACATAGGAAACCATATGTGACAAAACACGTAGGAAAGAGCGTGTAGAGCATTCTTCTATTGCATGTTCATCACTGTATATCCTAATGTTGGCAGGCTGAGTCCGTAATACAGTGGAGTCTGTGTGAACTGCAGAGGAGGCTGTGCTCATTATCCTAGTAGCAGGGATATTTTGGAGTTCTCCTGGGAGGATCATTTCCAGTTTGCGATGTTGGTGTCACTGTTTTATTGGAAGTTTGTATGGACCGCTCTTATTAGGGGGTCACATGCATTCCGGTAAGCATAGCAGGAGAGTGGATGGTGTCACCTCGGCTACCTTGAGGATTCCTATTTCCATCTCGGCTTGTGGGACTATTGACCTTGACTCATTGTCTGAACGTTCCCCTTCAGCCTGGGTTCCCACTAGTGCACGTGGACCACCGCATGTGATTTGCACAGGAATCGCACCGCATTCCTGTGCACATCACAGGTGATGTCTGTGAGGTGTGATTTGAGCCATACATTTGGTATGACTCAAATCGCATCGCATCAGCACTAAAATGGTGCAGGGCCCTTTTTGCTCCCCACTCCTGAATTGCATCAAATTGGTGTTTACACTCATGCGATGCGATTCTGGCAATTGCACTGTGTTTTGCGACCTGTTTCGGGGTGTCGTTAATCTAACATTGACACCCGCAGCAGATTGCATGGACACTGTGTGACTGCTATGCGGTGCGATGCAATGCGGGGAAACACAGCGAATCTTGTGCGTTTCCCGCATCAGTGTGAACCAGGGCTGATTGTACTTTTGGCTACCTTTTTTATTTTAATCCTTTTTATTATTTACCTTTTATTTACCTTTTTATTATTTTTTAATTTATATGCCCTGTGGTATTGATCACGTTTATAATATTTACTATTTAACTTTATTAATAATCTGGTTATTTGAGCGTTGCACTGCTTGGATTTGCATTTATGTTAAGTGACGGGTATCAGGACATAGTGTACAGCTGCTGTATATATATTTCTTACCATAAGCACAGATTTATTACGTTTTTATAATATAAATTTTCTGCAAAGCTCCACCCTTTATCATTAAAAAGCCTATCCTTGAGCTCAAGTCAGTGCCTTTTTCTGAGATGATGTCATCAGTCTGCTGCAGGCAGGAGGAACGTTTTCCTCAGTCTCCTCCCCCCAGTGATCAGACTGCAACGTTGTAACTTTGTAGCAACGTGAGAGACAACAGCGGGGGGCTGATCCGTGTCAGACATTTGTGAATACAAAACCTGCACAGGATTTACCTGATGGTGTCATCTAGTCACAAGGTGAGAGGTTGCAGCAAGTTGAGAATGAAGTTTGTGAGGGTGTCAGCACCTCCTCTACCAATTGGCTGCTCTCCCAGTACAAATGAAGAATGGGTTGTATTTTGTGCTGATGTGGCAAGCCTGTGTACAGTTCATCTTTAGGCAGCAATAGGTAAAAGCAGTCAGTGAGCTTCTAATGGTGTCCAGCAAACACTGCAGTTGTGCTAAAGTAAGGAAGGTGCTGTTTAGGATGTATTTTATCAGCTCAATATTTGATGTATTGTGTATTAAAGTAATTAATCCCTCTGACATCCCTGAATATATCATCATTTGTCATCCATAACATGGCAGAGCTTGATGGCTGAGCCTCTCTGTACATGGCACGGCGACCAGCAATATCTTATGGACGAGGAAATTGGTTATTAGTGATTAATCAACAATCTGCACAGTGATCTGTGTACTCAGAGCGGGATTCCGCCATCAGCTGACCGTGCCTCTTTATTGATCAGTCTTAATGACATCCCGCTCAGTCGAGAGTAGCGGAGATTATCGGTCAATTTCTGGATTCTGTGGGGCTCATTGGGAGGGAACGCAGTGGAAATGTCACTTGCAAAGATGAGGTTGTGTATGAGGGTGGTGTCTATGTCACTGCTGGGGGGATTCGCTCTCTCTATTTGTCCTGGTGTGCCTTGGACAGAAAGTGATGGCAAATCCAAATGTCACAGTTGTCACCAGAACAGGAAAAGAGGCGAAGTCTTCCAATGGGGACACCTAAAGAAGACCATACGCTGTTAGATTTTCATTCAAACATTCGCACAAGGATCGTTTGTCAGAGCATTTATTATTACCATCAGGGCTTTTTTTTCAGCGGAAATGCGGGGGAACGCAGTTCCGGCACCTCCACCACTGAATGTACTGTATGGCAATGGGTGCTGCAGGGTGTATTGATGCTGGCTGCTGGGGGATCTATTGTTGCTGGAGGAAGAGCTGCTGTTAGAAATCACGGGGCCCCATACAGCTTTCCTGACAGGGCCCCCCTCGCTCTTCCTGGTTGAAAGTGACTGAGGACATATATTTATCAGTCCCTTTCTCTACAGCCTCAGCTGCACAGATGAATGGATAAGAGACACTCTCAGTCTTCCTGCTCATTCAAAAACTGAAGCATAGTGAACACAGTTTACTATGATTCAGTGATCAATGGACACAGGAGTGATTGGTAACGATCGCTCAGTGTATTCATTCAGGAAAGGGAGGGGCCAGTATATGACACATTTACTGGTCCCTTCCCTGCCCTCTATCCTGAAACATCCCCCTGTGTGCCCCAAGCGGCTGCCAGCCAGAGAGGAGAGAAGCTGGCAGTGCTGCAGGGGAAAGGGGCACATGGTGGAGCCCAGATATCAGATTTAAAGGGTGCATGTGTTAGAACCAATCCTCCTGCAGTGCAGCCGAAGGAAGGGAGAGGGGGAGAAGCTGTCAGCACTGCAGGGAGAAGCAGAAGAGAGTCGTGTCTGCAATAAGACAGTACAGCCGGCCCTCCTGCTGAGCAGGTGCCCGGGCCCCCCTTTTGAACTGATGGGGCCCAGGCTCAGTACAGGAGGGATGGCTGTACTGCCTCATCAGCCCCTGGCTGGAGAGGATCTATTTTTGCGTTGTGGTCTATTGTTGCTGGGGAGGTCTATTGTTGCTGTTGGGGGATCTAATGTTGCTGGGGGGGGTCAATTGTTGCTGGAAGGGATCTACTATTGAGAGAGGGGTTTGATTGTGGCTGCTGGGAGATCTATTGTTGCTGCTGGGGGGGGGGGGGTCTATTGCTGCTGAGGGAATTTATTGTTGCTGGCTGCAGGGGATCGATTTTACTGTCTTTCTTGTTATCTTTTAACAAATTCCATATTGATTACTTAGCACCACAAAATGGTACTTGGCTCTGTATTCTCTAAAAGGGTAGTACTGGGAGGTGGGTAGGGGTGGAATCAAAGAGCGGTGCTCGGAGGTGGGTAGGGGGCGGAAACAAGAATTGACTTAGAAGGGGGGAGTTCCTGCACCCATTCTATGAGGAAAAAAAGCCCTGATTACCATCAGTGACTATACAAATTTTGTATAAAATCCTGAAATTGTTTTGTTCGATTACCATGATGATTTTTTTATTTTTAAAGTGATACTAAACACACACTGTTTCATTTACATTGTCCCTTTTTTTGTATGTGGATGATGGCACTGTAATTATTTTAATAATAAAAACAAAACATCTAATTACCTTTTTCCTAATCGATATACAGCTGTCACATGACCCAGATCTTTCCCAGCCTGTCTGCAGGGAAACATAAGCAGGAGGAGCTTCTAGTCCTCTTCTGCTGGTCACATGTTCAAAATAAAAAAATAAAAAAATAAAAAAGCCTTTGGAATACAGAGTAAAAATAAAAGAAAATTATCAATAAGTTGTTTTTAAATTGTAATACAAATATATATTTGAAGTATAGAAAATAAAATTGCGCTAATATTCATGACTAAATAAGTAACAAACTAATGAATTCATTGAGCTGGTAAGCAGCTAATCTTACTGTTGGTGGCGGCGCTGCTTACACAAGGTGGTTGATGGTGGATTTATCATCAGGGATAATCAAGACTTACTATCTGAATCACTGGTGGACTCTTACATGGACATGGAATTCATTAATTTGTTACTTATTTAGTTATGATTATTAGCGCAATTTATTTTAATTTTTTTATACTTCAAATATAGATTTGTATGACAAGTTAAAACAACTTATTGATATAATTATTTTTAATTTTTACTATGTATACCAAAGGCTTTTTTTTTTTTTTTTATTATTTTGAACATGTGACCAGCAGCAGAGGACTAGAACCTCTTCCTGCTAATATTTCCCTGCAGACAGGCTGGGAAAGATCATGTCTTAAAGGAAAATTGCTGCTTGATTTTTATATTACAAGTGCTATGGATAAGGAATATATAGAAATGGTGCCTTCGTCCCATTAGACGTTGTATAGAGAACAGGATGAGGCTGGGGTGGACTATGTTGGCACCTTATGCTAACTGACGACCAGTTAAGAGTAAGTAGTAAAAAAGGGGGGTTTTTATTACAAAAATATATAAAGAAACAATTATTTTGACATTTCATAGAAATAATAGTAATTCCGTGACATTTCCATGTATCATACCATTACAATCAATGGACCAGAATACAACTATACATACATAAATTGTGCTCTACATGTTTCACGTTGTGATTCAAAAACAGAATCCGCTTCTTCAGGAGCTATATATATATGTATGGAGTTTCAATGGACATAGAATGAAAAATTGAGTTGTCACGTAACTATGAAATAAAAGAAAACATTGTAAGCAAAATTGTAGTGGATATAAATAGTATATTTTAGTATAAAACACCAGGCCAACCTTGGCCATAGGTGTGCGCCATATCACACAGTCTTACCAAAGGTGCTGGACCAGAGGGGACAGGCCGCAAATCATAAATTCCCGTTATGTCATGAGGGAGTGGGTATTACCACTCAGGACATATAAACAGGGGGTAAAGGTAATCTGAAATTGAGAACGATGGAAATGAATACATATCTAGGGTCATAAAGAAAGCTGAAGGGGATGTAATGAGTAAGGAATCTATCGCTTTCATATATACACAGATCACCAACCTCATGGGAGGACACATCCATAGGCATCTCATAGGTAGGCAGCGTATAAACAAAGGAAGATTTTGTATGGAGGAGAATTCAGATAAAGGCTGGACCCTTTATGTATAGAGAAACTCTCTGAAAAATATATAAGTAATTTATACAGAAATAAGTATATATCGGATATATATGATCGGTAATTATATATGTGCACATGTAAAAGACACACATATGTATGAATAATCACACGCATGTGAAAGCATGTGTATGTAAAAATTATGCATTAAAGTACCTTCAAGTCTTGAGCAGACGGACACGAATTAATAATGGGGTGAGATATTTTGGAAGTACCGTATATACTCGAGTATAAGCCGACTCGAGTATAAGCCGAGGTACCTAATGTTGCCCAAAAAAACTGGGAAACCTTACTGACTCGAGTATAAGCCGATGCCCCACTGTTCCCTAGCTCGCTGTTCCCTGTAAATAGAAATTTTTACATTGTAAATATTACCTGTAAAGAAGTTGCGGCTGTGGCGTCCATCGTTCGAATTCCGCGGCGTCCATTGTTCAAAATTCCGCGGTCTCTTCCTGTTCCTTACTTGATAGGCGAGTCTCAGCAGACACTCTCCGCCTATCACGATCATTCTCTCATCCTTAGTTTTCCCAGCAGACACTGTGTTGGGTGTTCCGCCAATTACAGACGTCTGCTGGAAAACTAAGGATGAGAGAATGATCGTGATAGGCGGAGAGTGTCTGCTGAGACTCGCCTATCAAGGAAGGAACAGGAAGAGACCGCGGAATTTGAACGATGGACGTCGCGGAATTTGAACGATGGACGCCGCAGCCGCAACTTCTTTACAGGTAATATTTACAATGTAAAAATTTCTAGGACTCGAGTATAAGCCGAGGGGGGGGACTTTCAGCCCCAAAAAAAGGGCTGAAAATCTCGGCTTATACTCGAGTATATACGGTAATCTCTGTGGTAGCAAGTGATAATCTGTGGGAAATATATGAAATATATAAATATATAAAAAATGTGAAAAAGACATGTACCTAGTTAGTTACTGATTAAACTAGTAGTTAAAGGTGAAATAGTGAGGGTGATGGTGAAGGTAAACTGCTTGATTTTTGTTCTGTTCTTTCTTATTTTGATTTCCCATAGCGTAGTTTTTCCTCCTTTTTTTTCAAATATGTATTTGAAATCAAATCTTTATTATTTTTTGGCAATAACATGGTGTGGGTGGATTTCTGCCAGTCACAGGCTGGAGAATGAGAGAGTGAGTGGGCTTACCATTGTGTATACGCCCACATGTGTGACTCTATAGTCACACGGGCTGCTCAGATGTGATAGGGAAGAAATGCTCAGCATAGAAAATCACTGAAAACTGAGCATGTGCAGAGTTGCCACCACATGATTTGGGAACATGGACAGAAGTTGGAGATAGAGAACAGCGGGATCAACAAGGTTTTTTGCCGAATACAGAAAATTTATCTCAGTGACTGAGTATGAATAGCATGTAATATAAGCATTTATTAATAGTTTTTTATGATGTGGGATTAGTGACACCTAAACATTCCGTTTCGGAATGGAGGGACATGAACGTGATTCTGAATGGGAATCTGATAAGGAACATTTTCCATCCTTCTCTTTTGATTTTCCTCGTTACTGTGGTCAAAAATGATCTCCAATTTGCCCAAACTCACCATTAGAAAATCAAACAAATGTTTCGAGAAAACAAAAACTTTTGAACAAAATTCTACAAGTGTATGGCTAGCTTAAGACCCCTTTCGCGCATTTTAGCGGCGCTGTAGCGCTGTTGAGGCGGCGCTTTTCGCCCGCTAGTGGGGCACTTTTTAACCCTCCTCTCCCCTGCCATCACTCTGGCTGACACAGGATTTCACATGACCAACCCAAGGGGAGGGCACAAGGCTAGTTAGGTGTAATTCTACTTTAAATGGTTTGTCTCAACCCTCTAACTGCCACTTCTGCCAGACAGCTTAGTCTGTTAAAGAACGATGAATAAAGCATTTTTGTTTATGGGTTTAATACCTTTTTAAGGGCCCATTCACACTAGTAACTGCATGCGAATCGCACAGGAACGCACAGCCATGGATCACATGCAGTTCTGTGCAGTGTGATTTCAGCCCCATTCATTTTGAATAGGCTGAAATCGCACCACACAAAAAGTAGTGCATGCACTACATTTTGAAACGCACGGCAACCGCATTGCATAGTTCTTTTGTACCATGAGATCCGGTGCAGGAAAAACGCACTGCGTTTGTGACCTGTGTTTGGGGTGTCGTTAACTTTGCACTGAACTCCGCAGCGGATGGCAAGGGCAGTGCGATTGGAATGCGGTGCGGAAAGCTGCACGGGGAAAGCGGCTTTCCCGCACTGCATTCTACTGCAAATGGGCCCTAAGAGGAGAAGTCAAGGAAAGTCTCTCTGAAGGGATGGGAAAAAGTTAATGTTTTAGTTTTTCTACATAACATAAGATCACAATTTTTTAAATATTAAAGTGGTGGTTTACTTGTACCTACAGGTAAGGATAAAATAAGGCTCACCTGTAGGTACTGTAAATATCTCCTAAACGTGCACCGTTTAGGAGATATTTACTATAGTAGCAGCCGGTGACTTCACTGGCGCATGCACACTGAGCTCTTAATGGGCGATGTGCTGTCCACTGAGAGAGCCGTGCTGCGGCCGTGACTCCCGTGCGCAAGCGTGGGAGTGACCTCATTGCGGCTAGGCCAGTCAAACAACCCGGAAGGAAGACTGGGTGAAGACAGCAACAGTGACAGCGTACCGCTGGAGGGCTTCGTTCTAAGGTAAGTCTAAGGTAAGTCTTTCATAATGTGCTAGTATGCGGTGCATACTAGCACATTATGCTATTATTTTGCAGGGGACATTTTTTTGCACATTTTTTTGGGCAGTTTACTACCTCTTCAAGAAAGCCCATTGCAGCACCATTATTGTACAATATACTGTATACCACAGATAATCCTATTTATGCAAATTGTTCATCCAACGTGTTTGTTGGAACAAAGCCTACTTTCTCAAGGATACATGTGCAATTCTAATGATAAGAGTAATCTTTTTAGAGAAACAAACATACATAATGTAGTTACATATTTCACCATCATTCAACATATACATTATAAAATTACATATTACAGATCTCTTATAGTAGATCTTTCCAAAACGATTTTCAAGAGTATATAAAGAACCTTCTTTTATATAAAAATAAATAATACTTTAATAAGAAATTAAAATACTTTTATACTTTTTTTTATATATGTTAAACTTGAGTACTCCCGTGCATCAAATACCCCCCTTCTTTTTCTACATATTCGTTTTTTTAATATTTTATATGAAGGTAGAAGCATGTCACAAGTGCTTAATTTCCTCTGATTCCCCACGTTTTATCTTCCTGGTAGTATCAATTTTATTACATAATGAGTATTTTATAACAAACACATTTATGCAGCAAATATTTATCAGATAGGAGACACATTGTATGAAGAATGTTTTGTACAATATGGAAAAGAATTCCACTAAAGATGATGCAAATGGTTCATGTATTGTGTAATATAAACATATTATATAAAAACAGAACTTGAGATTCAGGTATCCAGACTTCCAGGAAAGAGGTGAAAGTGTTGTTAAAGCTGAACTCCAGGATAAGCAAATATTGTCTAAGTACAAAAGGCGTGTTTATTCTTCCTTGAATCTTGGTGTGCTATGGGGATTTCTTCAAGATCTGTGCAGTAACTTTCCCTCTGTGTAAGAGCTTGCTGTAATAAAGACCGGTCACTGCTGCTCTCTCCTCTTGTGCAGGGTGACTGGTCTTGTCTCCGCCTCCTTCTGTCGTTTTCTGTAGAAAGCCTGTAGTGGGTGGTGCCAGCTGGGCCCACCCAATAGAATCTTCTCTCTGCACACTGTGTACAGCAAAGTGATGATTTCACTGTTATTTTTAAAAAGTAATATCTGGGTTTGCAAAGGCATTTGGTGCAAAGAACGTGGATTTATATCTTGTGTGGCTATTTATAAAGAATATATTTAAAATAAAAACATTGTGACAGAAGTCCAGCTTAAATTATACATATTGTAATTATTAAGATATGATTTCAGAATTAAACACAATGTTTACTGCCACTGTAGTTCACCCCAGCACTAAGGGTGCCTGGGAAGGACACACAGGAAGTTAAAGTTCGAAACCCATTACTTGGTGTGTATTCAATTTTCTTTTAGGTGTTTGGAATAAAAAATAATGTTTCCTATGGGTGGCAGCTCCAGTGTCCTGGAGAGGTCAGGGGGGCGGAGCTGACCCATACAGTATATATATATATATATATATATATATATATATATATATATATATATGTATGTATAAATCGAGATGTCTCTTTTGACGAAACGTGTCAGTGCGAGCCTTGCTGATGCCATTGCGTTACTCTTCAGTCATTTTTACAAGTGCTTTTGTTTCTGCTCTAATGTGAGTGTTTCCAATTTTTAATAAATACTCCATGTTATATGGATTTACACTATGTGGAACTTTGTTTAATTTTTGGTTGCATCTTGTGAGCGTATGGGGAAATATCTGGCTAACCTCCCTCTGAGACTATTTATCTACTGGGAACCATCCGAAGGGCAGTGTGATCACCATTCACTCGCACCAGTGGCTGCAGATGTGGATGTTCCTATCTACTGGTGTGTTTTCACCACAAGCCTTGACGACTCATCAGGCATATGTCCTTTTGAGTCCGATAGTTCTGTTAAGCCTTCTTAATGTTGGTGGTGGCTCCCATTATCTACTCTTCTCACTTGTACTCCTACTGATGTCTTAAGGAGGTTATCCACTTACCTGGATTAATACAAATATCCCAGTCTTCATCTGTGGACTTTGTGTTTCTACTTTTTTATATAATCATTACGTTGTGGACTTTATTGAATTTATCATTATAATTTATGTGTTTACACATGTGTCACTATAAGTGTATGTAAATAATGCATATTTTTAATTTTCAAATCATTTTACACGGTCTCATTATTTAGTGACCGCTCTCATTAGCGCTGCACATTTATCTGTTATTTTGAAAACCATTCATAACCCTGAAGAATAGAAAAGCCAGATTAGACTTTGCCAAAAAACATCTTATTAATGTTAATCTGTACAAGAATACCAGGAAGAAAAAAGTGTGGAGAAGGCTTGGAACAGCTCATGACCCAAAGCGCACAACGTCATTTGAAAAATATGGTGGAGCTTGCAGTGTGATGGCATGGGCATGCATGGCTTCCAGTGGCACTGGGTCATTGGTGTTTTTTGATGATGTGACAGAAGATAGAAGCAGCCGGATTAATTCTGCAGTGTTTAGTGATATACTGTCAGCCCAGATTCAGCCAAATGCATCAAAGTTGATTGGACGGCGCTTCACAGTACAGATGGACAATGATCCAAAACACACTGCAAAA
Source organism: Rana muscosa (assembly GCA_029206835.1). Taxonomy (NCBI): domain Eukaryota; kingdom Metazoa; phylum Chordata; class Amphibia; order Anura; family Ranidae; genus Rana; species Rana muscosa. The sequence continues at coordinate 142,603,479 of CM055118.1, forward strand.
GCAACCCAGGAGCTTTTGAAGGAAAAGAAGTGGAATATTCTGCAATGGCTGAGTCAATCAGCTGATGCATTTCACTTGCTGAAGGCAAAACTAAAGTCAGAAAGACCCACAAACAAAAAACAACTGAAGACAGCTGCAGTTAGAGCCTGGCAAAGCGTCAGAAAGGAGGAAACCCAGTCTTTGGTAATTTCCATGGGCTCTAGACTTCAGGCAGTCATTGTCAGTAAAGGATTCTCAACAAAATATTAAAAAATTTACATTTTATTTATGATTATATTCATTTGTCCAATTACATTTAAGCCCCTGAAAATGGGGGGACTGTGTATAAAAATGGTTTCAGTTCCGAAAATTTGTACTTGATATTTATGTTTAACCCCTTGAATTAAAGTTGAAAGTCTGCACTTCAAAATAATTTGGAATGTTTGGTTTTAATTTTATTCTGATGGCATACAGAGCCAAAAGTATGAAAATTGTGCCTGTGTCCAAATATATATGGACCTAACTGTATATTGTTAATGATACAATTTATTATGTTATTGACATAAATAGCATCAATCTTTTTGATAAAACGTATTGTTGTTTAGTTATCAGTAGATAATTTCCTTCGAATTGGACACCAGAATAGCGCTCCTTTGTCTGACAGCCAAGAAATTAGCAGTTTGCATTTTCTAAGTGATATTACAATCGTTCTATTACAGTCTTTGGATTTTGATGGTCTGCTCAAGTACACAACATTATCCTTCCAATAAAACCCAGAAAACTATTTCTATCCTAGAAATGATTCGGCTCCCAAACACATATTCCTTTTTGTGATCACAGTGCACATGTGTAATTCATTTTTTCAGAGAATTTATGTCTCCATAAAAAAATCTTGGTCAGCCTAGATAATGAGTCTAGCTAGAGCCAATGAAACATTTTGCCCCTCTCCGTGCAATGATAGAGCAGTTAATTTACACCTCAGTGCCTGACACCCTCAACGCCTACAGGCTCCTTCTTCCATGCATGACTCTGATTTTACCATGCACTATGTTGGAATAAAGTCCTACTTACTGCAGCTTTGCTGGGTCATCACTCTGATTTATAACGTGCAGACTGATAGCAGGAACAGGTCACCTCTGGTCTGTGTGGCTGTACACAGTAGCAAAAATGCAAACGTCTCCATGTTTCTTTACTGATCCTTACCTTAAATCTTGTATCAAATGCCACTCTGTATACAAAAATACAGGAGTTTCCATTGCTGACCTCCTTCTGAAAGTGCTACTCACCTGGCTGTCAAACTGGATTTTTTGACTTAGATACTTTCTGAGTTACAGACCCAGAGCAAGCATGTAGCCAGTCATGCCAGGACTCCTGATCCCCACGTTTTTTCTGGGTCAGTGACACAGAAACCATGAAACCAGAGAATTCAAATGACAGCCAGGCACCTAGCATTTTCAGAAATTCAGCAATGATCGCCTCCACACTTCCCCAGTGCAAAAAAAAAAAAGCAAAGGCTACCATTGCTGGCCCCCATTTGATAATGCGTGTTGCCTAATTGTCATGTGGATCCTCTAGTTTCAGTGCTTTCACAGTTACTGACCTAGAATTGTGCAGATCAGGAATTCTGGTTTCTCTGTCTTTATGCTTGTTCCACATCACTGACATTGTATTGTAGTAAAGAATCATCAAAACAGCCTACTTTCACGCTGTTTGAGAAGGACAGAAATGGAAGTCCCCATATTTCCTTCAGGACAGGTTTTCTTCGATAATCACTCACATACGCTTTTCTTACTTGGAATGTGGCATTAGTCAGGTAGAATGTCAGTTGATGATTTAGTACTAAGCCCCCTCAGAGGACCAAGATGTTGCTTTGTAGAAGGATGGGTACAAAACTGCAGATACATTTTGGACTGGAACTTTTAAGGTATTACAACTACATAATTATATAAAAATTACAAATTTTATTCATACTCTGGCCATATGTAAAGCCTTTTTTTTTTTCTAGGCAGGATTTACTGTACCCCCTTCTGGAGGAGTCTGTCTCTCACGGCATTAGACTCTTTTTGAAAATTAGACTGATCAGAACAATTGCGACGGATTTTTAAATACTGACAGTAAGGAATGGATTTAACTAAAGGGACACTACCAGCACGTGGAATGGTATTCCCTCCGGCAGCCCTTTTTCGGTATAGGCCACAAGTCAGTTCACCACTGTGCAGGACTGATATCCCCACATCCAAAAAAGGTCACAGATTTATGATCATGACATGGTGAATTTTAAGTTAATTTTGTTGTTAATCAGTGTTTCAAAAAATTGTGGTAGCAGAGAGAGCGACCAAAATTTCATTAATGTAACTATGCCATGCAAGTATACAGTTACTATAGACCAGGGTTTTTCAACCAGAGTTACATGGAACCCTAGGGTTTCTCCAGAGGTTGATTGGGGTTCCTTGAGCAATAATCAATTTCTTCCTTCCAGATAAGTTCCCACTGACATCGTTGATTTTAGCTATCTGTGTAACGGCACCCCAAATACGAAAGGGGGTAACGCCGTTTAGATCCCTTCCCTCTCCTGGACACAAATTCCCTGTCGATCCTCCACAGCCAGACGACCACTTCCCACAGGAATTAATCCTTCTGGAAGAACGAGACGCTCTTTGTATCTTCCTAGCATCGAATTACTTTATTGAGAAAAACATTGTAACTTTTATAACCATCCAATACTGCATTAACCTAAAATGAACAATGGTCCAGCTCCACCCACAACATAACAGACCCAATACACACAAGTATGCAGGTGATTCATTAACGTCTCTTCAATTAACCCGTCTGCTGCTAGTTCCACAACCTATAATTATAGGCTTAATTCCCCTAAACCACAATGGACAATAGAATATAAATCACCACAAACAATGAACAGGTCTTTTAGAAGCTGGGATTAGCATTACAATAGGCAGACAGGTGATTGAGTCTGAACACCTCAGTATCTCTCAATTAACCTGTTGAGTTCAGAAACAGTAAATAGTCCTTTACAGATATCCTTGGGGATATGGTGGATAAATATTACAGACCCATTTTAGGTAGCCCAAGATATATTTCTTAATGTCCATTATTTCCTGGCTCACCCTGTGTCCAAAGTGACCCTCCTGTCACAATCTGTAAGGGGGTAATTCATCCCAATGACCACAAGTTTAAGGTAAATTTTTCCCACTGACCATCACTGTAATGCACAGGTGTCAAAAGCAAGGCCCGCGGGCCGAATCCGGCCCTCCAGGCCATTTCATGTGGCTCTTGCTCCTCTCCTGCAGCCCCTGACTGCTCTAGACCCTTACTTTCTGCTTTCAAGCAATGCATCCAGCTTCTTCCCAGCAGCAGCATAAGGAAAGGGGGGTGCACTGTGATGTAAGGGAGAGTGGGGGACTCAACTTCTGAAGGTGGGGGGGCTTTTGACATCTAATGTAAAGGGGAGGGTAATTTTACAGATACAACCGGCCCTTTTGAGGGCAATCATAATGCTCATGTGGCCCACGATAAAATTGAGTTTGACATCCCTGCTCTAATGTATCATGAGTTGTAAATATAGTCATTTTTAGCAGGGGTTCCCAGAGATTAGAAATATTTCAAGGGTTCCTCAGTGTTGAAAAGGTTGAGAAAGGCTGGCATAGACAGTCAGCATCTCATTGGCAAATAATTGGTTTTCCCACTTACCTAGGTACAGGTTGGAATATAAAGGGGCACAACAGGTGCCCATAGCCACTCCCCGTGCCTAGAAGAAGCGGGAACCACAAAAATAAAACAATGTGTCGAAGGATGAAGCTCAGTACATCAATGATAAATTGATATTACTTCTATTGGTCCTGACTCCTTTGTCGCAATGTAGTGTGGATAGCCGCTAATCCCTTATCATGGGGTATGCTACTATACAACGATTCAACGTCAATTGTGACCAACAAAGCTCCCACAGGGAGTGTAAGATTCTGGACAGTTCTTAAAAATGGTATAAAAAAAATGTGCAATTTTTTAAAATATAATTATATAGTTATGGTAATTATTATATAGTGGTAATGCCTGAAAAGTCCCAGTCCAAAATGTATCTGCAGTTTGGTATCTGTATTGAGGGATGATGGCATTCTAGGAGAAACTGAAAATGTCTAATGATTTTTGTAGAAGAATGGGGATACTGTGAGACATAATCATCTCTGGTCATTTCTTTGGAAAAAGTCTGAGTTTCATTATGGGTCCAGTTTCAATGCAGATGGAGCTGGGCAGAGTTCCCCTTTACATGCTGAGTTCTGTGTTATTTGTTGCTCTGTGGAGATGATCGGCCAGAGAGCTTCTTGTCTTTCAGCTGATCTTTCTGGCGAGTCAGCGATGAATTACCAGCTGTAGTCGGTGTCTCTCTCTGGCGGACAAGCGTCCTCTGTGCGTGTCATGATGAAAAGCCGCAGGAGGAAGCCGATGAAGTGGAAAATCTTCACTCCGAGTCACAGAGTTCTGTTCAGCGCGCCGAGCCTCCGGGCTAAAATCCCCATTGAATAATTCCCAAAAATAATATTTGTACATAAACACATTCTCTTCCTCCTGCGTCCCTCCTCCTCATCCACGACTAAGCGAGCGATCGCGTTTCACCCTGAGAGGCCGCAGTGCGCATCTTGCAGACGTCACATATCGAAACCTCTGCGCCGCGCCGGTCAGTTGATGTCGTGAGGGGTCAGGAAACTGGACAACCGCGTTTCACTGCAAATTCAGCCTGTGAAATAATTTCTCCATAACAACTTCTCCAACAAGATGCCGTCCCTTATATTTGCGATCTTTGTTCCCTTTAAGCAGCATTTTACCATGCATTATCGCAGGTCATGTTAACGCATAGCTCTCTTTGTGTTGTGGTGCCATTTATTTCCATCAGATGTTTTAACGCACCTGTAAAGTGCACTGCAATGGATGGATGTAGACACTTTCCGTGTTGGACTGTGATGTGAGAAAAGTGGCAGTTGCCGAAATACTTTTGTCGCAGTGTGATGACAGCCTATTCAAAATGAATAAGTGTCCCTAACACAACACTGCTTAATGCAGCACAACAACTCAAAACTGCAAATTTCAATTGATATAAAAAAAAAGTATTCAGTGAGAGGATTATAAATAACACAGAACAAATTCTGCATTGAAGCAGCCAACCTGCCAATTATTTTTCCTCTCAATCCTGGCTTCCCTGACTGCTAAATCCCTATGGCTGCTGGTAGCTTCTAAACAGTTCAGAATTTTAGTTGAAAATGTTACCAGTGTGTTATCTGGTTTCAGGCCCTCCACTCTTTCTAAGCTCATTGCAGCCAAAACCTTTACATAAAGCAAGAAAGGATGGTTGTACAGATTAATATTACACAAGGCTGCAGCACCACTCAGAAGCTCTGTGAAAATCCTGCTTAATATGGTTGCATTGGGTTAAAAACCTCAGCTGATTTTAGTAGATAAAATAAGAAGGGTAATATGAATATCGATATAAGACGGCGGTGGGTGGGGGGAGGGGGGATTGGTAAATGCAGGGGTGGGAAGAGGGGGGGGGGGCTGGTTGGGGGTGAGTAAATATTTTGTTATATAAAATTTTTTTTTTTTTTTTTTCTGTTGTGGTGTGGTGTAAAGCACCATTTAAGCACTTTTGAAGTAATAGACAAATTAAGTGGGGGGGGGGGGGGAGGTAGAGGTATATATAATAGTTGGATTAATAAGTGCTGAGATAAGACAGCATTTTCAAAGGGGAAGGGAAGGAAAAAAAAGGGAAGGGAGAAAGGGAAGATATTTTTTTTTTTTTTTTTTCTTTGGCACTTTCTGGGTATAGGATTTATGTATAGGATTAAATTGGAATAGGGGGTAAGTACATGTATGTGTATGTGTATGGATACATGTAAGATGTATGTATGTATGTATGTATATAGGTAGGCACAGTAGTTAAAGGTACAAGTACCAAGTTAGAGGGTACTCCTATATGGATTTGTGGGAAAAAATGTGTTTTTTTTTATTTACACTATATATACATATAAGTATTTTTCTACACTATAGTGCACTTTTTCACTGTGAAAGAGGCCCCACCCCACAAAATGGTGATGGTATTAGGTCGGCATCATATTAAGGCCCCGGGAGTGAATTAGCTATGCAATGCCCCCACAATATTATATGGTTAGGGATGGAACTGGGGTTCTTCTAATTAGGGTAAATAGGGTAAATAGTGGCTAAGATGGAATAATACATAAGGAGTCCTAAAATAGATATGAGCTGAAGCGGAGAAACCTGGACATTTTAGATTTATATATATATATATATATATGGGGTTTTTTTTGTTTTTTTTTTGGGAGAATTGCACAGAAGTGAAGTGTAAGAAATAAGGATTACATTTTACAGATGGGTTATTGAATATGGATTAGATGGAGATGTAGGGGGAGGAGGGATGAGGTCTCTTACCGTACATTCCTGATCACGTCCCCACTTAGGGTTGCGCTCACTTAGGTAGTAAACTATATGTGAGCGCTATTTAAAAAAAAGGATTTCTTAATCCCTCTTCACCTGTAAGAGGGAGAAGCGAAGGACCAGTGGGTCCATCGCTAATACATTTGGGTTAGTAGAACCCTTTTGTTTTCCCCCCCTTTTTTTTTTTTTTTATTACCCCACCAGAATAGGAGAGATGGAGGTGTTAACGGTAACTTCTTTAAATGCAAAGGGCCTGAATGTACCGGAAAAGCGGAGGATGCTTATCCAAGAGTTAAAACGTTCTCATATTGACGTGGCGTATATCCAAGAAACCCATTTTAAAGAGGGTAAGATACCAATTCTGAAGAGTAACTTATACCCGTTTACATACCATGCATTTAATAGGGTATCTAAATCAAGAGGGGTATCCATCTTGATGTCTAGGCGAGTCCTCTGGAGACTGATAGACTCCAGAAAGGACACGGAGGGCAGGTTCCTGTTTCTTAAGGGTATGGTTGGCGCCACTAAAGTAACGTTAGCAATGGTATATGTACCTAACTGTAATCAAGATCAATTTATTTGCTCCACGGTAAATAAGCTTATGAAATTTGCAGAGGGAAAACTTTTGCTAGGGGGAGATTTCAATCTCCCCCTGGATCCAAGGGTAGATACATCGGCTGGAAGTTCATCAGTGGCAACCAATCTTCGTAAACGAGTTTTACATACTCTTCATAACAACCAACTCACCGACGTGTGGAGATTGTACCATCCTGATGAAAGGGACTACACCTTTTATTCGTCTCCACATAAGGTGTATTCCCGTATTGACTTGTTTATTATCCCTCATTATATGTTAATGATGGTTAAAGCAATAGATATAGGGAATATCACGTGGTCGGACCACGCCCCAGTGACATTAACATTGTCTATGAATGAACATATATCTTCAAAAACTAGACAATGGCGTCTTAATGAGAGTCTGTTGGAGGACAAGTTAGTAGTGGAAGAGATTACTAAAGAAATACAATTTTATTTTCAAGATAACAATACTCCAGAAGTAGATCCAGGGATAGTATGGGAGGCGCACAAAGCGGTAATAAGGGGGGTACTTATTAAACATGGATCTAGAATTAAAAAGGTAAGGGAAGCTGAATTGACTAAGCTACTGACTGATATACACACACTGGAGACCCAGCATAAACAGAATCCTGGAGCTCCAGTGGAGGTGGAACTCTCCAACCTACGGAGACAGGTAACATCTCTCCTTCATTATAGAGCGAAGGCAGCATTACAGTCATGCCGGAAATATTACTACGAGGTGGGAGATAAGTGCGGGCGTCAACTAGCCAGAGCCTTACAGGAACAGAGAGCCCAATCTTATATACCTTATGTAGTGGACGAAGGGGGAAGAAAGGTGCATACCCCCAATAAAATTGCAGCGACTTTTCGTGAGTTTTATCAATCTCTGTATAACTTATCCAAAAGATCCCCGCTACAAAATAAGATAGAGGAATACATATTATCTTCAGGTATCCCTCAGTTGCCAGACCAGATACGAGGGGATGTGGAAGCTGCAATTACTCTTGAGGAGTTGCAAAAGGCAGTAAGGGCACTCAAACCTGGAAAATCACCAGGCCCGGATGGTTTTACACACAAATATTATCAGGTGTTCCTCCCTCAACTTGGTAAGCAGATGACCCAAACATTTAATGCTTTAGGATATGATACAGTTTTCCCTCCGGAGACATTGAAGGCATATGTTACCCTTATACCTAAGGAGGATAAGGACCCGTCAGCCTGTGGTAGTTATTGGCCAATTTCTCTATTAAACGTGGATCTTAAGCTATTTACAAAAATTTTAGCTACACGGATCCAATCACACCTGACAGCATTAATACATCTCGACCAGGTTGGTTTTATACCAACCCGAGAAGCACGAGATAATACGATTAAAGTATTGAATCTTATTCATATGGCTGACTCTTCTAATACACCGTCTGTGTTTTTGGGTACGGATGCTGAAAAGGCATTTGATTGGGTCAATTGGCCCTTTATGTTCTCGGTCCTAAGACATGTAGGATTTGGAGAGAAGATGATGGGTTGGATTTCGAGTATATACCTGAGACCTACGGCACAAATCAAAGCAAATGGGCTCTTATCAGAGCCCTTCTCGATATCCAATGGAACCCGTCAAGGGTGCCCCCTATCACCTCTCCTCTTTGCCCTTTCATTAGAGCCATTTCTGTGTAGAATAAGGAAGAACTCAGACATAAAGGGGATACAAACCGGGGGTGAAGATTATAAGGTATCTGCGTATGCAGATGATCTTTTATTTTCACTAACTAAACCGTCCATATCTCTACCAAACCTCCTAAAAGAATTACATCAATATAGTGAACTATCCTATTTTAAAATAAATATGGCTAAATCAGAGGCAATGGGGGTAGCTATGTCGGTTAGGCAGATAAATACTTTAAAAACAAACTTTAATTTTAGATGGACCTCCACGGCCCTTAAATATCTGGGTACCTATATCCCCCCTAAATTAAATCAAGTGTATGAGAGGAACTTTCCACCTTTACTTAGTAGAGTAAAGAGCTTACTAGATAAATGGCAACATAGTCCTTTTTCATGGTTTGGGAGATGCAACATAATTAAAATGTCAATCCTGCCCAAATTTACCTATCTATTTCAAACATTATCGATTTATATTCCCCCAAAATTTTTCAAACAGATTAATGCGCTGATAACTAAATTTATATGGAATTATAAGAGACTGAGACTACAACGAAGATTAATGATCATGCCTAAGCAATACGGTGGTTTAGCAGTCCCGGATATGCAGAAATATTACCAGGCGGCCCATATGGGGAGAGTAATAGATTGGTGCAGGCACACAGAGCTCAAATTATGGCCTAAGATTGAGCAATCACAATGTAGGGTTCCACTGAAACGGGCAGGTTGGTGTTTTGGAGATCTTGATGGGGCTCTCAAAAAGCATCCAACCTTGGGGCCTACCTTGCGGATATGCTTCCGGATATGTACGACTACTCGATTATCATCCGCATATTCCTCTCTTTACCCTATATTGGGGAACCCTCGCTTTCTAACGGGATTACAAGAAGGACCTTTTAGGAGACTGTTAGAGTCACAATGCTACCAGGCATCGCATTTTGCACAATCTGCGATGTGGCCTTCACTCGCTACCCTGACTTCAGTAAATGACCGTTTTGGTCTGGACTTCTGGAGTGGAGTACAACTACGACACTTTTTTAAAACACTACCACCCCCGGATAGATTTCAAAGACCAATGACTACTTTTGAAAAATTATGCGAGGAGACGGGTCCATGTTCTCATACACTCTCACAAATCTATGCATTACTAGTGGCACCCTCAGACGAGTATGTCCCCCCTTTTTTAAAGAAATGGGAAACAGTATTAGAAAGGTCTTTTTCTATTTTACAGCAAAGGCAGATTATACATAATGTTTTAAAATCATCAATATGTACCCGGGCACAGGAAACAAATTTTAAAATTATGACGAGATGGTATCGTACACCCTCGTTATTACATAAATACTCGCCCTTGATCTCGGATAAATGCTGGAGATGCCAAATAGAGAGGGGGACTTTACTTCATATTTTTTGGGCATGCTCGAAGCTGGAACACTTCTGGAGGGAGGTATACCGAATTTCACAGAAATTTACAGATTACACCCTACCTGAAGATCCAGCTTTTTTTTTGTTACACGTTTCTAGCATACCGGGGAAAGAATATAATAAATCAATCTTGCGGCATTTTCTTAATGCTGCTAGGTCGTGTATTGCACGGCAATGGAGAGACGTGAGATCTCCTACAATATCCGCATGGCTTATAAGAATTGAAGAGGTAAATAAGATGGAAGAGATGGTATTATTGGGACAAAATCAATATGAGATTTATTTACAAACCTGGGTTTCTTGGAATATCTTTAAATTTTCGGTGGAAGGAAAAACCCTATTTGCAGCGGGCTCGACTTAATATTGGTGATTTACTAAACCTCCCTCTTTCCTACTGGCGGGGTCGGCTGGGGTTTTTTTTTTTTTTTGGTTTGTTTTGCTAGCTTTTCTTTTCTTTTCTTGATGGTGAAAGTGTTTAAAGTAAAGTGGATAATTTGTATATTTAGGACAGTAAGTAGGACTGAGTCTAGAGTATAGACGGATCTATTTCAAGTTTATGTTTTGATATGGGCATATTGGTTCGTTCTGTATGATAGTATATATAAGTTTATGAATTTGGACTGATGTGATATATTTGAACTGAGATAAAATTTTGTTGTGTTGATGACTAGGGGTATTAGATCAAATGAAATGACTGTCCTATGTATAATGGAATTTTTTCTTTAAAAAATAAAATATATAAAAAAAAAAAAAAAAAAAAAAACCTCAGCTGAAGGCATTGGGTATTTGGATTGCAGTAAATATATATATATATATATATATATATATATATATATATATATATATATATATATGTAGCACACGGACCCTTTTTCCTGCTTACCTTCACTTGCAGGGTAAAGGCACACCATGCCACATGCCCGTATCCTCCTGGTGTAAGAGGTTGAGCGGTGTTCATACTATTTTGGGTCCTGCAGCGAGTTACCTCCCTCCATTGGTTCTCGTCCCTAGAGTATAGGGAAAAGTCTATTCTTTCTCACAAAAGAAGGCCAATGTCCATACAGTGTTTAAACTCCAACAGACAAGTTTATTTTCCTTGCTCGGAACAACTTGGGAAAAGGTTGAAGACAGAGATAGAGTTGGGTAGGGAGATAGGTTCAGGCACGCGGCACCCAGTTACCCTATTTTCCACTCAAGCCTGAGTGGGTATTGCTCACCCGGATAGATCCCTCTCACAGTTCTAGCAGCCGGAGTGAAGCACGAACAGTTACTTCAAATTTAGTCCCCTTCAAAGACAAGTTCAGAAGATCCTCTGCCACAGAATCCTTTAGTTCCTGAATCTAGAACTCTTTAACGCCTTCAACCTTTAGAGACCATAGGTGCTAATGGGGCACATCACAGGCACTACTGTGCAACTCACGGAATCCTTCCCTCTGATAGGCAAACAGGCCTCTCCTTCACCAATCCTCCGGACAGGTCCTCCCCTGGTTTCTTCTCTCTGAGAGCGGGCCACCCTCCCTCGGGTTCCCTGGGACTCCAGTGGTTTAGCTGTAGTCCTAGTTGAAGGTACTGGGCCTACCTGGAACACTTCAGCCCGGGCTAAAGGTGCCCGAGACTCCTCGACCAATTCACGCACCCCTGGCCAGCAGGGCCAACGGGCGCGACTTCGCCACCAGGGGTTCCATCTTGGAATCCCCCGGACAATCTCTTTAGATCATGGCGTCTGCCCCTTATGTACCCTCTACCGGCATGCACAGCAGGTAGACCACACCCACTGTATGGCTGCCGAGAGAGGACACCCAATCACACCACAATGTCACCCGTGGTTCAACCCGAAATCTGAGCGACAGCGCCACCCGCAGGCCAAGGGGAACTACACACCCAGGCAACACCACAGCAGAGCAGAGTCCAATGTTAAGAATAGCACAGACCTGAGCCAAACTATTGCTTAGGCTGCCCTTAAATTTAAGGCATAGCGACCCCAATTTTGGGGGGTCAGCTACATATATATATACAGTTGTGTCAAAAGTTTGCATACCCTGGCAGAAATTGTGAAATTATGGCATTTATATTGAAAATATGACTAATCATGCCAAAAAAAACTGTATTTTATTCAAGGATAGTGCTCACATAAAGCCATTCATTATCACATAGGGGGTTATGTACGAAAGGCAAATCCCCTTTGCACTACAAGTGCAAACTACAAGTGAAAAGTGCACTTGAAATCGCACTGAAAGTGCACTTGGAAATGCAGTCGCTGTAGATCCGAGGGAGACATGCAAGGAAAATAAAAAACAGCATTTTAGCTTGCACATGATTGGATAATAAAATCAGCAGAGCTTCCCCTCGTTTCAGATCTTCCCCTCAGATTTACAGCGACTGCAATTCCAAGTGCACTTTCATTGCAATTTCAAGTGCACTTTGCACTTGTAGTTTGCACTTGTAGTGCAAAGTGGATTTGCCTTTCGTAAATAACCCCTTCGTTTTTTGGCTCCTTTTAAATCATAATGATAACAGAAATCACCCAAATGGCCCTGATCAAAAGTTTACATACCCTGGAATGTTTGGCTTTGGTACAGACACAGAAGGTGGCATACACAGATTAAAATGGCAAATAAAGGTTAATTTTCCACATTTGTGGCTTTTTAAATCGCAATTAGTGTCTGTGTATAAATAGTCAATGAGTTTTTTAGCTCTCACTTGGATGCCCTAAGCAGGCTAGACACTGAGCCATGAGGAGGTAGAAAAGAACAGACAAAAGACCTGCGTAACAAAGTAATGGAACTTTATAAAGATGGAAAAGGATATAAAAAGATACCAAAAGCCTTGAATATGCCAGTTAGTACTGTTTAATCCCTTTTTAAGAAGTGGAAAATTTGGGGCTCTTTTGATACCAAGCCAATGTCAGGTAGACCAAAAAAGATTGCAGCCACAACTGGCGGAAGAATTGCCCAGGATACAAAGAAAAAACCCACAGGTAGACATTAATGTCTAAACTCCTGGCAACAAAAGTGAGTACACCCCTAAGTGAAAATGTCCAAATTGGGCCCAAGTAGCCATTTTTCCTCCCCAGTGTCATGTGACTCATTAGTGTTAGGTGTGAATGGGGAACAGGTGTGTTGAATTTGGTGTTATCGCTTTCACTCTCTCATACTGGTCACTGGAAGTTCAACATGGCACTTCGTGGCAAAGAACTCTCTGAGGATCAGGAAAAAAAAAATTGTTGCTCTACATAAAGATGGCCTAGGCCAGGCATGTCCAAAGTCCAACCCGCAGGCCAATCGCGGCCCGCGTTCCGGTTTCGGACGGCTCGCCTGATCATTTTGACATGTATGACTTTTGTGGCCCCCAACGAATCCCCGAACGCCGGGGGCCACAAAAGAAATACATGCTGCTGGCTGCCTTGGAGGAGGTGGGATGAGTGCTGTGCATACAGGAGTATTTCCTGTTTACACGGCGACAGGAAGTCCCATCTCCTACGCTGCCATTGGACGACTGTTCCGTCCATTACAGAAGGCGGGACTTTCGATTAAAGAGGCAGCAGATAAAACAGGAAATTCTCCAGTATGTTTGTCGGCGCTCGACCCACCCCCTCCCTGTCTCCTCCAAGGCTGTAGATGTCCATGAATCAGGCTGCAATGGTGAGTCTGCATTCATGGCAAGGGGGGTGCTGCATTCATGGCAAGGGGGGTGCTGTATTCAGGGCAAGGGGGTGCTGCATTCAGGGCAAGGGGGGTGCTGCATTCATGGCAAGGGGGTGCTGCATTCAGGGAAAGGGGAGTGCTGCATTCAGGGCAAGATGGATGCTGCATTCAGGACAAGGGGGTGCTGCCTTCAGGACAACGGGGGTGCAGCATTCAGGACAACGGGGGTGCTGCATTCAGGACAATGGAGGTGCTGCATTCAGGACAACGGGGTGCTGCATTCAGGGCAACGGGGGTGCTGCATTCAGGACAACGGGGGTGCTGCATTCAGGACAACGGGGGTGCTGCATTCAGGGCAACGGGGGTGCTGCATTCAGGGCAACGGGGGTGCTGCATTTATGGCACTTGTGAGGCTGTATTGATGGGCAGTGACCCTTATTTTGATTCACAGTTCTTTATTTAAAATTAAAGATTTTTTAAAGTGAAGGTGTGTGTTATACGCTGATAAATACGGTATATCCAAATAACACTCCTGAGCTCATCTCTTCACCACACACAGCCACAAAGGCAAGAGAATTCTTGTTGGGCAGTGTATTAGTGCTCGAACGAACACACTTAGACCGAATTTTAATGGTTCACAGAATGTCAGGCAAAATGGTTGGCCCTCACGCATGTTCACTTCACCAAGTCTGGCCCTCTTTGAAAAAAAAGTTTGGACACCCCTGGCCTAGGCTATAAGAAGATTGCCAAGACCCTGAAACTGACCTGCAGCACAGTGACCAAGACCATACAGAGGTTTAACAGGACAGTTTCCACTCAGAACAGGCCTCGCCATGGTCGACCAAAGAAGTTGAGTGCACGTGCTCAGCGTCATATCCAGAGGTTGTCTTTGGGAAATAGACATATGAGTGCTGCCAGCATTGCTGCAGAGGTTGAAGGGGTGAGGGTCAGCCTGTCAATGCTCATACTATATGCCGCACACTGCATCAAATTGGTCTGCATGGCTGTCGTCCCAGAAGGAAGCCTCTTCTAAAGATGATGCACAAGAAAGCCCGCAAACAGTTTGCTGAAAACTAACAGACTAAGGACATAGATTACTGGAACCATGTCCTGTGGTCTGATGAGACCAAGATAAACTTATTTGGTTCAGATGGTGTCAAGCGTGTGTGGCGGCAACCAGGTGAGGAGTACAGAGACAAGTGTGTCTTGCCTACAGTCAAGCATGGTGGTGGGAGTGTCATGGTCTGGGGCTGCATGAGTGCTGCCGGAACTGGGAAGCTACAGTTCATTGAGGGAACCATGAATGCCAACATGTACTGTGACATACTAAAGCAGAGCATGATCCCCTCCCTTCAGAGACTGGGCCGCAGGGCAGTATTCCAACATGATAACGACCCCAAACACACCTCCAAGACGACCACTGCCTTGCTAAAGAAGCTGAGGGTAAAGGTGATGCACTGGCCAAGCATGTCTCAGGACCTAAACGCTATTGAGCATCTGTGGGGCATCCTCAAATGGAAGGTGGAGAAGCGCAAGGTCTCTAACATCCACCACCTCCGTGATGTCATCATGGAGGAGTGGAAGAGGTCAGTGTGTATACAGGCAGAGGTCAGAGTGTATACAGGCAGAGGTCAGAGTGTATACAGGCAGAGGTCAGTGTGTATACAGGGAGTGGTCAGTGTGTATACAGGCAGAGGTCAGTGTGTATACAGGCAGAGGTCAGTGTGTATGCAGGCAGAGGTCAGTGTGTATGCAGGCTGAGGTCAGAGTGTATACAGGCAGAGGTCAGTGTGTATACAGACAGAGGTCAGTGTGTATACAGGCAGAGGTCAGTGTGTATACAGGCAGAGGTCAGTGTGTATACAGGCAGAGGTCAGTGTGTATGCAGGCTGAGGTCAGAGTGTATACAGGCAGAGGTCAGTGTGTATACAGGCAGAGGTCAGTGTGTATACAGGCAGAGGTCAGTGTGTATACAGGCAGAGGTCAGTGTGTATACGGCAGAGGTCAGAGTGTATACGGGCTGAGGTCAGAGTGTATACAGGCATAGATCCGTGTGTATACAGGCAGAGGTCAATGCGTATACAGGCTGAGGTCAGTGTGTATACGGGCTGAGGTCAGAGTGTATACGGGCTGAGGTCAGTGTGTATACAGGCAGAGGTCAGTGTGTATACGGCTGAGGTCAGAGTGTATACGGGCTGAGGTCAGAGTGTATACAGGCATAGATCCGTGTGTATACAGGCAGAGGTCAATGCGTATACAGGCTGAGGTCAGTGTGTATACAGGCAGAGGTCAGTGTGTATACAGGCAGAGGTCAGTGTTTATACGGGCTGAGGTCAGAGTGTATACAGGCTGAGGTCAGAGTGTATACGGGCATAGATCAGTGTGTATACAGGCAAAGGTCAGTGTGTATAAGGGCAGAGGTCAGAGTGTATACAGGCAGAGGTCAGAGTGTATACAGGGAGTGGTCAGTGTGTATGCTGGCAGAGTTCTGAGTATATACAGGCAGAAGTAAGTGTGTATACAGGCTGAGGTCAGAGTGTATGCAGGCAGAGGTCAGTTTGTATACAGGCAGAGGTCAGTGTGTATACAGGCTGAGGTCAGAGTGTATATGGGCTGAGGTCAGAGTGTATACAGGCATAGGTCAGTGTGTATACAGGCTGAGGTCAGTGTGTATACTGGCAGAGTTCAGAGTGTATACAGGCAGAGGTCAGAGTGTATACAGGCAGAGGTCAGAGTGTATACAGGCAGAGGTCAGAGTGTATACAGGCAGAGGTCAGTGTGTATACAGGCTGAGGTCAGAGTGTATACAGGCAGAGGTCAGAGTGTATACAGGCAGAGGTCAGTGTGTATACAGGCAGAGGTCAATGCGTATACAGGCTGAGGTCAATGCGTATACAGGCTGAGGTCAGTGTGTATACGGGCTGAGGTCAGAGTGTATACGGGCTGAGGTCAGTGTGTATACAGGCAGAGGTCAGTGTGTATACGGGCTGAGGTCAGAGTGTATACGGGCTGAGGTCAGTGTGTATACAGGCAAAGGTCAGTGTGTATAAGGGCAGAGGTCAGAGTGTATACAGGCAGAGGTCAGAGTGTATACAGGGAGTCGTCAGTGTGTATGCTGGCAGAGTTCTGAGTATATACAGGCAGAAGTCAGTGTGTATACAGGCTGAGGTCAGAGTGTATATAGGCAGAGGTCAGTGTGTATACGGGCTGAGGTCAGAGTGTATATGGGCTGAGGTCAGTGTGTATGCTGGCAGAGGTCAGAGTGTATACAGGCAGAGGTCAGTGTGTATACGGGCTGAGGTCAGAGTGTATATAGGCAGAGGTCAGTGTGTATATGGGCTGAGGTCAGAGTGTATATGGGCTGAGGTCAGTGTGTATGCTGGCAGAGGTCAGAGTGTATACAGGCAGAGGTCAGAGTGTATACAGGCAGAGGTCAGAGTGTATACAGGCAGAGGTCAGTGTGTATACAGGCTGAGGTCAGAGTGTATATGGGCTGAGGTCAGTGTGTATGCTGGCAGAGGTCAGAGTGTATACAGGCAGAGGTCAGAGTGTATACAGGCAGAGGTCAGTGTGTATACAGGCTGAGGTCAGAGTATATATGGGCTGAGGTCAGTGTGTATGCTGGCAGAGGTCAGAGTGTATACAGGCATAGGTCAGAGTGTATACAGGCAGAGGTCAGAGTGTATACAGGCAGAGGTCAGAGTGTATATGGGCTGAGGTCAGTGTGTATGCTGGCAGAGGTCAGAGTGTATACAGGCAGAGGTCAGAGTGTATACAGGCAGAGGTCAGTGTGTATACAGGCTGAGGTCAGAGTATATATGGGCTGAGGTCAGTGTGTATGCTGACAGAGGTCAGAGTGTATACAGGCAGAGGTCAGAGTGTATACAGGCAGAGGTCAGAGTGTATACAGGCAGAGGTCAGAGTGTACACAGGCAGAGGTTAGTGTGTATACAGGCAGAGGTCAGAGTGTATACAGGCAGAGGTCAGAGTGTATACAGGCAGAGGTCAGAGTGTATACAGGCAGAGGTCAGAGTGTATACAGGCAGAGGTCAGAGTGTACACAGGCAGAGGTTAGTGTGTATACAGGCAGAGGTCAGAGTGTATACAGGCAGAGGTCAGAGTGTATACAGGCATAGGTCAGAGTGTATACAGGCAGAGGTCAGAGTGTATACAGGCAGAGGTCAGAGTGTATATGGGCTGAGGTCAGTGTGTATGCTGGCAGAGGTCAGAGTGTATACAGGCAGAGGTCAGAGTGTATACAGGCAGAGGTCAGTGTGTATACAGGCTGAGGTCAGAGTATATATGGGCTGAGGTCAGTGTGTATGCTGACAGAGGTCAGAGTGTATACAGGCAGAGGTCAGAGTGTATACAGGCAGAGGTCAGAGTGTATACAGGCAGAGGTCAGAGTGTACACAGGCAGAGGTTAGTGTGTATACAGGCAGAGGTCAGAGTGTATACAGGCAGAGGTCAGAGTGTATACAGGCAGAGGTCAGAGTGTATACAGGCAGAGGTCAGAGTGTATACAGGCAGAGGTCAGAGTGTACACAGGCAGAGGTTAGTGTGTATGCTGGCAGAGGTGATGGTATAATTCTAGAGGTCATTATACTGGCAGAGGTCAGAGTATAAACCCAGAGGTCAGTGTAAATTGGCAGAGGCCAGTGTGTATACTGGGATAGGACCGTGTATAAATTTGTTTCCTATATTCATACAGCTTCTTAATCTTCCGCAAGGATTCTCCCAGAGCTCTGATCTGATCACATAATGAAAATGTGGCGTGTACGCTACGGCGAGCATGAGCTATAATGAGATGAAGTAAAATGACATTGTTACACATTGTTACACGGATAACCAGGCAGACAAAAGACACTCGTCCATCCTCTCAAAGCGGCAGCAGTTTTGTTCCAAGGCAAGACAAGATAAATCCACCCCCTGGGGCAACTGCTGTCCCATTTTACCTCACATTGGGCAGAATTCCATCCTGACCCACAAAGGCAGCTGGATCCATATCTGAGGTCATAACATTCCCATATTGTTTTTAATAAACATATAGAAAATCATCCAATAAATGTTAAATTATTTTATTCCATCATGTTGCAGAGCAGTCTAAAGCTTCCCTGCTCTTATGCCCCGTACACACGATCGTTTTTACTGTCATTTTTTAAACCGACGTTTTTCTCCTCGTTTTTTTTTCATGTTTCCTCTCAAGCCTGCCTTGCGTACACACCATCATTAAAAAAAACGATCAAGCAAAGCGCAGTGACGTTCAACACGTACGACGGCACTATAAAGGGGAAGTTCCGTTCGAATGGCGCCACCCTTCATGTTAGTAAAGTTTGTTGAGCGACGATTCGCGCTTTTCAGTCCGTTACTGTGTAATGAATGTGCTATCTCCATTACGAACGCTAGTTTTACCAGAACGAGCGCTCCCGTCTCATACTTGATTCTGAGCATGCGCGTTTTTTTTCTCGTCGTGAAAGCATACACACTATCGTTTTTCACGTCGTTAAAAAGAACGACATGAAAAACGACGTGAAAAAAGAGAGCATGTCCGGAATTTTTAATGGCCGTTTTTCACGTCGTTAAAAATGCTCTGGAGCCTACACACGATCATTTTTAATGGCCATTTTTTAAAATGGCATTTTTAACGGCATGAAAAACGATCGTGTGTACGGGGCATTACTGTTAAGAACCCCTCCCTGCACTGATATTATGTGCAGCATACTGACATACCTCATCAGACCTTGTCCTTTATCCTGGGATAACATTTTTTATTCACAAAATCTTTATACCGGTCTTAGATTATTTATACTTAATATATTACTTGTAAGGTAATGTTTTACTGTAAATGAAACCTGTCATGTTACATACAAAAGCAGCTAAATAACCCCAGAGCTGGCACTGGAAGGGCCCAAAGGGAACCGCTTTTTATCTGCATTGGAATGTCCCTGTAGGAACCATTCTATCTATATCTGCACTGGAAGGCCCTTGTAGGAACCATTCTATATCTGCACTGAAAAGTCTTTGTAGGAACCATTCAATATCTCTGCACAGGAAAGTCCCTGTACGAACCCTTTTTATATCTGCTCTGGATGGTCCCTGTAGGAACCATTCAATATCTGCTCTGGTAGGTCCCTACAGGAACCATTCAATATCTGCTCTGGATGGTGCCTATAGGAACCATTCAATATCTGCTCTGGATGGTCCCTGTAGGAACCATTCTATATCTGCACTGGAAGGCTCTTGTAGGAACCATTATATATCTACACTGGAAAGTCCTTGTAGGAACCAATCTATATCTGCACTGGAATGTCCCTGTAGGAACCATTCTACAGTATCTCACAAAAGTGAGTACACTCCTCACATTTTTCATGTTACAACACCACCAAAGAAATAACACTTTGCTACAATGTAAAGTAATGAGTGTACAGCTTGTATAACAGTGTAAATTTTCTGTTTCCTCAAAATAACTAAACACACAGCCATTAATGTCTAAACCACTGGCAACAAAAGTGAGTACACCCCTAAGACCCCTTTCACACTGGGGCGGGAGGTGCGTCGGCGGTAAAGCTATTCGGCCGCTAGCGGTGCGGTTTTACCCCCCCGCTATCGGCCGAGAAAGGGTTTTAAAACCACCGCAAAGCGCCTCTGCATTGATTTCAATGGGCAGGAGCGGTGGAGGAGCGGTATACACACGGCTCCTTCATCGCTCCAAAGATGCGGCTGGCAGGACTTTTTTTACCGTCCTGCTAGCGCACCGCTCCAATGTAAAAGCCCTCAGGGCTTTCACACTGGAGACACAGCAGTGGCTGTTTCTGGTCGGTTTGCAGGCGCTATTTTTAGCGTTATAGCGCCTGCAAAGCGCCCCAGTGTGAAAGGGGTCTTAGTGAAAATTTCCAAATTGGGCCTAAAGTTTCAATATTTTGTGTGGCCACCATTATTTATTATATAGAACCAATCTATATCTGTACTGGAAGGCCCTTGTAGAAACCAATCTATTTCTGCTCTGGAAGGTCCCTGTAGGAGGCACTCTATATCTGCACTGAATGGTCCCTTTAGGAACCATTCTATATCTGCACTAGAAGGTCCCTGAAAAAACTGTCCTTTGTTTGCACTGGAAGGTCCTGCATGAACCCTTTTTTTATATAAGTTTTCCTGAGCGTGTTCTGCGTGTAAAAAGGGACTGTCACTTCCTGGTCATTGCCCCGATATGCCCCCTACTGACGTACAAAGTACGGTACCTGGGTGGTGCCCCGTGAGAACTTTTTGCTGAAAGTCGCTATTTGCCAGGCATGGCCAGGTTTGGGGGGCAACTGTGTGCTCAGAAGAGGTATCTGGGAAATACCTGGGAAAATGTGAAACATCAAATGGAATTTTCAGAATACAAAATGAGGGAAAAGGACCTGAATTGTCCTACAGCCAGTGAAGCAAGACCTGTAGCAAGGATGAGGAGTTTGCACCTTTGAAAGCAGACCCAGCACTTGGTTATTCATCTACACAATGAGCATATGGTAGTTATTGTACCTGACAAAAGATTTGTAATTCCCTATGGCCAGTCCTGAGATTTACACATCCTAGCTTGGTGGGTGACTTGACTTGATAGGTGACCTGCATAGCTTGATCCCCTCCTTGCCCTCAGCCTGTGATTGGAGAGTGAAAGAGCAGCAGCAGACTGGAGAGGTCATCTCTCTACTCTCTCCCATTGTCAGCATGTTCCTTGTCAGTAAATATGCGCACAGCACAACAAACTGGCTCCCAGTCCTGCCCTCCCTCTCTCAGTCTGAGTGCAGCTGTACAAGGGGTTACAAATGGCTGACATCAAGCCAAATTCATGTATTTACGTTAGTTGCATCTAAAATATATATATATTTTTTAAATACATAATTGCGTTCATTGGAATTTTATTAATATCTTCCCGGAGTTTGACTTTTAGCGATAGATGATTTAATAAAGATTTATTGTAAGATATTTAGTGGCTAATAAATAACAAAGCCATTTGGGTTTATGCTTGTAATTCTTCTGCCGATCAGCTGGACAGTTTTATTTATTTTTATTTTTTATCACTGTATACTAAACTTTGGTTGTCACGGGTTACAGGAAATCAGAGGAATTCGAATCGACGTGTTCAGTAAAAATATCTTCCCTTATTTGCCGAACGTCCCATTCCGCCAATCCAAACGTCGGTCACATGAGACGCCAGCACTTCGCACCTTTTATAAATAATAAATTTTTCTTTTATTTACACCACACTCTGTTCAATAAACCCCCCCTCCCCCCCTCGACCCTCCGCCAGGCCTGGCGTTCCGCGCTGCAATTAAATAAATGCAGATTTTGATTTTACACAGAACATGTGTTAATAATATATTATTATTATATTTTTACAATGAATGTTTCCCTGGTTGACTGTTGCTCATTATTAAGATATTTTGTAGCATTGCAGCATTGGTTTTTGGCGTTTGTAAGTTTATTCTGCGAATAGATCAACCTCCCCTCACTGGGGTATTAATTAAACGACAAATGTCCCCCCCCCCCCCCACCTCCTCTGTCTCCAGGACACAGAGAACACGTGTTCACTGAGAGAAAACTACAGTTTAGATCCAATTAGAGGGACTGTAAATTATTGTGTTGGAATTAATGGCGCATTTGAATTCTTGGCGTCAGAGCGATACGTCGTCATAAACATAAAGTGATTTGGCAGAAGGT
Organism: Rana muscosa; assembly: GCA_029206835.1. Taxonomy (NCBI): domain Eukaryota; kingdom Metazoa; phylum Chordata; class Amphibia; order Anura; family Ranidae; genus Rana; species Rana muscosa. The sequence continues at coordinate 142,625,921 of CM055118.1, forward strand.
CTGAGCTGGAGAAATTTGCTTTGCGTCACAACATGTTCAAATAATTACCCAGCTATTAATGTTATTGTTTGTATATATCCTGTCCCAAAAATACTTCTTTTAGGGGGGAAATTATGAATCGTGTCTTCTTGGGGTGAGATCCTCAGAGAAGAAACGGACTGAAGTCTGTGACATTCAAGACTATTATAAGGAAGGATTAGTGAGGACTTTGTCTTTAGTATATATCAGGGCTATCTAAATGTATACCGTATATACTCGAGTATAAGCCGAGTTTTTCAGCACATTTTTTTGTGCTGAAAATGCCAGCCTCGGTACCGGCCAATCTTGGCGCCCATGTAGCCCCACTCTTCCTCTACAATTGTGCAAAGTTTGTTGTCCGAGGGACCTACGGCCGGGGAGCACTGATTTTTCAAAGCCGGGCACCCCTTCCATAGACTCCCATGTTAAACGGTAATTTCTTTGGTGATTTTGGGGACCTGGTACTGGCCGGTCGTAGGTTCCCTGGACCCGAAACTTAGCACACATGTAGCCCCAGTTCTCCTCTACAAGTGTGCAAAGTTTGTTGTCTGAAGGACCTACGGCCGGGGAGCACCGATTTTTCAAACGGGGCACCTCTTCCATAGACTCCCATGTTAAACATCAGTCTAGTCATGGACACAGTGAGGCATGGGCACAGTGAAGCATGGACACAGTGAGGCATGGACACAGTGAGGCATGCACATGGACACAGTGAGGCATGGGCACAGTGAGGCATGCACATGGACACAGTGAGGCATGGGCACAGTGAGGCATGGGCACAGTGAGGCATGCAGATGGACACCCTAGGCTTATACTCGAGTCAATAAGTTTTCCCAGTTTTTTGGTAAAATTAGGTGCCTCGGCTTATATTCGGGTCGGCTTATACTCGAGTATATACAGTAATAATAATAATAATAGTGTGTGGCTGTGGTGGGAAATTAGAGTGTAAGCTTCTGTGTAAGTTCTACCTGTAAGCTTTGTTAGTTTTTAAAAAAATGGCTCCTAATTTTTTTAGCTGGCTCCTAAATTCAAAGCAAATTTGTCAAGCCCTGGTAATAGGACATTAGATTGTAAGCTTCTCTGGTGCAGAGACTGATGTGACTGGCTCAGTGTTCTCTGTACAACACTGCAGAATAGGTCAGTGCTATATAAATGTATAATAATAATAGTGTGTGATTCTAGGGGAGATGTTAAAGTGTAAGCTCCTCTAGTGCAGAAACTGATGTGATTGACTCAGTGTTATCTGTACAACCCTGTGGACTATGTCAGAGCTATAGAAATTTATATAACCACTTGCTTACTGGGCACTTAAACCCCCTTCCTGCCCAGACCAATTTTCAGCTTTCAGCGCTGACGCACTTTGAATGACAATTGCGCGGTCATACAACACTGTACCCAAATTATATTTTTATCATTTTTTTCCCACAAATAGAGCTTTCTTTTGGTGGTATTTGATCATCTCTGCGGTTTTAATTTTTTGCGCTATAAACAAAAAAAGACAGAAAATTGTGAAAAAAACACAATTTTTTTTACTTTTTGCTATAATAATATCCCAATTTTTTTTTTTTTAACTATTTTTTCTCTCAGTTTAGGCCGATACATATTCTTCTACATATTTTTGGTTAAAAAAAATTGCAATAAGCGTATAGTGATTGGTTTGCGCAAAAGTTATAGCGCCTACAAAATAGGGGATAGATTTATGACATTTTTATTATTATTATTTTTTTTTACTAATAATGGCGGCGATCTGCTATTTTTGTCAGGCCTGTGATATTGCGGCGGACATATCGGACACTTTTGACACTATTTTGGGACCATTCACATTTATACAGCGAACAGTGCTATAAAAATTCAATGATTACTGTATAAATATGACGGGCAGGAAAGGGGTTAACACTGGGGGGCAATCAAGGGTTTAAATGTGTTCCCTGGGAGTGATTCTTACTGTGGGGGGAGGGGACTGACTGGGGGAGGTGACCGATGGTTGTCCCTATGTACAAGGCACACAGCATCGGTCTCCTCTCTCCTTGACAGGACGTGGATCTCTGTGTTTACACACAGAGATCCATGTCCTGCCTCTGTAACAGCCGATCGCGTGTACCTGGCGGACATCGCGGCCGCCAGGCACGCACATCGGCACCACGTGACACGGCGGGCACAGCTTTTCCCCTCCGCGCGCCCTCGGCGGCGCGCGGGGGGAATGTAAACAGAAAGACGTCCAAGGACGTAAACCCGGCAGTTGAGAGACGCGCTGTAGACGTCTTTCATCTATAGCGCGGATCTCAAGTGGATAAATAATAGTGTGTGACTGTGGTGGGACATTGGTGTGTAAGCTCCTGTGGTGCGGACTGGTGTGACTGGCTCAGTGCTTTCTGCACAGCACCGTAGAATATGTCAGAGTTATATATAATAATAATTGAGTGTGATTGTGGTGGGGACATTAGAGTGTAAGCTCCTCTGGTACAGAGACTGATGTGACTGGCTCATTGTTTTCTGTACAGAACTGCAGAATATACCAGAGCTATATAAGTGCATAATAATAATGTGTGTGATTGTGTTGGGACATTAGAGCGTAAGCTCCTGTGGCGCAGACTGGTATGACTGACTTAGTGTTCCCTGTACAGCGCAGTGGAATATGTCAGAGCTGTATAAATGTATAATAATAGTGTGTGACTAAAATAATTGCCTTTCCATGTTCTGTGTACTGTGGGACACCAGATACAGTGAATGCAGGCTCCTAGGTTTAGTAACACTTTAACTTTTTTTTTTTTTTTTCAATCACATAGGGGACAAAAACGACCCTTTTTTTAGGTGACATGTTCCCTTTTTTTTTAACAGACGAGAAGAGGACAGGTTCTCTTTAATGAGACATGCAGGGTTTAAAAGATCCAGTATGTCTCCACTGGGCTACATTGGATGCACATCGCATTGCAATACATCCCTTCCCGGCTATGCTATCTGGGCAAAGTAACAGGGTGACCCAGAAAAGTGATGTCACACTTGTCGCTTTTCAGGTCACCAACAACGAGAGGAGGAGAGCAGACTTGTATCCGCTGTTCTGCCTCCCCTCCACCTGTCATGTCGGTCCTCGGCCCGCAGATGGGCAAGCGAGGCCCGAAATACATGGCAAGGGCACGCGCCCGCGGGGGGGGGATGCTGGTACTGGGTGTGTGGAAGCAATCGGGCGGCAGCACAGCCATCCGAATGCTTCGACCTGACAGGTAGGAGTCTGCTTGTCAGTTTTATACTCAATCCCGGTGGCTGTAGCCATCAGATTTTGTATGAAACACCCTTCTGTCAGGTCCATACGATGTACAAAAAAACCCAAAAACATTTATACTAACGGGCACCCCTCTAGGAAGGGCGGTTGTAGACACATGCCTACAATAGGAAAATCTGGCCCTGTGTGTGTGACTGTGGTGGGAACATTAGAGTGTGAGCTTCTCTGGTGCAGAAACTGATGTGACTGGCTCAGTGTTCTCTGTACAGGACTGCGGAATATGTCAAAACTACAGTATATAAATGTATAATAATAGTGTTTGACTTTGGTGGGGGATATTAGATTGTAAGCTTCTATGGTGCAGAGGTTGATGACTGGCTCAGTATTTTCTGTACAGGACTGTGGAATATGTCAGGACTACCGTATATAAATGTATAATAATAGTGTGTGACTGTGGTGGAACAGTAGAGTGTAAGCTTCTCTGGTGCAGAGGTTGATGACTGGCTCGGTGTTCTCTGTACAGGACTGTGGCATATGTCAGAACTACAGTATATAAATGTATAATAATAGTGTGTGACTGTGGTGGAACAGTAGAGTGTAAGCTTCTCTGGTGCAGAGGTTGATGACTGGCTCAGTGTTTTCTGTACAGGACTGCGGAATATGTCAAAGGTATATTAATGTATTGTAATAATAGTGTGTGACTGTGGTGGGAGTGTTAGTCCCTCTGGTACAGGGACTGTACTATGGATGGATACAATAATCTCTCTATGTACTGTAATATATGGATTATAGATATAGCGGTCAGAAGTGTCAATAAACCATTTATGTAAATAATTCTCATTGGCTTGTATTTCATTTTTATTGTTCCTTTAATACAGTGTTTACAGTCACAGAAATGGCTGTATATTACAACCTTCAGTAATAAACGTGGTGCTGTTGGGTTTGATTAGCGTCAAGCGCTCCTGGGAGTCCGTGAAGTGGAGTCATTAAAGTTTTATGTGTGTGGCAGGGGAGGAGGAGATCCGATAGGGGAATCTCACCCGTCGACGTCACTCTGTCGTTTGCTTTTCTATTGATATTAATTATACTGCGAGCTGCAGATAACGCCACACAAGTGTATAAACAAAGCATGCCATGTAATGAGCACAGAGTGGAAATCTCTGTCAATATTGCAGGAACGGCACCGCGCTGACTTGTCAGGAGCGCACAAAACTAGGTCCCTGCGGAGATGTCTTCTGCATAATTAAAGTGCAGCGAGCTACAATTACTGCCATACAGGCCGCGCCGGCGGAAAGTGCTTACCTCTGCAGCTTTTCTGGTGAATCTGTGTGAGCAGAAAATCGCACAAGAGCGCCCTTGTCTCTGGCTGTGAAGGGGGTATTAATAGAGAGCCAGGATTAATAAATGAAACCATGCGGCCTGTGAGTACAAAAATACGATCTGTGGTACGATTGAACCACCTGTGGCTCGCAAAAGGCTGCTGAACTACAAGTCCCAGCATGGCCAAACCACTTACCAGTAATAAAATATGATCTGTAGAGAGATCATACTGGTTAAGGAAATGCGAGTCCCAGCATTGCCAATCTGCCTACTAGAAATAAAATTTCTTCATATTTACAAAACAGATTCCACTGGAAAATGGTCCCTTTGGAGTAAATTTGGGAGAAAATTAGCAATGTATACTCTTCAAAGCAGGTTTATAAACAGGCAAAGTGTTGGCATCCAAGATGTCAGTTCTGACCTTTATAAATAGTTGTAGAACAACTACAAGTCCCAGAATGACATTGCTGCCTGCCGCTAATATAATGTAGATAGACTAGTCCCAGCATGACCGAACTGCCTACCAGTAATTAGAGATGAGGTTCTGGTTTGAGGTGAATCTTATGGGTGATTTTTATTTTATATTGATAGCTCCTTCTTTTAAAGTGGTTGTAAACCCACATTGCCCAAAAAAACAAAAACAAACACCTGCAAGACAAAGGCATAATGAGCTAGTATGCATAGCATACTAGCTCATTATGTAATACTCACCTGAGATCGAAGCCCTTGCTGCGGTGCCCGTACATCGCTCCCGGAGTTACTTCCGTGTATCGCGGCTCCGACGCTGTGATTGGCCGGAGCTGCAATGACGTCACTTGCGCGCGGGAGCCGCCGGTAATGCCACGTACGTGCCATTGCTTCAGTGCGCATGTGCCGATGACATTGGCACATGCAAATACAGGGGATATCTCCTAAACCGTGTAGGGTAGCTACAGGTAAGCCTTATTATAGGCTTACCTGTAGCACAAAGTAGTCTGTAAGGGTTTACAACCACTTTAAACTTTTGGTGTTCAAAGTGGAGCATTCACTTGTTATGACCATCTGTTCTTTGAGCTTGCCATTTGTTCACAGTATACCGCGGTGCCACTTAAAGAAAAAAAAAAAGCTAAGTGCAAGAACAGTGTGCACCTAAAGCACCTCACAACAGATCACTCACATTCACCGCACCCTTCTATCTTCATAGATAAAATAAAAGGTTGGGCATACACTGTTTAGGCCTATTATCCCAGATTAAAACTGTGCAACTGCTGGCCAGCCTGTGCTTTTTGTCTCTAGTAAATTTAGGCCTAACCTTGCTAATTAAAACTGTCCTGCTGCATACCTCCCAACTTTCTGAGATGGGAATGAGGGACACCTATTAGCAAAAGTATGTAGGCATAGGACACGCCCCCGGCTACGCCCCACTTAAAGGAGAATTTTACAAAATAAATTATTGGTTAAACCCACAAGTGCTTTTTTACCACTACTATTTCTTTATATTGGCTTTCGGAATTTACAAATGCAACTATTTATAAATCGGATGAAAGGTTTAGCACTGGAAAACATTTTTTGATAAATAGTGCATGTTATATACAACTATATAGATCAGACCAAAATGAGGGACAAATGAGGAGGAAAAAGGGACAGAGGGACTTTTTTCCGAATGAGGAACAGTCCCTCCAAATCAGTGACAGTTGTATACTCTGCAGTATCTTAATCCTAGAATCCTAGATTAAAGCCCTAGCCTATGCTCTTTGTCTCTAGCAATTTTAGGCCTAGCCTTGCTAATTAAAACTGTCCTGTTGTCCAGTTTTACAATGTTATATCCTCTTCTGTATCTTAAAGTGATTGTAAAGGTTTTTTTTTTTTTAAATAACAAACATGTCATACTTACCTGCTCTGTGCAAAGATTTTGCACAGAGCAGCCCCGATCCTCCTTTTCTGGGGTCCCCCGGCGGCGCTCCTGGCTCCTCCTCCTCGGCGAGTGCCCCCCACGGAGAGCCGATTTCCATGGGGGCACCCGTGTGGGCGCGCGTCCGAGTCCCATTGCTGCGTCCATTGACACAGAAAGCAGGACTCAGCCCTGCTCCCGTCGCCCATGTTGCTGGATTTGATTGACAGCTGCAGGAGACAATGTCTCCTGTTGCTATCAATCTATCCAATGAGGACCCAAGACAGCGGTTGGAGCTGCTGGGCTCATGCTCATCGCTGGAACAATTGGCATTAAGGTGAAAAACCCTGAGACTTTACAACTCCTTTAATTCTAGAATAAAGCCCCAGCCTATGTTCTTTGTCTCTGTAAATTTAGGCCTAGCCTTGCTAATTAAAACTGTACTGCTGCTGGTAAATGTTACCTGCCTGTACTCTTTTTCTCTTTAGTGCATTTTTGCCAATTTCCCTGCAAAAAAATTGTCCTGCTGCTGGCCAGTTTTACACTGTTGTGTCATCTGCGGTCTCTTACTTCTTAAAGTGATTGTAAAGGATGTTTTTTTTTTTTTTTAAATAACAAATATGTCATACTTACCTCCACTGTGCATCTTGTTTTGCACAGAGTGGCCCGATCCTCCTCTTCTGGGGTCCCTCAGCGGCTCTCAAGGCTCCACCCCGCTTCAGATAACCCCCTAGGAGAAGTGCTCTCCTGAGGGGGTTGCCTTATGGACGCGCTCCCGAGTCCAGCATTTGCGTCCACAGACACGAATGCTGGACTCGGCCCCGCCCCCCGGCACCCGCGTCATTGGATTTGATTGACAGCAGCGTGAGCCAATGGCTGCGCTGCTATCAATCTAGCCAATCAAGAGCCGGGACCCCGTGGAGAGAGAGCCAGTGCGTCCCCGCGGAGGAGATGAATGGGCTCAGGTAAGTAAAACGGAGGGGCTGGGGGGCCGGTGACTGCCAGGTGTTTTTTTTTTTTAAATATGAGGGTTTACAACCCCTTTAATAAAGATTTGATAAAAATTGGCCAGCGGAAGCCAGTTTTGCATCAGTGAAAACGGGGACAGCTACAGCAAACTTCTGGACAATTTCTTACTGCTGGTCAAAGAGGGTCTATTACCTTTTAAATAAAAAGCATGTGTTGTTGCTAAAACTAACTAGTTTTTCTAATTAAAATGGAGCAGATTGGGGTGCTGCTGCTTTATGTAAGCCAAAGACACACTTTAATCCTTCAAAGCATGTTATTCACAGGATTTGTGTAATTTCAATGTTGCCCTTGAAGCTGCACGTAAGATCTACCTGCTGTATGGTATTTAAAAAAAAAAAGTTTGCATTGGTACACGCCCCAATGGCAGTACCCAGCTGGAGGATTTGACCAATCCCACCCCCCCCCCCCCTTCACCCATAGACTTCAGGGATGTGAATAAAGTGCAGTAAATTTGTTGGCTTTATCAACAGGCAAGTTGTTGGCATCCAAATTTCATAGGAAAATGGCGGAATAGAACGGGTCTTATAGTAGCATCATTGAGATTGCACTGCTTGAGGAACTATAAGTCTGAGCTTAATCAAACCGCCTAACAGAAATAGGAAGATATATAGAGAGAGAGATTGTACTGCCTGAGAAACTCCGAGTCCAGCATGAACAAACCCCCCCACTAGTAATAGAAGGTGATTTGTAGAGAGATTGTACTGCCTGAGGAACTACAAGTCCCAGCATGACAGAACTGCCTACCAGTAATATAATGAGATCTATAGGGACATTTTACTTACTGGAGAACTACATCTGTAGAGTGATTGCACTGTCTGAAAATCTAGAAGTCCCAGCAAGACCAGTCTGCCTACTAGTACTAAACTGTGTTCGTATTTACAAAACAGATTCCACTGGAGAATAGTCTCCTTTATGGGAATTCGGGGGAAAATGAGGGAAGTAAGTTCTTTGGAACCGTGTTATAAACAGGCAAATGTCGGCATAATTTCCAAGGAAAAAGTCAATTGTATTTGCTTGAGGTGGACCTGTAATCAGTTATATGTGTTCATGTTAAGTGCAGCACCCTGAGTAATGTTTGATGTAGATGGCCCCTTTTATACCTGTTCGAAGACATGACATGAAGACATGAAACTGGTCATCTATGTCAAATTGAAACAACCATTCCTGGACAGGAGTGAGGGCCTTCAACATCATCTGTATTCCACATACAATTAGGGGAATTTTAGTAAAACTGGAGCAGCCAGAATGTGGAGCAGCTGTGCATGGCAACCAACCAGCTTCTAGCTTTCATTTTTAAAGCGTAACTGAATAAGCTAAAGGTAGAGGCCGATTGGTTGCCATGTGCAGCTGCTCAAGATTCCGCCTGCCCCAGTTTTGATACATTTCCATCAATGCCGTTTTAAACGTCTCTATCTGGCGATGGGACAGCAATTTACACCTTCAGCCATGTAAATGAAATGTTTACCACCCATGCAAACTTTCCGAAACCAAGGATGGGATTATGGAATTAGAACAGGGTGGTTCTACAACTCTCAAACCTCCAATCCTGTTCTTGGACAACATCTGCCTTGACACATTCCATTGGAATGATTGAATTAGCATGTCCATTTGTGATAGTAAACCTCAGACATGAAATATGAACAGAGCATATACCCCTATTGTGTGTACTTGTTTCAATTAAGAGCACTAAGGCTGCATTCAGACTTGGGTGTGGCCTCTTTGAGCGTTTTTTTGCATGTTTTTGTGTGCAAATTTGGCACGTTTTAATGTGCGTTTTATGCAGCGTTTTTGAGCTTTGGCGTTTTTTTATTATCCAATAGAGAAAACTATCATCGGTTGCATCATTTGTTACTAGGTATTTCAGTTTTTTTTTAGCTTTTATAAAAAAATGTATTGTTATTATTATTCAATTGTTGTTATTTTTTTTCGTTAGGTTAAGGGGTTAGAGTTAGGCCTCTTTCACACGGGGCGGATCCGTGAAGATCCGCCCCGTGAAGCTCCGCTTGCTCAGCGGGGATCGCTCCGTTGATCCCCGCTGAGCCGACGGATGACTGGGCGGTCCCCGCACACTGTGCAGGGACCGCCCTGTCAGAGCGCCGCTCTCCCCTATGGGGAATCGGATGACGACGGACCGTAGAGTCCGTTGTCATCCGATCCGCTCCGCAGACGGAAGGAAAAATAGGATTTTCCTCCGTCACACTTTTTCGGAGCGGAGCGGAGCGGATGTCAGCAGACATGTCACCGCTGACATCCGTGCTTCCATAGGGGTGCATGGAGGATCCGTTTCAGGTCCGCCTAAAAAACTGACAGGCGGACCTGAACGGACCTCCGTGTGAAAGAGCCCTTAAAGTGATTGTAAAGTCTTGTTTTATTTAGTTAAACATAACAAACATGTTATACTTACCTGCCCTGTGTAGTGGTTTTGCACAGATCCTCCTCTTCTTGGGTCCCTCGCCGGCACTCCTGGCTCCTCCCTCCTGTTGAGTTCCCCCGCAGCAAGCAGCTTGCTATGGCGGCACCCGAGCCGATCCACTGCTCCCTGTGTCCATTCAGATACGAAGCCGTGGCCTGGCCCCGCCCCTTTCTCTCCTCATTGGCAGACTGACTTTGACAGCAGCAGAAGCCAATGGCACCGTTCTGCTGTCTCAGCCAATAAGGAGGGAAGTCTCGGGCAGACTAGACACTCCTAGAACATCGCTGTATAGAGATGGGTTCTGGTAAGTATTAGGGGGGCTGCTGCACACAGAAGGCTTTTTATCTTAATGCATAGAATGTATTAAGATGAAAAAAAAAAAACCTTCTACCTTTACAACCACTTTAAGGTTAGGTTAGGGTTAGGATTTGGAGTTTGGGTTAGGATTGGGGGTTAGGGTGTTGCGTACCTTGGTTGGAGGCCGAGTTGACGAGAGGACTTCCCTTGTGGCTCTGGTCTGAGCACCCCTGAATGTGGTGACAGAGTTACAAGGCTCAAAGAAGCACGGCTGCCAGTAGCTTGATAGCAGGTGACTGCCAGTCAGGGACGTAGTCAAGGTGAGCCGGGGTCATACACGGTAAGACAACAGGGTGGTCAGGAGGCGCCTACGTGTCAGTGCACACTGGATATTAGCCTGAGCTCATCTGTGTGCTGGTACACGTGCACGAGCATTAGCTGTAGCTGCAGAAGAATTAGCATTAGTTGCAGAAGAATTTACATTAGCTGTATGAGAAGTAGTATTAGCTGAACTAGCTTTCTGACATAGGGTTATTTATCATTTATTTATGTATTTATTTTTGTTAGGATTAGGGTGTTAATACTACTACTACTACTACTACCACTAATAATAATATTAATAGTAGTGATAATAATACATGAATAAATAAATGTAAAAAAAAAACACAAATAAATACAAATAATCATAAATAATTAATATATACATTCAATAAATGAATACTAAGTGATAGTAAATAAATAATTAACCCCTAACCGTAACCCCTAACCCTTAAAAAAAATAAAAATAACACAAAATAAATAAATAGATTAATATTATTATTTAATTTTTTTTGTTCAGGTTTGGGTGTTTACTATTATTATTTATAATAATGTATTTAATATTTTTTAAGGTTAGGGGTTAATTATCATTTATTTATGTATCATTACATATTATTATTTTATTTTATTTATTTATTTATGATGATTTTTAGTTTTTTTTTTTTTTCTTTTCTATTATCAGATGAAGTTATTTATGTATTTAGTTTACATTTATTTATTCATATCATATTGCTGTTTTGTTCTTGAATTTTTTCATCTGAGCAGAAAATTGCGCAAAAACACGCAACATAACGTGCAAATGTGCACAAAAATTCGTGAGTGGGGCGTTTCCATTAACCTCCCTGGCGGTATGATTATGTCAGATTTTTTATGCTCAAAGCGGTACAATGTTTTGCATGGAAATTTGGCGTTTTATATTGTAGGCCTGTAATTCTTAGTAATAACACACTTTAATCTGTCCAAACAAGAGACTAATAGACATCCCGGGTATGATAAATTTTGAAACACAAAATAATAAATTATAATATAATATAAAACTATAAATAATTATAACAAATACTAATATAATAAAAATGATTCAATAATGTAATCAAATCAAAAACACAGAAATTTGCTCAGTTGCAGAATTGTCGCTGTCATTACTTTAAGTGTTTGATGACAAATTTCCCCACAAATCGCTATCGCTCAATTCTGCAAATGAATCTAATTTATTATCGCTAATCTAAAAGCACTTTTGACATAAAGGGACACTTTTTGGTTGCTATGGACAATCTCCAGTTTCCAGGCAGAAAGAAAAGTATTTATAATATAAAACTACATGCAGGGCACTGGACAGACCACTAGGGACAAAGGGGATGTGAAATAATTTGATACAGTAATGTAATCTGTAAGATTACAGTGTACTGTATGTGTTACTGTATGTGTTTTTAACTTTTTGAATTTGGCGCTGTGCTCCGTCCCCGTGCGTCGCGATGCTCGCAGGGAACGGAGCTCGGCACTCGGCAGTGTGGATTGAGCGAGGAGACAGCTCGTACACACAGCGGGGAGACATCGCAGGATCCAGGGGACAAGGTAAGTAACTTTGCCTGGATCCTGCAGTGCGATCCCGAGTTGGGCTCAGGGTTACCGCTTTTGGTTCTGAAAGTTCACCCCGAGCCAGACTCGGGAATACCGATAAGGAGGTTAATAAAAAGGTGCCAAAAATGCTCAAATCTGTCTGTTTCGAGCTACAAAAAAAGCTCCAGAACCTTTTTGAGCTTCAGGCGACTTGGAATGGCGATATGAACCATCTCCATAGAGAATAATTGATTTTTTCTTCTCCAGCGTTTTGGAGCTTTGAGCTTCAAGCTACAAGCTACAAAACGCTGAAGTGTGAATGGGGTCTTAGGGGTGTATTTACTAAAGCCAAATAGACTGCGCACATGCAACGTGCAGTTGCACTTGGCAAGTGCAGTTTCTCCAAAGCTAAGTAAATGATATAAAGCTTCACTTTTCAAAGCTTAGAAAATCACATGCAAGGAAAATAAAAAAAAACAGCATTTTTGCTTGCACATTATTGGATGATGGAAACTTCTGCTCATTTACTTAGCTCTGGAGCAACTGCTCTTGCAGAGTGCACCTGCACTTTACAAAGTTCACAGTCTATTCGCCTTTAGTAACTCAACCCCTAAGTGTAATTTCTGCCTGCAGCTTCTTTCCTCTGCTATCAGTATGAATCACTTCTGACATGTTTTCCTGCCACCAAAAGAGAAATGATGACAGGGAAGGGAGCTTCAGCACATAGTCTGTGATTGACAACCTAGGCTCTGTTTCTGTGTACTTTGTGAAGGGGTGGGTCCCCCACCCTCCAATCAGCTCTTAGAGATCCCCTCATGAGCTCTGCAGTGTGTAATTTCAGCTCTCTGCCCCCTTTTTTCTGACAGCTCAGACAAGCTTTATCAATTCTGGACTTTGAACGGATGTAGAGAAACAGGTACAACTTATGTAGGAAGAGTTTTTTTTTCATCTCAAAGTACCCGGAGGAAACCATGCAGGCACAGGGAGAACATGCAAACTCCAGGCAGGTGGTGCCATGGTTGGAATTCGAACCAACGACCCTAGTGCTGCACACATAACTCTGCATCCTCCTTATGCTGCAATAATAGGCCACTGAGAGAAGGTGAGAATACTGGAAAACACAGGGATAGAGATGGCAAGGGGAAAATCAGACCCCCAAGCTCCCATAAAGTCAGGGAAATTGAGCCCTTAACGCCTGAACATTGTAAGATTCAAAGTCAGTAAATGCATAAATAACATACTGTATGTGCTGTAATAAAATAATTATATTATTTGCCATCGGTGGTGGGGGTAAGGGGGCATGCATGGTTATCCTCACCCTGGGGAAATGATTCCATCACCTGTTTTTTTGTAGGATATTATAGAAGGGCATGTGATATGTGCTCATGTGATACAGAAATTTAAACATTTTCGCATCTTTCAGCACGTAATAAACTGCTCTGCTTGTAATAATATTTAACATCTTTAAGAACATTTCACCATTTCCTGGTGGTGGACAATCTCTGAAGTTGTGTGTTGCTTATTGTTCCTCCTTCGGAGACGCACATCCTGAGATAACAGCGGACAAAGAGCGAGGCATAAAATGAACAGGTTGTCCTGACAGAGTCTGATTGTAGAGGGCCAGATACTTTCTGGGTACTTCAGCTACTCCAGCACTGTGCCAGTGTCCATCCTCACTGCCAAGGGCGGACCATGCTTTTTTTTTACATGCAGTTAGTGCACCTACAGAGGGGCCCTTTGAAACTTATGGGCCCATTTAGATATTGGTCTGGCATGTTCAGCCAAAAGTGTGTACACACTTGGCCATACCAACCAGAACCATTACTATGACCAGGGCCGGTACAAGGGGTGGGCAGAAGGGGCGGATGCCCTGGGCGGGACCATTTACTGGAGGAAGGGGGGCGCAGTAGAGGCCACTCTACAGGCCATCTGTCCTGAGGCGGCGGGGCCGCTTTGATCTTGCGGCTGCAGAGCTCCCCTCCCACCTCCTCCTCCTCTTGTCTGTCACATAGCGCCGGTCTCCTGACCGGGAGCGCTGTGTGTCAAGGAGCTAAGTCTGTGTGTGTGTGTTCGGCTGTGCCGGTCCCGCCCCCCTAGACCAGCTCATGTGGTAGCAGATTGAATCAGTGTTCCGCCTATCACACGAGCCAGTCTAGGGGGGTGGGATCTTGTTACGGCACCGCCGAACACACACACAGACCCAGCTATGTGAGTGTGACACACAGTGCTGCGGGAGATGTCCGCTCTGTGATCCAGCCAGGGCAGGCTATGGTGAGTCTGACTGCATTCATAGGAAAAGTGAGGCTGCGATGGGCACAGAGAGACTGCGATGGGCACAGAGAGGCTGCGATGGGCACAGAGAGGCTGTGATTATGGTCACAGTGAGGCGGCATTGATGGGCACAGTGAGGCGGCATTGATGGGCACAGTGAGGCTGCGATTATGGGAACAATGAAGCTGCATTTGATGGGCACTGGTGAGACTGCATTGATCTCTTGTATCATGTCTGTAGTCTCTGACCATCTTTAGTATGATGTCCTCAGTCTCTAACCATCTCTTGTATCATGTTCTCAGTCTCTGACTATCTCCTGTATCATGTTCTCAGTCTCTGACCATCTCTTGTATCATGTTCTCAGTCTCTGACCATCTCTTGTATCATGTTCTCAGTCTCTGGCCATCTCTTGTATCATGTTCTCAGTCTCTGGCCATCTCTTGTATCATGTTCTCAGTCTCTGACCATCTCTTGTATCATGTTCTCAGTCTCTGACCATCTCTTGTATCATGTTCTCAGTCTCTGGCCATCTCTTGTATCATGTTCTCAGTCTCTGGCCATCTCTTGTATCATGTTCTCAGTCTCTGGCCATCTCTTGTATCATGTTCTCAGTCTCTGACCATCTCTTGTATCATGTTCTCAGTCTCTGACTATCTCCTGTATCATGTTCTCAGTCTCTGACCATCTCTTGTATCATGTTCTCAGTCTCTGACCATCTCTTGTCTTATATTATGTCTGCAGTCTCTGAGGGGAGTTTGCTTAATTAGCAATGGTATTGGTAAAATGCAGCAGGAAGGGGGTTAATGCACTGTCACTGATGCATTAGTATAGATCCCATCGTCTGTAGGCGCTGTAGCTTTTCACAGTGCGGGGGGGAGGGCGCAGTTTTTCATCTTCGCCCTGGGCACCGGATGACCTTGTCCCGGCACTGACTATGACATTATTAAGGAGTTGTCCTCCTTTACAGCTGGAACAGCCCACAATCATCTGGAAATGTTTTGCAATAGATTTAGGAGTGTCTGTGGGAATTTGTGGCCGTTTGTGAGCTCAGGTACTGATGTTGGATGAGAAAACCCAGATCACAATTGGTGTTCCAATCCACCCCAAAGATTCTCAGTAGGGTTGAGGTGAGGGCTCTCGAGTTCCTCCACACCAGATTGGTCAAACCATGTCTTTATGGAGCTGACTTTGAACACAGGGGCACAGTCATACTGGAACAGAAAAGGGCCTTCCCCAAACTGTTACCAAAGGTTTGGAAGAGCACATTTTTCTAAAATGTCTTTGTATGCTGTAGAACTAACAGTATTTTTCAATAAAAACATCTAAACTCACCTAGTCAGAAGGGGGTCCACATATTTTTGGCTCATTTGCATGGCCAAAAGTCAGGCACCTCCACGACTCCCTCGTCAGGAGCTCTACCTCACTTTTGTCTAGCTCACCCATATGTCTCGTTGTCTGTCACAGCCCTCCTCACCTCCCGAATGTCCACATTCTCCATCATTTCAGCTCTTATTTTAAGCTGGGGCATATTCGCCCTCTCAGAAATGCCTTCATGGTCACAATTAAAAAAGACCCTGTTGCCTCATTTTATAGTGTAGAGCCCGGCAACACCCACACTCCAAAGACAACACTAAAGCCTCGTACACACGACCGATTTTCTCGGCAAGAACCAGCAAGAAACTTGCTGGCAGAGCTTTCTTGCCGAGTAAACCGTGTGTGTGTACGAGGCTTTCAGGTTTCTCGTCAAGAAAACAGGCAAGAAACTCAACGAGAAACATAGAGAACCTGCTCTCTATTTTCTCGTCGGGATTCTCGTTGGCCTGTTTCTCAACGAGAAACCCGAGAGTGTGTACACTTACCTGTCGCCGTGGAAACCCGCGCATGCTCGAAATGACTTTGACGCATGCGCGGTAGCTTCCTAGGCATAGGTAGGGTGTAGCAAGATGGCGGCGACGGCATTGAATGTGACGAGCGCACGCTCGTCATAGTCGATGACGTCACCACGTTCGTGCCATTCAAAAGAACGGCGGTTCTTTTGAAAGGTATGTGTGTACACTCGGCCGGGACAAGATTCTTGTCCAAGAATCTCGTCAGGAAAAACAACAAGTTTTTTCCTGACGAGATTCTCGGCCGCGTGTACGAGGCTTTAGACTTCAGTTACTTTAGGCTGTTGTGGACGTTATTTGCTCAATAACTTGTGACGGTTAGAGGTACAGGATACCCAAACAGCAAAGCATCTCAGCCCTTGTTTGATCAGTGACAAAAATGGTTCCTTCAAATGCTACTATTTGTGGCCTAGTTATACAGTAGCAGCCTCCCTATTTTTATAGATCCTTTGAGTACCCCTATTGGCTGTCCTAGCTACTGCAGTAGTAAATGTCCAATAAGATTTTGCCCTCTGAATCTAGCAGAGTAGCTACAGGTACCTTAAAGAGCTGAGTGATAAGGTCTCCATGCAATGTTTACTTGGCACCACCTTTCCCTATGCACTCCTGGACATTCCTCTACATAGCAGACTCCTCTAAAGATGCTCCAGTCAGACATCCATCTTCCTGATCTTCTAGACCCAAAGCCCCCATTCACACTGTCACCCACTGCACATATGTGTGTTTTGTTGCACGTTGTAGTGCTTCAGCCATAGGGCAGCCCATTCATTTCAATGAGCTGCTCTGCGTGCAACAAATGAAGCTCATACACCTTTCTGAATTTCAAGATTTGCAAATTTTTTTACTGAGTGTTTTGCCAAATTTTCTGCATGTTTTGTGCACATAAAAACACTTGTCTTGCTTCTTGCACTTAACTGCTGAGGCGCAATGAGCCCAGGTACCATCAACTGTAACATAAATGTATTATCAACCTTCCCCCTTGCCCCCTCACCCTATTAAATAAAACGCTTACAACCATTAGGTTGGAAAGGGCAAGGCCACAGCTTTATTGATTCCAAACATAACATGTGAACAATATTTCAACAAGTGCCAGTCACAGTTGTACTGTGAGCACACATCACCAATAGGGTGTGGGAGGGGCCTGTCCTTACCATAAGTGCTGCCTACTTCCGATATCCATCAAGGGCATGGGCATTACCGCCATTTTATGCTGGCAAGGTCAAGAAAAACCGCAGCAAGCTGTGACACACCACCGAAAAAAGGGGCGGGAGGGTGGGCAGCTCTTCCCAGCACGTCTTCGGAAAGGACCCCAGAATTCCCTGGGGCAAACCTTTACCCGAGCTCAAGCCCAACCCATCCCCCATATTGACCAATCCTTTGGTGACCAAGCCTTGTCCTGCACCTGCCCATGCCCCCATCAGTCAAGGCTCTCTTTCCCTAGGGGGGGTCAAGAGGCCTTCATGGGGATGCCATTAACAATGCAAATTTCTTTGAATTTGCACACGTTCACGCGTTACATCTGTGTTAAAGGAACACTAAAGAGAATTATTATTTTTTTTAAATAACAAACATGTTATACTTACCTCCACTGTGCAGCTCGTTTTGCACAGAGTGGACCCGAACCTGGTCTTCTGGGGTCCCTCGGCGGCTGTCTCGGCCCCCCCCCCCACAAGAACTTTCCACCTTCATGCGAGCTCTCTCGCATGGTGAATAGTTCTTGCTGGCGCTCTCCCGTGATACAGCCGGCGGCTATAGCCGCTCACTGTATCACTCGGCCCCCCCCAGCGTGCCACGTCATTGGATATGATTGACAGCAGCGCGAGCCAATGGCTGCGCTGCTTTAAATCAACCAATGAATGAGCCGAGAAGCCGACCAAGAAGCCAGCAGCGCGTTCACGGCATGGGACTTTCGAGGGGTCAGGTAAGTAAACGGGGGCTCGGGGGGGGGGGCGCTAATGCTCAGATGTTTTTTCACCTTAATGCATAGAATGCATTAGGGTGAATAAACATTTACCTTTACAACCCCTTTAATGCAACCTACCACAGATTCTGTGAGCCTTGGTTCAAGCCATCTTCTAGATGGTTGCTCCAAATACTCGCCATCTCCCCTCAGCTCACATCATAGCAGGTAATACTATCTTTATGACCCAATACTCTGTTACTTCTCAGAATTAATGATGGGAGATATCAGCGGCAGGCAGAAATAATCAATGTTCTCAGCTTAGGAGAAACCGAACAAACACAGACAATATAAACAAAGCTCAGGCGGCTAAAGCCTAGCTGCAAACAAACCTAAATTTAGCTAGGGTCTCTCCAACTTTAAGACAGGGCCTCTACAATTTACAGTGTTTAAATAGGAAAATTCTGGCTTTTAAAATACTTAAAGTGTCACTAAACTCACATCATAAAAAACTTATGAATGACTGCTGTATTACATGCTGTTTATACTCACTCAGTCACTATGGTATTCGTTTTCTGTATTCTGCAAAAAACCTGGTTGATCCCGCTGTTCTTTATCTCCCCCTTCTGTCCAATTCCCCAATGGAGCTAGGGATTTTGCAGAGCAGTGTTGGCGGCTCTGCACATGCTCCGTTTTCAGTGAGTTTCAATGCCGAGCATTTCCTCCCGATCACATCTAAACAGCTCATGTGACTATAGAGTCACACATGTGGGCGTATACACAGTGGTAAATTACACTCTCTCTCTCCTCCTCCATGCCCACTAACCGGCTAAACACAATAGGGGCAGGATATTGCATGTAGATTTATGGAGGCTTCACCTCCCTCTAATTCTAAGACACAGGCTGAAGGGGTGTGACACAGCCTGTGACTGGCAGAAATCTGCCCACATCATGTTATTGCCAAAAAATAATAAAGATTTGATTTCAAATATATATTTGTATGACAATTTAAAACCTGATATTAATTATTTATTTTTTACTCTGTTTTGCAAAGGCTTTTTTTTTGTATTTTGAACATGTGACCAGCAACAGAGGGCTAGTAGCTCTTCCTGTTTATGTTTCCCTGCAGACAGGCTGGTAAGGAGCTGGGTCATGCATGTGACAGCTGTATATCGATTAGGAAAAAGATACTTAGATGTTTTTTTTTATTCAAATAATTACAGTGCCATCATCCATATACAGAAATATAAGGGACAGTGTAAATGAAACAGTGTGTGTGTTTAGTATCACTTTAAGTTGTAAAACCTGAGAACATTTAGGCCACGTACACACATAGGCAGTGGATGAAGAAAGTGTAAATCTAGGTTTTGCTCCACCTAGCTCTGAAACAATCTTCCAGTGTGTGTGTGTTGGAGAAGGGGCAGCTGAGGAAAGCAATAAAATTACTGGGTCCTCAGCATCCGGTGTGGCCTAGGCACTGCAGGCAGCATTTCTTGCAAAGCTAGGCCGCATCCATAACTTGTACTGAGCCATTAACCTTAATATCACGAGCTGTCCCCAGGAGGGCATTCATTGGACATCAGGAAATGAGGAACAAGCTCTAGATCACACCGCCTAGGTGTAGGAGGCAAAAGGAGGACAGCTGCCAGATAAGGACTGGGGACATTTCCAGGGACTGTTCTGGAAATTCAGATTGCCAGCTCAGCTGCCAACAGTCACTCAGCCTGTAACATTGTATCCACATTACATGGAGCTGAAGCCTCTGTAGAGCTGAATTGGGATGTAAATGTTCCACAGAACATTTTGCAGTAAAACGAGCAAGGAATTGGCAGCTCTAAACGTTGTTGGGATGACAGATTATCTGCAGTTACAAGACAGAACCATTCTCTCACAACAGATGGAAACATTTTGTACAAACATGACTGAAATTTCACAATAATGGTTTGGAATTTGGTCAGTTTGGGTTGGAGGAGGTTTGTGTGACGGGATGAGATGTGACGGGGCTTCCAGGGGCCAAGCCGTTATTTGGATTCCCATCCGGGGTTACTGATGGCCTCATAAATATATATCGGTGTCAGCACAGAGTGTTTGTGGGTGTCAGGCTAAGCATGTGAATGTAACAATCAGCTGTTTTATATTTATTGTATGTGGCTCACTATTTGCACATCCTGCCATAGAGTGGGGGATTGCTAATAAGAATAGATTGTATCGTACAGGAAGCTCCTTGAGTGTAGATAAGATCAAGAGCAATACATAAATTGGATGAGATTGTAAAATGTTAGTAAACGTCATTAGATCCAAGCCATGTGTGGGGTGTAATTGCACAATTCTACTTCATATTCCCTGTGCTTGACATTGGGAATAAACATTGTCAGTGTGTGTGCATCTGAGACAATCTTTTGATCTTTACCACTACTACTTATATAAAAAAAAAAATTACCACTACTACTTATATATAAAAAATAAATAAAAAATTACCACTACTACTGGACTGTCCAGATTTTTGCATAATAGTGAACAGTGATATATTGCAATCATGAAAACAGGATAGTGACAAAACTCTACAGCATATGTGAACAACATTAAAAGTATGGGACCGTGTTATTACCCTTGTAGTTTCTATCTCTCTGTATTATTACAGTGTTTAAAGTTTAGTAGACAGCATTTTGGCACCAGAGTTTTTCCCGTTGCTGTATATTTTCACTGTGTTGTAGTGTGTACACGTAATACAGGTAACCAAGATGAGGGTAATTGTAGTTGGGTTTAGAGTCAGGAGTCAGAGTTGAAGGTCGTGGTTAGGGTGAACGTTAGAGTTTGTTTTCATGGTTAGAGTTTAGCTCATGGTTAAGGGTGAGGAGCAAAGGTTTAAGGTTATAGTTAAAGTTATGCCGCATTTACATGCTACGTTTAGCCGCCTTAGGGCTCTTTCACACGGGGCGGATCCGTGCAGATCCGCCCCGTGAAGCTCCGCTTGCTCAGCGGGGATCGCTCCGTTGATCCCCGCTGAGCCGACGGATGACTGGGCGGTCCCCGCACACTGTGCAGGGACCGCCCTGTCAGAGCGCCGCTCTCCCCTATGGGGAATCGGATGATGACGGACCATAGAGTCCGTCGTCATCCGATCCGCCGACGGAAGGAAAAATAGGGTTTTCCTCCGTCACACTTTGGCGGAGCGGAGCGGAGCGGATGTCAGCGGACATGTCTCCGCTGACATCCGTGCCTCCATAGGGGTGCATGGAGGATCCGTTTCAGGTCCGCCTAAAAAACTGACAGGCGGACCTGAACGGACCTCCGTGTGAAAGGGCCCTTAGCGTTTATGAGCTTTTTTAAAAACCCTTTTTTTTTTACAAATAGTAAAAAAATGAAAATTGCATGTAAACAAAGCACGGCTAAACGAGAGTTACCGTGTTTACACGTGTTTAGAGTTTAGGCTCATGAATAGGAAGTAGATGCTAGGTTTAGATTATGATTAGGGTTTAGGGTCACAGTTAGGAACTGAAAGGGGTTGTAAAGGTACATGTTTTTTCACCTTAAAGCGGTTGTAAAGTCATTTTTTTTACTTTTACCTACAGGCAAGCCTATACTAAGGCTTACCTGTAGGTAAAAGAAATATCTCCTAAACCTTTACGGTTTAGGAGATATTCCCCTCGCAATGCGCCGCTGACAGCAGCGGCGCATGCGCACAGGGGATTCTCGGGCTGAAGGCTCGGCAGACGCCGAGCCTCGCCGGAACGAAGTCTCCCGCGCGCATGCGCGGGAGTGAGACATCGCGGCTCCAGCCACTCACAGCGCTGGAGCCGCGATACCCGGAAGACACGCCGAGGCAAGATGACATCTCCCTCGGCGTGGACCAGGTAAGTTCCCGACGCCTCGTTCTGAGGTAAGTATTTCATAATGAGCTTGTATGCTGTGCATACAAGCTCATTATGCATTCTCCTTTACAGGTGTAAAAAAATAGATAAATAGCAGGTATACAACCGCTTTAATGCATTCTATGCATTAAGGTGAAAAAACATCTGAGCATTAGCTGGATGCTGGATGCTGGACTTAGAGTCATGGTTAGGGTTTAGGGTCACAGTTAGCAATTGGAAGCTGGACTTAGAGTCTTGGTTAGGGTTTAGGGTCACAGTTAGGAATTGGATGCTTGACTTAGATTAATGGTTAGGGTTTAGGGTCACAGTTAAAAACTGGATATTGGACTTAGAGTCATGGTTAGGGTTTAGGGTCACAGTTAAAAACTGGATATTGGACTTAGAGTCATGGTTAGGGTTTAGGGTCACAGTTAGCAATTGGAAGCTGGACTTAGAGTCATGGTTAGGGTTTAGGGTCACAGTTAGGAACTGGATGCTGGACTTAGAGTCATGGTTAGGGTTTAGGGTCACAGTTAGGAACTGGATGCTGGACTTAGAGTCATGGTTAGGGTTTAGGGTCACAGTTAGGAACTGGATGCTGGACTTAGAGTCATGGTTAGGGTTTAGGGTCACAGTTAGCAATTGGAAGCTGGACTTAGAGTCATGGTTAGGGTTTAGGGTCACAGTTAGGAACTGGATGCTGGACTTAGAGTCATGGTTAGGGTTTAGGGTCACAGTTAGGAACTGGATGCTGGACTTAGAGTCATGGTTAGGGTTTAGGGTCACAGTTAGGAACTGGATGCTGGACTTAGAGTCATGGTTAGGGTTTAGGGTCACAGTTAGGAACTGGATGCTGGACTTAGAGTCATGGTTAGGGTTTAGGGTCACAGTTAGGAACTGGATGCTGGACTTAGAGTCATGGTTAGGGTTTAGGGTCACAGTTAGGAACTGGATGCTGGACTTAGAGTCATGGTTAGGGTTTAGGGTCACAGTTAGGAACTGGATGCTGGACTTAGAGTCATGGTTAGGGTTTAGGGTCACAGTTAGGAACTGGATGCTGGACTTAGAGTCATGGTTAGGGTTTAGGGTCACAGTTAGCAATTGGAAGCTGGACTTACAGTCATGGTTAGGGTTTAGGGCCACAGTTAGGACCTGAATGCTGGACTTAGAGTCATGGTTAGGGTTTAGGGTCACATTTAGCAATTGGATAGTGGCCTTATACCCCGTACACACGATCCGAATATCGTACGACAGATCGTACGACTTTTTTCGCTTAATAGTCGCAAGTAAAATTAAATAGGTTATTAAAGTCACGAAAATTCTCGTACGACAGAAAAAAAAATCGGAAGTGATGTCATGTGTTGTAATGTATTTGTATTGTATTTTCGGACGACAACTGTACTGACTAAACGAAAATCGTACGATGTGCTATCGTACGAGGAAAATTTTCGTGCATGTCCGATAAAATAATATCGGAGGAACTGTCCTGATCGGCTCTCGAAGCTCTGTACTAACGATCCGATTATTGTACGATTCTTCCTCGGACGACATTTTTCGTACGATATTCGGATCGTGCTTTAGAGTCCTAGTTAGAGACTATGCTGGGTTTAGGGCTAGTTAGAACTTTTTTTTTGTTATTTGAATTTTTAGTTTGTTATACACCTAGGTAAGATGTATCAATCTATCTATCTATCTATAGTTATTTACAAGGTTTGCAAACACTGAAATACAAAACAGTGAACTAGAATGGCAAAAAGGAATTATGCTATTAAAATGAAGCAAACTGTATCTTGTGAGAATGTTAAACAGTGTAGTGTATGAAACCAAAAAACAGAGAGAGTGGACACACAAATCCATGAGACAGCATAAACAGCGAGAACCTGGGGGAGGCGAAGATAAAGAGTTGGAAGAAGGAAGGGGGGCAATAATGATTATTAGATGGATTGCCTTTGTCTTTTTTTTCTGCAGTGTCTTGCAGATTCAGCAGTTCTTTACTGTACAGAGTAGGAAAAGCAGACAGTGTGTAAGTACAGAACAGGACGGGAGCAAGGAGCTATGGAGGCCTTGCCTTTCATGTTATAGTCTGCTCTGGGGACTGGGAGCCGGTATGGGGACAAGACAACCCTATAAGGGCCCCGAGATGAGTGAATTGGTCTCGGGAATTTCCAACTTCTCCTTTACATTTTTCCTAGGAGGTCTAAATCTGCACCTTTCCCTTTTAACTCTCCTCCCAGATGAGATAGTAGTATGAGGCATTACAACTTGTAAATATGCAGTTTTTGTTATCCCACGTGGGTGATTCTGAGCAGCACTTTCCCCGCCCTCCTCCGCCAATGTCAATCAACACATCAAATGGATGAAAAGTAGGCTGGGAGTTTTGGGTATAAGTGACTACCTTACACAGCTACTTAGCAGTACAGTAGCTAAGTGGTTAGCACTTCTGCCTAACAGCACTGGGGTCGTCGGTTTGAATTCCAACCACGGCACTACCTGCCTGGAGTTTGCATGTTTTCTCTGTGCCTGCGTGGGTTTCCTCACTCATGCCAAAGACTTTGTGGCAGGTTAATTGGCTCCTGTCTAACTTAGTATGTGTATTTATGATTGTGAATTAGGGACCTTAGATTGTAAGCTCCTTGAGGGCAGGGACTGATGTAAATGTGCAATATATATGTAAAGCGCTGCTAAATTGATGGTGTTATATAAGTACATGTAATAAAATAAATAACTACTCAAGATAGGCCACAGACAAGAAGAGTTGTAACTTAGAGGTGAGCAGCCAATCAGATGTTAGTCAGTATAACCCTTCCAGGTATGTATTTATTCACTCCCACAGAGATCACAGTATTTCCCTTGACAATGCCTTGATCAGCTTTTCTCTCCAGAAGGAGGCCGCCATCTTTGTTTAGGCATACAGTTTGAACATCTACTTTCTGCTCTGAGAATCCAATCACGTAATCTTGGTGCCTGTAGTTCTTGGCAGTGTTTACAAATGTCTGACACAGATTAGCCCCTGCTGCAGCCTCTATGTTACAAAGTTTGCAATCTCATCACTGGGGGGGGGGGCAGGAGACTGAGAAAATGATTGTTCTTGCCTTTACCAGACTGATGACATCATCTCAGCCTGACTGATGACATCATCTCAGCCTAGGCAAAGTCACTGACTGGAGCTCAAGGATGGCTTTTTAATGATAAAAGGTGGATCTTCTCTGAAAATGACTGTTACTGTATATTGTGGCATGTTTGGAATTTATTCATCCAGACTTGTAATCATATTAACAGTTGCATTTTTAGCTCTTGGACTGTCATCCTGATCCTGCTTTGACTGACCTTGTACAAACATATAGCTGGTAAAATGTGAAAAGTTTGAACTCCCATTCTGCATGCTGGTACACTATAGATCAAATGTGTCAAACACAAGGCCCAGGGGCTGAATCCGGTCTGCCAGGCCATTTTCCTTGCACTTTTCCTGAGCTGTGGCACTTCCCTCTTCTCCGCCCACCCCCTTGTCTCAGCAGTTGGCAGCAGAGAGGAGGACAAAACTCCTCTGCTGGATCCTGCACTTCTCTCTGCAGCCGCTAAGAGACTAGTCTCCCCCCCATCTCAGCAGTCGGAAGCTAAGAGAAGGACAGAACTCCTCCTACAGATCCTGCACCGGTCTGTGCAGCAGAAGCACCCCTCTCTGCCTCCCCTCGTCTCAGCATTCAGCAGACTCCGGCAGCTGACTCCTGCCCTCCTCTGGCCCTCCTCCAGATCCTGCACTTTATGCTTCCCAGCTCCTTCCTGAAAGCAGCACAAGGTAACAGGGGTGCACTGTGATATAAGGGAGGGTGGGGGGCTCTTGACATCTGATGTAAGGGGGGCTCTGGACATTTAGTCTTACAGATACAACTGGCCCTTTGGCATCATGCTGATGCGGCACACAATGAAATCGAGTTTGACACCTCTGCTATGGATAGATGATGTTTGCTGTGGATCTACAATGTCCCTCTTCCCTCCACCATTGTTTAGATATGATGTGCTCCCTGACGTGATGTGGTGACGCAGAGGCAGTATGTGTGAGCATCCCTTGGCTCAGTGCTATGTTCCATAATCCAGGTGTCGGCCATATTGCGCAGGTCGCACTGTCATGTGGTCCAAGCAGCTCATCTGCCAGGCCGGGTTAGGATAACACAAATCTTGTATTTCACTCACCCTGTAAGCCGGCCTTAGCACAATAAACAGAGAGCAGACCTCAGCAGACCCTGGACGCAGCTCCTGGTGCAACACAAAGAGCTGTGTGTGTGTAGCGCAGTTTGTCGGCGTGTCTGGCGTTCTGATAGGTGACTCTCCGGGGGCTCCGGCGAAAATCCACTTTTCCTATAAAGAAAAGCAACAAGAAGTCAGCTGATGTATAAAATGAATCTGTACTTCATTATTAAATGTTTTACAAGAACAGACAGCACAGGATGCTGCTGAGATTGTTCCTGCCAGTAAAGCCTCTTTTGTGCCCCTCTCTGAGTAATTTTTCACATTGTTATGGGGGTTTTAATCCTTCCACACTCCATCCAGAACTAAAAAAATAAAATATATATTTTTTTTGTCTGTGTTCCCATTGGACAAATCCCGCATTATATCCTGTACTGTAGACACAACATGAGAGGGGATCCTGTCTTAGACAACTGTCAACAAAACAGGTGTCTCCACCGGAGAATTTCCCCTCTATTCCTGTTCTGGTGACAACTCAAAATTTTCACCTTTCATTTTCCCTTCACTTTCTGAGCCTCACAGGGGCTCCGACCCTTCTTCCTCCCATCCAAAATGAAATAAAAATTTGTGGCTGGGGATGGGCCTTATTCTATTAGGTCTACCTAAAATAGATTTTGCTGGATTATTTTTTATCTTTCTGATGCAATGGCAGAGCAAAACACCCAGATTGGTGTAATAACAAGATAAAATGTTTGGAATATTTTATATATAAGAAAATGGTATAATATTTGTTTCTGCTTTCCATGCATAGTGGGCGATGTGGGTATCAGGCAGGTCTTCTTGAGAGTGGGCACCCTGAGTGTCAGGTATCAGACAGGTCCTCCTTGGGTGTCAGTACCCTAGGTGTCAGATATCAGACAGGTCCTCCTTGGGTGTCAGTACCCTAGGTGTCAGGTATCAAACAGGTCCTCCTTGGGTGTCAGTACCCTAGGTGTCAGGTATCAGACAGGTCCTCCTTGGGTGTCAGTACCCTAGGTGTCAGGTATCAAACAGGTCCTCCTTGGGTGTCAGTACCCTTGGTGTCAGATATCAGACAGGTCCTCCTTGGGTGTCAGTACCCTAGGTGTCAGGTATCAAACAGGTCCTCCTTGGGTGTCAGTACCCTTGGTGTCAGATATCAGACAGGTCCTCCTTGGGTGTCAGTACCCTAGGTGTCAGATATCAGACAGGTCCTCCTTGGGTGTCAGTACCCTAGGTGTCAGGTATCAAACAGGTCCTCCTTGGGTGTCAGTACCCTAGGTGTCAGGTATCAGACAGGTCCTCCTTGGGTGTCAGTACCCTAGGTGTCA
Organism: Rana muscosa; assembly: GCA_029206835.1. Classification (NCBI taxonomy): domain Eukaryota; kingdom Metazoa; phylum Chordata; class Amphibia; order Anura; family Ranidae; genus Rana; species Rana muscosa. Next base: position 142,653,405 of record CM055118.1, read on the forward strand.
GATATCAGACAGGTCCTCCTTGGGTGTCAGTACCCTAGGTGTCAGATATCAGGCAGGTCCTCCTTGGGTGTCAGTACCCTAGGTGTCAGATATCAGACAGGTCCTCTTTGGGTGTCAGTACCCTAGGTGTCAGATATCAGACAGGTCCTCCTTGGGTGTCAGTACCCTAGGTGTCAGATATCAGACAGGTCCTCCTTGGGTGTCAGTACCCTTGGTGTCAGATATCAGACAGGTCCTCCTTGGGTGTCAGTACCCTAGGTGTCAGATATCAGACAGGTCCTCCTTGGGTGTCAGTACCCTAGGTGTCAGATATCAGACAGGTCCTCCTTGGGTGTCAGTACCCTTGGTGTCAGATATCAGACAGGTCCTCCTTGGGTGTCAGTACCCTAGGTGTCAGATATCAGACAGGTCCTCCTTGGGTGTCAGTACCCTAGGTGTCAGATATCAGACAGGTCCTCCTTGGGTGTCAGTACCCTAGGTGTCAGATATCAGACAAGTCCTGTTTGGGTGCCAGTACTCTGGGTGTCAGGTGGCACACTGGTTCTCTTTTGTTATTGGTACCTTGGATGTCAGGTGTCAGACAGATCCTCTTTGGATGTCGGTGCCCTAATTAAGACAGCCATTATTGACTAAACATGGGATTTCACATGTCCCTCAAGTCGGATCCCCAGTCGCGGCAGTGTGAACTGAGTGTCAGCTCTTAGACAGGCCCCCTTTCGATGTCTGTACCCTGAATGTCAAAAGGGCTTTATTTGGATATTGATCAATATCAGACAGGCCTTTTTGGATTTCCATACCATTGGTGTCAGACAGGCCCTCTTTGGATGTTGGTACCCTGGGTGTCAGTTGTCAGATAGGTCCTGTTTTAGTGTCAGTACAGTTTAGGGTCTCGTGTTAGAAAGGCCCCCCTTCGATGTCAGTACCCTGGATGTCAAAAGGGCTCTTTTTGGATGTTAGTGCCCTGAATGTCAGGCAAGCCCTTTTTGGATTTCTATACAATTGGTGTCAGACAGGTTCTCTTTTGGTGTCGATACCCTGGGTGTCAGGTTTCAGACAGGCCATCTTTGGATGTTGGTACCCTGGGTGTCAGTTGTCAAAAGGGCTCTTTTTGGATATTGTTGCTCTCGATATCAGACAGGCTCTTTTTGGATTTCCATACCATTGGTGTCAGACAGGTCCTCTTTTGGTGTTGGTACCCTGGGTGTCAGGTTTCAGACATGCCCTCTATGGATGTTGGTACCCTGGGTGTCAGTTGACAGATAGATTCTGTTTTGGTGTCAGTTGTCAGACAGGTTCCCTTTCGAACTCAGTACCCTGGATGTCAAAAGGGCCCTTTTTGGATGTTAGTACCCTGGATGTGACCCAGGTCCTTTTTGGATTTTCATACCATTGGTGTCAGACGGGTCTTCTTTTGTTGTCAGTACCCTGGATGTCAGACAGGTCCTCTTTTGGTGTCAGTACCCTGGATGTCAGACAGGTCCTCTTTTGGTGTCAGTACCCTGGATGTCAGACAGGTCCTCTTTTGTTGTCTGTACCCTGGATGTCAGACAGGTCCTCTTTTGGTGTCAGTACCCTGGATGTCAGACAGGTCCTCTTTTGGTGTCAGTACCCTGGATGTCAGACAGGTCCTCTTTTGGTGTCAGTACCCTGGATGTCAGACAGGTCCTCTTTTGGTGTCAGTACCCTGGATGTCAGACAGGTCTTCTTTTGTTGTCAGTACCCTGGATGTCAGACAGGTCCTCTTTTGTTGTCAGTACCCTGGATGTCAGACAGGTCCTCTTTTGGTGTCAGTACCCTGGATGTCAGACAGGTCCTCTTTTGGTGTCAGTACCCTGGATGTCAGACAGGTCCTCTTTTGGTGTCAGTACCCTGGATGTCAGACAGGTCCTCTTTTGTTGTCAGTACCCTGGATGTCAGACAGGTCCTCTTTTGTTGTCAGTACCCTGGATGTCAGACAGGTCCTCTTTTGTTGTCAGTACCCTGGATGTCAGACAGGTCCTCTTTTGGTGTCAGTACCCTGGATGTCAGACAGGTCCTCTTTTGGTGTCAGTACCCTGGATGTCAGACAGGTCCTCTTTTGTTGTCAGTACCCTGGATGTCAGACAGGTCCTCTTTTGGTGTCAGTACCCTGGATGTCAGACAGGTCTTCTTTTGTTGTCAGTACCCTGGATGTCAGACAGGTCCTCTTTTGGTGTCAGTACCCTGGATGTCAGACAGGTCCTCTTTTGGTGTCAGTACCCTGGATGTCAGACAGGTCCTCTTTTGGTGTCAGTACCCTGGATGTCAGACAGGTCCTCTTTTGGTGTCAGTACCCTGGATGTCAGACAGGTCCTCTTTTGGTGTCAGTACCCTGGATGTCAGACAGGTCCTCTTTTGGTGTCAGTACCCTGGATGTCAGACAGGTCCTCTTTTGGTGTCAGTACCCTGGATGTCAGACAGGTCCTCTTTTGTTGTCAGTACCCTGGATGTCAGACAGGTCCTCTTTTGGTGTCAGTACCCTGGATGTCAGACAGGTCCTCTTTTGGTGTCAGTACCCTGGATGTCAGACAGGTCCTCTTTTGGTGTCAGTACCCTGGATGTCAGACAGGTCCTCTTTTGGTGTCAGTACCCTGGATGTCAGACAGGTCCTCTTTTGTTGTCAGTACCCTGGATGTCAGACAGGTCCTCTTTTGGTGTCAGTACCCTGGATGTCAGACAGGTCCTCTTTTGTTGTCAGTACCCTGGATGTCAGACAGGTCCTCTTTTGGTGTCAGTACCCTGGATGTCAGACAGGTCCTCTTTTGGTGTCAGTACCCTGGGTGGCCAAGCTGAATTGTTTCTCCACCTGTCATTCCGGTCCGCTGACTCATCCTTCCAGTAACGTTATTTCATTTGGAGGTTAATTGGTGGCACCTGAGCATTGCTATCGGGCGTGACGGCAAAATGGTCCATCGCACCTATAAACAAATAGGAGCCATCTGCTGCACTGATGATTCATAGACTGTGTTCTCCTGAGAACGCTGCCCACTGAGCGCCCACACAAGTATCCTCTGTCTGTGATCCTGACCACTTTGTCACACAGGACTCTGGAGGTCACCGAACGTAATTTCTTCAAACTGTAAAATCTTGGCTTAAGGCGGAAAGATGAGGGGATTGAAAAATGGATTCATTCACCTCTGTAGTGCTGACTGTTACCAGTGACAAGATCCGAGGATCCTGTACACCCTGCACATGCCATATCCCTTCTACTATAGTCATAGGGTGATGTCACTTCCTGTGCTCCCATTGGAGTCAGCTGGAGTTATTGTGCTCCCAGGAAGTGAAGGGGTGGGGCTATTGACAGCAAGAGCACACAAAGAGAGCACAGCACAGAGAACACACGGACAACAGAGTACACATACAGATCACAGCACAGTCATAGGGTGACCACATGTCCCGGATTGTCCGGGACAGTCCCGCATTTTGCAGGTCTGTCCCGGGCACCTTCATTCCAGGACAATACAGTGTCCCGGAATGAAACTGACACAGCCACCCCCCCCCCCCGGGCCACTCTAATGCCCCCAAAAAAGGCCACCACATCACCGCTTTACTCACTGACAGTACTTGTCCTGGCCGAGAATGCCTGGAGGAGCACAATCCCCGCCCCCTGCTTGTGATTGTCACTGGGCTGTGATTCGTTACAGCACAAGCTGATTTTTGGGAAGGGGGGGTGTCCCTGAATGGTAGTTTGGAAATGTGGTCACCCTAAGCACAGAGCACACGCGGACAACACAGCACAGAGCACACAAAGAGAGCACAGCACAGAGAACACACGGACAACAGAGCTCACACAGATATCACAGCACAGAGCACACACAGACAACACAGCACAGAGCACACACGGACAACACAGCACAGAGCACACACGGACAACACAGCACAGAGCACCTACAGAACACAGCACAGAGCATACATAGCAAATAAAGAATGCACAGCAAGTGCACAACACACAGCACACACAGTATATAAAGTACAGTGTACATAGCATACATAACATAACACATGGTGTACATACAGCTCAGAGCAGACATTGTGAACACAGCACAGAGCATACATAGCAAATACAGAATGCACACACTGCTGACACAACACACAAAGAGAACACATCATACGCAGTGTGCACACAGCAAACATAGCCCACAGCATCCATATAGCACATACAAAATGCACAGCTTGCACACAACACACAGAGCACGGACAGCACAGATCACACTCTGCTGACACAGCACACACATGGTGCACACCGCAAACACAGCACAGAGCACACATAGCCCACAATAATGCATAGCATGTGCTCAATACACAGCATAGAACGCAGAGAACACAGCCCAGTTCAGCACACATAGCACATACAGCATATGCAGATTGCACACAGCAGAGAGCACACGCAGCAAGTACAGTGAACCAAAAAGCCCTTCACATACACAGACTGGAGTGGCAGGATGGTAACAGTGCAGTAATCAGTACTCGTACCCCTGCTCTTGCTGTCTCCTGTGTTCATATGCAAGGTTCTGTGAATTTCCTGTGTGCAGAAAACATCTGGGAGCATTTCAGAGAACTTTCCCACACAAAAACTTCCTTCTCTGTGACAACCGAATACCTCACATCAGCCTGACGGGAGGCACGAGGCACACAGGCCATTAAATGTCATTATTAAGATTGTAGTCTAGTCTAATGTTAGTCACATTTTACATTTGAGAAGTGGTGGATACTGCTGACCTGGAGGACTCCAAATGCGTCCCTCAAGTCCCTACTGAGTCCGTAGATTTGGTCTTATAAAGTATTTCTATAGTGTGCTGCATATGGGTAACAAGATCCATGTAGAGTAGGGGTGTCCAACCTTAGGCCAACCGCTCACATGCGGCCCAAGACGGCTATGAATGCGGCCCAGCAGAAATCGCAAACTTACTTAAAAGTGTTGATTTTTTGGGGGGATTTTTTTGTAAAAATGCATTTACACTCAGCGAACATATGCAGCCGAGGAAAAATATTGACAGTGTCTACTCATTTTTTATACGTTTTTCTTTCCAAAGAAAAATCTCCCACTCCTCACTTCATGTCACCTATATTTGTGAGAACTATTTTCAAGGATGAAGCACACGAAGGGCAAATAACCACCTGCCGACTGCTCACAGTAAATATACTGCGAGCGGGCGCCAGGTACGGGCACAATCCCATACATGTACACGACCAGCCTCCTCTGGGGGGTGGGGCACGCATGCGCGCATCCCCTGTCACACCCATGCCGTTGATTGGACACAGCACAAGTTTGGCAGCAGATTTCAGTCAATGATTTTGTCTGAAACCTGCTGATTGGCTGTATCCAATCACACACACAGTTTTGTGTTTACAAACACACAGAACTCTGTGTACAAAGGAACAGCGATCTGGCTGATTCTTCTCCCCAAAAGGCTGGGAGATAAAAACAGCCAGATTAGTAAGTAAAAGCAACACACATTACACATAGTTAGGCACACAGTTAACCCCTTTATTGCTCCTAGATGTTAACCCCTTTCCACCCAGTGTCATTAGTACAGTGTCAGTGGACAATAATATGACTGATCACTTTATTACAGTCACTAGTGATGTAAGTGTTAGTTAGTGACCTTCCCAGCCAGTGTCTGTTAGAACCAGATTGTCCGCCACTCTATCACAGTCCCACGAGAAGTCGCTGATCACCACCATTACAGTATAGTGTCAATAGCTGTTTAAATTCCAGTGTATATATAGCTTTTAGACAATATAACTTTTTGCACAAACCAATTATAATACATTAATTTGGATTTTTTTTTATTTTTTACGAGAGACATGTAGCATAATTTTGGCCTAACTTTATGAAGATTTGTTTTTTTTTATTGGATATGTTTTATATCAAAATAGAAAATTATAGTTTTTTTTTCCAAAAATGTCAAGTCTTTTTTTGCTTATATAATAAAAAAAGTAACAAAACCCGGTGGTGATCAAATACCACCCAAAGAAATCTCTATTTGTGTGAAAAAATTATATAAATTTAATTTGTGTTCAGTGTTGCATGACCACGGAATTTCCATTTAAAGTAGCGCAGTGCTGAATAGCAAAAAATGCCCTGGTCATGAAGGGGGTAAAAACTTCCTGAGGTCAAATGGTTAAAGTAGATGAAACCCAACCACTAAAATCTAATAGAAGCTTTAACATATTCATGTCATTCCAAAAGTTATTGTTAGTGCTTAAAGGGGTTGCTCCACCGGAAAAAAAAAATTAAAAGCCAGCAGCTACAGCTACAGCAGCTGCTGGCTTTTAATATTTGGACACTTACCTGTCCTGGAGTCCAGCGACGTCCGCAGCAGAGGACGAGCGACCGCTCGTCGCTCTGCTGCACCCTCCGCCATCCTCGCTGAGGGAACCAGGAAGTGAAGCCCTGCGGCTTCATGCCCGGTTCCCTACGGCGCATGCGCGAGTCGCGCTGCGCCGTTCTGATTGGTGCTCCTGTGTTCTGGGAGCCGAGTGTCTCCCAGAACACCAAGGGAAGTCTGCGGGAAGTGACGTAACTCCCGCAGATTCCCGGAGACAGGACTCCCGGATGTGGGTGAAAATACCTGTCTTAGACAGGTATCTTCACCCCCCTCCCCCCTGAAAGGTGTCAATTGTGACACCGGAGGGGGGGAGGGTTCCAAATAGCAAAAGTTGCTATTTAGGGTGGAGCTCCACTTTAACTACTTCAATACCGGGCACTTATACACCTTCCTGCCCAGACCAATTTTCAGCTTTCAGCGCTGTCACACTTTGAATGACAATTGCGCGGTCATGCTACGCTGTACCCAAACAACATTTTTATCATTTTGTTCCCACAAATAGAGCTTTCTTTTGATGGTATTTAATCATCACTGGGGTTTTTATTTTCTGCAAAACAAATTTAAAAAAGACCGACATTTCTTTTTTTGTTTCTGTTAAAAAACTTTGTAAATAAGTACGTTTTCTCCTTCACTGATGGGCACTTATGGGGCTGCACTGATGGGCACCGATGAGGTGGCACCAATGAGGTGGCACTGATGAGGTGGCACTGATGATGGGCGCTAATATGCGGTACTGATAGGTGGCACCAATATGCAGCACTGATGGGCACACATAGATGGCACTGATGGGCGGCACTGATAAGTGGCACGGATGGGCATGGATGGGCACTGATGGGTGGAACTGATGTACACTGATGGATGGTACTGATGGGCATCACTGATTGGCAGGCATTAGTGTTTGGCACTGATTGTCATCAAATATGAGCACTGATTGGCATCCATTGTGGGCACTGATTGGCATCCCTGGTGGCCATGGGTGGCATACCTGGTGGTCACAAGTGGTGGGCATCCCTGGTGGCATCTCTGGTGGTCCAGTGTGGGCATCTATGGGGGGGCTGCACAGATAATCAATCAGCACAGACCCCCCCTGTCAGAGAAGCAGCCGATCGTCTCTCCTCTACTCTCGTCTGACAGACGTGAGTGAGGAAAAGCGGATACACGGCTTTTCCTGTTTACACTGTGATCAGCCGTTATTGGACAAGGCTGATCATGTGGTAAAGAGTCTTCATCAGAAACTCTTTACCTAGATCGGGGTTGCAGTGTGTCAGACTGACATGCCGCACCAACGATCGCCGTGCTGCCTGCCCCCAGGGGGGGGCGGCTAGTTATCCTGATCACGTCATATGACGTCCGATCAGGATAACAGAACCACTTTGGCACCGTCATTTTGCTATATGGCAGGCTGCAAGTGGTTAATCAGCAGTTTTCACTAAAATAATCCCTGGTGATCCTGCTATGAAGGTCCTTGTTCAGGCACTTCCTGTTTTAGGTTGACAACACTCTGTCCCTGTCTCCCTAGCATGCTCCTGCGTTGTCACCCTGTCACATGGGCAACCTATGGAGACTAAAAAGTGGCCTTTTCAACGCATATTACACAGGCATGGTCCTCTGTTGTCACCATCAGGAGACCCACCATACAGCCATTGGTGGAGTGTATGTAGACCTGAAGTGGCCGGAGATCGGCAGCACCTATATGTAACAAAGGATGAAAGAGGTGAAAACAAGGATTTTATTTTATAAATGACAATTGTTTTTGATATAGAGTGCACAGAGCACATTAAATGTCATTCAGTTTGAATTTATATCCAGTTCAAAACAATTTTTATGACATTCTGACATGTTTTCAGTCCCAGGGCCCAAACACAGAACTTTCTGTTTTCTCTTTATTGTAATAATCACCTCTTTATTGTACAAATCCCTCTTTTATTTTAGTGCCACCAGCCGTTCTGAGTGTGAAAAATTGTGTCTCTGATTCTTACACCATGTATTAAAAATTGTGAGTGAAATCTCCAAACCTAAAAATGTGTAAATTCCCTGGAACAGACAAGTCTTTACGGGGAAAATGTTTAGTCGAATGAAATGTTAGAAAATGTCAGGCCAAGTTGTGCTGGCTGTTAATGAGATATTTTAAGTGCTCTGTGGCTTGGCGTCATACGTCAGCAGACAATATCCAGATCCATGTGTCACCCCCATCCTCCTAGACTGAGAACCCCCCCCCAGTACCAGGGCCTCCGCCAGAGCCATACAGAGCAAGACTTCCACCCTCCTGCTGCAGGGAACACCGATCTCGCATGGATCACCTCTATTATTGTTATACATTTCTATAGCTCTGACATATTCCACAATGCTGTACAGAGAACACTGAGCCGTGACTGCGCAAGAAGAGCTTACACTCTAATGTCCCACCACAGTCACACACTATTTTTATACATTTACAGTTCATTTATATAGCGGTGACATATTCCCGCAGTGTTGTGCAGAGAACACTGAGCCATTCACATTAGTCTCTGCACCAGAGGAGCTTTCACTCTAATTTTCCACCACAGTCACACACTATTATATGGTTATAACGTGCTGCAATAATCAACAGTGTTGTACAGAGAACACTGAGCCAGTCACATCAGTCCCTGCATCAGAGAAGCTTACAATCTAATCTCCTATTACCAGGGCTTGACAAATTTGCTTTGAATCTAGGAGCCAGCTAAAAAAATTAGGAGCCATTTTTTTTTAAAACTAACAAAGCCTACGCGTAGAACATGTAACATGTTCCAAAAGGTAAACTTATCCTTTAACCCTTTCACAACCAGAGCAGTTTTTTGCATGCGATTAAAAAAAAAATTTAGGCCTGAAGATTACACAAAAACCCCACACATTATGTATTTTCTGAAAGCAGACACCCTCCTAGAGAATAAAAAAGTGGTAAGTTCCAATTTTTTTATGTCACATGATATTACCCCAAAGGTCTGTTTCAGTAAAAAAACACATAAAAAGTAAATTTTAGGGGGAACACCCAAAAATTACTTCATTTTTTTGTTAAAATATAAAAGCCGAGGTTGCACCGAGTAAATAGATACCCAACATGTCAGACTTTAAAGCGGAAATAAACCCATCCATAAAACAGTTTCATTTCCGGCACGTGCCGGAAATGTAACACTCCCGTTGGTTGTGCTCTCAACCAAACTGTCAAACCATCCAATGACTGGTGTCATAACTGATCACATGTGCAGCATCATGGCAGATGTAGATTAAACAGAGACAAAAATGTCAGCTTCCTTGGCTGAAAACGATAGGGGGGTTTACTTACACTTTAAATATGGGTGCTCCCATGAATTGGCGACAATATTCAGTACTATATATTTTCCATAGGCAGGGTGTGTGCAGCATTCGGGTGACAACCCAGGTGCCAGGACGAAATCTCTTGTCGCCAGGGTGACCTGGCGTCTGGGGTTTGTTGAACCCTGTCCTATTGCAGTCTCACACTATTATTTATTAAACCTTTATATAGCTCTAACATATTCCGCAGTGCTGTACAGAGAACACTTAGCCAGTTACATCAGTTTCTGCACCAGAAGAGCTAACACTCTCATGTGCCTGGAGAGGAGGGTTGTTGAATCTGTCTAGAGAGCCACTAGCCTTCAGGGATTGCCCAGGCCCTGTTATGAGGGAGGGTCTGCGTTTGATTAATCTGGAGAGAATCCCTTCAAAGTTTTCGGGATTTGGCCTGGCTTTCGTTCCATGGCAGACTCTTTGTGAAGGGCAACTCGAAGCATCACTCTGCGGAGAACCGTGGTTGTCCAAGAGTGGAGTGTGGCGGTCTGGAGGAGACGATGGACCATTTCTTGCTTCAGTGCCCCTTCAATATAGAAGTCTATAAGCGACTGGTGGGTGGGGCTCTGGGTATCCCTTTACTTTCCCGCTTGAGTTATGCGGAGTGGTCGTACGGGGCTTTTGAGTCGCATCGAGATTTTGATTTTGAGACACTTTTTCTAGTTAGCTTAGTAGTCCGTTACTTCACGTGGAGTGCACAATGTCAGGTTTCCACTCGGAAAAAAGTCATTCCTGTCGAGGTGGTGGTGCACAACGTTCTGGGTGACGTTGGGAAAATTCGGTGTCTTGAGAAGGACAGGCGGCAGCCGGGGGCCTGGACAAAGGCGTGGAGGAATGTCAGGTCCCCATAGCTGCTGTCTGTCAGTCTCTGGGTGTGCAGTTTTTCTTTCTGTCTTTTCACGTCCCCTAGATTTTGACCTCGGAACGCCACATAAGGCTGCATACATGGGATAAATGTGTAATTGATTCTTAGTCTGAAGGGGTGTTTAGGTAAAGTTTAGGGCTTTGTTTTGCATAATTTTGTAGTTGGCTAGTAATACAATTTTATGTTTCTTTGTATATCGTTTTTTTTATGCTTTTTGGCAAAAAGCCGTTTGCATTTTTGTTATCTGCTGATGTAAGACTGTTTGTTTTTGTTTGTTTATTTATGTATATATTATTTTTTATTTATTTTTGTTTATCTGTAACTATGTTTTAATAACAAGACGTATGCTTGCAAGATTTTTAATAAAAAAAATTTACACTCTCATGTCTCCACCACAGTCTCACACTATTATTATTATTATTATACATATATATAGATCTGACTTATTCCATTCACATTCTCGCCTTCCTCCTGGTCCTAAGGTAATACATTACAGGTGAAGGATTAGGATTGGGGATTTTTGTCTGTTTTATATGGTAGGCAGGGAGTTGACGGTTCAGGGCAGATTGTATATTAACTGCTTGACGACCGGGCCGCGCCGATATACGTCAGCAGAATGGCACGTACAGGCAGATTAACGTACCTGTACGTCGCCTTGAAGACACGGCATTGTGGGCGCCCGCGCGCCCACCGCGAGCTCCGTGAGTGTGATCGCGGATCCCGCAGACTCGATGTCCGTGGGGATACCTGAGATCGTCTCACGAAGAGGAAGAACGGGGAAATGCTAATGTAAACAAGCATCTCCCCATTCTTCCTAGTGACAGGACACTGATCACAGCTCCCTGTAATCGGGAGCGGTGATCAGTGTCTTGTCACACATAGCCCATCCCCCCTACAGTTAGAACACATCCCTAGGACACACTTAACCCCTTCAGCACCCCCTCCTGGTTAACCCCTTCACTGCCAGTGACATTTACACAGTAATAAGTGCATATTTATAGCACTGATCGCTGTATAAATGTGAATGGTCCAAAAATAGCACCAAAAGTGTCTGATGTGTCCGCCATAATGTCGCAGTCTCTATAAAAATCGGTGATCGCCGCCATTGCTAGTAAAAAAAAAATATTAATAAAAATGCCATAAAACTATCCCCTATTTTGTAGAAGCTATAACTTTTGCGCAAACCAATCAATAAACGCTTATTGCGATTTTTTTTAACCAAAAATATGTAGAAGAATACGTATCGGCCTACACTGAGGGAAAAAAAAATTATATATTTTTTGGGGATATTTATTATAGCAAAAAGTAAAAAATATTGCTTTATTTTCAAAATTGTCGCTCTTTTTTTGTTTATAGCGCAAAAAATTAAAACCGCAGAAGTGATCAAATACCACCAAAAGAAAGCTCTATTTGTGGGGGAAAAAAGGACATCAATTTTGTTTGGGAGCCTTGTCGCACGACCGCACAATTGTCAGTTAAAGTGACGCAGTGCCGAATCGTAAAAAGTGCTCTGGTCTTTGGCCAGCCAAATGGTCCGGGGCTTAAGTGGTTAATATGTGCTGTGTGTTATATCGCAGTGGTGTAATGAAGTGACACATTGACGGAGTTGTGGTGAGCACAGGCTCTATCGTTCTCCCGCAGACGGGACTCTGCCTCTAATCTGCATGGACCAGCGGGGCCCGTATCCTGGAGCTGGAGGTCGCTGTTCTTGTTTTCATCTTTCTGAGTGTCTCTTTCATTTTCCTAATACTGACATTCATCACTACCTATGCAAAACCTGCCGACTGTACATACAGCTCCACCCAGAATCCTCTGCACTCCGGCCAGCCAAGCACCAAACATGTAAATTGTCCCAAATTCTTGGTGACATCTCACAGAACCCCTGAGTGAATGAATGTTACACCGAACCACCTGGGATGGCTATAGAAAATACATAAATACACATCTACCTTCGAGCCTGTTCATAAAAGGAATATCCACCCTGGAACATGTATTTTGTAGCCAACTGTTGCAGGTCACAAGGTGAAAAATCCACTCTTACCTTCCTCCACCCTAAACTAGACACAATTCATTTAATTCATGGAGAAAAACATTGCTTCGAGGATTGCAATATTGTTTTTTTTTTGTTTCATTTCATCTGAGTTGTCTGTTTTCATTTTCTCTTTACTATTTTCTGCTGATTTTTTACACTTTGGCTTCACAAATGTTCATGTCACACTTTTTTATTCTCTGGAGTAAATATGAACGCAGTGAAGCACAGCAAAATGAAAAGCAGCTTCTTTGCTGACCTCATCGATCGGCTTCACGTGTGAAAATATTCCTTCAGTATGCTGGGAGATGGGTAGGATTATGCAGTGCATCCCAGAATGCAGTTAGTGATAGGAACCAATTAGGCCTTGTTCACACTGGTGTAATTAAGCATAGCATGGGTATAGAAAAGAATCGCCCCCCTTTAAAATAATCACATTTTGTTGCTTTGGAGCCTGAAATAAAGACAGACACAGTTTTTGTTTTATCCAGCTGTATTTACTCAGTGCAACTTTTAACTTCCAAGTGAAAGATATAACACCAACAAATCAAAAACAGAATCACTGAGTTGAAAAAAGGATCACCCCCCTCCTACAATGACTTGTAAACTCAATCGGGTGTAGCTGATCACCTTCTCAATGATACACAAAGCCAGTTGACATTCAACTGTGATCAGCTTTGGTCATTTTGATTATCTTAGCATGAAAAGAGCTTTCCTGGAGCATTTCAGTCCCTTTTAGTGCAACTGAAGCAAACAATCAACTATGGGTGGCAAGGCACTGTCAAAAGATCTCTGGGATAATGTTGCGGACAGGCACAAGTAAGGAGATGGATACAAAAAAAAAGTCAAAGTTTATTATTAAGAAGTGGGAGGTATTTGATACAAGGCAGACCCTCCCTCGATCAGGAAATCGCTCCAAACTGGATGAAAGAGCCAGGAGGAAACTGGTCAGAGAGGCTACCAAGAGCCCTACTGCAACTCTGAAGTAGTTGCAGGAATTTATTATTATTATTATTATACAGGATTTATATAGCGTCGGCAGTTTAGTCATTGTGTGCATGTGACAAGAATATCACAAATTCTCCACAAATGTGGCTTGTATGGGAGGGTTGTAGAAAAAGCCATTCCTCAACAAAGGCCACATGCAGGCATGACTGAGCTTTGCCAAAACGCACCTTGCAGATTCTAAGGCCACTTGGAAAAAGGTGTTATGGTCAGATGAGCCTAAATTTTAATTATTTGGCCTCAACAACAAACGATATGTCTGGTGCAAATCCAATACATCTCACCATCCAAATGACACCATTCCTACAGTAAAGCATGGAGGTAGTAATATCCTGTTATGGGGGTGTTTTTCTGCAGCAGGGACTGGAGCACTCGTCAGGATAGAAGGAAATTGGGGAAAAATACCATCAAATTCTATTCTATTCAATTCAAATCTGTTGCCCTCTTCCAGAGAGTTGTCAATGGGAAGAAAGTTTACCTTCCAACAGGACAATTACCCGAAGCACACAGAAAAAATGACCCCACAGTGGTTGAAGGAGAAAAATGTGAAGGTCCTTGCATGGCCTATTCAGAGACCAGACTTAAACCACATTGAAAATCTGTGGAATGACTTGAAGACTGGAGTCCACAAATGGTCACCATCAAATTTAACTGAACTTGAAGAGTTCTGCAAAGAAGAGTAGGCAAATATTGCAAAGTCTAGATGTGCAAAGTTAGTAGAGACATATCCCAACAGAGTAAAGGCTGTAATTAAAGCAAAAGGTGGTCCAACAAAATACTGACATAAGGGGGGTGATCCTTTTTCCAACACAGTGATTGTGTTTTTGAATTATTATTATTATATATATTTTTGACATGTTGGTGTAATATCTTTTACTTGGATGTTATAAGTTGCACTAGTAAATACAACTGGATAAAACAAAAACTGTGTCTGTCTTCATTTCAGGCTGCAAAGCAAGAAAATTTGATTATTTTAATGGGGGGGTGATTCTTTTCTATACTCATTGTACACCCACACGAAGGGATGTGCTTGGCCGTATGGGATGCCTCGGTGTTCCATGCATCCCCGTGCAGGCAGTCCCAGTGGTGTCTATTGGGACACGGCAGCTGCATGGACACAGCCACTGCTTCCAGTTTCACATCCCTGTGGGTGTGGGTAAGTGTCCGAGAATGCAGTTCAGAAACCCACATCCACACGGCTGTCAAATTGTCATGTTGCTGCAAGCAGTGGGCTGGCTTTTGGGAGGAGTTATGCAAATATCAAAACGCTTTGATCAGTGGATGTAAGTATGGTATGGAGGAGTAGGTGCTCCTAGGATACAGACCACCCTAGATAATGCCCACATGTGATGCTGAGCCTCCATGACCAGGCCAGGGACAGCCAGGCTGGGGAGGAGAGGGTTAGATGATACCTGACATCCTCCAGTCAGGAAATGAGATGGGCTGTATTTGACTTGTTACAGCTTCTGATGAACATTGTGAGAAGCTCACAGCGTGCAGTGAAATCAGAGTAAGTAATTTCAGTATAGGAGAGTAGCTTGTACAACCATGCAATACGGAGAGGAAGGCTGGAGATCAGTTCACATCGAAGGTTCTTCATACATGTTGTCTTATCTGACACACTGCTTCTCCGAACTTTGCCAACAATCTATTTTAGAAGACTGCGACAGGAAGCGGGTTAAAGTTTTTCAGTTTATATACAGTATTTTATTTTACATATGTTTTGGTAATATACTGTCCATCCTTCTCTGCTCTGCTGCTGAGCAGGAGGGGGCGGGGCATAATATTAATGGGCATTTCCCAAGGAGACATCTATCTACATTGATGGAACAAGGATACATTGACAGGAATTTACTTAACCACTTGTCCCCCGCCCACTGTCAATTGACGGCGGGCGGAGGACACTCTCGTTCTGGGAGGACGTCATATGACGTCCTCCCTTTAAAACGAGCTAGAGGGCGCGCGCTCGCCGCCAGCGGCGCGCGCGCACGCCCGCCGCGTTCACAAGGCCCCGGTGCGCGTGCCCGGCGGCCGCGATTGCCGCCGGGCACCCGCGATTTCCCGGGAAACGAGCAGGAAAGTGGGTCTCTGTGTGTAAACACAGAGATCCACGTCCTGTGAGGGAGAGGAGGCTGATGGTATGTCCCTTGTACATAGGGACAACCATCAGTCACCTCCCCCAGTCAGTCCCCTCCCCCCACAGTAAGAAAACATTGAGGGAACATATTTAACCCCTTCCCGCCCCCTAGTGGTTAACCCCTTCCCTGCCAATCACATTTATACAGTAATCAATGCATTTTTATAGCAGGGATCGCTGTATAAACGTGAATGGTCCCAAAAATGTGTCAAAAGTGGCCGATGTGTCCGCCGCAATATCGCAGTCACAATAAAAAATCGCAGATCGCCGCCATTACTAATAAAAAAAAAAAAAAAAAAAATGCTATAAATCTATCCCCTATTTTGTACACGCTATAACTTTTGCGCAAACCAATCAATACGCGCTTATTGCGATTTTTTTTTTTTTACCAAAAATATGTAGAAGAATACGTATCGGCCTAAACTGAGGAAAATTTTATGTAAAAAAAAAAAATGGGTATTTATTATAGCAAAAAGTAAAAAATAGTGTTTTTTTCCAAACTGGACGCTCTTCTTTTGTTTATAGCGCAAAAAATAAAAACCGCAGAGGTGATCAAATACCACCAAAAGAAAGCTCTATTTGTGGGAAAAAAAGGACACAAATTTTGTTTGGGAGCCACGTCGCACGACCGCGCAATTGTCATTCAAAGTGTGACAGCGCTGAAAGCTGAAAAATGGCTTGGGCAGGAAGGGGGTTTTCGTGCACAGTAGAGAAGTGGTTAAAGGGGCTGTAAACCTTCGTGTTTTTTCACCTTAATGCATCCTATGCATTAAGGTGAAAAAGCACCTTGCGGTCACCAGCTCCCCCCGAGCCCCCGTTTTACTTACCTGAGACCCGAATCTCCTTGGGCGCGATCCCGCGTTGCTTTCACCGAGCTCTAGTCGGCTCTTCATTGGATGATTGATAGCAGCGCAGCCATTGGCTCCCGCCGCTGTCAATCAAATCAATGATGCGGCGCGCCGGGGGGCGGGGCCGAGTGATACACGCTATAGCCGCTGACTGTATCACACGGGAGCGCGCCCGCAAGCTAACACCCTTGGGAGAGCGCTTCCCAGAGGGGGGTTAGCTCTTGCGGGGGCGAGCTGAGACAGCCGCCAAGGGACCCCAGAAGATGAGGATCGGGGCCACTCTGTGCAAAAGGAACTGCACAGTGGAGGCAAGTATAACATGTTTGTTATTTTTATTTTTAAAATTAACCCATACAATCTCTTTAAAGTATAACTAAAGGCAAAACTTTTTTTTTAGTTTATGATTTAGTGGAGAGAGAATAGAACATCTGTCAGTTTTTATTGCTGTCTGTTCACCCTCTCTATTTGATCTGTTTATGTCTACCATCATCATTGAAAGTGAAATTAAAAGAAAATCCCAAATTTGGGGTTGCCCCCAGAAAAGTAAAAGAGGGAAAATCTTCCAATGGTGACACTAGTTCTGGTGACCTGGGGGTCCACAAGGAATTACCTTCATTTGCAGGGATTTACTCTCACTTCCTGTTTGGCTATGGGACAGGAAGTCAAGGTAAATCTCCCCAACAGGGGTTATAACCCTCCCTTGCTCCATCCAAAATGAAAAAAAAAAGTTTTGCCTATGCTTCTACTTTAACCCCTTCCCGCCTGTGCTATAGCCGAAAGACAGCTACAGCGCGGACTTACACTGCCGGGAGGGTAGGGTGACCACATTTCCAAACTACCATTCAGGGACACCTTCCCTTCCCAAAAATCAGCTTGTGCTGTAACGAATCACAGCACAGTGATTGGACATAAGAGGCGAGATTTATGATTTCTCCAATCACAAGCAGGGGGCGGGGATTGTGCTCCTCCAGGCATTCCCGGCCAGTCAGTGAGTAAAGCGCTGATGTGGCGGCCTTTTTTGGGGGCATCAGATTAGCCCGGGGGGGGGGGGGTGTGGCTGTGTCAGTTTCATTCCGGGACACTGTATTGTCCTGGAATGAATGTGCCCGGGACAGACCTGCAAAATACGTGACTGTCCCGGGCAATCCGGGACACGTGGTCACCCGGGAGGGTGTCAAGGTACGTCTTCCCTTACCCGCACGCCCCCTGCGGAAAACGGGCGGCGTGCTCTGTGATCGCTGAGCCCTTCGGCCCCCTTGCCACAGATTGGGATAAAGAGCCAATCACAGTGACCCTTTACCACGTGATCTGCTGTCAGCCAATGACAGCTGATCACATGATGTAAACAGAAGCCGGTTATGTTTTGGTTTTTTTTTCCTCGCACTGAGAGCGTGAGGAGAAAAGGCCTATGTGGTGATAAAGTTATGGCTGCATATATGCAGGAGGTAATTAAAGCAGACATGTGAAGTGCAGGAGGCTATGTAATGTGTCAGTGTAACACTTCCAGGTATTTATTACCTCTCACAGAGATCGTAGTACTCCTACACATTACTTACAATGCTTTCATCTGATTTTCTCTCCAGAAGAACGACAGTATCTTTATCATCCAGGGTCACCATCTACTTCCTGGCCTGAGACTGTTTGGCTAGAGATAAGAATAAATGGGAGCCCCTGTATGCTCAGTCTGCCATGGCACAACTGATGTCTGCTCCGTACTCTGTAGCTCGGGCATGGAGAACAAGTGTCAAGCCCCGGGTCTGTGGCAGAGGAGCTTTTAGTCCAATCTCTCTCGAAGTAGCACCGTGTCTGGCTATCCGTGTACATTTCTCAGCTCAGCCAGTGACTGGTTCTCTTTGTTGAAGTGTCACTGTCAGTACAGGGATTCCTTGTTTGGAAAGTGCGATCATTGCAGCTGGCATCACCTGTGAAGATGTTGCGCCCTCGGGGCATCGCTGTTCTGTGTCAGTGGCTCGTGTCCCAGGCTCCGTGTCACCGGCGTCACCTGCAGATGCTGCCTGTAAATTTCCAACAAACAGAGGGAACAGAAGACATCTGATTGGGAAAAGCAGGTGAAGCCACCCACAGAAAGCCTGGCATAAGTTCTAAAGTACATACATACATGTATAACAATCAGTATTTTGTGCTAGAAAATGTCTCAGTACCCCCAAACATTATATATATTTTTTAAAGCAAAGGCCCTACAGAATAAATTGGATGGTTTTGCAATTTTTTATGTCACACAGTATTTGCGCAGCGGTTTTTCAAATGCAATTATTTGAAAAAAATACACTTTTTTGAAGGTTAATGCAAAAAAAAAAAAAAAAAAAAAAATACATAACCAAATTTTTTTGTAAAATGTAAAAAATTATGTTATGCTGAGTAAATAGATACCAAACATGTCATGCTTTAAAATTGCGCACACCTGTAAATGTATTTTATTGGGATTTTATGTGATAGAGTCCAGTGATGGTGAACCTTGGCACCCCAGATGTTTTGGAACTACATTTCCCATGATGCTCATGCAATCTGCAGTGTAGCTGAGCATCATGGGAAATGTAGTTCCAAAACATCTGGAGTGCCAAGGTTCGCCATCACTGTGATAGACCAACACAAAGTGGCACATAATTGTGAAGTGGAAGGAAAATTCTAAATGATTTTCAATTTTTTTTCTGCAAATAAATATGTGAAAAGTGTGGTGTGCATTTGTATTCAGCCCCCCTGAGTTACTTGTAGAACCACCTTTTGCTGCAATTACAGCTGCAAGTCTTTTTGGGGATGTCTCTACCAGCTTTGCACATCTAGAGAGTGAAATGTTTGCCCATTCTTCTTTGTAAAATAGCTCAAGCTCTGTCAGATTGGATGGAGAGCGTCTGTGAACAGCAATTTTCAGATCTTGCCACAGATTCTCAATTGGATTTAGGTCTGGACTTTGACTGGGTCATTCTAAAGCCTCATACACACGATCGGACTTCCAACTGACTTTTCCGTGGATTTTGGTCCGAAGGGGTGTTGGCCGTGAACTTGGTATGAATACACGGCAGAACATTTTCAGCCAACATTCACCAAATCACGTGGTTTTTCAGCTCTTTACCGCCACCCTTTGGGCAACTTCTGCTATTGTTGTCTGATGTTTAGCATTGGTTCTGAGCATGCGTGTTTGTACTTTGGATTTTAGTCCGATGGACTTGTGTACACACGATCGGATGATCCGACGTAACATATTTGTTGTCGGAAAGTTTGAGAGCATGCACAGCGAACATTTGTCCGTGGAAATTCCGACAACAATTGTCTGATGGAGCATACAGATGGTTGGATTGTCCGATAAAACACGTCTGTCGGACCGTTGTTGTCGGAAAGTCCGATTGTGTGTATGGGCCTTAACACATTAATATGCTTTGATCTAAACCATTCTGTTGTAGCTCTGGCTGTATGTTTAGGGTCGTTGTCCTGCTGAAAGGTGAACCTCCGCCCCGTCTCAAGTTATTTGCAGACTCTAACAGGTTTTCTTCTAAGATTTCCCTGTATTTGGCTCCATCCATTTTTTCATCAACTCTGACCAGCTTCCCTGTCCCTGCTGAAGAAAAGCATCACCACAACATGATGCTGCCACCACCATGTTTCACAGTGGGGATGGTGTGTTCAGGGTGATGTGCAGTGTTAGTTTTCTGCCACACATAGTGTTTTGCTTTTAGGCCAAAAAGTTACATTTTGGTCTCATCTGACCAGAGCACCTTCTTCCACATGTTTGCTGTGTCCCCCACATGGCTTCTCGCAAACTGCAAACGGGACTTCTTATGGCTTTCTTTCAATAATGGCTTCCTTCTTTCAATAAAGGCCAGATTTGTGGAGTGTACGACTAAGGCCCCTTTCACACAGCAAGCCCGCTAAAATCAGACGTATAGCGATACGTTCGCTATCCGTCTTGGCAGATCGGATGAGAATTTATGAAAACGGACATGCTGTCCGTTTTCATCTGATCTCTCCATAGGAATCAGCAGCGTTCTGACAGACCCCTCCCCGCTCAGTGAGCAGAAATGGACCTGTCATCCGCCGGCTCAGCGGAGATCAACGGAGTGATCTCCTGCTGAGCTGGCAGACTCCGCTGAGCAGAACCGTCTTACGTGAATGAGGCCTAATAGTTGTCCTGAGGACAGATTCTCCCACCTGAGCTGTAGATCTCTGCAGCTTCTCCAGAGTTACCATGGGCCTCTTGGCTGCTTCTCTGATTAATGCTCTCCTTGCCCGGCCCGGTCAGTTTAGGTGGACGGCCATGTCTTGGTAGGTTTGCAGTTGTGCCATATTCTTTCAATTTTCTGATGATGGATTGAACAGTGCTCCGTGAGATGTTCAAAGCTTGGGATATTTTTTTATAACCTAACCCTGCTTTAAACTTCTCCACAACTTTATCTGACCTGTCTGATGTGTTCCTTGGCCTTCATGATGCTGTTTGTTCATGAAGATTCTCTAACATACCTCTGAGGGCTTCACAGAACAGCTGTATTTATACTGAGATTAAATTACACACAGGTGGTTTCTATTTACTAATAAGTTGACTTCTGAAGGCAATTGGTTCCATCAGATTTTAGTTAGGGGTATCAGAGTAAAGGGAGCTGAATACAAATGCACGCCACACTTTTCAGATATTTATTTAGAATTTTTATTTTTTATATCATTCCCTTTCACTTCACAATTACGTGCAACTATGTATTGGTCTATCACATAAAATCCCAATAAAATACATTAAAGTTTTTGGTTGTAACATGACAAAATTTGGAAAATTCAAAGGGGTATGAATACTTTTTCAAGGCCCTGTAAATGACTACATCATCTCTGAGCCAGTATCTTAGCCTGGGAAGAAGATGGTGGTTCTTGAGCGTTCTGTGCAGGTGTCGCAATCATCGGAAATTGTCAGGAAACAGCCCCTGCCTGTATTTACTGCCCTGCAACAGAAACTCATCTGGTCTCTGCTGCCATTGGACAGACTATCACTGATGATTGGTAAATTACAAATCTCTATATGATATAATTGGAAGCTGATCTCTAGGTCATGAGTCGCCATCTTGTTAATACGAAGGTCTGGCCAATCAGCTGACACCCCGGCATACAGACGATCGCCCCCAGAGCTGGCTCGGCTTCTTTCTGACATATAGATTTGTTTAATATAGGAGTGCGGTGTAACATAAATATTTAGATATTTCCGTCAGCGTTCAAGTGCCGTGCATTTCATTCTCTGCGCATTTCAGGTCATTTAAAGGGAATCTGTACCGTTTATTTATATCAGAGAGATTAGATGGTTTGTGTAGCTGATGGCATGTGACAGCGGTAATATCATCACATCATTTGATCGCGTTCCTTAGACGATCATTGCAAGAATCGCTTGAGTTGGGTATGGAATTCGGGCAGCGACTGGACTGTGCCATTTACTGAGAGAAGGGGAAGATGGGGGGTGGGGTGGTGAAGGTTTCTTGTACTGTAGATATTTTCCATGGCAGGAATTATCAATGCCTGCAATACAAATGGTTTTCTGACTTTTTGGATAATGTAGGTATTTGCCGGGGGAACCTGTTAGTAATTTTACATATAAATTCCTAACATGTCACAATGGACACGTTATTAAATTAATGCATAAGTTATTTTATGAATTCATGCAGAATTTTAGTAGTGAAAGCCTGCAGGAATTTACCACCGGCGGTAGCCGGCGTCCTTACCACAGGCTGTCACTAGCTGGTTGATAAGGAGCATGCGGCCTGTCATGGTTGTTAAGGAGCAGGCGGCCGCCATGGCGCCCTTAACAACCGATGAGTCATCAGCTGTCAGCAGTATTACTTTCGTCGACTAAAACATTTTAGTCGACTAAATGAATACTATTTAGGTCGACTAAAATATGACTAAAACTAAAACAATTGAGATGACTAAAATACGATTAAAACTAAAATGGCATTTTAGTCAAAAGACTAAGACTAAAACTAAATTGAAATTTGACTACAAAATGAACACTGGTCTGTAGTGCATGTTCATACCTCAATACCATAAATAATAACAATATGAGATTTTTCACTCCAGCAGTATATAATGAGTATAGAAAATTGTAGGGAAATGTTAACTAATGTATTACAATTTAATTACACATTCGATTTTTGACAACTAAAATTAGTTTTAGTCGACTAAAACATAGGACATTTTAGTCGACTAAAATGTACTGGAGATTTAGTCGACTAAATACGACTAAAACTAAAACGATTGCAGAAGACTAAAATGGGACTAAAACTAAAATGCCATTTTAGTCCCAAGACTAATGATGCACTGTACACACGATCGGATTTTCCGATGAAAAAAGTCAGATGGACTTTTTTCATCGGAAATTCCGATCGTGTGGGGGCCCCATCGGACTTTTTTCCATCGGAGTAAAAAAAATTTTAATATGTTTTAAATTTTTCCAATGAAAAATTATGATCGCCTGTGTGGAATTCCATCGAAGAAAAACCCACGGATGCTCAGAATCAAGTCGACGCATTCTCAGAAGCATTGAACTTCAGTTTTCTCGGCTTGTTGTAGTATTTTACGTCACCGCGTTTTGGATGGTCGGAATTTAGTTTGACAGTGTGTATGCAAGACTGATGGAAGTCAGCTTCATCAGAATTCCGACGGAAAATTCCATCGGAAATCCGATCGTGTGTACAGGGCATAAGACTAAAACTAAATCGAAATTTGATGCCAAAATAAACACTGGCTGTCAGTGGGCTTCCCCACTGATAACTGAAAGTAAAAAAAAAATGCTGCCAATAAAATCAATCCACACCAGGCCCTTGGGATCTGGTATGTACATGTGGTAGCCGCCCGCTCCTTCACAACCAGGTTGTTTTCTGGTTGCTAAGGATGCCAGCGGCTGCCGGTTCCTTAAGCCCTAGTTCACATTGATGCAATTTGGCATGCGATTTGACATGTCAGATCGCATGCCAAATCGGCGGCAATTGCCGGCAATAGCAGCGTCCGAATCGGTGCGACACTGCATTAGCGGCGCCGCAACCGATTCCCAAAAGTAGTTTCTATACTACTTTTGACGATTTCGGGGTGCGATTTCCATTGCCATCTGTGCAGAAACCCGCACAGATGTCTCTGAAATTGCCCCCGAAGTCGGGACTAACATGCGGGAATGAAATGGTGCAAGTTTAGCTGAACACAATTTCATTCCCGCAGTCAGTGAGAACCTGGGCTTAATATCGCATGCTGATTTACCGCATGCAATTATTTATTTATTCTTGGCGAAATACCTGTTTTATGCTGTATTTACCAAACATTTTTGCTTTATGCTGTAAATACCGCATAAAGCAGTAGTGAATTGACATTTCCAGGATCGCATGCGGTATTTGGGAAAACACCTAAATACCGAATGCAATCTGGTTCTGTGAATGGAGCCCAATATTCAGCTACTGTAATTTTTTTCAGACTAGCTCCACCTTTATTACAAAGCCCAGTCCAGTGACTTTGCCTAGGCTGAGGTGATGTCATCAATCTGCTGCAGGCAGGAGGAAGCATTTCCTCAGTCTCCTCTGCTCTAATGATCAGACTGCAACATTGTAACTTTGTTGCAATCACAAGGTGAGAAAAAGCAGCAGGGGCTGGTCTGTGTCAGTGATATTTGTAGACACAGCCAAGAACTGAACAAGCACCATAAATTACCGTATATACTTGTGTATAAGCCGACCCGAATATAAGCCGAGGCACTTAATTTTACTACAAAAAAATGGGAAAACATATTGACTCGAGTTAGAAGCCTCGTACACACGACCGAGTTTCTCGGCAAGAACCAGCAAGAAACTTGCTGGCAGAGATTTCTTGCCGAGAAATTCGTTCGTGTGTATGGTTTCTCATCAAGAAAACCGACTAGAATCTCGACGAGAAAATAGAGAACCTGCTCTCTATTTTCTCGTCGAGATTCTCGTCAGCCTGTTTCTCGACGAGAAAATTGTGTGTGTGTACACTTACCTGTCCTCCGGGAAGCCCGCGCATGCTCGAAATGACTTCGACGCATGCGCGGTAGCTTCCTAGGCATACGTAGGGTATACCAAGATGGCGGCGACGGCATCGAATGTGACGAGCGCATGCTCGTCGTATTCGATTACCTCACCGCGTTCGCTCCATTCAAAGAACCGCGGGTTCTTTGAAATGAGCGTGTGTACACTCGGCCGGGACAAGTTTCTTGTCCAAGGATCTCGTCGAAAAAAACGACGTGTTTTTAACGACGAGATTCTCGGCCGTGTGTACAATGCATAAGCCTAGGGTGTCCATCTGCATGCCTCACTGTGCCTCACTGTGTCAATGACTAGACTGACGTTTAACATGGGAGTCTATAGAAGGGGTACCCAGCTTTGAAAAATTGGTGCTCCCCGGTCGTAGGTTCCCCAGACAAAAAACTTTGCACACTTATAGAGGAGAAATGGATCTACATGTGTGCCAAGTTTTGGGTCCAGGAGACCTACGACCGGCCGGTACCAGGTCCCAAAAGTCACCAGAGAAATGACTGTTTAACATGGGAGTCTATGGAAGGGGTGCCCGGCTTTGAAAAATCGGTGCTCCCCGGCCGTAGGTCCCCTGGACGACAAACTTTGCACACTTGTAGAGGAAGAGTGAGGCTACATGTGTGCCAGTTTGGGGTTCAGGGGACCTACGGCCGGCCGGTACCGGGTCCCCAAAGTCTGGGAGATCAGGCGCAAAAAGGTGACTCGAGTATAAGTCGAGGGGGGCATTTTCAGCACAAAAAAAAATGCTGAAAAACTCGGCTTATACTCGAGTATATACGGAACATGACAATGGTATCTCAGCCCGTCCCCCCGAGATGAAAGCATTGTCTGGGGAGGGAAGGGGTGCGAATTGTAGTGACAATCTATTGACACCAGGAGCGGAGACATGGATTCGATCGATGCCGTCCACCCAGGCCAGAAAATGTTTCATTATGTAGTCTGCTGATGACAGGTCCTCTTTATACTTGCTTCTACAATGGCTGAGGACCCGGTGCAGTCTCTGTTAAACAATTATTCAGTAAGGTCGGGCAGATAAGGACGCAGGGAGAGCGCAGAGGTGCACGCTGTCTTTGCACAGCTCATCTACAGTTATATAGTGATAGATAATTCTAAATAAGTCATGTGGCTGAACTAGCTTTCCTGTGATCTGCATCCTCGCTGGGTGATGCTAAACAAGACAACTTTATTAATATTCATCCCTTTTATCTGCTGCCAATAAAAGCCTGCTATAGGGAGCAGTTATGCATTCTGCTCCCTGTATGGGGCCTAATATCTGTGATAACTGTGTTCAGTATAGGAATTCCTTCTTCTAGTTCTCATGCCTCTATTTGGATTTTTCTTGATGTATAGGCCGCTTTCACACTACTGCATTGCAAAAATACTGTAAAACACATACGCTTTTTTGCCGCATTTCCGGTTTGTTTTTTACCTGTGAAAAAAATAACGAAAAAAAACGCATCAAGTGACTCAAAAAGCCTACCGCTTTAATATGCTTTTTTGATGCTTCTCTGATGCTTTTTTGATGCTTCTCTGATGCTTTTTTGAAGCTTAAGGCCCCTTTCACACTGGGGCGTTTTTCATGCGGTTTAGCGCTAATAATAGCGCTGTTATACCGCATGAAAAAATCCTGCCCTGTGCCTTCAATGTGAAAGCCCGAAGGCTTTCACACTGAAGCGGTGCGCTAGCAGGACCGCTCCAAAAGTCCTGCTAGCCGCTTCTTTACAGCGGTAAAGGAGCGGTGTGTTCACCGCTCCTTTACCGCGGTCTCCCATTGAAATCAATGGGACAGCGCGGTAATACCGCCCGCAAACCGCGGCAACAGCCGCGGTTTGCGGGCGGTATTAACCCTTTTTCGGCCGCTAGCGGGGGTTAAATTCACCCCCCTAGCGACCGCATACCCCGGTAAGAACGACGGTATAGCAGCGCTGAAAATCGCGCTGCTATACCGCCACCGCTCCTGCCCGCCCCAGTGTGAAAGGGGCCTTAATGAAGCTTGGAAAATGCCCCGTGTGTGTTTTCTATTTGTTTTAAAAGGGGCCAGTAGAACCCCAGCTTATTAGTACCCCTGTTCAGCAGATCCCCAGCTTATTAGTGCCCTTGTTCAGCAGATCCCCTGCTAAGTAGTACACCAGCTCTGTTGATGCCCCCATTCAGTTGTACCCCCAGCTTTGCTGAAACCCAACTCAGTAGTACCCCCAGCTTTGCTGAAACCCCACTCAGTAGTACCCCCAGCTTTGTTGAAACCCCACTCAATAGTACCCCCAGCTTTGCTGAAACCCCACTCAGTAGTACCCCCAACTTTGCTGAAACCCCACTCAGTAGTACCCCCAGCTTTGCTGAACCCTACTCAGTAGTACCCCAAGCTTTGCTGAAACCCCACTCAGTAGTACCCCCAGCTTTGCTAAAACCTGACTCAGTAGTACCCCCAGCTTTGTTGAAACCCCACTCAGTAGTACCCCCAACTTTGCTGAAACCCCACTCAGTAGTACCCCCAGCTTTGCTGAAACCCCACTCAGTAGTACCCCAAGCTTTGCTGAATCCCCACTCAGTAGTACCCCCAGCTTTGCTAAAAACCCCACTCAGTAGTACCCCCAGCTTTGCTAAAACCCCACTCAGTAGTACCCCAACTTTGCTGAAACCTCACTCAGTAGTACCCCCAGCTTTGCTAAAACCCCACTCAGTAGTACCCCCAGCTTTGCTGAAACCCCACTCTGTACTACCCCCAGCTTTGCTGAAATCCCACTCAGTAGTACCCCCAGCTTTGCTGAAACACCACTCAGTAGTACCCCCAACTTTGCTGAAACCCCACTCAGTACCTCCAGCTTTGCTGAAACCCCACTCAGTAGTACCCCCAACTTTGCTGAAACCCCACTCAGTACCCCCAGCTTTGCTGAAACCCCACTCAGTAGTACCCCCAGCTTTGCTGAAACCCCACTCAGTAGTACCCCCAGCTTTGCTAAAACCCCACTCAGTAGTACCCCCAGCTTTGCTGAAACCCCACTCTGTACTACCCCCAGCTTTGCTGAAACCTCACTCAGTAGTACCCCCAGCTTTGCTGAAACACCACTCAGTAGTACCCCCAACTTTGCTGAAACCCCACTCAGTACCCCCAGCTTTGCTGAAACCCCACTCAGTAGTACCCCCAGCTTTGCTGAAACCCCACTCAGTAGTACCCCCAGCTTTGCTAAAACCCCACTCAGTAGTAGCCCCCAGCTCTGATGATTCCCCTGCTCAATAGTACCCCCAGCTTTGCTGATCCCCCACTCAGTAGCAACCCTCACCTCTGCTGATACTCCGCTCAGTAGTAACTAGGTTGCACCGATACCAGTATCGGTGCCAATATTGAGCATTTGCATGAGTACTTGCTCCGATACCTAAACCGATACCTTTGCAGTGCAACTTGAGGACATACAAAATGAACGGGCTCAAATTGCACTGCAAAGAATCACATGCGATTTGAACAGGAATTTGGTTTGTCATAGTGACTTCAGCCAGGGTTCACACAGGAGCGGTGTGGGAAACCAATGCATTTCGGATAGTAATCGTACCGCATTCCTGTTCAGATCACATGCATTTCTTTGCAGTACGATTTGAGGCCATTTTTGTATGGGCTCAAATCGCACTGCAAAGATATCGGTAGTTAGTATAAGCGCGTACTTGAGCACAAGTATCGGTACTCGTACTAGTCGATAAAAAAGCGGTATCGGTGCAACCATAGGGGTAACCCTCAGCTCCGCTGATCCCCCACTCGGTAGTAATCTGCAGCTCTGCTAATTCTCTGTTTTTCTGATCCTCCTCCCTCTCCGGTCTCCGCTCACATTGCTCCCATGCAGCACACCACGTGATACATCTGCTAGTTTCACCTGCTCCGGTCCCCCAGCTCTGCTGATCCTCGGCCTCTCAGTCTGGTTCCTCTTCCGCTATAGTGTTTCCATGTTGCACCAACAAGCATTTTCTGATTGAACAAAGAGGAGAGTAAGGGTGATAACGTTATATTTCTTATATAATGGTGCGCTTGTTCTGTATATAATAATGTGCATAAATCGATAAATACATATTAATTCCAACCATTAAGTATAAGAAAAAAATCCCAAAATACAGTCAATATATAATAAATATTGATAAAGTGCTCCTCCACAGAGTGTAGTAGTTGATTATATTATCCGTGCCACTTCCATCACCAGGTGCAGTGCCTGCTCACCTTAGGAGGCGACCCCCTTGGGTCATTCAAAGCTCTTAATAATGTGTTTTAAAATGGTCCAACCGTTTTCTTAGAAGGCGACCCCCTTGGGTCATACAAAGCTCTTAAAAATGTGTTGTAAGATGGTCCAACTATTTTCTAGAATGACTCGGGAAGCGAAAAACAGGCTTTCATCCCGCAACAATGTAACTGAATCAGGGCCGTAGGAAAAAACATATAACGATATCCCACTCTCATGTTACATCATCTTGTATATAGCTTATAATTTGTGTAAGGCTAATCAGGGAGACACTGCTCTCCTCCTCACCGTTACAGCCTTGTAACTGAGACACCGGATGAAACGCCACCAACCCCTCTGACGCGTTGCGTTACCGATCACATGACTTTTTCAAGGGATACTTTTATTATCCCTTGAAAAAGTCACGTGAATGGTGACGCAACGCGCCGGGAGGAGATGGTGACGTTTCATCCGGTGTCCCAGTTACACGGCTGTTTTTTCTCTTGCTGAGTCATTCTAGAAAACATTTTGACCATCTTATAACACATTTTTACTTAATGGTTGAAATTAATATGTATTTATCGTTTTATTGATAAGTTATCAATTAATTTATGCACATGTCACTTTATGCACATTATTATATACAGAACAAGCGCACCATTATATAAGAAACATATACCTTCATGCTTAAGATAATTTTGAAGGGTGCAACTGTTCTGTGTTCACGTTATTAGTATTCACGTACACACATAGAAGTGCTTCAGTATTTTCACACAGGGTGATAACGTTGCAATCTCCACCTCATCCAGTCAGAAAACACTTTTGCATTCATTTACATTCAAAATGTAAAGTGTTCACACTGACACGTTTTTCAGGCGGTTTAGCGCTAATAATAGCGCTGCTATACCGCCTGAAAAAATCGTGCCCTGCAGTCTTCAGTGTGAAAGCCCAAAGGCTTTCACACTGAAGCGGTGCGCTAGCAGGACCGCTCCAAAAGTCCTGCTAGCCGCATCTTCACAGCGGTGAAGGAGCGGTGTGTTCACCGCTCCTTTACCGCTGCTGCCCATTGAAAGCAATAGGAGACCGCGGTAATACCGCCCGCAATGCGCCTCTGCAGAGGCGCATTGCGGGCGGTATTAAGCCCTTTTTCGGCCACTAGCGGGGGTTAAATTCACCCCGCTAGCGGCCGCATACCGCGGTAAAAACGAAGGTATAGCGGCGCTAAAAATAGAGCCGCTATACCCACAGCGCACCTCCCACCCCAGTGTGAAAGGGGCCTAAACAGAAGGGCAGCTGTTTGGCACAGACCTGGAAGCTAGCAGAAATCATTGTACTAGTGGTGCCTACTTCAAGGATTTACAGCTTCATGGGTGGCCAGGAATGGAACATTCATACTAACATTTGTAACCATCAGTGGCGGCTGGTGTTTGTTTTTTGTTTTTTGGGGGGGGGCGGCAAACAAACAACCCCAAGCCCACCGCCCCCGCGGTTGGGCTTCAAAAAAACAGCCCCTCCTCATTGCATTCCATGCGCCAGTGTCCTGAAAGGGGCCCAACGCATGGATAGGGGAGGTGGCGATGAACAGGGGGGTGGAGCCCGTGCGCCCCTAAACTTCAACTTTAAAAAGTGTTAGATGGAGTTTGTCTCTTACTTTATTTAAATCTACATATCCTCTCCCCTGCCACAGGGCGACAACGCTGCTGTGTGGTGTCACTACAGAACAAACAGTGCTGCCGCACAGTTACAGGAAGTCGAAAAATAGCAGATCTCCTGGCAAGATTACCAGATAATAAAACTCAGAAGAACAAAAACTGCTGTGTTATTGCCAGTGGCAGACTGCATCATATATATTATTATTATTATTTTTCTCTACAGTTCTACATCAATAATGTTCTTGTCTACCACTATTACAGACAGGAGAACTCCACCCAAAACTGTTATTGGATGGGCATTGTATCTCCACACTTTCCACAATGGTGAGATTTCTCCACAGTAGTTTGTGTCTCTGCCCCTCCCACAACGGTGAGATCTCACTGCAGTAGTTTGTATCATTGCCAACTGCAATCACAAATCCTAATCCAAGTATTTCCCAGAATGTTCTCCTAAAGCGGTAGTAAACCAAATAAAAATAAAATAAAAAAATTAGGCCCTGGACAGTTTAAGTTATAATGTGCTAGTATGCATTGCACATACTAGCACTTTTTGACAGACTTACCTGAAAACAAAGCCCTCCCGCGGCACGCTGTCACCTCCTAAAGGCGCTTCCATCTTCGCTCGGTCTTCCTTTGGGGTTTGTGGACTTTGGTGATATGAATGGCGGAGCCGCGATGACATCACTCCAGCGCATGCATGTGGGAGTCATTGTTTACGGCACGGCTCTGAAGAAACAGGACGGGTCTGCTGTTCCTTCAAAGCACATGTGCCGGTGAGGCCACCGGCTGCATCTAATGCAAATATCTTCTAAACGGTGCAAAGTTAAAGCAACAGTGTAAAAAAAAAAGAAGGAAAGTACCCCCATCCTCCCATGCTTGCGTGCAAAGGCGAACGTGCGTCGAACCTGCACGCACGCAAACAGCGATCGTCCCCCACATGTGAGGTATCACCGGGAACGTCAGATCATTGGCAGTATTTCTAGTAATTAGTAATTCTAGACCTGCCCTGTAAATTTAAAATGGTAAATTTTTAAAGCATCGCCTATGGATATTAAAATTGACGCTGTTTGTGTCGCCGTTGCACGCAACGCTGTATCCTGGCCTAGGCCAACGAGGCCCAGGCCTAGGGCAGCACTTTGCAGGGGGGGCAGCACTTTGCAGGGGGGGCAGCACGGAAAGAGTCCCCGCCAGCTTGCGCTACACGGTTAGTGTAGCGCCAGTCTTATGGGGCGGACTGGGCTAAGAGGCAAATTAGTCCAGCGCCCCTATAAAGCGGCCGCACTGCTTCCGGTATGCTGCCGGCCGGCATTCCGTAACTGGGGGGGGGGAGGCGCTGCTTCTAATTTTGACTGTCCTATCATCCTGGACCACAAACCTTCCTCGCTGTGCTATATGTTTTCTGCTGCACCATTGACATGGTTATATCCTCTTAGTCCTATCCATCAAATTATCGGAAATTTGTGCTTAAAGTAGAACTATAGGCAACACTTTTTTTTTCTCATTTTGGATAGAGTAAGGGACCCCAGATGATGACTTTTTAGTTGAAACGCGTCGGCTATCGCCGCAGCGATGGATGCGGCTGAAGAGGGAGACAAGGACGGCTTCGGGGGCCCCCGACCTAAGGTAAGTGATGCATAATGAGCTATTATGCTAGTCATATTAGCTCATTATGCCTTTCTCTTCCAGGTTGGTTTAAAAAAAATATATATATTTTACCGGGTTTACAACCACTTTAAAACCAGTGGTGAAGGGGCGACATATCACTTCACCGCTACCTGTCAACTGCACTTTGAAAAGCTCTCCACTACAAAAATGCTTCTTAGGGGGGTGGCAAGGGCTAAACGAGGCCTGATGCCGCGTACACACGATCGGAATATCCATCGGAAAAACCTTGGATGTTTTTTCCCGACGGAATTCCGCTCAAGCTTGGCTTGCATACACACGGTCACACAAAAGTTCTCTGAACTTTCAACCGCCAAGAACGCGGTGATGTACAACACTACGACGAGCCGAGCAAATGAAGTTCAATGCTTCCGAGCATGCGTCGAATTGTTTCCGAGCATGCGTCTGAATTTTGCGCGTCGGTATTGCTACAGTCGATCGGAATTTCCAATTGGAATTTTTTCCTTCGGAAAAATTGAGAACCTGCTCTCAATCTTTTGTTGGCGGAAATTCCGACAGCAAAAGTCCGATGGAGAATAAACACGGTCGGAATTTTCAACCGAAAGCTCACATCGGACTTTTCTTGTCGGAATTTCCGATCGTGTGTACGGGGCATTAGAGTGAAGGTTATGAAGACTGGCAGCAGGAGTTGGTCATGTGATCATGCAAGGATAATGAAGTGAAGACTGTAGTACTAGAGAACCACTTGGGAGGAAAGCAGAGTAGATAATGAAAAGCCTTGGAGACAAGGGGAGAACCTACACACTCCATGCAGTTAGAGCGCTGCTTGGGATTGAAACCAAGACCTCAGTGCTGTAAAGCCTTGTGTTTGGAAAAAAAAATTGCAATGCAGTTCTCCTGACCTTTAAAGTGCATCCGGAATAATCAGAACACTGATTATGGAGACAATGCAGATTATGATGAGACCTTTGAATCGTATTCAGGGACGGGCGCTGATACTACAAGTGTGAATCTTCCTGAATAACAGTGGTGGATCCTTTAGGGACACGAAACAAAAGATGAAACGTATCTCGTCTATAACCTTTAAACAGGTGCACAGTAACTGTCCCTTGCCAGTGCCCTTTTCATGTTTAAATTGTATGAATGCTTAACACGCGTGTGTGCGCACCACTTTGACACCCTGGAGAAGAGAGCTCAATAGACTCTTCAGTGATGCCAAGAGTGACAGAAGTTGCGCCACTCATCACCTGTGTATACTGTAGGATTCCTCTCTGCTCCCCTCACAGCTCTTCTATTAGATGAGACTCAATTACCTACAGGACAAACAGCAGAGAATAAAGAGTATGCAATCCGCCATCTGCCAATCCTGGATCTGAGAATGGAAATTGCCCTACGCTGCACTTACTGAGTGTCTCTTCACATTTCTCATGTCTGTCCTTAGCTGTTCATCATCCCATCAGATATAAACCTTCAGCAGTAATAGGAGCATGACCTCTGAACTTCTTATACACCACCTACAATATCATCATACTGCCAGCTTTCACTACATTGGCTATGAATGATCACATGATGTCATCAAACTGCCAGCTTTCACAACATTGGCTATGAATGATCACATGATGTCATTAAACTGCCAGCTTTCACTACATTGGCTATGAATGATCACATGATGTCCTCAAACTGCCAGCTTTCACTATATTGGCTATGAATGATCACATGATGTCCTCAAACTGCCAGCTTTCACTACATTGGCTATGAATGATCACATGATGTCATCAAACTGCCAACTTTCACTACATTGGCTATGAATGATCACACAATGTCATCAAACTGCCAGCTTTCAATACATTGGCTATGAATGATCACATGATGTCATCAAACTGCCAGCTTTCACTACATTGGCTATGAATGATCACATGATGTCATCAAACTGCCAGCTTTCACTACATTGGCTATGAATGATCACATGATGTCATCAAACTGCCAGCTTTCACTACATTGGCTATGAATGATCACATGATGTCATCAAACTGCCAGCTTTCACTACATTGGCTATGAATGATCACATGATGTCATCAAACTGCCAGCTTTCACTACATTGGCTATGAATGATCACATGATGTCATCAAACTGCCAGCTTTCACTACATTGGCTATGAATGATCACATGATGTCATCAAACTGCCAGCTTTCACTACATTGGCTATGAATGATCACATGATGTCATCAAACTGCCAGCTTTCACTACATTGGCTATGAATGATCACATGATGTCATCAAACTGCCAGCTTTCACTACATTGGCTATGAATGATCACATGATGTCCTCAAACTGCCAGCTTTCACTACATTGGCTATGAATGATCACATGATGTCATCAAACTGCCAGCTTTCACTACATTGGCTATGAATGATCACACAATGTCATCAAACTGCCAGCTTTCACTACATTGGCTATGAATGATCACACAATGTCATCAAACTGCCAGCTTTCACTACATTGGCTATGAATGATCACACAATGTCATCAAACTGCCAGCTTTCACTACATTGGCTATGAATGATCACATGATGTCATCAAACTGCCAGCTTTCACTACATTGGCTATGAATGATCACATGATGTCATCAAACTGCCAGCTTTCACTACATTGGCTATGAATGATCACATGATGTCATCAAACTGCCAGCTTTCACTACATTGGCTATGAATGATCACATGATGTCATTAAACTGCCAGCTTTCACTACATTGGCTATGAATGATCACACAATGTTATCAAACTGCCAGCTTTCACTACATTGGCTATGAATGATCACACAATGTCATCAAACTGCCAGCTTTCACTACATTGGCTATGAATGATCACACGATGTTATCAAACTGCCAGCTTTCACTACATTGGCTATGAATGATCACACGATGTCATCAAACTGCCAGCTTTCACTACATTGGCTATGAATGATCACATGATGTCATCAAACTGCCAGCTTTCACTACATTGGCTATGAATGATCACATGATGTCATCAAACTGCCAGCTTTCACTACATTGGCTATGAATGATCACATGATGTCATCAAACTGCCAGCTTTCACTACATTGGCTATGAATGATGACATGATGTCATCAAACTGCCAGCTTTCACTACATTGACTATGAATGATCACATGATGTCATCAAACTGCCAGCTTTCAGTACATTGGCTATGAATGATCACACAATGTTATCAAACTGCCAGCTTTCACTACATTGGCTATGAATGATCACACAATGTTATCAAACTGCCAGCTTTCACTACATTGGCTATGAATGATCACACAATGTCATCAAACTGCCAGCTTTCACTACATTGGCTATGAATGATCACATGATGTCATCAAACTGCCAGCTTTCACTACATTGGCTATGAATGATCACATGATGTCATCAAACTGCCAGCTTTCACTACATTGGCTATGAATGATCACATGATGTCATCAAACTGCCAGCTTTCACTACATTGGCTATGAATGATCACATGATGTCATCAAACTGCCAGCTTTCACTACATTGACTATGAATGATCACACAATGTCATCAAACTGCCAGCTTTCAGTACATTGGCTTTGAATGATTGTGTACATGACATCACAATGCTAGCTCCTTAGTGGTTGGGACCTAGCGTCCGGAGACTATGTAGAGACTTGGGAGATAGATATGAAGTCTCCAATCCACAGATTGGGCACAGGTATGCAGGGTTTTTATTAGAGGCAGAGCTAGGTTTCAGGGCTGCACCCTGGCAGACAGAGGAGATCTCTTCTCAGGAGTCAGGAAGGCTCCACCTATGAGACAGATGGGAGCTGGTGCAGTAGAGAGTTGCTATCTGAGTGCATTGAGTTTGTGTGAGAAGATTGTCTGAAGGAGATAGGCAAGAGTCTGAGGACTGAGGTCAGGAAAGCAATGCTGCAAGTGTAAGCCAGGAGGCTGATGAACATTTGTTCTGTGGTGGAGAAATACTGTGAAAAGCAGGGCATAGATAGATTGACATTTGGCTGCTTCAGTCGTTAAAATGTATATGTGGTTTTCATTTGGTAAAGTCCATTCATTTCAAAATTTAACGTGAAAAGCAAATGAAATCTTGAACTACTTTTGAATGATATTCAAATATACTGAGATTTTTTGTACATTTTCTCCAAAGAAATTTCTTACAAAATTTCATTTGAAATTCTACTAGTGTTAACCCAGATTTGTTCTAGGTAAGGGTCTGGCGTATATGTTAATGGGGGACTCTACCAAAAAAAATAATGTGCTGTCATGTTGGAACAGGAAGGGGACATCCCCAAACTGTTCCCACAAAGTTGGGAGTATGAAATTGTCCAAAATGTCTTGGTATGCTGACGCCTTAAGAGTTCCCTTCACTGGAACTAAAGGGCCAAGCCCAACCCCTGAAAAACAACCCCACACCATAATCCCCCCTCCACCAAATGAACTGGACCAGTGCACAACGCAAGGTCCATAAAGACATGGATGAGCAAGTTTGGGGTGGAGGAACTTGACTGGCATGCACAGAGTCCTGACTTCAACCCGATAGAACACCTTTGAGATGAATTAGAGCGGTGACTGTGAGCCAGACCTTCTCGTCCAAGATCAGTGCCTGACCTCACAAATGCACTTCTGGAAGAATGGTCCAACATTCCCATAGACACACTCCTAAACCTTGTGGGACAGCCTTCCCAGAAGAGTTGAAGCTGTTATAGCTGAAAAGGATGGGCCAACTCAATTAAACCCTACAGACTAAGACTGGGATGCCATTAAAGTTCATGTGCGTGTTAAGGCAGGTGTCCCAATACTGTTGACAATATAGTGTATATATATATACATATATGTGTGTGTGTGTGTGTGTGTGTGTATACACACCAGACCCTTAACCTTGATGAGGATCTGGTATGAATGGGGGGATTGAGTAATTGATTTCTGTGGAGCCAGTAGGGCCACCCAGTGTTGGAATTCTGAGGAATCACCTGAAATTGAACAGTGTATGTCCTGGATTAGAACATTGGTGGTCGCTGGCTCTCTATCACTCAGCTTGAAGGAAGTTGACACATTTAGTAGCAGTAGTAATACCGCTGCTAAATGTTTGGCCTTCCACTGCATGCAGCCAGATGCTCGGCTTACCCAAACACCCATTTAGTTCATAACAGGGATCCAAAACCCACTCTATTGTCCGTGACACTGACGCGTTTCGCCCCACCCAGCGGGGCTTTGTCATCTCTATGACTAAGGCACTGGTGGGCAGGGCGTAACTCGTCAGGGGCATGGTCAGTGGAGTAACGCTGGCTGAGGCCGTACAATACACTTTAAAGGGATTGGGCAGGAGACTGGCGTTCCGGATGCCTTCTATTAATACAGTTTGAAGGCCGTCACCCCTACACCTGAGGAACAGGGGGAAAAAGATATACTCTTGCTTGGAGCGGCGCTGCAAAGTTCTTAAAGTCACCCATTTAGTTTAGTTGTTCACCGAACCTCCGAACAAGCAACATTTGGTCCCAACACAGGTTGGCCTCAAACCAGGAGCTCATCCCTAGTACATACATAATAAATTCCAAGTTGTATCAGTGTATAGACTCTCTAGGAACTGTTGACAGCGTGAGACACTTTGCTCCTTTTTCCAATATGGCTGCCAGTGCTGCGAATGGTGGTGGAGCCAATATAACGGGAACAGCTGTAACAACACACGTCTGTCTCTGTGAATAATCGTCTTATTTTTGCTCCTATGTGGAGCCGCAATTTGTCTCGGCTGTCCCCACAGGCGCAGCGGGACGATGAAAACCTTACACAGCGGGACACGCCGTGGTCACGGGCTGAGAAGGGTCATCCGCCATATTCATACATTTCTCGAAGCCAAGGGTCCCTCAGCTTGAACCGACCCCTCTGCGCTCATACAAAAGATAAACGACAGAGGAATGAAAACACGCCGGCAGCGGGCGATAAGATATCCGCGAGGAGGGGCGATGACATGAGGGTGTGGGAACGGCGAGGCCTTTACTAAGGATTAAAGGGCCGGACGCTCAATTCCCGCGTTTGGTATGTGGATAATATGGAGGGGTGGGAGAGTGTTCATTAGCTGCACTCAATCATTTCCATGGCTGTGCAGCGAGAAGCCCCCCCTTGGGAATAGCCCCCGGTACCAGCACTGCGCCTTTTCCCAGAGTGTACGCGATCTATACGTCCGATATGCGGTTCTGGGGACATGCCGAGTGGCGGACATCTGTGTTCCCGGACTGAGGGATGATGGGAAATGTGATACAAGTTATACCTTGGTTACATTAAGAAAGTGAACTTGGGGGAGATTCTCCACTGATGTCATTAAACAGATGTCTGATGTACAGCTGTGCCTGCAGAGCGTTGTCATGTCTCAACTCACCACCACTGGATTGCTTCTCTGTCTCATTCCCAGAGGCCACCCATTCATTTCCCATTCTATGATTTCCCTAAAGCCCTGTACACACGATCGGATTTCCTATGGATTCTAATCCGATGGATTTTTCCATCAGAAATCCGATGAAGGTGACTTCCATCAGTCTTGCCTACACACCATCAGTCAAAAATCCAACCGTCCCAAACGCCGTGACGTAAAACACTCCGACAAGCCGAGAAAAATGAAGTTCAATGCTTCTGAGCATGCGTCGACTTGATTCTGAGCATGTGTGGGTTTTTTTGTCCGATGGAATTTGCTATCGTTTTTTTCTTCCATCGGATAAATTTAAAACATGTTCTATTTTTTCTCACCGATGGAAAAAAGACCGAAGGGGCCCATACACGATCGGTTTGTCCGATGAAAAAAGTCTATCGGACTGTTTTCATCGGTAAAACCGATTGTGTGTACACGGCATAAGTGTATCCAATGTGCAGAGCTTTGCAAGAATTTACTGACCAAGATCTCACAGATTTCCAACTTGTGCGACAATCTGCAGACTGGCCTCAGGTGAAGCACAGAGGTGAAACAAATCCTCCTACATAAGTTGTACCTGTTTATTTGCATCTTCTCTATATCTGTTCAAAGTCCAGAATTTTTAAAGATTGTCTGAGCTGTCAGAAAGCAGGGGGTGGGGAGATAAAAATTCACTCTGCCGAGTTCAGTGAGGAGAGTACTGAGAGCTGATTGGAAGGAAGGAACAAAACCCATTCACACAGAAACAGAGCTGAGGCTGTCAATCACAAACTGTGTGCTGGAGGTCCCTCCCCTGTCACCTTTTTTTTTCTCCTGGTGTCAGAAGTGATTTATTTTAAAGTAATTCTAAAGGCAGAAGTTTTTTTTTACCTTGTTATAGGGGAACTCTATACCAGTGATGGCGAACCTTGGCACCTCAGATGTTTTGGAACTACATTTCCCATGATGCTCATGCACTCTGCAGTGTAGGTAAGCATCATGGGAAATGTAGTTCCAAAACATCTGAGGTGCCAAGGTTCACCATCACTGCTCTAAAGGCTCTGTGCTGGGAATTCAGTATCTGAACCCAGAGAAGCTGGAGGCTGATAGACTGGAGGTAATAGAAGGCATTACAATTACATTCAAAGTAAACGTTTACCAGTGTTGTGCATTTTCTTCAAAATAATTCTATCTATGTAATAAAAATAATGTCTGACTAGCAGTCAAAATACCCGGTATATCTGACTTTTGGCTACATTATTTATATATATATATATATATATATATATATATATATATATATTTTTTATAAACACTCACTGGCCACTTTATTAGGTACACCTTGCTAGTACCGGGTTGGACCCTCTTTTTCCTTCAGAACTGCCTTAATTCTTCCTTGCATATATTCAACAAGGTGTTGGAAACATTCCTCAATTTTGGTCCATATTGACATAACATCACGCAGTTGCTGCAGATTTGTCGGCTGCACATCCATGATGCGAATCTCCCGTCCCACCACATCCCAAAGGTACTAAAAAAGGTACTATATTGGATTGAGATGTGGTGAGTGTGGAGGCCATTGGAGTACAGTGACCTCATTGTCCAGTGGTGAGATGATTTGAGCTTTGTGACCTGGTTCATTATCCTGCTGGAAGGAGCCACCAGAAGATGGGGAGACTGTAGTCATAAAGGGATGGACATGATCAGCAACAATACTCAGGTAGGCCGTGGCGTTTAAACAATGCTCAATTGGTACTAAGGGGCCCAAAGTGTGCTAAGTCCCCCACATCATTACACCACCAGCCTGAACTGTTGATACAACGCAGGATGGATCCATGCTTTCATGTTGTTTACGCCAAATTCTGACCCTACAATCTGAATGTCGCAGCCGAAATCGAAATCAGACCAGGCAATGTTTTTCCAGTCTTCTATTGTCCAATTTTTGTGAGTCTGCGCAAATTATAGCTTCAGTTTCCTGTTCTTAGCTGACAGTAGTGGCACCCGGTGTGGTCTTCTGCTGCTGTAGCCCATCTGCTTCGAGGTTCAAAGTGTTGTGCATTTATAGATGGTATTCTGCATACTTTGGTTGTAACAAGTGGTTATTTGAGTTACTGTTGCCTTTCTGTCATCCGGAACCAGTCTGCCCATTCTCCTCTGACATCAACAAGGCATTTCTGGATATTTTCTCTTTTTTGGACCATTCTCTGTAAACCCTAGAGATGATTATGTGTGAAAATCCCAGTAGATCCTCAGCAGTTTTTGAAGTACTCAGACCAGTCGTCTTCACCACATCTAGCTGTCTAAATGCACTGAGTTACTGCCATGTGATTGGCTGATTAGCAATTTGTGATACCAAGCAATTGAACAGATGTACCTAATAAAGTGGCCGGTGAGCACTCACCTTGTATCTGTGCCACGAAGAATGAAGGCAAAAGGGGGTCCAAGCCGGTACTAGCCAGGTGTACCTACTAAAGCGGCCGGTGAGTGTATATCTCTTCTGTCTCTTATTCTCACAGTGGATTCGATTTTTTGTTCCCTAACCATAAAAGCTGGTTATTTATATTTACCACTGCATAGATATTCAAGAATTCATTTTTTAAACATTACCTGCAGTATTTACTAAATTATACATCACACTTGCTAAAACAATAATCAGACATCTAATTGATTATGAAAATAATCCTTGGTTGCAGCCCTGTCTTTAGTTATTACCTACTTTTTCTAGTTATCTCAAAAGCAGGGATGAGCCGAACACCCCCCTGTTCGGTTCGCACCAGAACCTGCGAACAGACAAAATGTTCGTGTGAACTTTAGAACCCTATTAAATACAATGGACTCGAACGTTCAAAATCTAAAGTGTTAATTATAAAGGCTAATATGCAAGTTATTGTCCTAAAAAGTGTTTGGGGACCCGGGTCCTGCCCCAGGGGACATGTATCAATGCAAAAAAAGGTTTAAAAAATAGACGTTTTTACGGGAGCAGTGATTTTAATAATGCTTAAAATGAAAAAATAAAAGTGAAATATTCCTTTAAATTTCGTACCTGGGGGGTGTGTATGATATGCATGTGAAGTGGCGCATGTTTCCCGTGCTTAGAACTGTCCCTGCAAAAAATGTCATTTTTGAAGGAAAAAAAGTCATTTAAAACTGACTCGTGGCTATTAATGAATTGTCGGCTTTTATCAATACATAGAAAAGTCATTGATAAAAAAAAAAAAAAAAAAGCGTGGGGGTTCCCCCAAATTCAATTACCAGGCCCTTCAGGTCTGGAATGGATATTAAGGGGAACCCCGCCGCAAATTTAAAAAAAAATGGCGTGGGGTTCCCCCTAAATATCCATACCAGGCCCTTGAGATCTGGCATGTATTTTAAGGGGAACTCCACCCCAAATTAAAAAAAAAATGGCGTGGAGTCCCCCCAAAAATCCATACCAGACCCTTATCCGAGCACGCAACCTGGCCGGCCGCAGGGGAAAAGGGGGGGACGAGAGAGCGGCCCCCCCTCCCTCCTGAACCGTACCAGGCCACATGCCCTCAACATGGGGAGGATGTCCCCATGTTGATGGGGACAAGGGCCTCATCCCCACAACCCTTGCCCGGTGGTTGTGGGGGTCTGCGGGCGGGGGGCTTATCAGAATCTGGAAGACCCCTTTAACAAAGGAGACCCCAAGATCCCGCCCCCCCCTATGTGAATTGGTAAGGGGTACATTGTACCCCTACCATTTCACGAAGAAAGCGTAAAAAAATGCAAAAAAAACCACACAAACACCTTGAAAAAGTCCTTTATTAAAAAAAAACAAAAAAACATTCCAGCGGTGAAATCCAGTGTCCCGCGGCGATCCCGATGTCCAGCGCTGTCCGTCTCTGGTTTTGCCTTCACATAGGGGGGGGCCGGGATCTGGGGGTCCCCTTTATTAAAGGGGTCTTTCAGATTCCGATAAGCCCCCCGCCCGCAGACCCCCACAACCATCGGGCAAGGGTTGTGGGGATGAGGCCCTTGTCCCCATCAACATGGGGACATCCTCCCCATGTTGAGGGCATGTGGCTTGGTACGGTTCAGGAGGGAGGGGGGGCCGCTCTCTCGTCCCCCCTTCTTCCCCTGCGGCCGGCCAGGTTACGTGCTCGGATAAGGGTCTGATATGGATTTTTGGGGGGACTCCACGCCATTTTTTTTTAAATTTGGGGTGGAGTTCCCCTTAAAATCCATGCCAGATCTCAAGGGCCTGGTATGGATATTTAGGGGGAACCCCACGCCATTTTTTTAAAAATTTGCGGCGGGGTTTCCCTTAATATCCATTCCAGACCTAAAGGGCCTGGTAATTGAATTTGGGGGAACCCCCACACTTTTTTTTTTTTTTTTTTATCAATGACTTTTGTATGTATTGCCGGGAGCCGACAATTCATTAATAGCCGCGAGTGAGTTTTAAATGACTTTTTTTCCTTCAAAAATGACACTTTTTGCAGGGACAGTTCTAAGCACGGGAAACATGCGCCACTTCACATGCATATCATACACACCCCCAGGTACGAAATTTAAAGGAATATTTCACTTTTATTGTTTCAGCATTATTAAAATCACTGCTCCCGAAAAAACGGGCGTTTAAAAAAAAAAATTGCATTGATACATGTCCCCTGGGGCAGGACCCGGGTCCCCAAACACTTTTTAGGACAATAACTTGCATATTAGGCTTTATAATTAGCACTTTATATTTCTCCCATAGACTTTTCGAATTTGCCGCGAACACCCCAATTTGTTCGCTGTTCGGCGAACGGGCGAACAGGCAATGTTCGAGTCGAACTCATGTTCGACTCGAACTCGAAGCTCATCCCTACTCAAAAGTTATTGCCTAGTTATTTCTAGTTATCTCTTAGTAATCTCCTATTTATTTCTAGTTATCTCTTAATAATCTCCTATTTATTTCTAGTTATCTCTTAATAATCTCCTATTTATTTCTAATTATCTCTTAATAATCTCCTATTTATTTCTAATTATCTCTTAATAATCTCCTGTTTATTTCTAGTTATCTCCTACTAATCTTGTCTTTATTATGAGTTATCTCTTAGTAATCTCCTGTTTATTTCTAGTGGTCTCCTAGTAATCTCCTACTTTTTGGGATATCACTAAGCAATCTGCTAGTTACCTCTAGTTTCTCTGGTTGTCTCAATTTATCTAGTTATTTTCTAGTTGTCTTTGGTTATCGTCTTAATATCCCCTAGGTATCTCCTTGTTTTTTTTCCTTGTCCTAGTAATCTGCTATTTATTTCTAGTTATCTCTAATAATCACCTATTTATTTCTAGTTATCTCCTAGTAATCTCCTATTTATTTCTAGTTATCTCCTAGTAATCTCCTATTTATTTCTAGTTATCTCCTAGTAATCTCCTATTTATTTCTAGTTATCTCTAATAATCGCCTATTTATTTCTAGTTATCTCCTAGTAATCTCCTATTTATTTCTAGTTATCTCCTAGTAATCTCCTATTTATTTCTAGTTATCTCCTAGTAATCTCCTATTTATTTCTAGTTATCTCCTAGTAATCTCCTATTTATTTCTAGTTATCTCTAATAATCGCCTATTTATTTCTAGTTATCTCCTAATAATAATCTCCTATTTATTTCTAGTTATCTCCTAGTAATCTCCTATTTATTTCTAGTTATCTCCTAGTAATCTCCTATTTATTTCTAGTTATCTCCTAGTAATCTCCTATTTATTTCTAGTTATCTCTAATAATCGCCTATTTATTTCTAGTTATCTCCTAGTAATCTCCTATTTATTTCTAGTTATCTCCTAGTAATCTCCTATTTATTTCTAGTTATCTCCTAATAATAATCTCCTATTTATTTCTAGTTATCTCCTAGTAATCTCCTATTTATTTCTAGTTATCTCCTAGTAATCTCCTATTTATTTCTAGTTATCTCCTAATAATAATCTCCTGTTTATTTCTAGTTATCTCTTAATAATCTCCTATTTATTTCTAGTTATCTCCTATTTATTTCTAGTTATCTCTTAGTAATCTCCTATTTATTTCTAGTGGTCTCCTAGTAGTCTCCTACTTTTTGGGATATCACTAAGCAATCTGCTAGTTACCTCTAGTTTCTCTGGTTGTCTCAATTTATCTAGTTATTTTCTAGTTGTCTTTGGTTATCGTCTTAATATCCCCTAGGTATCTCCTTGTTTTTTTTTCCTTGTCCTAGTAATCTGCTATTTATTTCTAGTTATCTCTAATAATCACCTA
Organism: Rana muscosa; assembly: GCA_029206835.1. Lineage (NCBI taxonomy): Eukaryota > Metazoa > Chordata > Amphibia > Anura > Ranidae > Rana > Rana muscosa. The sequence continues at coordinate 142,698,102 of CM055118.1, forward strand.
TTTATTTCTAGTTATCTCCTAGTAATCTCCTATTTATTTCTAGTTATCTCCTAGTAATCTCCTATTTATTTCTAGTTATCTCCTAGTAATCTCCTATTTATTTCTAGTTATCTCTAATAATCGCCTATTTATTTCTAGTTATCTCCTAGTAATCTCCTATTTATTTCTAGTTATCTCCTAGTAATCTCCTATTTATTTCTAGTTATCTCCTAGTAATATCCTATTTATTTCTAGTTATCTCCTAGTAATCTCCTATTTATTTCTAGTTATCTCTAATAATCGCTTATTTATTTCTAGTTATCTCCTAGTAATCTCCTATTTATTTCTAGTTATCTCCTAGTAATCTCCTATTTATTTCTAGTTATCTCCTAGTAATCTCCTATTTATTTCTAGTTATCTCTAATAATCGCCTATTTATTTCTAGTTATCTCCTAGTAATCTCCTATTTATTTCTAGTTATCTCCTAGTAATCTCCTATTTATTTCTAGTTATCTCCTAGTAATCTCCTATTTATTTCTAGTTATCTCCTAGTAATCTCCTATTTATTTCTAGTTATCTCCTAATAATAATCTCCTATTTATTTCTAGTTATCTCCTAGTAATCTCCTATTTATTTCTAGTTATCTCCTAGTAATCTCCTATTTATTTCTAGTGGTCTCCTAATAATAATCTCCTGTTTATTTCTAGTTATCTCTTAATAATCTCCTATTTATTTCTAGTTATCTCCTATTTATTTCTAGTTATCTCTTAGTAATCTCCTATTTATTTCTAGTTATCTCTTAGTAATCTCCTATTTATTTCTAGTTATCTCTTAGTAATCTCCTATTTATTTCTAGTTATCTCTTAGTAATCTCCTATTTATTTCTAGTTATCTCTTAGTAATCTCCTATTTATTTCTAGTTATCTCTTAGTAATCTCCTATTTATTTCTAGTGGTCTCCTAGTAGTCTCCTACTTTTTGGGATATCACTAAGCAATCTGCTAGTTACCTCTAGTTTCTCTGGTTGTCTCAATTTATCTAGTTATTTTCTAGTTGTCTTTGGTTATCGTCTTAATATCCCCTAGGTATCTCCTTGTTTTTTTTTTTCCGTGTCCCTAGTTATTGCCTAGTCATTTCTAGTTTTCTCTTAGATATCTTTGATTATCCCCTAGTTATCTGTTAGTTGTATGCAATTTTACCTAGTTATCACCTAGTTATCTAGTTATTACCTAGGTATTTCTAGTGTTCTCCTAGCTGTCTCTGAATACCTCTAAGTCAGTGATGGTGAACCTTGGCACCCCAGATGTTTTGGAACTACATTTCCCATGATGCTCATGCACTCTGCTTGTAGGTGAGCATCATGGGAAATGTAGTTCCAAAACATCTGGAGTGCCAAGGTTCGCCATCACTGCTCTAGGTTATCTGTTAGTTTTCTCTAGTTTACTTTTGGTTTTCTCTAGTTATCTTCTCATTTTTTTTCAGTTATTTCCATATTGTCTCTAGTTCGGCTCTAGACATTTCAATTTATCTGCTAGTTACAGTATCTCTTAATAACCTAGTTGTTTATGCTGGTTACCAATTAGGTATCTGCTAGTTATCCTTAATTTTCTTCTGCTTGTCTCCAGTCACCTTCTAGCTGTCTTGGATTATCGCTTAGTTATCCTTTGGTTATCTCTTCGATTTCCTTGAGTTGTCCACAGTTGTTGCCTACGAATTTCTAGTTTTCTCCTTGTTGCCTTTGGTTGTCTCCTAATAACTTGTTAGTTGTCTCTAATTTGTACCTAGTTATCTCTAGTAATCACCTAGTTGTCTTAAATGATCTCCTTGTCTTATAGGAGTTGATTTACCAAAGTGCACTCTGCAAAGGGAATTCTCCCCAGAGCTTGGTGAATCTCGGTGAAACTGTGATTGGGCATTTTCTCTGCAAATTGGGCATTTTCTCTTCACCGCATTCACTAAGCTCTGGGGTTAGTTCCGTTGCACTTGCAAAGTGAACAGTCTATTTGCCTTTAGTAAATCAATCCCACTGTCTCTAGTTATCGCCTAGCTAGGTGAATTTACATTGGTTTGTCTGTTTAAGAAAGAGCATTTGACCCGCCAAATGGGGATTGTTTTATTGGAGATGGATATTCTTCGAAGATTGATTTTTGTTACAAAAGTCGATTTTTTTATTTGCGGTTGCCGGATTGTTGCTCAGTTCCCAACATTCCCAGCACTCGCTGACTGGTCGGATCCGGTTCTGTATCCTGCGCTCTGGCGGCTGTTCCTGGTCGCATTGCGCAGCGTTTGATGAGAAGTTTATGTGCTGCGGCTTTGTTTTTGTTTTTAGATTTGGCGCGTTGCCGCTCTCTGTAACATCTTGGCCTCGGCGGGTGGGATTGGCTGCTCTCTTAGGTGATTTTTCCTTTATTATTTGTGCAATGTTTCTGCCCTGTCCTTAATGACCCTCTACAAAGGACTCGTCTTCCTGGGCTGCCGCCCAACTTTCCACATGGATCTGGTGGCGGCTGCGTGTGTGTTTAATGTAACATGTTTGTGAGACACGAGGCCCCTTCTGTGCTGCGGTGAACGGCGTGTAACATCCTCGCCTTGGAGAAACTGAGCTACAGAGCCGCAGCCAACAACACCAAAACAATAAACATCCAAAGTGTTTCAGCAGTCCGTCGCTTTGATGGTGGCCGGCGGGTGAAGATTAGTGGCAGCGCCATCGATTGCAGCACAAGATTTTCCTCTAGTTCTGTTATTTTCCGACTTCTGTATGAAAATTTGAGTTTAAAGCAGATCTTCACTGCTTCTGAGGAACCACAAACTAAAAACACGATTTAATTTGTTTTTAATATTCAAAGCAAACTTCCCAATCCATCCATGTCTTTATGCTGTATTTTGTTGAGAAATCACTTTGAAAAACACCCCTCTGGCATTTCTTGCTGTGGCCATCTTGAGTAAAGGCAAATGATTCATGTAACATTTACTTCCTGGAATCCATCTGCCCTTAGCTCAATCATGCATGCACGAGGGTGTGTTTAGCTGAGAGAACCCCTCCTCCTCTCCTGAAGACTCCTGGGATGTATGAATTCATTTGAGGGTGTGTTTAGCTGAGAGAACCCCTCCTCCTCTCCTGAAGACTCCTGGGATGTATGAATTCATTTGAGGGTGTGTTTATCTGAGAGAACCCCTCCTCCTCTCCTGAAGACTCCTGGGATGTATGAATTCATTTGAGGGTGTGTTTATCTGAGAGAACCCCTCCTCCTCTCCTGAAGACTCTTGGGATGTATGCATTCATTTGAGGGTGTGTTTAGCTGAGAGAACCCCTCCTCCTCTCCTGAAGACTCCTGGGATGTATGAATTCATTTGAGGGTGTGTTTATCTGAGAGAACCCCTCCTCCTCTCCTGAAGACTCTTGGGATGTATGCATTCATTTGAGGGTGTGTTTATCTGAGAGAACCCCTCCTCCTCTCCTGAAGACTCCTGGGATGTATGAATTCATTTGAGGGTGTGTTTAGCTGAGAGAACCCCTCCTCCTCTCCTGAAGACTCCTGGGATGTGGTGTGTTTAGCTGAGAGAACCCCTCCTCCTCTCCTGAAGACTCCTGGGATGTATGAATTCATTTGAGGGTGTGTTTATCTGAGAGAACCCCTCCTCCTCTCCTGAAGACTCTTGGGATGTATGAATTCATTTGAGGGTGTGTTTAGCTGAGAGAACCCCTCCTCCTCTCCTGAAGACTCCTGGGATGTATGAATTCATTTGAGGGTGTGTTTATCTGAGAGAACCCCTCCTCCTCTCCTGAAGACTCCTGGGATGTATGAATTCATTTGAGGGTGTGTTTATCTGAGAGAACCCCTCCTCCTCTCCTGAAGACTCCTGGGATGTATGAATTCATTTGAGGGTGTGTTTATCTGAGAGAACCCCTCCTCCTCTCCTGAAGACTCTTGGGATGTATGAATTCATTTGAGGGTGTGTTTAGCTGAGAGAACCCCTCCTCCTCTCCTGAAGACTCCTGGGATGTATGAATTCATTTGAGGGTGTGTTTATCTGAGAGAACCCCTCCTCCTCTCCTGAAGACTCTTGGGATGTATGCATTCATTTGAGGGTGTGTTTATCTGAGAGAACCCCTCCTCCTCTCCTGAAGACTCCTGGGATGTATGAATTCATTTGAGGGTGTGTTTAGCTGAGAGAACCCCTCCTCCTCTCCTGAAGACTCCTGGGATGTGGTGTGTTTAGCTGAGAGAACCCCTCCTCCTCTCCTGAAGACTCCTGGGATGTATGAATTCATTTGAGGGTGTGTTTATCTGAGAGAACCCCTCCTCCTCTCCTGAAGACTCATAGGATGTATGAATTCATTTGCCTAGGCAAGAAACCAGGAAGTAACTAAAGAAATGCAAAAAAAAAAGTTTAAAACAAGTAACTATTACATACTTTCCTATATATATATATATATATATATATACTAATGCTATCAGCATGAGGATTGCAAATAATCAATGCTGATTGGAAGAGTGAAGTTCCAATTTAATGCGAATCTGTTCACAATATACCTTAAAGCAATGTTGGAGTACCAGTATCACGGGTCAGCACTCTCCTGGAAGCCCAGATGTGTGATATTCATGTAAACATTCTAACTCAGTGCGCTGACCAATCAGAATCCATTTGGTCTGTCCTGGAAGTGCTGACAGAGAAGAGATAGAATCATGGGGATTTCAAATCCTCGGACCACTGGAGCTGCTGCTGGGGGCGCTGAGAGCTCAGCAACCCCCGAGGTAAGTATGGTGGGGTGAGGAGGGTGTCCGGGCTAGTTCACTTTTACATTTTTTCTGTAAGGCTGAATTCACACTATAGTGTTTTGAATTGCGGGCAGATTTGCTGCGAATCTGCCTGCGATTTGACAGCGCCGATGTGGGAGTGACAAATCGCGGGACTCGCATTTGAGATGCCATTCATTTGAATGACACCTCAAATCGCAGTGCGGGTCCGCCGCGATTGTCGTGTGATAATTTGCGCTGCAATCGTGGCAATACGCATCGCAGGAAGCATGTTGCCCCAAAGTAGCTCCTGAACTTTTTTAGGGCGACATGCTTCCCGCGATGCAGATTGCTGCGATTGCAGCGCGAATTATCACACGACAATCGCGGCGGACCCGCACCGTGATTTAAGGTGTCATTCAAATGAATGGCATCTCAAATGCGAGTCCCGCGATTCTGGTCTTTTTGGTACCTTTTCTGCCGTTTTTCAGGTGGACTTCTGTCCTACCTCGCTGCGGCATGGTACGTCACTTCTGCGATTGCATCAGGCCCTCTTCTTTCCCCCTGCTGCCTTCTGGGACCTGTGTGCGTCCCCCAGAAGACGACGGGACCATTCAAAAAGTGCAGCGCAACTTGCGCAAGCGCAGTAGAAAACCTTCAGGCTTTGCTGCCGGTTTCCCTTACTAGCAATGCTGACTGATCTCTGTTTCCAGAGTCATATAGGGGATTTTTCCAGGGACAGCTCTCTGTTTCTAGAGTCATATAGGAGATAATCCCAGGGACAGATCTCTGTTTCCAGAGTCATATAGGGGATATTTCCAGGGACTGATCTCTTTCCAGAGTCATATAGGGGATATTTCCAGGGACAACTCTCTGTTTCTAGAGTCATATAGGGGATATTTCCAGGGACAGGTCTCTGTTTCCAGAGTCATATAGGGGACATTTCCAGGGACAACTCTCTGTTTCCAGAGTCATATAGGGGATATTTCCAGGGACAACTCTCTGTTTCCAGAGTCATATAGGGGATATTTCCAGGGACAACTCTCTGTTTCCAGACTCATATAGGGGATATTTCCTGGGACAGGTCTCTGGTCTCAGATTCATATTGGGGATATTTCCAGGGACAGGTCTCTGGTCTCAGACTCATATCGGGGATATTTCCCGGGACAGGTCTCTGGTCTCAGATTCATATCGGGGATATTTCCAGGGACAGGTCTCTGGTCTCAGACTCATATCGGGGATATTTCCCGGGACAGGTCTCTGGTCTTAGACTCATATAGGGGATATTTCCAGGGACAGGTCTATGGTCTTAGACTCATATAGGGGATATTTCCAGGGACAGCTCTCTGTTTCTAGAGTCATATAGGGGATATTTCCAGGGACAGATCTCTGGTCTTAGACTCATATAGGGGACATTTCCAGGGACAGCTCTCTGTTTCTAGAGTCATATCGGGGATATTTCCCGGGACAGGTCTCTGGTCTTAGACTCATATAGGGGATATTTCCAGGGACAGCTCTCTGTTTCTAGAGTCATATAGGGGATATTTCCAGGGACAGGTCTCTGGTCTCAGATTCATATAGGGGATATTTCCAGGGACAGGTCTCTGGTCTCAGACTCATATCGGGGATATTTCCCGGGACAGGTCTCTGGTCTCAGACTCATATTGGGGATATTTCCAGGGACAGCTCTCTGGTCTTAGACTCATATTGGGGATATTTCCAGGGACAGCTCTCTGTTTCTAGAGTCATATAGGGGATTTTTCCAGGGACAGATCTCTGGTCTTAGACTCATATAGGGGACATTTCCAGGGACAGCTCTCTGTTTCTAGAGTCATATAGGGGATATTTCCAGGGACAGCTCTCTGTTTCTAGAGTCATATAGGGGATATTTCCAGGGACAGATCTTTGGTCTCAGACTCATATAGGGGACATTTCCAGGGACAGCTCTCTGGTCTCAGACTCATATACGGGATATTTCCAGGGACAGGTCTCTGGTCTCAGACTCATATAGGGGACATTTCCAGGGACAGCTCTCTGGTCTCAGACTCATATAGGGGATATTTCCAGGGACAGCTCTCTGGTCTCAGACTCATATAGGGGATATTTCCAGGGACAGCTCTCTGTTTCCAGACTCATATAGGGGACATTTCCAGGGACAACTCTCTGTTTCTAGAGTCATATAGGGGACATTTCCAGGGACAACTCTCTGTTTCTAGAGTCATATAGGGGATATTTCCAGGGACAGCTCTCTGTTTCCAGACTCATATAGGGGACATTTCCAGGGACAGCTCTCTGGTCTCAGACTCATATACGGGATATTTCCAGGGACAGGTCTCTGGTCTCAGACTCATATAGGGGACATTTCCAGGGACAGCGCTCTGGTCTCAGACTCATATAGGGGATATTTCCAGGGACAGCTCTCTGGTCTCAGACTCATATAGGGGATATTTCCAGGGACAGCTCTCTGTTTCCAGACTCATATAGGGGACATTTCCAGGGACAGCTCTCTGGTCTCAGACTCATATACGGGATATTTCCAGGGACAGGTCTCTGGTCTCAGACTCATATAGGGGACATTTCCAGGGACAGCTCTCTGGTCTCAGACTCATATAGGGGATATTTCCAGGGACAGCTCTCTGTTTCCAGACTCATATAGGGGACATTTCCAGGGACAGCTCTCTGGTCTCAGACTCATATACGGGATATTTCCAGAGACAGGTCTCTGGTCTCAGACTCATATAGGGGACATTTCCAGGGACAGGTCTCTGGTCTCAGACTCATATAGGGGATATTTCCAGGGACAGCTCTCTGGTCTCAGACTCATATACGGGATATTTCCAGGGACAGGTCTCTGGTCTCAGACTCATATAGGGGACATTTCCAGGGACAGCTCTCTGGTCTCAGACTCATATAGGGGATATTTCCAGGGACAGCTCTCTGGTCTCAGACTCATATAGGGGATATTTCCAGGGACAGCTCTCTGTTTCCAGACTCATATAGGGGACATTTCCAGGGACAACTCTCTGTTTCTAGAGTCATATAGGGGACATTTCCAGGGACAACTCTCTGTTTCTAGAGTCATATAGGGGAAATTTCCAGGGACAGCTCTCTGGTCTCAGACTCATATGGGGGACATTTGAAGGGACAATTCGCCGTTCCTCTTCTTTGGCACACAGATATTCTCAGATTTCCTCTTCGGGATTTGGGTTGGCTCCGCCTTCCATGAACTCTCTGGACTTTGGCTCGGTTCAATTCTCTAGACAGTTGGGGATTTTTGTAGCTGAACTTTCTAAGATCACGTTTCCAGTCCTGAGATATATTCCATCCTGCTGACCCCCATGATTGGCCGGGAACATTTCTCCAGGATTTATCATCTTCTCCCATTGGAGGCGTGTGACATAAACCATCCATTCACACCAATAAATGACCAATTCTGAGAAGAAAAACACTAGAAACATAAAAATAAACCTCAGATATCTGTCTGGAATTATCTCCGGCACGATGTCATGTTTGTTTTAGGCAGCACGCGTATAGCTGGAAGAAGAATTCCAGGGACAGGGCGCTGCTGAGGTCGCAAGCTGGATATCATCACAAAGGACCAGCACAGCGTTCCCATCAGGGCAGAAATGGTGTAGGAAATCATTCTCCTCCATAATACACAGCTTCAAATTTAATGAGCAATGACAATGTAAATAAATAAAAGGATTAGATTGTAATCTCGGGGCTGGCTCTGTTGAAAGGCCATGTAGGCTCTTGCCTAGGGCAGCAGAAATGTCAGGTCCGCCAAGCTCTGCTCCATAATGAAAACATTTCATTCTCATGTAATGACAGCCAGATAAAGGAAAAATCTCTTCCTCCTTCAGAGAGATGTATATACCAATTTCTGCCATTTACAGCTCTGCATATTTTTCAATGTTCAAGCTTGTTGCTGACCTTAATAGCGGCCATCTAGAAATAGAGAAACCTTTAGGAGCCCCTGACAACCAGACTCATATCAGTGTTTTGGGGTGTGGCCATGCAGGATCTAACACTTGCCTTTAGGTGCTCTCTGTTAAAGGCCACTATATTGTCAAAAGTATTGGGACGCCTACCCTAACACCCACATGAACTTTATTGGCGTCTTAAGCCCCATACACTCGGTAGGACTTTTTGACAACAAACTTCAAAAAGAGCAAGTTTTCAAAAAAATCCGACTGTGTGTACGCTCCATCGGACAAAGTTTTTCGGTTTTCATCGAACAAAAGTTCGCTCTGCAAATGGACAAACTTTTCGGCAACAAAAGTCCTACAGTGCAAAGTCCTATCGTGTGTACAGAAATCCATCGGACTTTTGTCCGATGGACAAATAAGCATGCCCAGAACCAATGTTAAAATCAACCAACAATAGCAGAAGATTACCAAAGGGTGGCGGTAAAGAGCAGAAAAGAGCATAAAAACCACGTGATGTTGGGAAAGTTTGGGGAAAGTTTGCAGAAAAGTCCGAGCGTATGTATGCTATGGGTGTGCCCGGCCAACACCCTTCCGACAAAAATCCACAGAAAAGTTTGTTTGAAGTCCGACCGTCTGTACGAGGCTTGAGTCCATAGGCTTCAATATTGAGTTGGCCCACCCTTTGCAGCTATAACAGCTTAAACTCTTCTGGGAAGGCTGTCCACAAGGTTTAGGAGTGTGTCTATGGGGATGTTTGACTATTCTTCCAGAAGCGCATTTGTGAGGTCAGGCACTGATGTTGGATGAGAAGGCCTGGCTTATCGTCTCCACTCTAATTCATCCCAAATGTGTTTTATCAGGTTGAGGTCAGGACAAATGCACTTCTGGAAGAATGGTCTAACACTCCCATAGACACACTCCTAAACCTTGTGGACAGCCTTCCCAGAAGAGTTGAAGCTGTTATAGCTGCATAGGGTGGGCCAACTCAATATTGAACCCTACGGACTGGGATGCCATCAAAGTTCATGTGCGAAATACCATGCAGCCATCATTGGAGTGCATGTAAACATGAAGTGGTACAAAGAGGCTGTGGGAGATTAGCGGCATTGAGATGGAATAAAGACAGAAAAAGGTAAAAAACTATTTATAAAATGATAAAAGTGTATGATTCACAGTTCACAGAGCTAACCAAATGGCCTGCAGTTGAGGTTTCCATCTACTTTGTGCCTTTATCAGTCCAGCTGCAGAAGGACTACAACTCCCTAGTAGTCGGCTGGGAGTTGGCATCCAGCTGGTTTCCTGTACGATCCTTCATACCATTCCTTACTACAATTAACCTTTGTGACCGCACATCAGGCGGCTGTGCTCACTGTTTATGTTCAGAGGTTTCCATGACGGCATGTCTGCTGTTCTGTACATTAGCCTGGAGGTGACGTCACTTTGCGCGATCTGTAGATTATGTTTGTGCAGAGTGGTGGCCTGAGTATTACTGACTGACCATAAAGATACTGATGTCTAATTAACTGGAACTCAGTGAGTCCTGGCGACATGTGACGCCATTGCGCGGTTGGCTGACATAGGCATGGCGTCCATGTAGACAAGGATATATCCGGCTGTCCAGTTTTCATGGGACCAGTCGTAGGACCACTACTGGTAACACTGAGGTCAATAGACATCCACATACTGCGACCAGTTTAGGTCCTAAAGCTGTTGGTTGCCAGCGTTGTCTGCCAATACACCGCTATGGCACAGAGCAGGGACATAGGCAGGGTAATTGTATATGGTGTATATAGGAAAGGCGATTCAGGCTCGGAAATCCTCCAGCAGGTGGGTGACACACTGGGAACATGCTTCATGCAAGGACACAATCTTCGTAGAATGTTCCTCTTCCTGGTATCTTCTAAGATTAAACAGAACCGCTAATTAGGTACTGTATTTATCAGTGTATAACACGCACCTTAATTTTATGAGAGAAGTTTCGGGAAAAAAAACATTTTAAATAAAGAACTTTGAAGCAAAATAAGGGTCAGTGCCCATCAATGCAGCCTTATCAGTGCCCATCAATGCAGCCTTATCAGTGCCCATCAATGCAGCCTTATCGGTGCACATCAATGCAGCCTTATCGGTGCCCATCAATGCAGCCTTATCAGTGCCCATCAATGCAGCCTTATCTGTGCCCATTTGCATCCTCGCCATTACCCATCAATGCAGCCTGATAGTGCCGGATTACACAGAGCCGGGATCTCCTGTGTACTCGGCGCTCGCAGTCACACACAGTCCTGTCTCCTTGGCCGGTTCTTATGATAGACAGAACACGGGTCCAATGCAGGGATGTGATGTCTATCCTAAGAGCCGGTCCAGGAGGCGGGACTGTGTGTGGTTGCTCGCCCCCTCCTTCCCCTCTGAGGCATGAGGCAGCCAGGTATCGGCGTATAACACGTACAGACGATTTGCCACCTATTTTCAGGAGAAAAAAGTGTGTGTTATATGCCGATAAATACGGTATCTACTAACTGGGTTTACTCTATTAAACCCTGAGAGCCGGTTCACACCAGGGCGACTCGTCAGGCGACTCAGCCGCCTGACAAGTCGCGTCCCGCTCTGTTCAATAGAACCGTTCTAATAGGAGCGACTCAAGTCGCTCCGACTTAGAAAAAGGTTCTTGTACGACTTTGGGGGCGACTAGGGGCGACTTGCATTGACTTCAATACAGAAGTCAATTTGCAAATCGCCTCTCAAGTCGTCTTGAGATCGCCTTGCCGAGTCGCCCCCAAAGTCGTGCCGCCCTGGTGTGAACCGGCTCTCAGTGTTTTTGAGATTAATACATTGAGCACATTAAAATAAACATTCCCCAGTAAACTATTTGTTAAAAATTTTACCCCATATACCGATTGTTTAAAAAAAAAAAACAAAAAAAAAAAACTTTTTACCCCAGCACTTGCAGTTTGCAAATATTATTGCTGCTGGCTCCTGTTCCTTGCTGCTTCCCGAACTTCCGGTCTTCACAGGAAAGCGTTAAAGCGGTTGTATACACTATTTTGTAACTTTTACCTACAGGTAAGCCTATAATAAGGCTTATGCCGCGTACACACGGCCGTTTTTAATGTCATTTAAAAAAACAACATTTTTCTCGACGTGATTTTTCGTGTTTCCTCTCAAGCCTGCCTTGCCTACACACTATCGCGAAAAAAAATGCTTGAGCAAAGCGCGGTGACGTACAACACGTACGACGGCACTATAAAGGGGTTAGTGCCAGTTCACACTACAGCGACTTGGGATCAGACTTGTGTCGCCCCAAGTCGCACGACATGAGAAATTCCATTGAAGTGAATGAGAGCCGTCTTAATGTACACTACTGAAGTCACTCCGACTTCAGAAAAGGTTCCTGTACTACTTCAAAGCGACTTCTAGGCAACTTGTAGGCAACTTGTACCCATTGATTTCAATGGAAGTCGCCTCCAAAGTCAGATCACTGTCTTAACTATAGCAACTTTACAGGAAAAGAAAATAGTTTACACAGTTCACACAGGGGCAACTTTGGATCGCCCCGGGGCACCCCTAGTCACCTCAAGTCGCGCTGCATGAGAAAATCAATGTAAGTGAATGGAGCCGTCTTAAAGTGGTTGTAAACCCACTTTTTCAACTTGCACCTACAGGTAAGCCTAGATTAAGGCTTACCTGTAGGTGCAAGAAATATCTCCTAAACCTACACGGTTTAGGAGATATTTACTAAAAATGACAGGCGCCGCTGTCTACGGCGCGCAGGCGCATTCATGGGGTTAATCCCATTCACAAAATCGGCTACTTCCCAGCAATAGCTGGGCGTAGCTGATTGTGACGGCTCTCGCGCGCATGCGCATAGTGACGTCTCCGCCGCTCCGGCCAATCACAGCGCCGAAGCGGCGCTGTGATTGACAGGTGCGGCGATACCTGGAAGTAACCTTCCGGCTATCGCCGCAGCGATGGATGCGGCTGAAGAGGGAGATGAGGACGGCTTTGGGGGCCCCGACCTAAGGTAAGTGATGCATAATGAGCTATTATGCTAGTCATATTAGCTCATTATGCCTTTCTCTTCCAGGTTGGTTTAAAAAAAATATATATTTTACCGGGTTTACAACCACTTTAATGCACACTACTGCAGTCGCTCCGACTTCAAAAAAGGTTCCTGTACTACTTCAATCCGACTTCTAGGCAACTGCTAGGTGACCTGTACCCATTGATTTCAATGGAACTCGCTCAGAAGTCGGATCCCCTGTCTTAACAGAAGCAACTTTCCAGGAAGAGAACATACATTTCTCAGGCAAACCTCTCCCTCCCCCCTCCCTCTCACAGAGCTGATTCTTGTTTGATTGGCCACTGGAATGTCTCCTGTCCTGGAAGCAACTTCAAGTTGCCTTGTAAGTAGCTTCATGTCGTGCTGTGATTCATACTCAAGTCGTGTCCAAGTTGCCTCCCAAAGTCGCGCTGGAAGTCGTGTTGCCCCTGTGTGAATGGAGTCTCAGGCAAACCCCTCCCTCCCACAGAGCTGATTATTCTGTGATTGGCCACAGCCAAAGTCACCTGTCCTGGAGGCAACTTGAAGTCGCATTGTAAGTTGCTCCAAGTCGCCTTGCAAAGTCGCGCTGTAAGTTGGGATGCCCCTGTGTGAACCTGCACTTAGCATCACAGTCTTAGGGAGTCACCACTGCACCTCTGCAGCTTCCTGTGTCACCTGCCTGCTCATTGGACTATGCTGAGCTCTTCTGAGCCCATCTCCATAAAGAGCCACCACTGCAGCTGCAATTCCTGAAAAATTTTATAGTATATAGTATATACAGTGGGGAAAATAATTATTTGTAGGTTTGCCCACTTCCTGAGAAATGAAGGGTTTATTATTCTTATCATAGGTTTGCTGTGATGTTGCCTGGTCGTATAGTTCCCTTTGACCTGTAGGTGGCGATGTTGCCCAGGTCTCGGGTCGAACCGCAGGTGTCGTTGCCGCGTTATTGGATATCCTCTCTCGGCATCCATGCAGTGGGCGTGGTCTACCTGCTGTGCATGCCGGGAGAGGGCACTTAAGGGGCAGACACCATTGGCGCGGGGTCTTCGTCCTCGGCACGTACCCCACCTTCGGTGGCCCTCATGGCCAGGGGTGCGTGCGAATGTGTTGGGTCCCGGGCACCTTTAGCTCGAGGCTGTATCGTTCCAGGTAGGCCCAGTACCTTTAACTGAGGCCTACAACCAAACAGCGGAATTCCAGGGTGCCCGTGGGAGGGTGACCCGCTCTGAAGGAGAGACAACCAGGGAAGGACCTTTCTAAGGGGATCGGTAAGGGATGTCACTGTCTCTGGAGAGGCCTGGTTACCTGTCAGAGGGAAGGATTCCGTGACCCGCCAGAAGCCCTTGTAATGTGTCCCATTGGCACCTATGGTCTCTAAAGTTACAAGTGATGAGAAGCTTGGGACTTAGGAGCTAAAAGATCCTGTGGCAGAGGATCTCCTGAACGTGTCTCTAAGAGAAATAGATCTCAAGTGAATGTTCCGTGCTTCACTCCGGCTGCTAGAACCGTGAGAGGGAACTATCCGGGTGAGCAAAACCCACTCAGGCCTGGGTGGCGACGAGTAGTAATTAAGTGCCGCGTGCCTGAACCTGTATTCCTGTTCAACTCTCTCTCTCTCTAACTTTCCTATCGAGTTGCAAGCAAAGGAAAAAATAAACTCTTTTATTGGGTTTAACATTGTCTGGACATTGGCTTTCCTCAAGAGAAAAATAGACTTTTCCCTACACTCTAGGGACGAGAACCAATGGAAAGAGGAAAGACGCTCCAGATGAAGTCAAATCAGACGAAACTGGTAGAGCGGACAAGCTGAATGTCACAAACACTTCCAGGATCTGTCAGCATTTGTCTTTACATGCCTGTTTGATACAGCTCAAATGTGAGTAACATTGCTAAAAGTTCAATAAAATTGTTTTTATTACGGAATTAGACTATTTGGGATCCTTCCTTTCCCTCTTACTCTGAGATAATACTGGGATTACCACAAAGGGACCAGGGAGACGAGACACCGCCAGAGTGCTGCACAGTGGCATACACTGTGAACGTTTTTCACCCCAAGAGGGGGTAAACATCTGGTGAGTGCGGTCTTTGTTGGAGCACGCTTTGCTGTGGGCACCAGTTTTGAAGATTATAAAAGGTCACATCACTAAGCACTGGGCACCTAGCATCTGAAAAACTACAATATCATTGGACAATTACATTGCTCAATCGAATCGCATGAGGTTGCATATGCACTTTACTGCATAGTCGCTCAATCAAATCGCATGATGTTGCATTTGCACTTTAGTGCATAGTCACAAGATTTTTTATACCTAGCATAGTCGCTGGGCACCTAGCATCAAATCATTGGACAATCACATTGGTTTATCAATTTGCACGATTTTGCATTTTTGCACTTTATCGCAGAAGATTTTGCATGCATATATTTTATCTTTAATTCATTATTATTATCACGGTTTTATACATTGGTTTACCTTTTTACACTGATTAATTGTTCACAAAAATGATTTATTCATTTTTATTTTATTTATTTTTATATCCGCATCAATCTATATTTATTATCGCGCACTCATATCTATCAGTGAAGTATTTAGGAGTTATACTAAGGCACCAATTGACACTAGTATAAAATAGGGGTATTTATTTATCTATTAATTACTTGTATTTATTCACTTGCACTTTAGAGCAAGTAAGTCCATGAACTGTAATTAGCGCCAATTCTACACCTCCCTTCAGTTTAATGGAAAGAGGTAACTCGCTGCAGAACCCAAAACTGTTAACACCGCTCACCCTCTACAAGATGGAGGATACTGGGCATGTGGCATGGTGTGTCCCACTCTGCAAGTGGAGGTAAGCAGGGTAAAGGATCTGTGTGCTACATATAAAAGTTACCTGTCCACAGAATCCCTTTCTTCCATTCAAACCCATCATCATGGGCATAAAGACATGGTGTCATTGGGCCAAATTGTTGGTGTCATTGTAAGAAATTGTGCCCCATCATTTGTGTCGTTGGGAGAAATTGTGTCCCTTCATTGGGAGAAATTGTGCCCATTATTGGTTTCTTTGGGAGGAATTGTGCCCCATCATTGAGAGGAATTGTGTCCCATCATTGGTGCCTTTGGGCCCCATCGTTGGTGTCAGTGGGAGGACTTGTGTCTCATCATTGGTGTCATCGGGCTCCATTGTTGGTGTCATTGGGGGAAGTTGGGACCCATCATTGGTGTCATTGGGAGGAATTGTGTCCCATCATTGAGAGGAATTGTGTCCCATCATTGGTGCCTTTGGGCCCCATCATTGGTGTCAGTGGGAGGACTTGTGTCTCATCATTGGTGTCATCGGGCTCCATTGTTGGTGTCATTGGGGGAAGTTGGGACCCATCATTGGTGTCATTAGGAGGAATTGTGTCCCATCATTGGTGTCATTGGGAGGAATTGTGTGCCTTCATTGATATTATTGAAAGAAATTGTGCCCCACTATTAGTGTCATGGGAGGAATTGTGTCCCATCAATGGTGGCAGTGGGAGGAATTGTGCCCCATCGTTGGTGTCAGTAAGTGGAATTATGCCCCTTTATTGCTGTCAGTGGAGGGAATTATGCCCCATTGCTGGTATCAGTGGGTGAAATAGTTCCCCAAGGGCTGGTTAAAAGCAAACAAAGGGCTGCATCTGGCCCCTTGGCCGCAGTTTTGGGGCCACTGATATAGGGTATACACAATATATAGAGAGAACATAGAATGCATCAGAAACATCTTACTAAGCAGCCACTAATGGTGTTTGTCGTACATTGGGCTCAGTGCTAAATCCAGGGATACATCTACTAACACTAAACAATAATAGGGGGATGAGGACAAGGGAACTGTCCAGGACGATATCTGATCTGGGTGGGGCAGCGATGATAAATTATAGGCAGAGGAACTTTACAGAGGGATTGCTGGAGTTTTCCTCAATACAATATTATCTCCCGCAAAATGCTAATAATTCTGATATGAAATTTTCCAGGTATTAAGATACATGGTAATGGAAACTATAAAAAATGAAAAATCCTGCACCATTGAAAATCTTAACATGTTAATCTACATTAAAAGCAATATCTCACTTTTTGGTAAAGTCTGGAGTCACCTGGTAACATTTGATATCTTTTGAAAATCTGTTATAATGGGCACACTCAACACAGGAGATGGTGGGAACCCCTCATAATGGGCACAGTGGGTTTGCAGACCCAGAAACTCAGCACAGGGATGGCGGGAACCCCTCATAATGGGCACAGCAGGTTTGCAGACCCAGAAAATTAGCACATGGATAATGGGAACCCCTCGTAATGACCACAGCAGGTGTGCAGAACTAGGAAGTCTGGGAAGGGATGGTGGGAACCCTTCATAATGGGTACCGCAGGTGTGCAGACATGTGAAATCAGCACAAGGATGGTAAAAAACCCTCATAATGAGCACAGCAAGTGTGCATACCTTGGAAATCAGCACAGGGGTGGAGGTAACCCCTCATAATGGACACAGCAGGTGTAAAAACCAGAAACTCAGCAAAGGGACGATGGGGTAGCTTTAAAAAGGCACAGCAGGTGTGCAGACCCAGCCTTATCATGGGCTCAGCAAGTGTGCATATCTGAGAAATCAGCATTGGGATGGTGAAAAACCCTCATAATGGGCCCAGCAGGCACGCAGACCTGGGAACTCAGAAAACAGGGATGGTGGGAACTCCTTCTAATGGGAACAGCAGGTGTTCAGACCTGGAAGCTCAGCCCAGGGATGGTGGAAACCCCTCATAATGACCACAGCAAGTGTGCAGAATTAGGACAGGGTCTCTTCAATACAGTCCATGATAGATAAAATAAGAGTGTCAGGGTCTTCATCTTTCAACCAAGTACTGGTATATTAGTTCTGGGGGAGTGATTGCGGCAGAAAGTTTCACTTTCCCTTTTTTATATAATCCAGAATAACTGCAAAGACATTTTACATCCCAACAACTACCCAGTGCGTGAATCACATCATACAAACTGGGGATAATTTATTAAAATTTTCATTTTTCTCTACTGTTTTAGTAAATAAGCCTCACTAAATCTGAGCTTGTGGAAATGTTGAAAGTGTGTTCCCAGGTTCCAGCTCCGCCCCCTCTCTGAGCTCACCATTGTTTTTTTTTTTACTTTTTTTTCTCCACTTCACTAATTTTGTCTTCATTCATCCATTTTTGATGCATAAAGTTGTGATGTGACAGTGAGGGGTGTCCAAGAGTGGCAAACACAGAGAATGGCCCCATACTCGGGACGTTCCTCCCAGTAAAGGTGACGCATTGCGCCCAGTTTGGGGTGAAGGACATAATTGTCAGGAAATGTATAAATCGGTTGTCTACGAATGCGGTTCGTCAGGGGTGTTGTCACCTTTGAAGAAGACAATTGTATGAACTCGTCCTGGAGGTGGAGCTCTTCTAGTCTATGTCTATGTGGTTACATTGTATCTCCATCCCACACGTTGCACTTTGCCCCTCACATCCCCTGCGGTTTATTGCCGCCTCCTAACGAGCCCCATCCACTTCTGGCGCTGAGTCAATAAATTCTCCGCACAGAATTAGATCTGAATTGCAGCTCTAATTAGCTCATCCAGCTCCGTGGAATCATCTCCGCCCAGAAACGACTCCGTGCCATCGCCAGCCATTTCGCTGTGAAATCGCCGCCTCGCCTTTCATCTCATTGAATTGGGCTGATTTAATTAAACAATGGAATGTTTGTTTAGCCGATAAGAAGATCTCTAGTGCTTGTTTAAATTAATTGGCGTTCTGGCAGGAGACGGCGCTCCGATTCGTGCTTTATGATACGACCGTGTCTAAGAGCTCGCCACATGCTTCTCAATATTTGCCATCATGGTAGCGGTATATTTCGGAAATGTCCCCACCTCTGACCGGGCAGCAAAAAAATTATATCCGGTGCTAATATTTCAGCATTGTTATGTTTGACCATCGTCGCTGTCTTTGGTTGCGCAGTGCACAGACTCATCTTAATGTGGCCAAGGTGTGTTCTGGGAATGGTGGGGGCTAATGCTGATACTGTCCTGCTTTCTACGCTAATGTTCAGGTTTGGATAGTTTGACGGAAATGTCGTGGGATTTCAGTGCTGATAAATTCACGTGCCTACGTACCTGCCCAACTGTTAAAGCGACCACAGATAATATTATTTATTATTATACAGTATGAATAAACAGTGATTAGGGTGAATGCATTCCTGCCAAGCTGAACCAAGACAGTCACCTCTATTTACCTGTTGCAGCCAGAGTCAGCAGGCTTTTCACAGGGCTTCAGGATGGGTGGCAGCCTCCTGTCACATGATCAGGTGCTGTTTCAGTCTCCATATAATACATCAGTGTATGTGGGCGGTAGGGTGACCACATTTCCAAACTACCATTCAGGGACACCCTCCCTTCCTGAAAATCAGCTTGTGCTATAACAAATCACAGCACAGTGATTGGACACAAGAGGCGGGATTTATAATTTCTCCAATCACAAGCAGGGGGTGGGGATTGTGTTCCTCCAGGCATTCCGGGCCAGGACAAGTACTGTCAGTGAGTAAAACAGTGATGTGGAGGCATTTTTTGGGGGGCATCGGATTGGCCCAGGGGGTGGCTGTGTCAGTTTCATTCCGGGACACTATTGTCCCGGAATGAAGGTGCCCGGCACAGACCTGCAAAATGCGGGACAGTCCCGGGCAATCCAGGACACGTGGTCACCCTAGTGGGCGGGGCTACTGTGGGCACCGAGGGGGCAAGGTTGGAACCTGGGAACACACCGGCTGCATTTCCTCGGGCTCAGTTTTAAGAATCACATGGAGGATGAAGTGACAACAGCTGGGATTTAGCCAGCGGGACAGACGAGGTTGGTGGTGGTGGCAGATATTCTGCCCACACCCAGTGCCAGACCACCTTTTCTAGCCTGGCCACTCAGTACACACAGAAACTGATATCAGAATTGGGAATTGCCATTGTTTTGCCTATTTAGACAATATTTTCATTCTGCCCATTATGTGAAAATAACCAGGAAAAAAAAAAACATTTTTGTCAATTACTGTAGAAATTAACACATAACCATTTTCTGTATTTCCACCATCAACTGGCTCTAATCTATTATTTCTAAAATAGGGAACAGCAGAAGGGCTTGCTTAAGAGCTACATTTAAAGTGGTTGTAAACATCAGACATGAAATATGAACAAAGCATATACCTCTATAGTGTGTACCTATCTCAATCCAGAGCACTAAGTGCCATTTCTGTCTGCTGTCTATCTGCTATCAGCATGAATCACTTATGACAAGCTTTCCTGACACCAAGAGAAAAAAAAAAGGTGACAGGGGAGGTCCAGTTGATTGTCAGTCTCAGCTCTGTTCCTGTGTGAAGGGTGTCCCTTCCCTCCAATCAGCTCTTAGAGCTCCCCTCACTGAGCTGTGCAGTGTGTAATTTCAGCTCTCGGTCTCCTTTTTTCTAACAGTTCAGACAAGCTTGATAGATTTGTCACTTTGATCAGCTGCAGAGAAGAGAGAGCGGCAGATAAACAGGTGCAACGTATGTAGGAGGATTTGTTTAATCTCTGTGTATCACCTGAGGCTGGTCACTTCACTGGGTATATGGAAGATTTAACTACTTTAAGGTATAACATGAAGCATTAGCAACATTCCCGAAACCCAAACCACCCTCTTCTTTACCTAAAACGCAGGGTGCGTCTTCCTGCACAAAATTGTAATTATTTAAATTTGGTGCAGCTGTGCTTGGCTTAGTTGCGTTGTGTACGTCCCATCTTGAACTGCATAGAGGGACTTAGCATAGAGCTGGCAGCAGTGCAGCGGGTGTCATCACAGTAATAGTCCAATGGAAAGTCCTGCAGCCCCATAACAGCAGTACCTCTCTACAGATCTTCCACTGAGGGAAAACAAGAGCCTGTGCATAGCACCTGCAATGCAATGATTATGGGTGCAATGCTCTGCAGGCTTCATTGCAAAAAAAAAAAAGTAAATGCAGATTGATCATTAGCAGGGGTGAGCTTGGGAGTATTCGGATCCTAGTCCAAACCCATGTAAGCGAACCCACCAATAAACAGTCACCTATACAGATCTTCTGCTGAAACAGTGCATTGCACCTGCAACACACTGATCATTTGTGGAATGCTCTGCAGGTCTCATTGCAAAAAAATAGTAAATGCCTATTGATCACTAGTGGGGATGAGCTCGGGCATGTTCAGGTCCTAGTCTGATGTGAGCGAGCCCACCAGGAAGCATTGATCTGTACAGGGCCAATCACCTGCAGCTGACGCATTTCCCACCCTGCAGCCACACAAATACACTCCTCTTGTATACATGCAGCTGCGGATGCAGATGATTGCACCAGTGCAGTGACAGCTTCCTGGCCTACTAGCTCACATAGGTTCTGATTAGGATCCAAACTCGCCTGAGCTCATCCCTAATCATTAGATCAATGTTGCATTTACTACTTTTTGTCAAAAGGTGGACTATGCCTTTAAATTGCGCCCCTGTTTTTCTTTTTTTAGTTTCTGTCGCCTTTCGCAGTGACCACATTTTCTAAATGCTACCGTGTGTTGCAGCTCCACGTGTAGGTGTGAATGAGCCCATAAAGTTTCCCCTTCTCTTACACACTAAACTGCAGCACATAGATGTGAACCAGCTACATAGGAAAGAATTGGCCCTCAAACTTTTATGAACTGGAGAAGAATTCAGGCTCGTTCACGTGTGTGGCAGCCCTTTGCTGACTCTCTGAAAAGGGACCCGAAGTGCATCACTTGCTTCCTTACCGCCTGATATAACCCTGTATTGCTGCACCATTGCATGCTGTTGTAGGGCAGATGCAGCCCCATAGACCCGAAGTTACATTTTTGCTGTGGCCATGACACACAGCATAGTAGCCACGGCATGTGTACAGGCCTAAGCGGCTGCCTGTCAGGTGGGCGGTCAAGAGCTGTCAAAAACGTGGCTCAACAACCTTGGTTTGTTTGGATTTTGGGGAAGATTTAAGATCAAACTTTTGTTCCAACCTTACTTCTACACTATACAGTATAGCCAAAAGTCTGTGGTCTCCTGACCATCACACTGACCACTCAAGTACATTATTATGGAGCTGCCCCTTGACCTTTGTGGTTTTACCTCTTCTTGGAAAGGCCTTCCACAAGATTTTGGAGTGTGTCTGTGGTGACCATTTGTGAGGTGGGGCTGTAGCGTGGGCTTCAAGTAAACCAATATCTGTAGAGCAGACATAGCTTGGGGGACCTGCATGATTCAGCCCAGGGCTATCCGAAATCATTTCCCGAACTCAAGACTCTTCTCTACCTTCTGGTCCTGGGGACGTTCCAATCTAATACATGTCTAATACATGGTACAGCAGGCACATATCAGGAATAGGAAATGCTGGGTTTACATAGTCTTCAAAGAGAAATGTAACTCCCCCCCCTCCCTATTTTTTCTCCCTCCCTTCTTACCTGTAAAAAAAGCATACTTACAAGCCTGGCGATCCAGCAGTGTTCCCTTGGGATCCACTTCTTCACTGCAGCACAACTGGCCCTGCGATGACATACAGCAGGGTTTCTCAACTCCAGTCCTCAAGGCGCCCCAACAGGTCATGTTTTCAGGCTTTCCATTATTTTGCACAGGTGCTTTGATCAGTTTCACTGCCTTAGTAATTACCACAGCCCTTTCATCTGAGGGAAATCCTGAAAACATGACCTGTTGGGGCGCCTTGAGGACTGGAGTTGAGAAACACTGACATACAGTACCCCACGGCCTCCTGGAACCCATGATGTGAGTATCCCAGAAAGCTGTGAGCACAGTACACCAAATTTTGGCCTAGACCAGAAATATAAAAGTCCGGGGAGGGGGTCCCCAAAAAGATATTACGCCTTTCAAAGAAATAATATCCAATAATATTTGGGGGGGGGGTGGGCGGCAGGTGGAAAATTATATAATACTTTATATATTCTTTGTTCAGCTCTTCACAGTGTCTTCACAGTGCCATTTAGAGTCACCAAGAGGAGAATCTTGGTACCCAATCCCCAAAAAAAGGGTGTCCCCTTCTAAATCCCCACTCTCTACTTGTGTTGGATGAGAAGACCTGGCTTACAATCGGGGTTCCAATTCCTCTCAAAGGTGTTCAGTAAGGTTGAGGTCAGGGCGCTGTGCAGGCCACTTGAGTTCATCTACACCAAACTGGTCAAACCATGTCTTTATGGAGCTGGCTCTTTGTACACAGGGGAACAGTCATACTGGAAGAGAAATGGGCCTTTCCCAAACTGTTAATACAAGGCCGGGAAAGCACAAAGGTCTAAAATGTCTTTGTATAGTGTACATATAACAGTGCCCTTCACTGGGAACCCCTGAACTTGGTCATTTTGGAGGGAGATCCACTTAAAGCTGAGGCCCACCCAAAAATGGATCTTCCGCTTTTCGGAACCCTCCCCCCCCATTTCAGGGGGGGAGCAGATACCTGTCTAATACAGGTATTTGCACCCACTTCCGGGCATAAATAGCCGCATTATCTGCGGGTATCTATGCCACTCCCCCCCCCCCCCTGCTGTTTTCTGGGAGAAGAAGACAGAAGACAGCAGGGACCATTCGGATAGCGCAGCGCGACTCGCAAATGCACAGTAGGGAACCAGGAAGATAGCGGCGGCAGCATTCGAGGGCCGAGGGACGGGTCGGCTTCGGATGCCAACATCGCGAGCGCCCTGGACAGGTAAGTGTCCTTATTTTAAAAGTCAGCAACTGCAGTATTTGTAGCTGCTGACTTTGAAAAAAAAAATTTGGTGGACCTCCGCTTTAATTCTGACCACAGTATATACAGGTCCTTCTCAAAAAATTTGCATATTGTGATAAAGTTCATTATTTTCTGTAATGTACTGATAAACATTAGACTTTCATATATTTTAGATTCATTACA
The DNA here is from genome assembly GCA_029206835.1 of Rana muscosa. NCBI lineage: Eukaryota > Metazoa > Chordata > Amphibia > Anura > Ranidae > Rana > Rana muscosa. The sequence goes on from CM055118.1 coordinate 142,721,712, forward strand.
CACAACTGAAGTAGTTCAAGCCTTTTCTTGTTTTAATATTGATGATTTTGGCATACAGCTCATGAAAACCCAAAAATCCTATCTCAAAAAATTAGCATATTTCATCCGACCAATAAAAGAAAAGTGTTTTTAATACAAAAAAAGTCAACCTTCAAATAATTATGTTCAGTTATGCACTCAATACTTGGTCGGGAATCCTTTTGCAGAAATGACTGCTTCAATGCGGCGTGGCATGGAGGCAACCAGCCTGTGGCACTGCTGAGGTGTTATGGAGGCCCAGGATGCTTCGATAGCGGCCTTAAGCTCATCCAGAGTGTTGGGTCTTGCGTCTCTCAACTTTCTCTTCCCAATATCCCACAGATTCTCTATGGGGTTCAGGTCAGGAGAGTTGGCAGGCCAATTGAGCACAGTAATACCATGGTCAGTAAACCATTTACCAGTGGTTTTGGCACTGTGAGCAGGTGCCAGGTCGTGCTGAAAAATGAAATCTTCATCTCCATAAAGCTTTTCAGCAGATGGAAGCATGAAGTGCTCCAAAATCTCCTGATAGCTAGCTGCATTGACCCTGCCCTTGATAAAACACAGTGGACCAACACCAGCAGCTGACATGGCACCCCAGACCATCACTGACTGTGGGTACTTGACACTGGACTTCAGGCATTTTGGCATTTCCCTCTCCCCAGTCTTCCTCCAGACTCTGGCACCTTGATTTCCGAAAAAAGTACTTTGGACCACTGAGCAACAGTCCAGTGCTGCTTCTCTGTAGCCCAGGTCAGGCGCTTCTGCCGCTGTTTCTGGTTCAAAAGTGGCTTGACCTGGGGAATGCGGCACCTGTAGCCCATTTCCTGCACACGCCTGTTCACGGTGGCTCTGGATGTTTCTACTCCAGACTCAGTCCACTGCTTCCGCAGGTCCTCCAAGGTCTGGAATCGGTCCTTCTCCACAATCTTCTTCAGGGTCCGGTCACCTCTTCTCGTTGTGCAGCGTTTTCTGCCACACTTTTTCCTTCCCACAGACTTCCCACTGAGGTGCCTTGATACAGAACTCTGGGAACAGCCTATTCGTTCAGAAATTTCTTTCTGTGTCTTACCCTCTTGCTTGAGGGTGTCAATGATGGCCTTCTGGACAGCAGTCAGGTCGGCAGTCTTACCCATGATTGCGGTTTTGAGTAATGAACCAGGCTGGGAGTTTTTAAAAGCCTCAGGAATCTTTTGCAGGTGTTTAGAGTTAATTAGTTGATTCAGATGATTAGGTTAATAGCTCGTTTAGAGAACCTTTTCATGATATGCTAATTTTTTGAGATAGGAATTTTGGGTTGTCATGAGCTGTATGCCAAAATCATCAATATTAAAACAAGAAAAGGCTTGAACTACTTCAAGTTGTGTTTAATGAATCTAAAATATATGAAAGTCTAATGTTTATCAGTACATTACAGAAAATAATGAACTTTATCACAATATGCTAATTTTTTGAGAAGGACCTGTATTGACAGGTGAGCGGAGTAGCACCAACAGTGAACACACTGCCGGGCCGTCCGTACGTCTGCGCTCTTCTCTGAGCTGTACATCCCTCTCGGTACTCTTCAGATACTCATTTAGTCTCCAGTGCTGCCTCACAGAGAACACGGTGACTCCAGGGAATTCAGCACATAGTCGTGCGTCAGAGTTTAATGTCTTCCAGATGAGAGCGGAGCAGGACTCTCTTCCTCCATCATCACAGATCTTCCTGCTCTCCAGCCTGACCAAATGTAGAAACAAGAGGAACAGCATACAATCCCAGTCTAAGGGGTGGGGTGGGGGGGAGCAAAACTGTGCACTGATGGATCGAAATCACTTATATTAAAGAAAAAACAATCTTATACATCTATAACCAATTTTCTGTCTACTACTACTGATCAACACAGCAACACCTCTCTCTCAGCATCTGTTCTTATTCTGTATGTATGGACTCTGCACAGTACTACTTCTCTTGTCCTGTATGTTGGGTGTAATTCTCAGTATCTGTTCTTATTCTGTATGTACGGACTCTGCACAGTACTACTTCTCTTGTCCTGTATGCTGGGTGTAATTCTCAGTATCTATTCTTATGCTGTATGTATGGACTCTGCACAGTACCACTTCTCTTGTCCTGTATGTTGGGTGTAATTCTCAGTATCTGTTCTTATTCTGTATGTATGGACTCTGCACAGTACTACTTCTCTTGTCCTGTATGCTGGGTGTAATTCTCAGTATCTGTTCTTATTCTGTATGTATGGACTCTGCACAGTACCACTTCTCTTGTCCTGTATGTTGGGTGTAATTCTCAGTATCTGTTCTTATTCTGTATGTATGGACTCTGCACAGTACTACTTCTCTTCTTCTGTATGTTGGGTGTAATTCTCAGTATCTATTCTTATGCTGTATGTATGGACTCTGCACAGTACCACTTCTCTTGTCCTGTATGTTGGGTGTAATTCTCAGTATCTGTTCTTATTCTGTATGTATGGACTCTGCACAGTACTACTTCTCTTGTCCTGTATGCTGGGTGTAATTCTCAGTATCTGTTCTTATTCTGTATGTATGGACTCTGCACAGTACCACTTCTCTTGTCCTGTATGCTGGGAGTAATTCTCAGTATCTGTTCTTATTCTGTATGTATGGACTCTGCACAGTACTACTTCTCTTCTTCTGTATGTTGGGTGTAATTCTCAGTATCTGTTCTTATTCTGTATGTACGGACTCTGCACAGTACTACTTCTCTTGTCCTGTACGCTGGGTGTAATTCTCAGTATCTGTTCTTATTCTGTATGTATGGACTCTGCACAGTACTACTTCTCTTCTTCTGTATGTTGGGTGTAATTCTCAGTATCTGTTCTTATTCTGTATGTATGGACTCTGCACAGTACTACTTCTCTTCTTCTGTATGTTGGGTGTAATTCTCAGTATCTGTTCTTATCCTGTATGTATGGACTCTGCACAGTACTACTTCTCTTGTCCTGTACGCTGGGTGTAATTCTCAGTATCTGTTCTTATTCTGTATGTATGGACTCTGCACAGTACTACTTCTCTTGTCCTGTACGCTGGGTGTAATTCTCAGTATCTGTTCTTATTCTGTATGTATGGACACTTCACAGTACCACTTATCCTGTCCCTTATAATGGAGTAATTCTCAGTATCTGTTCTTATTCTGTATGTATGGACTCTGCACATTATTCCTTCTCTTGTCCTGTATGTTGGGTGTAATTCTCAGTATCTGTTCTTATCCTGTATGTATGGACTCTGCACAGTACCACTTCTCTTGTCCTGTATGTTGGGTGTAATTCTCAGTATCTGTTCTTATTCTGTATGTACGGACTCTGCACAGTACCACTTCTCTTGTCCTGTATGTTGGGTGTAATTCTCAGTATCTGTTCTTATTCTGTATGTACGGACTCTGCACAGTACTACTTCTCTTGTCCTGTACGCTGGGTGTAATTCTCAGTATCTGTTCTTATTCTGTATGTACGGACTCTGCACAGTACTACTTCTCTTGTCCTGTACGCTGGGTGTAATTCTCAGTATCTGTTCTTATTCTGTATGTATGGACTCTGCACAGTACTACTTCTCTTCTTCTGTATGCTGGGTGTAATTCTCAGTATCTGTTCTTATGCTGTATGTATGGACTCTGCACAGTACTACTTCTCTTGTCCTGTACGCTGGGTGTAATTCTCAGTATCTGTTCTTATGCTGTATGTATGGACTCTGCACAGTACTACTTCTCTTGTCCTGTACGCTGGGTGTAATTCTCAGTATCTGTTCTTATTCTGTATGTATGGACACTTCACAGTACCACTTATCCTGTCCCTTATAATGGAGTAATTCTCAGTATCTGTTCTTATTCTGTATGTATGGACTCTGCACAGTATTCCTTCTCTTGTCCTGTATGTTGGGTGTAATTCTCAGTATCTGTTCTTATCCTGTATGTACGGACTCTGCACAGTACCACTTCTCTTGTCCTGTATGTTGGGTGTAATTCTCAGTATCTGTTCTTATTCTGTATGTACGGACTCTGCACAGTACCACTTCTCTTGTCCTGTATGTTGGGTGTAATTCTCAGTATCTGTTCTTATTCTGTATGTACGGACTCTGCACAGTACTACTTCTCTTGTCCTGTACGCTGGGTGTAATTCTCAGTATCTGTTCTTATTCTGTATGTACGGACTCTGCACAGTACTACTTCTCTTGTCCTGTACGCTGGGTGTAATTCTCAGTATCTGTTCTTATGCTGTATGTACGGACTCTGCACAGTACTACTTCTCTTGTCCTGTATGTTGGGTGTAATTCTCAGTATCTATTCTTATGCTGTATGTACGGACTCTGCACAGTACTACTTCTCTTGTCCTGTATGTTGGGTGTAATTCTCAGTATCTATTCTTATGCTGTATGTACGGACTCTGCACAGTACTACTTCTCTTCTTCTGTATGTTGGGTGTAATTCTCAGTATCTGTTCTTATGCTGTATGTACGGACTCTGCACAGTACTACTTCTCTTCTTCTGTATGTTGGGTGTAATTCTCAGTATCTGTTCTTATGCTGTATGTATGGACTCTGCACAGTACTACTTCTCTTGTTCTGTATGTTGGGTGTAATTCTCAGTATCTGTTCTTATGCTGTATGTATGGACTCTGCACAGTACTACTTCTCTTGTCCTGTATGTTGGGTGTAATTCTCAGTATCTATTCTTATGCTGTATGTACGGACTCTGCACAGTACTACTTCTCTTGTCCTGTACGCTGGGTGTAATTCTCAGTATCTGTTCTTATTCTGTATGTATGGACACTTCACAGTACCACTTATCCTGTCCCTTATAATGGAGTAATTCTCAGTATCTGTTCTTATTCTGTATGTACGGACTCTGCACAGTACCACTTCTCTTGTCCTGTACGCTGGGTGTAATTCTCAGTATCCGTGCCTATAGTTTGTGTGTATTTTGGCACAGACATCATAGTTTTGGAAATGTCAGTGAGATAAAAGTATTCTGGGGTTTGGCATTCTTGTGTCTTCCAATACCACCTCTATGCCGATGACACCCAGATCTATCTCTCTACTCCTCAACTCACCCCCTTGATCTCCTCACAGATCTCAAACTTACTGAATGACATATCGGATGGATGTCACACTACTTCCTCAAACTCAATCTTTCTAAAACTGAGCTTGTTATATTTCCTCCTTCACGTCCCCCCCCCCCCCCCGTATGACTTCACCATTAATATAAACAACACAACCATTGGTCCCTCCACACATGCCAAGGTCCTGGGCGTAATCCTTGACTCTGACCTCTCCTTCAGCCCCCACGTCCAATCACTGGCTAAATCCTTAACCTCCGCAACATCTCCAGAATTCGACCCTTCCTGACTAATGACACCACAAAGCAACTTATTCACTTCTTGATTATTTCCCGCCCTGACTACTGTAACTCTCTCCCCAATGGCCTACTCTTAAGCAGGCTTTCCCCCTTCAGTCTATTATAAATTCTGTTGCTACTAATACACCTCACTAACCGATCCATGACTGCTGCTCCTCTCTGCCAATCTCTTCACTGGCTTCCCCTACCCCACCGTGTAAAATTCAAAATGCTAACCATAACATACAAGGCCATTCACAACATCGCCCCCATCTACATCACCAACCTCATCTGCAGATATCGCCCAAATCATCCCCTCCGCTCCCCCCAGGACCTCCTGCTCTCTAGCTGCCATTGTTACCTCCTCTAATGCTCGCCTTCAGGACTTCCCCAGAGCCTCTCCCATCCTCTGGAACTCCCTGCCCCAGTATGTTCGATCAGCCCCTTACCCTGTCCACCTTCAGGAGATCCCTGAAAACTCATTTATTCAGGGAAGCCTATCCAACACCCACCTAACAACTGTCCCTGAGCCACCCCCATCAAATCACTCTCTGCAGCTTTTACCTTCTGTACCACCACCCCTCCCTTTAGAATGTAAGCTCTATGAGCAGGGTCCTCCTGTACCTTTTGTATTGAACTCTACTGTAATTGTGTTGTCCCCCCTATACATTGTAAAGCACTGTGTAAACTGTTGGCGCTATATAAATCGTGTATAATAATAATAATCTCCATCCTTTAATAGCACATTATTCATTTTATGGGGCAGAGGACCAGTTTGGCTACAATATTTTTTGTTGTCATTTATAAATGGTGACATTAATAAAACAAATTCCTGCGTTTTCCATCGTTGATGGTATCTAATATCAAGTTCTGATTCTGAGGGGAAAATATTTTCCTGTACACGGCTCACTTCCTCCCTCCGTATCCTTCAGCTTGAATGGAGGAGATGAGAAACTTGTGTAAAAAGAAGTATCTATGCTGCCTCCTAAGCCAATCGAATTTCAACTTTTGCCTTCCTATGCTTTGAAGGAGATGCAATTATTGATGGACACAAATGATGTGAGCTCCTTGGGCAGTTGGAGGGGCGGGCTTCTGGGATTCTTATTAGATTGTCAGCGTTGAGTGCCGGTTCACACTGCTGCGCTGTGAATTTGTTCCGTTTTTTCAGTCCATTCTGAGGTGCGAATTTACCGCGTTTTTACCGCGATTTGAATGCAAATTTCAGGAGTGGGACATAGCTGCACCTGCGATTAATGTTCTAGCCAATGGAATCATAATGTAAAAAAAAAAAAAGGTGTTAACTTCCTGTTTTTTGTGGAGAATAGTGTGGTAGAATTCGCACATATGTGAACCATCAAATGCGATTCCAGAACGATTTACATTAATGTCTATGGAGACTAAATTCGAAACGCAACGCTCTAAGCTCGCAAAAGACCCTTTTTTTTTCATAGCTGTGAACCACCATCATTGAAAACAATTACTTTTTGGATGACATGCAAATCTAGTTTGTGTTTAACGCATCGCATTCGGTATCAACTCGCACAAGTGTAAACCGGCACTGAATCTAGGATTTGGGAAAATTAATAACAAGTTACATAATTTAGGGTTTACAGCATTGCATTAGAAAAAGCATTCGTTTTCTTCAAAGCCTATAATGCATTTATAGCATGGTTTTAGTGCTTTGCGTTTACATGTAATCCTATACATGTCCTGTGCATTTTTCCTGCACTTTGAATGTGTTTTCTTTCTCCAAGCACATGGCAAATAGGGACATGTGACTTGAAAAAAATATTCATTAAAATGCATTTTTCTTTCGTCAATAAACATTAAAGTGCATTTTAATTGCGTTTTCTAGGCATTGCTATTGACTATAATAAAATGCATGTCCTCCTGTTGCTATAATGCAGGCGGCTCTTGTACTCCAGTAGAGTACATTTGCGCCATACGTTGTATGCATGTACAACTATTAAAATATGGTCCAGCAGCTCAGATGCAAATATTTCTATTTTTTTTTTAATGCAACTGAACGCAGCACAACTTTACTGATTTTTATGCAGTTATGTGCCTGGGTCCATATAAAACAATACACTTGCGTTTAGATCTGTAATAAAAAAGAAAACTTTTACTGATAAAAACATTGCGTTTTCCCAGCCGCTTGCATGACCACTTATGGTAACTAGAATTCACGTGCTTTTAACGTTCTGCAATCCTGCATTGTAGTGTACATAAAACGTGATGGTGTGAAATGCCCCTGACAACGTTCCTTATTGGACGAAACGCGTAGGGTAGAGCCTGGGATCTGATGTCACAACGCTACACGCGCTGACTGCGGCCATCTTGTGGGTTGGAAACATCTGCTCGTTTTATACCTTATGACATGCTAGTTTTTATCATTTTAAATGTCACTGGTTTGATATATTGCACCATGAGGAGTCGTTTTCTCTTATTTTAATGCATGAACCTGTGGATTCACCACCTGTGAGGGCTATACAAGATCCAGTTGCTTGTTGTCTTAGTGGAGACCAGGAGACGTGACCAGCCTGTGGATATACAATATACTTGTTTGACTACCTATAACCTAGTGGACTTTTGTGCCAGCGTTTGTGGACATTTATAAATGTGCATATTTATTTTAAGCGCTGCATATACCCATTTTTTCTGTGTTATTATTGTTACCAACAATTCTATGCTAGCTGCTCCTTAGAACCCAAGCCTAGAACCTCTTTTTATTATTGTACAAATGATAATCCATTTTTTGCTAATCTCATATGAAAAATGAAGCGTAACATGTTGTATTGTATTTGTATTGTATTTTCGAACAACAACTGTACCAATTAAATGAAAATCGTACGATCTGGTATTGTACAAACACATTGGGACAAACAGGAAAATGTTCTGATAATTTCGCATAAATTGTCGCGATCGGGTCTCGAAAGCTGTGTACTAGCGATCAGATTAACGTACGACCGCTTCAGAAGCGGTATTTTGGTACGATTTTCTCATTATGTGTATGGGCCATTAGGCTAGATTCATACTACTGCATATCAGAAGAAAATGCAAGATCTCATGCGGTTCGGTGTGGAGCATTTTTGGGAAACAGTCTAGGACTTCCTTTTCATGTTTTTTGCGCGTAGGGCAGCCGAGTGAAATGAATGGGCTGCCCTACACATAGGGTTGCCACCTCATCCCTTTAAACCCGAACACATATTAATTACACAAGTTCTCTGGCTGATTAAGGTGGTAATTAAACTCACTTGGTGCCGTATGTGCAACAAATTAGCCTTAGAACCTGTGTAATTCATATGTGTTCGGGTTTAAAGGGATGAGGTGGCAACCCTACCTACACATGATGCGTGAAAACACTCCAAAAATATGCGGAGATGTCCCCGCGCTTGGTCGCTGCTGTAGGTGTGACCTGAGCCTTATACTTGTAACAAACTCCGACTTTACATTTGAGATCTACGAAAACTAAAGAGTGCAAAATCTGGTGCAGATCTGCATAGAAACCAATCAGCTTCCAGGTTTTATTGTCAAAGCATACTTGAACAAGCTGAAGTTGGAAGCTGATTGGCTACAATGCACAGCTGCACCGGATTCTAGTAAATCACGCCCTACACTCTGTGTCTGTGAACTATCACCTGTCACAGTAGTACGATAGACAGATCTGTTGCAACCCTCCGTATAGTTTGGGAAGCTACAGAAAAAAGTTGGGTGAAGTGTATGTCTAGGCAAAACTTTTTTAGTTTTGGATTGAATAGATTAGAATTGATATGGCAGTAACCACTTCAGGCCCATAGGCCATCATATGACGTCCTCGGCTTTGTGGGGGTATATCTGAATGATGCCTGCAGCTACAGGCATCATTCAGATATTGCCGGTTTCAGCCGGCGATTCCCTGCACCATGAGAATGATCATAGCGGCTGTTCCACCACTTGATCGTTCTTACGGGCAGCGGAAGGGGACGTCCCCCCCCCTCCCGCCACCCTCCGGTGCTTCTCCCGACTCACCTGTGCGATCAGTGAGTCGGTGACAGGATCCGCTGGCCCCGGATGTTGATCACAGAGATTTCCGGTGAGCCAGATGGTCGCTGGAGTCTCTATGATCACCGGAGGCCGGGCGCGATGTTATGGCGTCACGCCCGGCCTCTGCATTCAAAAAAACGGTGCCGCTTCGGCTTTGAAGTGGCATTCGTTTTTTTTTTTTTCGTTTTTTTTTTGTGGTGAGATGCGGGTTCTTATTGACCCCATATCTCACTGTAAAGAGGACCTGTCATGTCATATTCCTATTACAAGAGATGTTTACATTCCTTGTAATAGGAATAAAAGTGATAATTATTTTTTTTTTTTAAAGTGTCAAAATAAAAAAAAATAAGTAAAATTAACAATAACATTTTTTTTAATTTTTTTTTTACAGTGCCCCTGTCCCCGTGTGCATACGTAAGTCCCGCCCACATATGAAAACGGTGTTAAAACCACATATGTGAGGTGTCGCCGCAAACGTTAGAGCGAGAGCAATAATTCTAGCCCTAGACCTCCTCTGTAACTCAAAAAAAATAATTAATAAAAAAATTTAAAGCGTCGCCTATGGGGATTTTTAAGTACCGAAGTTTGGCGCCATTCCATGAGCACGTGCAAATTTGAAGCATGACATGTTAGGTATCTATTTACTCGGCGTAACTTCATCTTTCACATTATGCAAAAAAAAAGTATGAAACTGTTTTTTTTCCCCAAAAAATGCGTTTGAAAAATTGCTGGGCAAATACCGTGCGAGATAATAAGTTGCAATGACCGCCATTGTATTCGCTAGGGTCTTTGCTAAAAAACATATATAGTGTTTGGGGGTTCTATGTAATTTTCTAGCAAAAAAAATATGATTTTTACATGTAGGAGCGAAGTGTCAGAATTGGCCCGGGCCTGAAGTGGTTAAAACAAACAAGGAAAATAAAATGTGATGGAACGTTAATAAGGGAAAAGGGGTGACATTCTCCGTGATTATCAGTGCGGTGGAGGTGACACAGCGACCCTGAGGTCTGTTTATTGTCATTAGTTATAGTTTGACTAGGTTCCCGTGCAGATTTTAATCAAATCTAATGGGGGTCCCGCGTTCCCAGCAACCCCTCCGCCCCATCCGATTGCCCGTGTATTATCCCATGTTATTATTAACTCATTACAAGCTTAGCGTGAAATTGTTTCCTGCCTGTTTTGCTATCGGAGCGAATTTCACAGAGACACAAAAACTTTTTTGGTAACCAACTAATACCAGTGAGAAAATGTTCCGACACTGCGGACCACAGTGCCCCTTAAAGTGGTTGTAAACCTTTACATATACCCAGTGACATGACTGGCCTCAGGTGATACACAAAGATGAAACAAATCCTCCCACATCAGTTGTACCTGTTTACCTGCAGTCTTCTCTTCCCTACATCTCTTCAATGTCAAGAATTTTTAACGCTTGTCTGAGCTGTCAGAAAAAAAGGGGCAGGGAGCTGAAATTACACTCTGCAGAGTTTAGTGAGGAGAGCTCTGACAGCTGATTGGAGGGAAGGGACACACCCCCCTTCACACAGGAACAGAGATGAAGTCACAGGCTGTGTACTGGTGCTCCCTCCCCTGCAGGGCCGGTGCTACCACTAGGCAAACTAGGCAGCTGCCTAGGGCGCACTGCTGCCTAGGGCGCCCAGTCACTGGTGTTCCTACTCTCTTCTCTATGCAGCAAGCAACTAATTCTCAGCATCAGCAGGCATCCGCCGCTCCATTTGCACATAGTATCAGAGGGGCGGCGGAGGTGGAGGACTGTGTCTGTGTCCCGACTCATAAATGAATGGAAGCAAGCAAACATTCATTAATGAGCACTGGTAGGCTGCATTGATGGGCGCTAGTAGGCTGCATTTAATGGGCGCTGGTGAGGCTGCATTTTATGGGCGCTGGTGAGGCTGCATTTTATGGGCGCTGGTGAGGTTACATTGATGGGCGCTGGTGAGGTTGCATTGATGGGCGCTGGTGAGGTTGCATTGATGGGCGCTGGTGAGGCTGCATTGATGGGCGCTGGTGAGGCTGCATTGATGGGCGCTGGTGAGGCTGCATTGATGGGCGCTGGTGAGGCTGCATTGATGGGTGCTGGTGAGGCTGCATTTGATGGGCGCTTCATTAAAAAGGTGGGGTATACATGGGCAGGGCAAAGAGGGTGTGGTCAGGGGTGAAGCCAATGGGGGGTGGCAAAATGAGGTTTCGCCTAAGGAGTCAAAAATCCTTGCACCAGCCCTGCTCCCCTGTCACCTTTTTTCTCTTGGTGTCAGGAAAACTTGTCAGAAGTGACTAATGCAGATAACAGAGGAACCAAGAAGCAAACAGAAATCACACTTAGTACTCTTAATTGGGGCAAGTACATACTGTAGAGGGATATGCTTTGTTCATATATAATCTCTGAGGTTTACAACCAATTTAATGGCTGGTTCACACCTGTACGGTAGCGTGTTGCATAGACATAGGACCCATAAACAATAATTGGATTCATCTTGTCTTGCATTGTTGCGGTTCAACCATTGCACAGATGTTCATCTAAGTCGCCATTCACACCTGTGCGATTTTTCATTCTTTCGGCCCGTAGATCACGTAGGGACATTTTTAGCCCCATAGACTTCACTGGGAGCGCATGAATTCCCATGTAAAAAATGCATAAAAAACACATAAACTGCAGACGCACAAGGGTGAACCTAGCCTAATGCCCATTCGCACATTGATGTTTTACAGATCGCGTTGGAAAGTGCTAAAATGAACATAATATTAAAAGCAATGTTATCGATAGAGCCTGCTCACATCTGTAAATCGCTCAGGTCCATTTTCTTTCCCATTTCAATGCATTTTGAGGTCCATAGAAGTCAATGGTAATGTGTGAAGTTGCTTGTATGATGCATTTTTAGTCCCCAGTACCAAGCGTAAAATTGTTTATTATTGGCCAACATGAAAAACCCATGGCGTATGAAAACGCATAAAAAATGCACGTCAGTGCATGCGCAATACGCTTATCTGTGCACATTGGAAGACGTGCTAAAAAACAGATGAAAACAGGAAGGTGTGAACCTAGCCTTAAGCCTCATACACACGATCTGATTTTCTTAGCGTAGGACTTTTGTCCGAAGGGCGTTGGCCAGGAACTTGTATTGCATACAAACTGCAAAGAATTGTTGGCCAACAAACACGAAACTACGTGTTTTTTTAGCTCTTTAGCGCCACCCTTTGGGCAACTTCTGCTAATGTTGTGTTATGGTGAGCATTGCTTCTGAGCATGCGTGTTTGTACTTTGGATTTTTGTCCTAAGGACTTGTGTACACACGATCGGATAATCCGACAACACACATTTGTTGTGGGAAAATTTTAAAGCATGCTACAGTAGGTGCCGCCGATATTGTGTCAATCTCGCCGCTTCTAGCGGCGATATTGACACCCTATGAGCTCCGTCGTGAGAGCCAGCGCCGAGCTGTCTCGTCATCGGGAAAGGAAAAAATGTTCCTTTCACGATGAGTGACACGCATTGCCGATAGACCGGCTCCTCCACTAGCAAAAGAGCTACAAGAAGTTAGTGGAGGGGCCGGCGGAAGAAAGAACCGGAGAGCGGGAGAAGAACCGGAGAGCGGGAGAAGAACCGGGAGAAGAAGAAGGCGACGGAGAAGACGGGTCCTCCGCTAGCAAAAGAGCTAAAAAGAAGTTAGCGGAGGCCCGGCAGAAGAAAGAACCGGAGAGCGCGGCGACGACACCGGAGACCCCCCGAAGTCGGAAGAAGACCTCCGGAGCGGTGCAATAAAATACTTTTAAAAACTGTGTTGTGTTTTTATTACCATTTATTTTCCACCAGGTGAATGGGTAGGGGTACGATGTACCCCATACTCATTCACATAGGGTGGGGGGCCGGGATCCGGGGGCCCCCTTATTAAAGGGGGCTCCCGGATTCCGATAAGCCCTCCGCCCGCAGACCCCGACAACCAACGGCCAGGGTTGTCGGGAAGAGGCCCTGTCCTCATCAACATGGGGGCAGGGTGCTCTGGGGTGGGGGGGCCGCAGGTCGCCCCCCTGCCCCAGAGCACCAAACCCCCCATGTTGAGGGCATGTGGCCTGGTACGGTTCAGGAGGGAGGGGGGGGGCGCTCTCGTCCCCCCCTCTTCCCCTGCGGCCTGCCAGATTGCGTGCTCGGATAAGGGTCTGGTTTGGATCTTGAGGGGGACCCCCACGCCGTTTTTTTCGGCGTAGGGTTCCCCTTCAAATCCAGACCAGACCCAAGGGCCTGGTATGCCCCTGGAGGGGGAACCCACGCCGTTTTTTTCTTTAAAAATTGGCGTGGAGTTCCCGCTCAGGATTCATACCAAACGCAGTGCCTGGTATTGGCGGGAATCCGCGTCGGATCCCCGCTCAATACAGCGTCGCGTCTCCTCGCCATTGCAGCAAGCGCGACACGTGTCGCCACCCTGCTGCCGACATTTCGGCACTCCTGTCGCCGAGAATCTCGGCGATGGGAGCGCGATAGAAACACAATATCGGCGGCACCTACTGTATCCCACATTTGTTGGCGGAAAATCCGACAATAATTGTCCGATGGAGCGTACAAACGGTCAGATTTTCCGACAACAGCCTCTCATCACACAATTCCTGTCGGAAAATCAGATCGTGTGTATGAGGCTTTAGACGGTCTTGGCCACCATGCTGCAGCTCAGTTTTAGGGTCCTGGAAATCGTCTTATAGCCTAGGCCATCTTTATGTAGAGCAACAATTCTTTTTTTCAGATCATAGTTACATAGTTAGTCAGGTTGAAAAAAGACACAAGTCCATCTAGTTCAACCATAAAATAAAATAAAAAATAATATCAAACAATCCCATATACCCAATCCTATACCCACAGTTGATCCCAGAGAAAGGCGAAAAACCTAGCAAAGCATGATCCACTTTGCTACAGCAGGGGAAAAAAGTCCTTCCTGATCTCCAAGAGCCAATCGGATTTTCTTCTAATGCTGCGTACACACGCTCTGAATTTCCAACAACAAATGTTCGATGGGAGCTTTTGGTCGGAAATCCCAACCGTGTGTAGTCCCCATCGGACATTTTTTGTCGGAATTTCCGCCAACAAAAATTTGAGAGCTGGTTCTCAAATTTTTCCGACAACAAAACTTGTTGTCGGAAATTCCGAGCGTGATTGCACAATTCCGACGCACAAAATTCCACGCATACTCGGAATCAAGCAGAAGAGCCGCACTGGCTATTTCTCGGCTCGTCGTACGTGTTGAACGTCACCGCGTTCTTGGCGTTCGGAATTTCCGACAATATTTGTGGGACCGTGTGTATGCAAGACAAGTTTGAGCCAACATCCGTCAGAAATAAATCCACGGTTTTGTTGTGGGAATGTCCGATCGTCTGTACGCGGCATTAGTGTAAAGAGTGCCCCCTTGTCCTCTGTGTTGACTGTTAAGTGAATAACTCAACACCAAGTTCACTTCTTTGCCATGAGGTGCCATGTTGAACTTCCAGTGACCAGTATGAGAGAGTGAGAGCGATAACACCAAATTTAACACACCCGCTCCCCATTCACACCTGAGACCTTGTAACACTAACGAGTCACATGACACCGGGGAGGCGAAATGGATAATTGGGCCCAATTCGGACATTTTCACTTTGGGGTGTATTCACTTTTGTTGCCTGTGGTTTAGACATTATTGGCTGTGTGTTGAGTTATTTTGAGGGGAGAGCAAATTGACACTGTTATACAAGCTGTACACTCATCACTACTTTACTTTGTAGCAAAGTGTAATTTCTTCAGTGTTGTCACATGAAAAGATAGAACAAAATATTTACAAAAATGGGAGGGGTGTACTCACTTTTGTGAGATACTGTATGTCATTTACTGTATGCTTAGAGTTCCACTTTAAATGTGTTGTCACTCCATACACAGCGTTTGGCGGTCCTCAAGCCGGAAAGTTTGCCTTTGTACAATTTGGCAGCCATGCTGGATGATCCGTCACCGCGCAGCTTCTTCCTAAGTGACTCTCGGTGACACTTCACTCCGACCGCCATAAAACTTTCTCTGCTGACACGTTGAAGTGCCCCTGAGTGTACATAGGGTGGAATTTGTCTTCTTCTGAAGCGCTCAGCGCCTGTTCTAACGGGATCTAAGGTTTCTGTTTGTGTTGGTCCTTTCCCTCTAAATGGCGGAAAGTTCCATTGGCTCAGCGTGCGCGGATCGCGCTGAGCTGCGGACACATTAATCCCATTAGCTGTTGGAGGTGGCAGTGGCGTTGTTGGCGCTCAGACGGTTAAAGCCCCTAAATATATTGTTTCCTCTCTCCGTCCCTGACATCTCACCGCGGCTTTTATGACTGTTTGCCATGACGTAGCAATTTTTCGCTGTGTTAGCGGTTGCTCTGCTTGTTTAGATAGTCGTTATCCAAATTTCCACGGCATCTTCTTGGCAGAGCTGAGACGTACATAGTGGGTGCCAGGAGCTGCGAGACCAAAACCGCTCCCTGGATGAAGCCACGGGCGGCTCACAAGCTGCGTCCACATTTTATTGAAGGTTTATTTTAAAGTCGTCACGCAGTGTGTTTACTGATGTCGTGTTTTCTTCTCCAGGAATTTGTTTGTAGCAAACACCTCTGTGTTCATTCAGGCATGTGCCGGCTGCGCTGCATCTCGCTGCGTTCTCTTTGCAGCGCGGTTTCGTTTTGTGGTGGGTCTGCTTTAGGGCTCATTTACAGCATTGAATTTTACGAGCGCAACAATGCAGGATCACAGCACACTAAAAGCCCATGAAATCTATATGCAGTCCATATTTATATCATTGCGCTGCATTCGATCTTTAAAGTGATACTAAACAGAGAAGTGTTATTTGCCAAAATTCTTGCACATAATTTATATAATTTTTGCCACTATCTTTTTTTTTAAATCCTCTAAATCTCTTATCCCCTGCAGCGCTGTTGTGTGGTCACATGATCTCTCCCTAGTCTTTGGTATTTGCAGGGAAAGATCCTTGGGAGAGTCTTCTATTACTCTGCTAATGTATGTTCTCTACAGTATGAGTCTGTGTCTGGCCTGTCCTGATTGGTGCAAAAAAAAAAAAAAGAGCAATTCAAATTAAATTAGAAATATCAAAAACTGTTGTACAGCTCCCAATAAATCTTTATTGAACAACAAATGTGCATTTATTTGTGCATTAACCACTTCAGCCCCGGAAGGTATTACCCCCTTAATGACCAGCCAATTTTTTGCGATACAGCACTGCGTTAATTTAACTGACAATTGCGCGGTCGTGTGATGCTGTACCCAAAAAGAAAATCATGTCCTTTTTTTCCTTTCTTTTGGTGGTATTTGATCACCTCTGCGGTTTTTATTTTTCACGCTATAAACAAAAAAAGAGCGACTGTTTTGAAAAAAAAAAAAATATATATATATATATATATATATATATATATATATATATATATATATTTTTTTTTCACTTTCAGCTATAAAACACATCCATTAAAAAATATGTAAAAAATCTAATTTCTTCATCAATTTAGGCCAATTTGTATTCTGCCACATATTTTTGGTTTGAAAAATCCCACTTGGCTTATACTGATTAGTTTGCGCAAAAGTTATCATGTCTACAAACTATGGAATAGATTTAGGGACTTTTTTTTTTTTTTTTACTAGTAATGGCGGCAAGCAGCGATTTTTAGGAGGACTGCGACATTGCGGCTGACAAATTGAACACTAAATTACACTTAAGCCCTTTACACAAGATCGGTTTTACCGATGAAAACAGTCCGATGGACTTTTTTCACCGGACAAACCGATCGTGTATGGGCCCCATTGGTCTTTTTTCCATCGGTTTTAAAAAATAGAACATGTTTTAAATTTTTTCGATGGATCAAAAACCGATAGCAAATTCCGATCGTCTATGGGCAAGTCCATCGGATAAAAAACCCACGCATGCTCAGAATCAAGTCGACGCATGCTCAGAAGCATTGAACTTCATTTTTCTCGGCTCATCAGAGTGTTTTACGTCACCGTGTTTGGAATGGTCGGTTTTTTAACTGATGGTGTGTAGGCAAGACTGATGGAAGTCAGCTTCATCGGATTTCGGATGGACAAAACCATCGGATTAGAATCCATAGGATATCCGATCGTGTGTACAAGGCTCTAGTCACAGTATAAATGACATTGGCAGGGAAGGGGTTAACATCAGGGGCAATCAATGGGTTAAATGTGTTTCCTGGTAGTGTTTTCTAACTGTGTGAGGGATGCTGACACTGGACAAAGAGAGAGATATTTGTTCTTGATTAGTAGGAATCACAGATGACGGTCTGCCTTGTTTACATAGGCAGACCGCTGTTCTGTCATTCCTGAGATTGATCGCGGGTGGCCCCACTGATTGGCTCCTGCTGTGTCCAATCGCACACGCCCCAGACTAGGGAGCGCTAACAACGTACAGGTACGCTGTTTCGCGCAGCCGGGCTGCCCCGCTGCAGTTTATGTGCGGTGGGCGGTCCGGAAGTAGTTAATATTATTATTATTATTATTATACACGATTTATATAGCGCCAACAGTTTTATAGTACAGTTCAATACAGAAGGTACAGGAGGGTCCTGCTCGTAGAGCTTACATTCTAAAGGGAGGGGTGGTGGTACAAAAGGTAATAGCTGCAGAGAGTGATTTGATGGGGGTGGCTCGGGGACAGTTGTTAGGTGGCTGTGGGATAGGCTTCCCTGAATGAATGAGTTTTTAGGGATCTCCTGAAGGTGAACAGGGTAGGGGCTGATCGGACATACTGGGGCAGGGAGTTCCAGAGGATTGGAGAGGCTCTGGAGAAGTCCTAAAGACGAGCATGGGAGGAGGTAACAAGGGAGCTAGAGAGCAGGAGGTCCTGGGGGGAGCGGAGGGGACGATTTGGGCGATATCTGCAGATGAGGTTGGTGATGTAGATGGGGGCGATGTTGTGAATGGCCTTGTATGTTATGGTTAGCATTTAGAATTGTACACGGTGGGGTAGGGGAAGCCAGTGAAGGTATTGGCAGAGAGGAGCAGCAGTCACGGATCGGTTAGTGAGGTGTATTAGTCTACCAGCAGAATTCATAATAGACTGAAGGTGGGATAGCCTACTTAAAGTGGTTGTAAACCCACTTTTGCAACTTGTACCTACAGGTAAGCCTAGATTAAGGCTTTACCTGTAGGTGCAAGAAATATCTCCTAAACCTACACGGTTTAGGTGATATTTGCTAAAAAGGACATTGCTCCGTGTCTACAGCGCATGCGCGCCGTAGACAACGGCGCATTCATGGGGTTAATCCCATTCACAATGCTTGGGCTTAGCCGAATTTGACGGCTCCCGCGCGCAAGCGCGGAGTGACGTCTTCGCCGCTCCGGCCAATCACAGCGCCGGAGCGGCGCTGTGATTGGCTGGAGCGGCGATACCCGGAAGTAACATTCCGGCTATCGCCGCAGTGATGGCTGCGGCTGAAGAGGGAGACGAGGACGGCTTCGGGGGCCCCGATCTAAGGTAAGTGATGCATAATGAGCTATTATGCTAGTCATATTAGCTCATTATGCCTTTCTCTTACAGGTGGTTTAAAAAAAAAATGTTTATAGGGGTTTACAACCACTTTAAGGGTAGGCCATTAAAGCGGAGCTCCACCCTAAAGTGGAACTTCCGCTCATCGGATTCCTCCCCCCCTCCGGTGCCACAATTGGCACCTTTTAGGGGGGAGGGGGGTGCAGATACCTGTGTAAGACAGGTATTTGCACCCACTTCCGGGAATACACACTGCGGGTAGACTGCGGGCAGTGCGTCACTTCCCGGTCCCCCCCCCCCTCGTTGTGTTCTGGGAAACACTCGGCTCCCAGGAGACAGCGGGGACCAGTGAGAGACGCGCAGCACTGCTCGCGCATGCGCAGTAGGGTACCGGGAAGTAAAGCCGCAACGCTTGACTTCCTGATTCCCTCACCCATGATGGCGGTGGGGGCAGCAAGAGACGAGCGATTGCTCGTCTTCTGCTGCCGACGCCGCTGGACTCCAGGACAGGTAAGTGTCCTAATATTAAAAGTCAGCAGCTGCAGTATTTGTAGCTGCTGGCTTTTAATATTTTTTTTGACAGCGGAGCTCTGCTTTAAGGAGAGAGTTACAGTAGTCAGGGCGGGAAATAATCAAGAAGTGAATAAGTTGCTTTGTGGTGTCATTAGTCAGGAAGGGTCGAATTCTGGAGATGTTGCGGAGGTTAAAGCGGAGCTCCGCCGGAAAAAAAAAATATTAAAAGCCAGCAGCTACAGCTACAGCAGCTGCTGGCTTTTAATATTTGGACACTTACCTGTCCTGGAGTCCAGCGACGTCCGCAGCAGAGGACGAGCGATCGCTCGTCACTCTGCTGATCCCTCCGCCATCCTCGCTGAGGGAACCAGGAAGTGAAGCCCTGCGGCTTCATGCCGGTTCCCTACGGCGCATGCGCGAGTCGCGCTGCGCCGTTCTGATTGGTGCTCCTGTGTTCTGGGAGCCGAGTGTCTCCTAGAACACTACGGGAAGTCTGCGGGAAGTGACGTCACTCCCGCAGATTCACGGAGAGAGGACTCCCGGATGTGGGTGAAAATACCTGTCTTAGACAGGTATCTTCACCCCCCTCCCCCCTGAAAGGTGTCAATTGTGACACCGGAGGGGGGGGAGGGTTCCGATGAGAGGAACTTTTAATTTAGGGTGGAGCTCCACTTTAAGGCGGCAGGATTTAGCCAGTGATTGGATGTGGGGGCTGAAGGAGAGGTCAGAGTCAAGGATTACGCCCAGGACCTTGGCATGTGTGGAGGGACCAATGGTTGTGTTGTTTATATTAATGGTGAAGTCTAGGGATGAGCTTCGTGTTCGAGTCGAACATACGTTCGACTCGAACATCGGCTGTTCGATCGTTCGACGAAGATCGAACGATTTGGGCCGTTCGCGCCAAATTCGAGTGACGCGAACGGCCCACAATGCACTACGCCATCGCAGTGTCATCCAGGCGCTGTGATTGGCCAAGCATGCACTGTGACCCCGCATGCTTGGCCAATCACAGCGCCGGCAGCGAGGAGAGCAATGATTGGCCACAGGCAGGATGCCTGTGGCCAATTATTGCTGAGGGGGTTTAGTACACGCCCCACACTATAAAAGGCCGCCAGCGCGGCGGCCTTGTGTAGTGTGTTCCGGAGCAGGGAAAGAGAAGCATAGGCAGGGACAGTGTCATTTTTTTTCCTTTACTAATCCTGGATTCCTTGTGTTTAGGGACAAATAAGGATAGGTAGGGAGAGTGTCAGTGTGTTATTCTGTGCTAAACCTTGTTTGTAGGGACAGAGAAGGACAGTGAGGGAAAGTGTCAGTGTGCTATTCTGTTCTAAACCAATCTTGCTGAACCATATTTGAAATCCTTGAGTTTAGGGACAGAGAGGTACAGTGAGGGAAAGTGTCAGTGTGCTATTCTGTTCTAAACCAATCTTGCTGAACCATATTTGAAATCCTTGAGTTTAGGGACAGAGAAGGACACTCGTGGAAACTATCAGTGTGCTATTCTGTGCTAAATCTTGTTTGTAGGGACAGAGAAGGACAGTGAGTGAAAGTGTCAGTGTGCTATTCTGTTCTAAACCAA
This sequence comes from Rana muscosa, assembly GCA_029206835.1. Taxonomy (NCBI): domain Eukaryota; kingdom Metazoa; phylum Chordata; class Amphibia; order Anura; family Ranidae; genus Rana; species Rana muscosa. Next base: position 142,742,696 of record CM055118.1, read on the forward strand.
TCTTGCTGAACCATATTTGAAATCCTTGAGTTTAGGGACAGAGAGGTACAGTGAGGGAAAGTGTCAGTGTGCTATTCTGTTCTAAACCAATCTTGCTGAACCATATTTGAAATCCTTGAGTTTAGGGACAGAGAAGGACACTCGTGGAAACTATCAGTGTGCTATTCTGTGCTAAATCTTGTTTGTAGGGACAGAGAAGGACAGTGAGGGAAACTGTCAGTGTGCTATTCTGTGCTAAACCAATCTTGCTGAAGCATATTGCAAATCCTTGTGTTTAGGGACAGAGAAGGATAGGCAGGGGACAGTGTCAGTGTCATTGTTGCTAAGCCTCCTGCACAGTATACACCTGAAGGTAGCCCTTATTGCTGTTTTTCCCATCTCCCTGCAGGCCATCCATTAAAATGTCTGGAAGGCAAACAAGGAGAGGCAGACAGTCAGGAGGCAAAAAAAGAGGGCAAGCAGGCTCTGTGTCTGGGGGCAACAGTGCTGGTCGTGGATGCAGTGCATTGTCATCAGCACATGGCCATGGGACACGCTTGTCCTTGTTTTCGGCAGCTGGACATGTTGAGCCACATCATGCCGAAGACTTGGTAGAGTGGATGACCAAGCCCACCTCATCCTCCTCATCCTCTCTCACCCAGGCTCAGGGTACTGGCAAAGCAGCTGCCAAAGCGTCCTCTTCTCTGGTATCATTATCTTCATTAGTCAATCCTTCCCTAGACCCACCATGTCCTCCTCCTGAGGAGTCCCCCGAACTGTTTGAGCACAGTGTTGGGTACATGCTCCAGGAGGATGCCCAGCGTTTCGAAGGATCTGTTGATGATACCCAGATAGAGGAAGGCAGTAGCGTGAGAGCAGAGAGAGGGGATGCTCAAGAAGGACACCAATCTGGCAGTCATGCTCCAGCAGCTGCAGCATACTGCCAGATTGGCTCCAGTGATGAGGAGGAAGGGGATGATGAGGTCACTGACTCCACGTGGGTGCCTAATAGGAGAGAGGAGGAGGAGGAGGATGAGGAGGAGGCACATCTCCAACGAGGCAGGATTCCCTTGGGTGGCCAGCGTATGGGCAGCACACCGACGGAATCACACCGCAGAGCTCCGCCTGTGCAGGGCGCTGCCTCTGCCCGTCATTCAAAAAGTTCTTTGGTGTGGGCCTTTTTTGAGGCGAGTGCATCAGATCGCACAGCTGCTGTTTGCAACATATGTCTCAAGCGTATATCGCGTGGCCAAAACATCAGCCGCTTGGGCACCACATGCTTGATCAGACATATGTTGACCTGCCATGCAGCTCGTTGGCAAGCCTACCTTAAAGACCCACACCAAAGAACAAAGCGGACCTCTCCTTGCACTGCATCAGCTGGGATCTCCAACCCCAGTATACCTTCAGTCCTCTCTGAAACCTGCACTGAGAGGAATGAAGGTGTAGAATTAGGTGTGTCACAGCCAAGTACTTGCGGCCACTCTGCTAGCAGTACACCGACGTCCGATTCTAGCAGGCAAATTTCCCTGCCCCAGCTGCTGGACCGTCGAAAGAAGTTCACTCCCAGCCATCCACATGCCCAGCAGTTGAATGCTAGCTTGGCTAAATTGCTAGCGCTTCAACTGCTGCCTTTTCAGTTGGTAGACTTGGCCCCCTTCCGTGAGTTTGTGCAATGTGCGGTTCCTCAGTGGCAGGTTCCCAAACGCCACTTTTTCTCACGGAAGGCGATTCCGGCTCTCTACAGGCATGTGGAAGGCAATGTCTTGGCCTCGCTGGACAGGGCGGTCAGCGGTAAGGTGCATATTACCGCTGACTCATGGTCCAGCAGGCCCATTGGGTCACTCTTTTGGCAGCTGGGAAGGATGCAGGACAAGGTGCAGTAGTGTTGGAGGTTGTTCCGCCGCCACGCCTCCAAAATTCTACTACTGGTTGTGACACACCTCTCTCCTCCACCCCCTCCTCTTCTTCTTCCTCCATGGCCTCTTCCTGTGGTTTGTCCTCGGAACCAGCGGTGCTCCGTAGGCGTTCAAGGGGCTACGCAAGTACGCAGGCAAAAAGATGCCATGCCGTGCTTGCGCTGGTGTGTTTGGGGGACAGGAGCCACACTGGGGCAGAGGTCCTGTCTGCTCTGCAGGGGCAGGCCGAGAGGTGGTTGACGCCACGCCAGCTTAAACCAGGAATGGTGGTTTGCCACAATGGCACCAACCTCCTCTCCGCCCTCCGACAGGGACAACTGACCCATGTGCCCTGTGTGGCTCACGTCCTTAACCTGGTGGTGCAGCGGTTCTTGGGCAGGTACCCGGGCTTACAGGATGTCCTGAGGCAGGCCAGGAAAGTCTGTGTGCATTTCCGCAGATCTTATAATGCCAGTGCTCGCCTGGCTGAGCTGCAAAAGGAGTTGAACCTGCCCAAGAACCGCCTTATATGTGACATGCCCACCAGGTGGAACTCAACGTTGGCCATGCTGCAGCGGCTGCACACGCAGCAGAGGGCCATCAATGAGTACCTGTGTGACTACGGCACCAGGACAGGGTCAGGGGAGCTCGGGTTTTTTTCACCACGCCAGTGGGGCATGATCAGGGATGCATGCACTGTCCTGGCACCATTTGAGGAGGCCACGAGGATGGTGAGCAGTGACAGTGTTGGAGCACACGCTGCGTGGAATAATGGACAGGGCACTTGAGGCAGAACAGAGGCAGGAAGAGGAGGACTTCCTTGCCTCTCAAGGCCCCCTTTACCCAGACAGTGTTCCTTCTGTCCCAGCCATCGCACAGGAAGAAGAGGAGGAGGAGGAGGAGGAGGAGGAGGAGGAGGATTGTGTCAGCATGGAGGTGGAGGCTGGCACTCAGCATCATCAGCAGCAGTCTTTTAGGGATGATTTACAGTCCCAAGAAACCAGTGGACTTGTACGTGGCTGGGAGGGGGTGGCTGCGGATCATGTCGTCCTTAGTGACCCAGAGGACTCCGGACTGAATGCCTCAGCTAACCTACGCTGCATGGCCTCCCTGATCCTGCAAAGTCTGCGGAAGGATCCTTGTATTCTTCGAAACAAGGAGAGGGACCATTACTGGCTGGCCACTCTCCTTGATCCACGGTACAAGGGTAAGGTTGCAGACCTTATCTTACCGTCGCAGAGGGAGCAGAGGATGAGACAACTCCGGGAGGCCTTGCAGAAAGGTCTGTGCAACGCGTTCCCAGAGACTGGGAGGTTACAAACTCCTGGTCCTGGACAACGAGTTGCTGAGGCTTCGGCCAGTCAAAGAAGGAGCGGTGGGGAAGGTGGCCGTCTGACCGATGCGTTCAGACAATTCTTTAGTCCGCAGCCCCAAAGTATGATCGGTTCCAGCAACCATCGCCAGCGTCTGATATACATGGTGCAGGAATACCTAGGGGCAAGGTCAGACTTGGACACCTTCTCCACCGAAAATCCTCTGGCTTACTGGGTCTTGAGGATGGATCACTGGCCAGAGCTTGCACAGTATGCAATTGAGCTACTGGCCTGTCCTGCATCCAGCGTTCTTTCAGAACGCACATTCAGTGCTGCTGGAGGATTTGTCACGGATCACAGGGTGCGCCTGTCCACCGACTCGGTTGATCGACTGACTTTCATCAAGATGAACCAGTCTTGGATCACCACCAGCTACCACACACCTGATGCTGATATAACAGACTAATTGATTTTAAAATGTCACATCCCTTCAAGACTGATGCTGATGCTGAGTGCCTGTGCTGTTATGTTGACTGGCTATCCTCCTCCTCCTCCTCAATGATACGATTAATGATGATAGCTTGGAAGATCATTTTGGTTTATGGGTGACGCCACCAGTGGCTAAGGCCCAATTTTTCAGCCCCTGTTTAACAGGGGCGTGTAATTACAATTTTTGATGCAATACTTTGCAACAGGCCTCATTGCTGTGCTCCAAGTACAGTATCTGTGAGGGGGTTGCAGTGTTGTGCCACCAGTGCCTAAGGCCCAATTTTTCAGCCCCTGTTCAACAGGGGCATGCAATTATAATTATTGATCTAATAATTCACAGCAGGGCCCATTGCTGCGCCCACCAAGAGTAACTGTCAGGCCTTACAGTGTTGTGGCACCAGCACCACCATCACCACCACCACCACCACCAAAGGCCCAATTTTTCAGCCCCTGTTCAACAGGGGCATGCAATTATAATTATTGATCTAATAATTCACAGCAGGGCCCATTGCTGCGCCCACCAAGAGTAACTGTCAGGCCTTACAGTGTTGTGGCACCAGCACCACCATCACCACCACCACCAAAGGCCCAATTTTTCAGCCCCTGTTCAACAGGGGCATGCAATTATAATTATTGATCTAATAATTCACAGCAGGGCCCATTGCTGCGCCCACCAAGAGTAACTGTCAGGCCTTACAGTGTTGTGGCACCAGCACCACCATCAAAGGCCCAATTTTTCAGCCCCTGTTCAACAGGGGCATGCAATTATAATTATTGATCTAATAATTCACAGCAGGGCCCATTGCTGCGCATACCAAGAGTAACTGTCAGGCCTTACAGTGTTGTGTCAACACCACCACCACCACCACCACCAAAGGCCCAATTTTTCAGCCTCTGTTCAACAGGGGCATGCAATTGTAATTATTGATCTAATAATTCACAGCAGGGCCCATTGCTGCGCCCACCAATAGTAACTGTCAGGCCTTACAGTGTTGTGGCACCAGCACCACCATCAAAGGCCCAATTTTTACTACCACTGATCAACAATTATATGTTATTACAATTCCTGATATAATAGTTGACAGCAGGGCGTTCCAGCACCCACCAAGAGTAACTGTGAGTGCTTACAGTGTTGTGCCAACACCAACACCTAAGGGGCCAATTTCTGCAGAGTATATACGGCAGGTCCCTACTTTCAAACATCCAACCTTCAAACGACTCCTACTTGCAAACGGAAGAAGACAACAGGAAGTGAGAGGAAATCTACCCCTTGGAAGGAAAATTCTCTCCTGTAAGAATTAATATGGGAGAAAGGTGTCTCCTCTCTACTGATGCTTTATCACCAATCCTTGTTTCAATAAAAACACCACATTTCAAAAACAGTTGTCATTGGGACGCAAAGTGAGGTGAAATGTTCTGAACAGGGGCACAGACAGCAAAAAAAATGTTACAGGGGTGATAACCCTTCCCTATGTTTTCCAAAAAGCTTAAAAAAAGGAATTTGGCATGGAGCCAGACTTAAACAATGTAGCTGTTCAAAATTACAAACAGATTCTACATAAGAACAAACCTACAGTCCCTGTCTTGTATGCACCGCCTGTATACGGCTGTTCAGAGTATAAAGGGCCTTTTTTATTTTGTGTGCGGGGTTCCCCTTAATATCCATACAAGACCCAAAGGGGCTGGTAATGGGCTGGGGTGGGGGTTGATGGGGTAGCTATGCCATTTTTCTTAAAGATTTTCATCCATATTACCGGGACCAGACATTACATTAAAGCCGCAAGCAGTTTTAAATGGCTTTTTTTTCCTTTAGAATTTTTATTTTGTGCAGGGACAGTTCTAAACACGGGAAACACGTGGCACTTCACAGGCATACTTTAGACACCCCCCAGGTACAATATTTAAAGGAATATTTGACTTTTTTTTTCACTTTATGCATCATTAAAATGACTGCTCCCGGAAAACGTCCGTTTTTAAAACTTCTTTTTGCATTGATACATGTCCCCTGGTGCAGAACCCGGGTTCCCAAACCCTTTTTAGGACAATAACATGCATAATAGTCGTTATAATTAGCACTTTAGAATCCGAACGTTCGCATCCATTGTATTTAATAGGGTTCTAATGTTCGTGCGAACTTTCGGTCCGTTCGCGGGTTCTGGTGCAAACCGAACCCGGGGGTGTTCGGCTCATCACTAGTGAAGTCATACGGGGGGGGGGGGGGGGACGTGAAGGAGGAAATATAACAAGCTCAGTTTTAGAAAGATTGAGTTTGAGGAAGTGGTGTGACATCCATACCGATATGTCATTCAGTAAGTTTGAGATCTGTGAGGAGATCGAGGGGGTGAGTTGAGTGTAGAGAGAAAGATCTGGGTGTCGTCAGCATAGAGGTGGTATTGGAAGCCATGGGAGGTTATCAACTGGCCCAGGGAAGAGGTATAGAGCGAGAATAGGAGAGGCCCAAGGACGGAGCCTTGGGGTACCCCCACAGAAAGAGGAAGAGGAGCGGAGGAGATGGAGTTGTAAGTGACACTGAAAGTGCGCTGGGATAGGTAGGAGGAGAACCAGGATAAAGCAGAATCACGGAGGCCAAGGGAGTGTAATTTGCTGAGGAGGAGCAGGTGGTCAACTGTGTCAAAGGCAGCAGAGAGGTCTAAAGCCTCGTACACACGGTCGGACTTCCATCGGACTTTTCCGTGTTTTTTTGTCCGAACGGAGTTGGTTGGGAACACCCATAGCATACACACGCTCGGACTTTTCTGCAAACTTTCTTAAAACTTCTTACAACATCACGTGTTTTTTCTGATCTTTACTGCCACCCTTTGGTCAACTTCTGCTATTGTTGGTTGATTTTAACATTAGTTGTTTTGTCCATCGGACTAAAGTCCGATGGTTATCTGTACACACGGTCGGACTTTGCTCCATCGGACTTTTGTTGGGCAAAAGTTTGTCCGTTTGCAGACCCAACTTTTGTCCGATGAAATCCAAAACCAAACGAAAAAAGTTTGTCCGATGGAGCGTACACACGGTCGGATTGTTGGTCCAACTTGCTTAAAACGAAGTTTGTTGGGCAAAAGTCCGACCGTGTGTACGGGGCTTAAGAGTATGAGTATGGAGTCATAGATATCCCACCAGTTAGTAGATCATTGGTGAGTTTTAGTAGGGCAGTTTCAGTAGAATGTTGTGGGCAGAAGCCAGACTGTAGAGGGTCGAGAAGGTTGTTGTCCGTGAGGTAGCGACTCATTCGGTCATGGACAAGGCATTCGATGAGCTTGGAGGCAAACGGGAGCAGGGAGATGGGTCTTAAGTTATTCAAGCCGGTGGGGTCTAGTGAGGGTTTTTTAAGTATGGGGGTAACCAGTGCATGTTTGAGCGGGGAAGGAAAGGTGTCGGAGGAGAGGAGAGGAAGAGGTTAATATGGTGTAGTCAGAGTCAGAGATGGCTGACACTAGCTTTCACTTTTGTTCAGACAGCATCTGCATCCAAGGCTCTTTTTTTTTACAGGTAATACCAATTATATTTAATAGTGATTTATATTAAAACAAAAGGTTCATGAGTTTCTTAGTGAATGCAATCAATCAGCATACTATATCCCGCCCCCATGGAGGAGGAGAGAGGGAGTGGGCTGTCATTTACCACCATGTATACACCCACATGTGTGACTCTATAGTCATCTGGGCTGCTCAGATAAGAAAAAGGAGGAAATTAAGAGTTTAGAAGAGAACTGAAATAGGAGCATGCTCAGTAGAGGACACCAGCTGGTTTACACAATCTCAAGCTGCAGTGGGGACACAAAGAAGATGGGAGGGACAGCTGAACAAAAGTAAATTTCACTGTACACAAAACTAATGCTCTAGTGGCTTTGTGAGTATGAACCCTCTGGTATGAAGCATGTAATGGGAGTTTTTCATAGTCTGGATTGAACGACACTTTCAGGCTCGGTTCACATATATGCGAATAAAACACGTTTTTAACCGCATTCGATTTGCATAACATGTGAATCGGACCAGCTTTCAATAGAGCCGGTTCACACATGTCTAGGGCGCTCGTGGTCCGTTTCTGAAAAGGGTCATGTGTGAGTTTGGGTCCGGCTTAGGTGAGAATTCAAGTGTGAATCCGCACCTGAACTAGTGAACAAAACTGGACCGGACTTCACACTGCGAACAGCAGTCAGATGTGTGAACCCAGCCTAAATCAGTGTGTTGCAATAAATCGTAACACCAGTGCATTGCGTTAGACCTTCACATTAGTGCATGAAATTTTTACATCAGTTGGCTGAATCCTAACATCAGTGCATTGCATAAGATTTTTAGTGCGTTGTATTTTCACATCAGTTTGTCAGATTGCCGAGGCACCATCCCAGAGCGTCAGAGTGCATTGAGTCGGCGCTGGCAGCGGAGGAAGCAGGCGGCCGTGGAGAGAGCAGGAGCTGCATAAACCGATACTTCCTCTGTAGCGCCGACTCCTGTCCCAGACAGAGTGCACTTCGCCTGGGATCTTTCTAGCAGCCTGGAGAGCGATGCCAGAGGAAAAGGTCAATCTATTAAACATCACATACACTGCACTTCTGCAATGGGCACATTAGGGTTAATAACTATTAGGCTTTTACCCTTTTGTATCTCTTGACCCTCCCTCTTAGATTGTAAGCTCTAAGGAGCAGGGTCCTCTGATTCCTCCTGTATTGAATTGTATTGTAACCGTACATTGTAAAGCTCTGCGCAAACTGTTGGCGCTATATACAGTGCTTTGCAAAAGTATTCACCCCCCCCCCCCCCCCCCCTTGGCATTTTTCGTGTTTTGTTGCCTCACAACCTGGAATTAACATGGATTGTTTGAGGATTTGCATCATTTATTTATTTTTTATTGTGAAGCAAACAACAAATAGGACAAAATAACAGAAAAAGTCAATGTGCATAACTATTCACCCCCCTAAAGTCAATACTTTGTAGAGCCACCTTTTGTGGCTATCACAGCTTCAAGTCGCTTTGGATAAGTCTCTATAAGCTTGCCACATCTTGCCATTGGGATCTTTGCCCATTCCTCCTGGCAAAACTGCTCCAGCTCCTTCAAGTTGGATGGTTTGCTCTTGTGAACAGCAATCTTTAAAGCGGAGTTCCACCCTAAAGTGGAACTTCCGCTCATAGGATTCCTCCCCCCCTCCGGTGCCACAATTGGCACCTTTCAGGGGGAGGGGGGACAGGATAACTGTCAAAGACAGGTATCCTTTCCCACTTGCGGGAGTCGTGACACGGCCATGACGTCACTGTGGGGCTCCCTCCTCCTCCTCCCCTGGCCGCCGGGCTAATAGGAGAGAGCAGTGGGCCTCGCGCATGCGCAGTAGGGTTCCCGGCATGAAGCCAAAAGGCTTCACTGCCGGGTTCCCTTACCCGCAATGGCGACGGCAGCACCCGACAGCTGATGGGAAACATCAGCTGCGTTGCCGACATCGAGGACACCAGGACAGGTACTGTATATACTCGAGTATAAGCCGAGATTTTCAGCCCTTTTTTTTGGGCTGAAAGTGCCCCCCTCGGCTTATACTCAAGTCAGTGTACCTGGAAATATTAAGAGGCTACGGGCGTCCATCATTTAAAACTCGCGGTCTCCTCCTGTCTTTTCTGTGATAGGCGGAACTCTGTCTGCTGAGAAATGCCTATCACGAACATTCTCTCATCCTCACCCATCCCAGCAGACACTGTGTTCAGTGTTCCGCCAATCACGGATGCCTTTTCATCCTCGGACAAGAGAACGTCCGTGATTGGCAGAACACTGATCACACTGTCTGCTGGGAAAATGAGTCCGAGGTTACGAGAACGTCCGTGATAGGCTGAACTGTGTCAGCTGAGAAACGCCTATCACGGAAGAGACAGGAGGAGACCGCGAGTTTTAAACAATGAATGGACACCCGCAGCCTCTCAATTTCAAGGTACAGTGACGATGGGCACAGTGAGTATGGGCACAGTGACAACGGGCACAGTGACGACGGGCACAGTGAGGTTGCAAATGGCCATTGTTGACCCTCTGTATTCTCACCCTCGGCTTATACTCGAGTCAATACGTTTTTTGGGGTAAAATTAGGTCCTCGGCTTATACTCGGGTCGGCTTATACTCGAGTATATACGGTAAGTCTCCATTTATTAAAAGCCAGCAGCTGCAGTATGTGTAGCTGCTGGCTTTTAATTTTTTTTTTTTTGCCCAGGGTTGCCCGGAACACCCCTTTAAGTCTGACCACAGATTTTCTATTGGATTGAGGTCTGGGCTTTGACTAGGCCATTCCAACAAATTTACATGTTTCCCCTTAAACCACTCAAGTGTTGCTTTAGCAGTGTGTTTGGGGTCATTGTCCTGCTGGAAGGTGAACCTCCGCCCTAGTCTCAAATCACACACAGAGTGATACAGGTTTTGCTCAAGAATATCCCTGTATAATTAGCACCATCCATCTTTCCCTCAACTCTGACCAGTTTCCCAGTCCCAACTGCTGAAAAACATCCCCACAGCATGATGCTGCCACCACCATGTTTCACTGTGGTGGTGGTGTTCTTTGGGTGATGTGATGTGTTGGGTTTGCGCCAGACATAGCGTTTTCTTTGATGGCCAAAAAGTAAAATTTTAGTCTCATCAGTCCAGAGCACCTTCCTCCATACATTTTGGGAGTCTCCCACGTGTCTTTTCGCAAACTAAAAACGTGCCATTTTGTTTTTTTGCTGAAAGTAATGGCTTTCTTCTGGCCACTCTGCCATAAAGCCCAACTCTAGGGAGCGTACGGCTTATTGTCGTCCTATGTACAGATACTCCAGTCTCTGCTGTGGAACTCTGCAGCTCCTTCAGGGTTACTTTAGGTCTCTGTGCTGCCTCTCTGATTAATGCCCTCCTTGCCCAGTCTGTGAGTTTTGGTGTGCGGCCGTCTCTTGGCAGGTTTGCTGTTGTGCCATGTTCTTTCCATTTGGTTATGATAGATTTGATGGTGCTCCTGGTGATCATCAAAGATTTGGATATTTTTTTCTAACCTAACCCTGACTTGTACTTCTCAACAACATTGTCCCTTACTTGTTTGGAGAGTTCCTTGGTCTTCATTGCAGTGTTTGGTTAGTGGTGCCTCTTGCTTAGGTGTTGCAGCCTCTGGGTCCTTATAAAAAGGTGTGTATATGTAATGACAGATCATGTGACACTTAGATTGCACACAGGTGGACATCATTTCACTAATTATGTGACTTCTGAAGGTAATTGGTTGCACCAGAGCTTTTTATGGGCTTTATAACAAAGGGGGTGAATACATACGCACATGCCAATTATTATTTTTTTATTTCTGAAAAATAGTTTTATGTATATATTTTTCTAATTTTACTTCACCAACTTAGGCTATTTTGTCCTGATCCATCACATATAATTTAAATTAAAAAAATATTGAACTAAGGGCTGTAATGTAACAAAATAGGTAAAAAGCCAAGGGGGGTAAATACTTTTGCAAGGCACTGTAAATCCTCTATAATAATTATATTAATGGGCTGCTTTTACACTGATGCACAGCACATCTGTGGGTTTCCTGCCATAGCCTTCTATTTTATCCTGCAGGTTTGGTGTGCTTTCAGAAAGTGCATCACACACGCAAGATATAATACTGTCTACAGCAAAGCACAGCTAACCTGCAGTAAAGCCAACTGTGCTGCACCTGGTGTACGGGTAAACCGCAGCACATCAGTGTGAAAGCAGCCTTAGGGCAACCCCATCCCATGCTTCCAGTGGCCCGTGCGGCATCCATTCTGTTTTACACTTGGACAGGAGGGGCACTGGGGGCAGCATATACCAAAATCAATGCTCTCCATTTTCCTTTTGCAACCGCTGAATGCCGGCTTCTTCTCCAATACCTCCTGCCGCCATTCAGCGGCTGCAGGAGGGAAATTTTCGATATGCTATTCATCCTGCGACCAGTTACCAAATCACGTAAGTGGCCCTCGCTCTTCAAAAGGTTGAATACCCCTGAGATAGAGCTTCAAATCAGTGCGTTAGGTCTTCATATCAATGTGTTAAATCATCACATTAGCATTACATCGTCACATCAGTGAATTAAATCTTCACATCAGTGCGTTACACTAGATCTTCACATCAGTGTGTTACGTTAGAGCTTCACATTAGTACATTAGATCTTTACACTGGTGCATTAATATTTAATGCACTGATGTGAATATATAACATAAACGCATTGCATTAGATCTTCACATCAATGCATTGCATTAGATCTCATTAGATCTTCACATCAGTGCATTAAATATTAACATAAACACATTGCATTAGATCTTCACATTAGCGCATTGCATTAGATCTCATTAGATCTCATTAGATCTTCACATTAGTGCATTGCATTAGATCTCATTAGATCTTCACATCTGTGCATTAAATATTAACATAAACGCATTGCATTAGATCTTCACATTAGTGCAGGGCCATCTTTAACACCTGGGCCCATTCACTGTTGTGGGGCCCAAGGAATCTTCCCCTTGACCCCACACTGCCCCCAAATAGTTGATAAGTGGATTAGGAGGGGCCCAAGAAAATGTTTGCCCAGGGTCCAATCAATATTAAAGACGGCCCTGCACCAGTGCATTGCATTAGATCTCGTTAGATCTTCACATCAGTGCATTGCAAACTTGGATGGTTTTTCCGACGGAATTCCGCTCAAGCTTGGCTTGAATACACACGGTCACACAAAAGTTCTCTGAACTTTCGACCACCAAGAACGCGGTGACGTACAACACTACGACGAGCCAAGAAAATGAAGTTCAATGCTTTCGAGCATGCGTCAAATTGTTTCCGAGTATGCGTAGGAATTTTGGAATTGGAAATTCCGTTTGGATTTTTTTTCCGTCAGAAAAATAGAGAACCTGCTCTCAATCTTTTGCTGGCGTAAATTCCGACAGCAAAAGTCCGATGGAGCATACACACGGTCGGAATTTCCGACCAAAAGCTCACATCGGACTTTTGCTGGCGGAAATTCCGATCGTTGTGTACATGGCATTAGATCTTCACATCAGTGCGTTGCGTTAAATACTCATTAGAGCTTCACATCAGTGTGTTTTTCAAGTCATAACTCCATATTTTCCATGTGCCTGCAGAAAGAAGGTGCATGTACAACACACACAAAACGCATATATTATACATCTTTCGTTGTGCTACGTTTTGAAGCACAGCATTAAAAATGGTCCAAAAACACATTATGCACTTTGAGGAAAACACATGTGCGTTTTCTAATGTGATGGTCTAAAGGGGCCCTATATAAGCATGTATAAAGGGGAGCTCTACTCTGACATAGGGCTATTACTGCAAAGTGGACCTGTCATTGACACTCGTAGAAGATTCATAAAGTTGGTGGTAGATGACACCTCATATCGTCTTACCAAGATTCCATGGGACCCCTGATGTGTCCAGAATACAGATATTCTCCTTATGGTTAATCTGCACTTAGGGATGTCCTGTTGGGGGGTACATTGTGAGCTCTGTGTGCGTCCCTCTGTTTATTCACACTGCACATGAGTTCAGGGTTACCCCCTTTACAGGTGAGGAATCTTTATAGGTGGAGCTTCACCAATATTAGCTCCTTGAGGCATATTGTATGGTGACAGGTCCTCCTTGAAGACCAGCAGCTCCTGAAAAAAGAACACTTCACCTCCCCTCTGAATAATGACTATTCAGTTATTTGCCTTTTATACACACAAGTGACACTTATTAGCAGGGCTATTCTTTAAATTCAAAATGTAATGCATGTATTTTTTTCCATAATCTGTGTGGGAGGGTCTGTAATCCTTCCTAATTTGTCCAATCTCCGGCATCCCTTGATCTCCTGCTGATGTTTCATCTCAGTGAGAACTGATTTGATAGGAATTTTGTGTCCGTCACTCCTTCTCCCCTATCTGCTTTTCTTTTTTTCTACCTGTAGCTCTAACAGTCTCATGTTTCAAGTAAGAGTAAGAAAAAGAGCGTTCTTCTGCTGTCTCTTTTGTTGATCCCCAGAAGCAGAGAAGGAGCCCCTTTTATTGTTCTTCCTGTACCCCGGGCAGTCTGATATCTGATACGATTGGCGGAGGACGCACGGCCTGACATTTTCTCTGCAGCTAAAACAAGCAGAGCGAGCGCGCTGTGTCAATAAGAGATTGGCCGAGCGGTAGCTGAGCCGGGAGCCCCTCCGTCTTACGCCTTAAATGTTTCCAGGTGTTTGTGCTGCGCTCTGCGAGGTGAGTGTTAGTGCAGGTGGCCTGGCGGGAACTTTACGGCTTTGCGTGCGTCAGGCGCTGGGACCCCCTCCAGGCGACCGCGGAGGATTTGGGGGGGGGTGGGGAGCGTTTCCGAAACCCCCTATTACTGTTGCAATCAGATCTCACTTCAAGCCAGGCTGCTGGAAATTTGCAGACATTGGAACCGCTTTTTGTCTTCTCTTGTTACACAAAACGTCATTCACACGTCGTGGGCCCCGGGGTCACCGACCTCATTTTATGGATATATGAAAACAAGGTTTGTGGGACTTTTAAGGCGCAAGAAAAAAAAAATATAGAAAAATATAAATGTAATAAGTTAAAATTGATTTAGAATGAATACCTAAGATGACATTCAAAAATGGATAATTATATACAAGGTCCATTTGAGAGAGAGAGCTTCTGAGGCGTAGTTCTTTGTAACAGGGAAAACACGGGATATATATAAATTTGAGGTTCCATTGGGATTACCTTCTTTCCGGTTGTTGTCTCTCCACCTTCCTCCGATAGAAGTGGAATTTTGCTGTAGCCTTAATATTCACTGTTGGCTAAATAAGATGGACCTACGATGCACCCTCATATCATGCATTATCCCTCTCTATGGTACTACCAGTTGATCCAATTTTATCTTGGTGTTTACCTATCTACTAAATACACAGTGATCATATACATTGTGCCTGATATCAAAGTTCTCCTGAAGAAGCCAACTAAACGGCGAAACATGTAGAGACTAATCAGTTTTGCACCCTTTTTTGTATATCAATGATCTATTTTTTGAATGTCATCTTATGTATTCATTCTAAATCAATTTTAACTTATTAAATTAATATTTTTCTATATTTTTGTCTTTCTTGCACCTTAAAAGTCCCACAAACCTTGTTTTCATATACTGGTATATATTAAGAGATGTGGCGCTATTACATTTCTCAGTAGCCCAGCCCAAAAAAAAAAAAAAAAAATTCTTCTTGGTATATGGATGAATACTATCCTAACTTTTTTTTTTTTGGGGGGGGGGGATTTTGGAAGGGTTCGACCCCCTGTCAGGTGTTTATTGCTGCTTTGTCTCTGCTAGGGAGACCCACCCTCTCTATTTGTCTTTGGAATCAAGGGCGTAACTACAATTTTTGGGGCCCCATAGCAAAATGTTGGTGCCCCCCTCTTCCCAAGTGACCTTTTCCTGTGACACCTGGCAATTGGGACAATAGTGTAATTGGTTCTAACATAAAGTATAGAAGTAGACAAAGTAAAGGCAGCAGAAGAGTTTTCGCATAGTCAGTACATTACTAGGGAACAGAACTGTGGATAGAAGTTGTCATAGAAGAGCAGAGGTGCAGGGATTTCCCTTTAAGCCTAGATTCACACTGATGTGGTGCAGGGAACCCAGAGGCGGCTCTTTAATTAGGCAAATTAGGCGGTCGCCTAAGGCCTCGCACTCACAGGGGCCTCGCGGTTGCCTAACTCACCCAATGCATTACCCCAGTTTTGAGGGACAGGGGACCTTAACGCTGCTGTGCTCAGGCAGCTTTAAGAGCCCTGACTCAGGAGCGGGGCCGCCAGCGTCCCTAACGACCAGTGAATATCGGTAACACCACCCCTTGTGACGTCAATGACCCAGCATGCCCTCAGTCAATGATGTCACAAGGGGGCGGGTTCACCAGGTGACATCACCGGGTGGCCCCCGCCCCTTAGTTATTAAAGAGCAGGATCTGGGGGGCTTCCAGATTCTGATAAGCCCCCTGCCCGCAGACCCCCACAACCACCGTCCAGGGTTGTGGGAAGAGGCTCTTGTCCTTGAATTATTTTTCCCCATCATGGGCGAGAGTGGGGCCCCATGTCAAGTTTTGCCTAAGGCCTCACAAAGCCTAGAGCCGCCTCTGAGGGAACCCCATGTGATTAGGACAGGAATCGCACCGCATTCCTCTTCAAATTACATGCGATTCTTGGCAGTGCGATTTGAGCCCAGTCATTTTGTATGTACAGTACCTTTTTTTTGCCGCACTGGAATCAGATCGCGTGTCCACACCCATGTGATCTGATTCAGACAATCGCAAACGATTGCAAACGTTTTTTGGGGTGTCGCTAACTTAACATTGACACCTGCAGCGGTTTGCATGAATGGACTGCGATTGTGATGCCGTGCGGGAAACACACAGAAATTGCTGCGAATCCTGCACCGAATCAGTGTGAACCAGGACTTAAAGGTGAGCCTGCTGAACGTGACCCAGCCTGCTGAAAAATATCTGATTAAATATAATCCATTTTACCTCCTTCTGATCTCTTGTTTTGTCTTATTCACCAGCAGAGGGTTTATTTTTTTCGCGAATTGCAGGAAGAGGACGGAGATGAAGGGGGGAGGGAGGGGGATCTGGAATCCTCATCATGCCGCCCTGGAAATACAAGCCTTCTTCTTCCATTTGTGAGGTGGCTTTGAAGTTCGAAGCTGGATGAGAATTGCAGAGTGCACAGGCTGCTAGTTAAACATCTGACGGAAGCTGCAGCTACTTGTGGGTTGTTGTGTATTGTGCGCTGCCATTTGCTGCGTCAGTCCTGATGTCATCAAGATGGGTGACCCAAAGGGGGGTGATTTTGTAGCTTTGCAGGTCAGTCAGGGACATCTATGATATAGATCCTGCGCTAGAAAAAATGAACAATCAAACCCATATAAAACATAAAATATAACAAAAACATTGTGTTGATTTACTAAAGCAGTGGATCTCATCTCCTGTCCTCAGGACCCACTAACAGGCCAGATTTTAAGTATTACCTTGGAGATGCAGAATACAATACTGCAATCACTGAGCAGCAAATGATATCGCCTGGGATGTTTTTCAGCTATCTTGCAAACCTGGCCTGTTAGTGGGCCCTGAGGACAGGAGTTGAGAACCACTATACTAATGGGAAAAAGACCTTGCTTGTTTCACCTTGCAAGTGCAGTTGCTCTAGAGCTTAGTAAATAAGCAGAAGCTTTGCTGACTTCCATCCTCCAATCATGTGCAAGCAAAAATGCTGTTTTTTTTCCCTTGCACATGATTGGGTATTCTTGTGCACAATCTATTTGCCTTTAGTAAATCATCCCCCAAGTGTTAGATTAGTTCAACAGTCCACCAGAAGTGAGATCATGTTCATACTGTATATCCAGTGTGCGCCAACCACCATGTGAAATCAAGGCTGCTTACCAGACACATAAAGTGGTTGTAAACCCTTACACACCACTTTTACCTACAGGTAAGCCTATAATAAGACTTACCTGTAGGTACCGTGAATATCTCCTAAACCTGCACCGTTTAGGAGATATTCACTGTATCAGCATTTGCCGATGATGTCATCGGCATCTGCGCACTGAAGAAACAGCTCGCTCGTACCGTTTCTTCAGCTGCTGTGCCATTACTGGTGGCTCCTGCGTGCATGCGCGGGAGTGACGTCATCATGGCTTCAGCCAATCACAGCGCCGGAGCCCGCGATACCCAGGAAATAACTCCGGGAGACATGTCACCGGCCACAGCGGTGTGCTGGGACCGCTGCGGGGGTTTCGATCTAAGGTAAGTATTTCATGATGAGCTAGTATGCTATGCATACTAGCTCATTATGCCTTTGTCTTGTAGTTTTTTTGGGGGGGGTTTTTCTTTCGTGGGTTTACAACCACTATAAGGCTCGTACACACCATATGAAAATCGGAAGTAAAATTTCGTCCAACGAAAGATCTGCCGATTTTCAGATTGTTAGTATGGTGCTTTCGATAGCCGATTCCAGTTTTTCCTCCGACAAAAGCTTAATGTGCAGACTATAAAAATTTTGGCGTACGTGAACTCTACGTTCGATTTTCTTATAGTTAGTACAGTTTTTGTACAAAAAAATTTGTAAGAGCAAGACTGCGCATGCTCAGAAACAAAAGAATACATACAATACTATTCAACGATTAACGTCACTTATGACCTTGTATTCTGTCATACGAGAATTTTCGTATGGTGAGTACTCTTTCACTTTCGACATGAGACTAGCATGCAACAAAAAACAGATGAACGGTCATCCGAAAATCTGATTGTGTGTACGAGGCTTTAGACTTCACATTATAGGAGGTCCAAGTCAGCATCAGTTCATTACAAATCACCACATGGATGGATGAACGGTTCCAGCTCCCCTTTCCTCACAGCCAAATGTTCTTCAGATCTCTCATATATGGAAATGGCATGCACAGAACGATCACTAAATCGCTTGCTTTAAACCAGTATGATCACCACACACATACCAAGGAAAAAGTAAGGATATTTAAAAGTGTAGTACTATATATAAAATGTATTACTAAAAACCAAATAAAATACTCACAAACAAAGAAGCAAATTACATTGCGTAATGACGTCACCACTACACTCAGCCCTTTGCGTGTGTTGTCCGACGGGACGTCTTCCAGGGGCAACAGAGTCAGGGACATGGTCGGCTAATAGCACAAGATACTACAACACACAAAAAAAAACAGAACGTAGATACGTAAACGGCTAAATATAATGTCACAGATGAAACTGTTTTCTATTGGCCGTAAAGCTGCACAATTAATCGTTAAAAAATCGTGATCTCGATTCAACCCCCCTGACGATCTCCAATTCAGAGTTTGCTGATTCTTTCATATAACAAGTGGAAAGACTTATCAGCTGTGAAAAGAAAATATCTGGGCAGTCTGCCAAGTTTTTAACAGGAAACATTGTAACTAATGCTTCCAGATCAAAGGGATAAACTTCTGTGTGTAAAGAAAAAATCAGTTTGTAACATGAAACATTGTAACTAACTTCCTTTTTAGAAGAAATGCAGGAAGTTTAACCACTAAGGCTCCATGTACACTGGACGCTAACAAAAAGCTATAAAAAACGCCAGTAGCTTTGCAGGGAGCCTTTCAACATTTTTTTGCGTTTTTGCAATAGCGTTTATTAGCGTTTTTCAGTGTTGCGTTTTTTAGCTTTTTTTTTTTTTCAATGGATCAAAAAACGCTGGCGAGTTGCGTTTTTGAGCGTTTTTGAGTGTTTATTCGCGTTATTAGTGTTTTTCGGCGTTTTGGGTTTTTTTCCCGACCGAAAAACGGCACTTTAAAAGCGAATTTCTTGCGTTCAGAAAAAAGCCCATTAACTCCACTGCTCATTAACGCTAAAAAACGACCATGTGTGGTGGGCGTGTCCGGATGTAGAGCAAGGAAGACGTGTTGCTGAGGAGCTCCATACATCCTGACCTAATCTGCTGCCATCCTGCCTTCCCACCGCCCGGGTGAGCCCTCAAACTTACCTTGCGGGTTCCTGAAAGTCCTCTGCCTCGGCCACATCCTGTATTTTTGGCCCTGGTCACCCGATCGTGCCGATACCGGGACTTGCGGCTGGCTCTGTGCTCCCGGGACCCGCCGCCATCTTGCGGCCTGCTGTCATTCTCTGAGCCTCTGGGCTCAATTGCCGTGGTTTGCGGGGCTGGAGGTGCCCTATCCACGCACACCGAGGGCACCAGTGGTGGGGAAGGTGATCCGGACCTGCGCTGCGACCGCCTGGGGGCCTCGGGAGGTTGATTGCCCGGGCCTGCGGCCTACACACATCTTGCGGCCTACCGCGATTTCAGCAGCCTCCGTCCTCGATTTCTGAGTGCCGCGGGACGCGCGGCGGACGGGCACGTCCTCCTGAGCCACCATCCGTGCGGGGGGGGGGGGTTGGCACTGCATCCGACGATTTTCGGAGGGCTGCTCCTCCGCATCCACACCTGCAGCCCGCAGCCATCTTCCGGCCTCCTGACCGGCCCCATCCATCGGACGCAGGTATACCTCCCCTCCTCCTGGGATCCTTTGGGCGATTGACTGCTTCACAATACTGCGGGGGGGGGGCTGCCCCACTCCTGCACCTCTCCACCCTGTCACTGCTGTGCCCCCCCATCCTCCCCTTTGGACTGAGCCCCCCTGCCCACGAACCCCTCCCCCCCCCCCTGAACTTTCCCTAATCTTGGGGTAAGGCTTGGATGGGCCGCCCTAGGACCCGCTACTCCACAAATAAGGGCCCGAAGGCTCCTCACATACCCCCGTCAGCAGCTGTTTCGTCTCCACGGCGATCCTCGGCTGGGATGGCGGCCAATACGCAGATGGCTGCGGAGTCGGGGGTGGCGGCGCCACCCACGGGAGTGGAGATCCTGGCAGCCATCACATCCTGTAAGGAAACTCTGACATCTAAGATTGATTTTTTGACAGTGGATGTCGGTCTTCTCCGTCAAGATATGGATAAATTTCGCTCTCGCATCGCAGAGGTGGAGGACAGGGTCTCTGTGGTGGAGGATACGGTCCGGTCAGACTCCAGGGAGATACGGGCCCTCCAAATTCAAGTGAAAGCGCTGCAGGAGCGCGTGATAGACACCGAGAACCGCCTCAGGTGGAACAACATCCGCATAATTGGACTGCCCGAGAGGGCCGAGGGCCCTAGGCCTGCTGAATTTACTGAGCAATTACTGACCACCCTGTTTGACCTGGGTGCCCCGGCATCTACCTTTGTGGTTGAAAGAGCCCACAGGGTTCCACCGCTCCCTCCGAGACCTGGGGCCCCTCCACGCCCCTTCCTGCTACGAATGCTGAACTACCGGGACCGGGACCGCATTCTTGCGGCGGCACGAGCCATGCCTGACATTAAGTATGAGAATACCAGACTACTTTTCTTCCCAGACTTCTCTCAGGAGGTACAGCAACGTCGCAAGTCCTTCACTGATGTGAGACGCCGGCTCCGGGAGAAGGGAATACGCTTTGGCCTGTTGTATCCCAGCAGACTGCGAGTCACTGACGGTAGCGACACTCATTTCTTTGATACCCCGGAGGCGGCAGCGGCGTGGCTAGACGCCCGTTAACCATATACAGCCGAGGACCAACGGTGGAGTTCACCCGGCAGGGAACAGATGTGCTTCAACTATCCCATCAATGAACATCTCTCCTGTCTCCTGATGAATCCCAGCACTGCCCCCTTCTGTGCCCCCAATCCTGCTTATCCCTGCTGGCTTCCACCTTTGTTCCATCTACATAAATGTTCACTTCGGCTGATTGAACTTCCACTCACTCCTGCCTAAGGAGCTCCAATGGCAACTAACGAACTGCCTCGCTCATGAACCAAGGTGACCCAAGTTGTTCCCCTCTCCACACCTTGGACTCCCACCCAGAGTTGAGGCGGACTTCCCCGGAAACTTCTCCCTCACCTGCGGTCCTACGGGCCGACTTCTTGGGGTCGCAGTGACCTAAAGATTTCATGTTTTTCTCAGTTAAGGGACAAAACCCTGCATCAGTTTTTATGGCTCTTGGGCCCCTTTTTTTTGGCCCTTGACGTTAGGTTTGTATGGTGTTTGGGTAGGGTGTTTTATGTTCTGGGGAGGAGGGTTCAACTGTTATGAAGGTCCAGATAATTACTGTGTTGCTCAATTACCTTATGGGTCTCTGACCCCATTGAATAGGTGTGCCACTGCTGTGTTTACTTATATGTGTTGGGTTAATGGTCTCATCCTGCTTCTATTTCCCCCTGGTGTTCCTTGATGGCTCCTCCGGATGCTGAGCTCCTGACCGTTCTGTCATGGAATGTTCGGGGGCTCAACTCGAAGTTTAAGAGGTCACTCTTATTCCAATATTTGAAAATACATAATCCCCACATAGTGCTACTGCAGGAGACACATTTAACCGGCAGCAAGGTTCTGGCTCTGAAGAAGCCCTGGGTACAGAGGGCGCTTCATGCGACCTACTCTTCATATTCTCGTGGGGTGTCTATCCTGATTAGCAAACGTGTACCGTGTGTGATTCACGATGTTCATCTGGACCCCCAGGGAAAATTCGTTATGGTAGTTCTGAGTGTATATACCCAAAAGTATGTCATAGTGAATGTCTATTTGCCTCCCCCCAGTCAGGTGCAGACTCTGTACACTCTCTATGAGAAGCTGGCTCCGCATTGCCCAGCGCAGGTTCTGTTCATGGGAGATTTTAATGCTACGCTGTCCCATGACCTGGACAGGCCTTCCCCCCAATCCAATTTTAACTCTGATCTCGGAACGTGGGCTCAGGCCACGGAGTTCCAGGAGGCATGGAGATGGCTTCATCCCCAAGATAGAACGTACTCTTGTTTTTCGGCCACATTTCGAACCTCCTCCCGCATTGATCTGGCTTTTGCTAATTCCACCATGCTGGCTAACGTTCAAGAGGCATGTTATCTCCCCTCTGGCCTCTCTGACCATCACCCCCTTAAATTGACCATTAGGACCACCAGGTCGCGGAACAATGCCCTTTGGAGGTTGCAACCCCATTGGATCAACAACGATGCTGTCCACGACAGAGTTCTCTCCCCCCTGGGGGAATATTGGGCGCACAATGCGGGGTCGGCTTCTCTGGAGATGACCTGGGACGCCTCCAAGGCTCATAGCAGGGGTCAGTATATCTCGGCTGTGGTGGCGGTAAAGGTGGAACTGGGAGACGGGGTATCTGACCTGCAGCGTAGGGTGGATGAGGCACTGAATCAGTATTCAGCCTCGCCGACGGTTTCCAATTTTGAGCACCTGTCATCGCTTAGGCGAGAACTACATCTCCATGTTTCAGATGCCACTAGTCTTGGTATACAGGGTAGCAGACAGGCATACTTTGAACATGGAGACAAAAATAGCTAACTGCTGGCGATGTTAGCGCAGCAGGACAGGCCCTCAGCAGTTATATCGGAGATCCTCACGGCAGATGGCGCTTTAGCCACCTCTCAGGAGGATATTCTGTCTGCATTCAACACTTTCTACACCTCTCTCTATGTCTCTTCACTTCCTGACGGGTTTGATCCTATGCCTATGATCTCCCTGCTGGACACGTTGGCCCTGGGGTGGCTCTCTGACACGGAGAGGCAGCTCCTTGTCTCGGAGATCACCCCAGAAGAGGTCACACTGGCCATTAAATCTTTTCCGGCAGGTAAAACCCCAGGGCCGGACGGCCTGCCCATTGAGTACTATAGGGCCCACGCAGAATTGCTCGCCCCCAAACTAGCTCAGATGTTTCAAGCTTGCTTGAATCAAGACTCCTTGCCGCCCTCTATGAGAGAAGCCCATGTAGTTCTCATTCCTAAGCCTAATAGAGACCCTAAGTTCTGCGCCTCATACAGGCCAATTGCACTTCTCAACTGTGACCTTAAAATTTTGACCAAGTTATTGGCCACTAGACTCAACGTAGTAATAAAATCCCTGATTGACTCTGCCCAAACGGGCTTCATGCCCGGTAGATCTACAGACATTAACATACGCAGATTATTCACTAATATTCATGCCCCCCATACTAACCAGGGTACTAGAACCATTGCCACCTTGGATATAGAGAAGGCATTCGACACAGTGGAATGGGTCTATCTGTGGGAGGTGCTTAGACGAATGGGGTTCCCGTTAAAATTTATAGGCTGGATACGCACACTTTACACTGGTCCTACGGCACGCATTAAGCTGAATGGCTCCTTGTCTCCTCCGTTCCCCCTGCAGAGGGGCACCAGACAGGGATGCCCTCTCTCCCCGGCTCTCTTCGCCCTGGCCGTGGAGCCTATTGCTGAGGCCCTTAGGAGCTCGGCCGAGGTCCGTGGTCTTAGGGGGGGCTGTCTGGAGGAGAAAGTGGCTTTATACGCGGACGATATGCTCCTGTTCCTGAATGACGCTGGTGACTCTCTGCGGGGCGCACTTGGTATCATGGATGCCTTCGCCGCCTTCACGGGGCTGAGGGTGAACTGGCACAAGTCGCAATTGTTCCCAGTGGATGCGGGGGCCCGGTCCTCCTCGCCCTCCTCTCTCCCGCTTCAGTGGGTTGAGCAGTTCACCTACTTGGGAATTGTTATCTCAAGGGAGACTGGGGATTTTGTGCGGCTCAATCTCGACCCTGTCCTGGTGACCATTAAAGCCAAACTTAAGGCGTGGAGTAACCTCCCCCTTTCTCTCATCGTGCGTATTAACCTGATTAAAATGAAAGTCCTCCCTAAACTTACGTACATTTTTCGGAACTCCCCTCACTGGCTGACTAAAGTCTTCTTTAATTCCCTCAGGCAACTCTTCCTTTCCTTTATTTGGGGGGGCAGGCCACCTAGATTCAAATATTCCACCTTGACCAGGCCTGTGGACAGTGGCGGCTTGGCTCTCCCTGATTGTTACAAGTATTATTTGGCCACTCAGCTTGTGACCGCCCACTGGTGGCTGAGACCGGACCTGACCAACTCCGCAACGGTGTTGGAGGCAGCCATAGTGGGGTCCCTGGAGGCACTGGAGGGACTGCTATTCAGGGGGCCTAAAACGCCTCACAATCTCACCCCTTTCATGCGTACCACTATGCGGGCATGGAGGGCGGGTGAGGCACTAAGGGCACCCCAGCCGAACTCTTGGTCTCCTCACACCCCCCTGTGGCTGAATCCCAACCTATCGCAATTCCACACTATCCCCGAACCGCAGGCCTGGGCCAAGTATAAAATACTGACCCTCAAACATATCATTACCAACGGAGATCTCACCCCCTTTCACACTTTATGTGCTAAATTCAACGTACCTGACCGAGCCCACTTTAGATATCTCCAAATTGCACATGCCTTCAGGTGCCAATTTTTGGGCAGGCCAGTTGAACTGGCATACTCAGAGCTGGAATCTATCATCCGGGTGAAGGACCTGGAGAAACCCGCGTCTCAGATCTATGGATCCCTGCTGGTTGCTGCTATCCCCGAGCTGTCTTCCCTCCGCAGGAAATGGGTGGAGGACATACCGGGGCTGGACGCGGACGACTGGAGGGAGGTTTGGGATTATCCCTTCTCCCCTCTGATCTCAGCAAGGGACAAATTAGTCCAATATAAAATTGTCCACAGGGCTCACTACACACCTCACAGGCTGCACCAGATGTCACCGGAGCATTCTCCGGAGTGCTGGCGCTGCTCCTACCGGCCAGGGGGTTTCTTCCACATTTTCTGGGCTTGCCCAGCAATTGTACAGTACTGGAGTGAAGTGCTACGGGTGATCACTAAGGCCACTGGGACTTGCGTCCCATGCGAGCCCATACACTGTTTGCTCAGAGCCAGAGCCAGGAAAACACTCGTATCCCTACTATTGTACTATGCGCGCAAAGCCATTACAATGAATTGGAAACAATCGTCTCCCCCCTCTGTTAAATTTTGGAAAAACTTAGTTTATGCCAGTTTGCCCCTATATAGAGCCACGTACTTGTCTAGAGGTTGTCCGCACAAATTTGAAAAGGTGTGGAATTGTTGGTTAGATGACAGAAGCACGGCAAGTGATACAGTGACCACTGTCTAGACTCCTACTGTATCATTGGAATATCGATCTATTAACCCAAATACTGTTTCCAGGCTACCTTCCTCTATCAATATCACTTTGAGCATGACGTATCTTGAATGAACCCTCTCCCCAAGCTTGGGGTTATAGTATAGGCTAAGTTAAGTGTATATGTTATTTGTCGCCCTGTGGCGGTCTGATGCCGAAACAGGGTAATGGCCCCTGCGTGGGCAGCTGTTGTGCCTAGGTGTGGGCAAAATGTGTGTATGTTCTATAAAACTTCAATAAAAAGATTAAAAAAAAAAAAAAAAACGACCATGTGTGCATGAACACATAGGGGGTTATTTCTGAAAGGCAAATCCACTTTGCACTACAAGTGCACTACCACTTGAAATTGCACTGAAAGTGCACTTGGAAGTGCAGTCGCTGTAAATCTGAGGGGTAGATCTGAAATGAGGGGAAGCCCTGCCGATTTTATTATCCTATCATGTGCAAGCTAAAATGCTGTTTTTTATTTTCCTTGCATGTCCCCCTCAGATCTACAGCGACTGCACTTCCAAGTGCACTTTCAGTGCATTTTCAAGTGCACTTTGCACTTGAAGTTTGCACTTGTAGTGCAAAGTGGATTTGCCTTTCGTAAATAACCCCCATAGGCTAACATAGAGTGCAGTTAATGGGCTTTTTAAAAAAACGCCAAAACGCCAATAAACTGCAGTTTATCAGCTTCAGTGTACATGGAGCCTAAAGCCG
Organism: Rana muscosa; assembly: GCA_029206835.1. NCBI lineage: Eukaryota > Metazoa > Chordata > Amphibia > Anura > Ranidae > Rana > Rana muscosa. The sequence goes on from CM055118.1 coordinate 142,768,625, forward strand.
TGTACACACGATTGGTTTTACTGATGAAAACAGTCCGATGGACTTTTTTCATCGGACAAACCGATCGTGTATGGGACCCATCGGTCTTTTTTCCATCGGTTTTAAAAAATAGAACATGTTTTAAATTTTTCCGATGGATCAAAAACCGATAGCAAATTCTGATAGTCTATGGTCAAGTCCATCGGATAAAAAACCCACGCATGCTCAGAATCAAGTCGACGCATGCTCAGAAGCATTAAACTTCATTTTTCTCGGCTCATCGGAGTGTTTTACGTCACCGAGTTTGGAACGGTCGGTTTTTTGACTGATGGTGTGTAGGCAAGACTGATGGAAGTCAGCTTCATCGGATTTCCGATGGACAAAACCATCGGATTAGAATCCATAGGATATCCGATCGTGTGTACGAGGCTTTAAAGTCTAAATCTTTTTCTGACACGTTTAAGTTAAAATCAATATTTTTTTGCTAGAAAATTACGTGGAACCCCCAAACATTATATATATTTTAGCAGAGACCCTAGGGAATAAAATGGCAATTGCTGCAATATTTTATGTCACACTGTATCTGCCCAGCGGTCTTTCAAATGCAATTTTTTGGGAAAAAATACACTTCAATGAATAAAAACAAAAACGAAAAAGTAAAGTTAGCCCAATTTTTTTTTGTTTTAATGTGAAAGATGATGTTAATCGTGATCTATCTTCTAAGCAAAAAAAATTGTGATTCTCATTTTAGCCAGAATCGTGCAGCTTTAATTGGCCGAAACAAAAGGCATACATCTTTAAAACATAAAAAAAAAAAACACCTAGCAAAAATGGTTTAAAAACACGCTTCAAATTCAGCTGAAAATGCTGTGAATGGGGGGCTAAGGCCCCTTTCACACTGCTACGACCTAAAAGTCGGGCGATTTTGCCACGATTTCAACACGATTTCAGGGAATGCCTGTGTAAACTTGAGGTCTATGGACCTCAACTCGCATGAAAGTCGAACCAAAGTAGTACAGGGACGACTTTGAAGTTGGCACGAATTGAAGTCGCACATATATGAATAATTATTATTGGAAATCATGGGGAACGACTTGGCATGCGACTTTGCAGTCCCAAGTAGCAGGACAAGTCGCACAAGTGTGAAAGGGGCCTAAGGCTCTGTTTCCACTTCTGCGAGTTGTTGTGCGACTTGACACATGTGAAGTCGCATGACAAGTCAAAATCCATGTATTTCAATGGTCCCAGTTCTAATTGGTGCGACTCAAGTCGCAGCGACTCCAAAAAATGTTTTTGTACTACTTTGTTTTGACTTCGGTGCGACTTGTTTTCCCATTGTTCTCACCAGTCGCATGACATTCCATCAAAAATCGCATTGCAAAGTCGCACTGTAAATCGCACGACTTTGGGGGCGCACTAGTGGAAACCGAGCTTTATGGCCCGTACACACGATCCGAATATCGTAGGAAAACAGTCGTCCGAGGAAGAATCGTACGATTTTCGGATCGTGTGTACACTACTTTCGAGAGCCGATAACGACAGTTCATCCGATATTATTCGATCGGACATGCACGAAAATTTTCCTCATACGATACCAGATCGTACAATTTTCATTTAGTCAGTATAGTTGTCGTCCGAAAATACAATACAAATAAATTACAACACATGACATCACTTCCGATTTTTTTTTCTGTCGTACGAGAATTTTCGTGACTTTAGTAACCTATTAAATTTTTACTTGCGACTATTAAGCGGAAAAAGTTGTACGATTTGTCGTACGATATTCGTATCATGTGTACGGGCCATTAGTGTGCACCACAGCGTGCATGGGAATGTATTAGGACTGGCGCAGCTGTGCATGGCAACCAATCAGCTTCTAAATTTTATTTGCAAAGCTTAACTGAAAAAGGGGATTGGTTACCATGCACAGCTGCTCCAGTTTTAGTAAATTACCCCCCATGTGTTGAGTTGTGCAGTTCTGCAAAAAATGCAGCATGGCCACAGCACGCTCCCAGCACAGAGGCCAGTCTCTCACTGAGGGGCCCGGGTCTTGGGATTGGGAGGCCTGATTACCTGATTGCTGTGACAGCCTCTGATTGGCTATCACAGTGATCAGTCGCTGTTCAGCTCGCTTATGTGTTTTTTTCCCTCTAAATCAGGGATATGCAATTAGCGGACCTCCAGCTGTTGCAAAACTACAAGTCCCATCATGCCTCTGCCTCTGGGTGTCATGCTTGTGGCTGTCTTGCTTTGCCTCATAGCTGGATGTCTGCTAATTGCATATCCCATGCTCTAAATGGAGAGATATATACATTGTATTGTTTTCTCCTTGCTAGAGGAGAAAAATTTAAACAAACAAAAGTGCGTTAAAAATAATTAATAATAATAATGATAAAAATAAAGATAAAATAGCCAGATCAGGGTTTGATCTAAGTTAGGTTCAAAGATCAGGGTCGGTGTATTTTAAGTAGGATTTAAAAAAAAAAAAAAGCATTTTTAAAACTAGTATTGGTGTGAGTTAGTGTCAGTGTATTTTAGGTAAAAAAAAAAAAAGCAAAATGTGCATTAATGTTCCTGGACCCTATTACAGGTACAAACAACAAATAACGCATATGTGGTATCGCTGCGATCATTAGGAGCAGGACAATTTTTTCTGGTTTGTTCTTTGACTGCAGGTTAAAGCGGAGTTCCACCCTAAAAATGAACTTTCTATTAACAGCTTGCCTTTAATGTAAAAAAAAAAGACAAATTTTTTTTTTTTTTTTTACTCACTTCTATCTGGCTGTTACTAGGCAGATTTCGTAATCTGCCTAGGTCCTAGTCCTAGGTGGTTCAACTTCCTGTCCTAAGACCCCATTGCCTCCTGGGAAATGATGACACTCATTTCCCAGGAGTCTCTGGGCATTACTGTGCCTAAAAATCACCCAGCATGCACCTCTCCCTGAAAACCAGGAAGAAAAAGGAACTGGGCTTCACATGCCCACACATATGATGGATACGGCCACAACATGAGCTGGAGGATATAAGGCAAGTGTTTGCAATGATTTCTGGAACGATTGGGGAGCTATTAATATGTTTTAGGGACTATTTAATGTGATTAATTTTAGCTTGCAAAAAAATAAAAGATTATGCCTGGAACCCCGCTTTAAGTTAATATTGAGAATTATACAGCTACATTTAAAAACAAATTATAATTATTTTACTATTTTTGGCCAGTTTCCCTTTAATAAAAAAAAAGAAGACAAATCAGGAGATATCTGTTACTATTTACTACCAAATGAAGGCCCAATTTGGCCTGAAAAAACCAAGGTATAATCCACCTGGATACACCAAGTATATATGATATGGACAGTTTTACTAACACATGTCAAAGTTGCAAAACTGTGTTCAGACATTTTGTTTTATTCTCTGTCATGAAGGGGTTTACCTTTTTTTTTTTTTATTTCTTCAGTTGCTTCCTGGTTTCTGGTCTAGGCAAATAATGCAATATATCTCATTAGTCTTCATGGGCATTCTTTTTCTTTCATCTAGAGGTGGAACTTTCTCGGCCAATCACACCTTCCTGCATGTGTTCCGTCAGATTAGGTGACCCGTCAGATTTCATAATGGAAGTGACGTTCCATCATGGCCATCTTGGTACACCCCGCACTCGGCCACACTAAAGCCCTGTACACACGATCGGATTTCCGATGGAATAAAATGCGATGGATTTTTCCATCGGAATTCCGATGAAGCTGACTTCCATCAGTCTTGCCTACACACCATCAGTCAAAAATCCGACCGTCCCAAACGCTGTGACGTAAAACACTCCGACGAGCCGAGAAAAATTAAGTTCAATGCTTCTGAGCATGCGTCGACTTGATTCTGAGCATGCGTGTGTTTTTTCTCCGATGGAGTTCCACACAGACGATCGGAATTTGCTATTGTTTTTTTTTTCCATCGGATAAATTTAAAACATGTTCTATTTTTAATCACTGATGGAAAAAAGACCGATGGGGCCCATACACGATCGGTTTGTCCAATGAAAAAAGTCCATCGGACTGTTTTCATTGGACAAACCGATCGTGTGTACAGGGCTTAAGCCTACAGTCTGAGGTCACCAAGCGGACATCTTGTTACACCCACTGGAGTTTTGCATTTGACACTTATTTTTACCACTAAATTCAGCTTATATCGTGAAATACAGTATTTAGAAATCTGTGACACTGTTTTGATGTTGAATTTTAAAAGCAGCGGCAAGCCTGCCGATCTCACACGTTTGCTAATCAGACAGAAGACTGCTTTTAAAATTCAACATCAAAAGAGTGTCACGGACTTCTAAATAAGTAAAACTTTGGTTTGAGAGTAACTTGGTTTGAGAGCGTTTTGCAAGACAAGCAGAATGTTTTAATAAAGCTTGCCTTGATATACAAGCGATGTCTTGATATAAGAGTAGTGTCATGTCACAACTGAGTATAAAAAAAGAAGAGAGGAGCCTCTAAGTGTAGCAATATGGTTACATTTAATGAAGGTACAACATTTAGCAACTTTTTGCCACACTTAGAGGTGCCTCTCTTCTCTTTTATACCCTGTAAAAAAAATGCTTTGATATACAAGTGCTTTGGATTACAAGCATGTTTCTGAAACAAATTTTGCTTGCAAACCAAGGTTTTACTGTACTGTGTTTCACGATATAAGCTGAGTTTACTGGTAAAAATAAGTGTGAAATGCAAGAATTCGGTGGGTGTAAAAAGATGTCCGCTTGGCGACTTCAGACTGTAGGCTTACTGAGTGGGGGGTGTACCAAAATGGCTTTGACAGAACGTCACTTCCGTTACAAGACTTGGCGGGTCGTCTAATCTGACGGAACACCTGCATGCCTGACCTAAGGGCAGATGGATTTCGGGAAGTAAATGCTAAATGAATAATCTGCCCTTACTCAAGATGGCCACAGCTAGAAATGCCAGGGGTTGTCTTTCAAAGTAGATTCTCAACAAAATAAATCATGGAGACATGGATGAGTGAATTTTCTTTGAATGCAACTTTTTTTAACGTTTTTGATTTGTGGTACTCAGATACAAAAAAGTTAAAAAACCATGTGTCCAAGCACACATCTAATTTTACACGGGAACGTGCATAAATTCATCTAAACATACATAAACGCGCACGCGAGTAAATGTGTAGCCATTAATTTGAATGAAAGGAGAATTGTACATGCCTAAATATTGGTACTTTAGTCACATATTTTATGCAGGATCTTCTGCTAGAGGTGCCAGGAGGAAATGCGTTTTGTGCTGAAAATACACATATGTCCGTGTAAATGAGGCCTAACACAGGTCAAAAACACAGAAAATAACAAAACATGCATGCAGCAGTGTCGATGGATCCTGCCTGGGGGAGTGGGAGGTCTGGATGGTGAGGGTCAGGTTAAGGTCAGGGGTTTGGGGAGGAGAGGTAGGGCAGCGGAGGGTCAGGTTAAGGCCAGAGGTTGGGGGAGGGGAGGTAGGGCAGGCGAAGGCCCAGTTAAGGTCAGAGGTCAGGGCGAAGAGGTAGTGCAGCGGAGAGTCAGGTAAAGGTCAGAGGTTGGGGGAGGGGAGGTAGGGCAGGTGAAGGCCCAGTTAAGGTCGGGGGAGCGGAGATAGTGCAGCGGAGGATCAGGTTAAGGCCAGAGGTTGGGGGAGAGGAGGTAGTGCAGTGGAGAGTCAGGTTAAGTTCAGATGTTGGGGGAGGAGAGGTAGGGCAGGCGAAGGCCTGGTTAAGGTCAGAGGTCGGGGAGAGGAGGTAGTGCAGCGGAGAGTCAGGTTAAGGTCAGAGGTTGGGGGAAGGGGCAGGTGAAGGCCCAGTTGAGGTCGGGGGAGGGGAGGTAGTGCAGCGGAGGGTCAGGTTAAGGTCAGAAGTTGGGGCAGGGAAGGTAGAGCAGGTAAGGGTCTGGCCAATGTCAGAGGTTTTGGGGGGAGGGGAAGTAGGGCATGTGAGGATCTGGATGAGGTCGGAGGTTGAGGGGGGAGGTAGGGCAGGCAACGGTCAGGTTGGGGGTGGAGGGGGAGGGAAGGAAGGTGAGGGTCAGATTAGAGGTTGAGGGGGGGTAGGGCAGGTTAAAGTGAGAGGTTGAGGGGAGGTAGGGCAAGCAAGGATCAGGTTAAGGTCAGAGTTTGGGGTAAAGGGGAGCGAGGGCAGGTGAGGGTCTGGACAGAGGGGGAGGGGAGGTAGGTCAGGTTAGGGGTTGAGGGGGAGGGGAGGTAGGGCAGTTGAGAGTCTGGTCAAGGTCAAAGGTTGGGAGGGGAGGTAGGGTGAGTGAGGGTCTGGTTGAGGTCAGAGGTTGAAGGGGTGGGGAGGTAGGGCAGGTGAAAGTCTGGTCAAGGTCAAAGGTTGGGAGGGGAGGTAGGGCGAGTGAGGGTCTTGATTTAGGTCAGAGGTTGAGGGGGTGGGGAGGTAGGCTAGGCAAAGATCAGCTTAGGGGTTGAGGGGAAGGGGGTGGTAGGCAAGGTGAGGTCTGGTTAGGGTCAGAGGTTGAGCGGGAGGTAAGGCAGGTGAGGGTCAGAGGTCACTATTTTTCTCCCTTATTTTCACACCCACAGAATTGCCAGTGCCAGGTTCTTGGCACCAGTAAGGTGGACTGCAGTGATTTGTTTCCGATCGGTGCAATGGATCGATTATGACTATTAATCTTCGTATTGATCCAGCCCACCTCTGATAGCCTCCATCTGCCGTGTGACACGACTGGCAGGGGGTCTCAGATTTCGGTGTGACAGTGCGGGGGGAAGTTTCCGCGCTGCGCTTGGCGTCGATGACGGCCTGGCTCTGTTTATATCTAATGGCGGAGTTAAATGGCAGTTTTATAAACAAAAGATTCCTAAACAACATTTTCAGCGTTTACTTTGGCCATCCTTAGTAAATTCTCTCTAATCTAAACATCGACTGCGCTGCCCATAAATCACTCCAGTGACGTCATCGCCTCAATTATCTGCGGCTACGTGCCGCTCCAAAGATAGAACAAGACGCTTTTCTCTGCGCCCGGCAGGTATGGGAGGCCGTGGATATTATTAAACATTTTCCTTGTTTGTTTTACTAAATTGAGAGTGAGCCGTCTATTTATTTACTAAGCCACCGAAGAGGCTGATTGTCCAGAGATACAAAACCCATCCAATGATAGTAAAGGACGGACAGAAACGTTCCCCTGCTCCTTTAAATCATGGCAAATAGATTTCTCTGGTTATTAGATTGTGAGCTCTGTGGAACAGACATTATTGTGCATTTGTTTTAATCTGCTTATATTTTCCTTCCTTGGTTCCTTCTTTTTCCCTCATCAACATGTTAATAATGTTGGTAAATAAAACCCTTTTGTTTTCATTACACACTTTATTTTAGACCCAGTGATGCCATCGCTGGGTCTCTGTGCATCTCTATGCAATGTGTATAAAAGGCAGTGCAGCGCTCAAATGCTAAATCACATGAAACACATAGGGGTTGATTTACTAAAGGCAAAAAGACTGCGCACTTTGAAAAGTGCAGTTGCATCCTGCAAGTGCAGTTGCTCCAGAGCTTAGTAAATGAGCAGGAGCCCTGTTGACTTCCATCATCCAATCATGTGCAAACAAAATGCAACTTTTTTTATTTTCCTTGCACGTGATTGGGTACTCTTTGCAAAGTGAAGCCTTACCTCATTTACTAAGCTCTGGAGCAACTGCACTTGCAGAGGGCAACTGCACTTTACAAAGTGCACAGTCTATTTGCCTTTAGTAAATCAACCCCAAAGAGTCCATAAGTGTAAAGTTCAGGAATCAGAAAGTGTCGACTGGCACACCAGCAGGGAGATATAAAGATCCTTTGGCCGTGACATAGGGTGCTTGAAAACAATCACTTGTGCAACCACTTCCGTGCTTATCCGCGTCATGCATGCATTCCCTTAAGAAGGGTAATGGTAAAGATGAGAGGGTTGTCTTCATGAAATCCTCCAACCAGAATCCTCATTCACTCAGCGATCCCAAAATGAACACTTAGGCTTGCATATGTACATGCAAAAATTAAAAGAAATACATAGTGCTCTCCGTATGTAAAACAACACTAGGTTTATTGAATAAAAGTTACTCACAAGCGTGGCACAGATTCCCTGTGCTTGGATAACAGTCATATAAAATATAGATGGAACCAGGTAGATGGCTGTCCTGACGTCACATAGTCCCTCGCACGCATATCGTGCACCTTGATGGGTGGATGCCAGCCTGGAGGATCGGGCGTTCCTAGGCAGACACGCTTTCAGCTTTAAGATAGCCATACATGGATTTAAATTAGGCCAGTTCAGCAGGGACAGGCTGAATTTCGATCAATGTATGGGCAAGGTGGTTGTAAAAAAAAAAGACGATCTACCGGTTGACTTCTGTACAACCGCCCTGTTGGAAAAATGCCACTTGATCAGCGCCGCTGGCTATAGCTGGCAGCACTGATCAGTGCATTCTGATGGTGGGGAAATCTCCCCGCTGTCAGCATACAAAGGTTCAGCAGCGGGATTCCTTCATCCACAATGAGTGTGTGGATGAGGGGGAATCGAGTCATTTATTTTCGGTCATCCCGGTGGTTCAATGAAAAAAAAAAAGAATGACCTACGGACTGCTTTTAGTGTGTGCCATTGTGATCAGATGGTGCTGAGCTCCACCACCCTCAATACCAGTCTGCAGCAGTTATTGTGTTGCAGCATTTTAGAAAGATGCCGGAGTTACATGGGTTACTGTTGGTTCATGAAGGTGTAACACGTGGCATTTTATTCCTTCCTTTTCTTCATATTCAAAAAAGTATATCCCAGCTACCACACAGATCACACTGGCATCCTGCACATTACTGGGGATATTTTGGCTGTGAAGTCGATGATGTGTCCATTGGGTAGATCAAGAAAAAAGAGCTGAATATCGATTCATGAGATGAAATACATATTTATGGGGAGATACGGATTCTGCAGCCAAATGTCCATTTCATGCGGAAAAATAACTAATTAGGAACATAGAAGAGTGATGGCAGAAACTGACCAAGTGGTCTATGGAGTCTTCCTCATACATGTTACAATCTGATTGTACAATCTTCTTTCGGGTCCATTTACATCAGAACGCAGTGCGCCACAGCTCTTCTTTTTGAGGCAGGTTATGGCATATTGTTAGGGATCCCATTCAAAATGAATAAGCTGTAACGCACCACACATTTTAGGGTCACTGTACACATTGCAATCTAATCATATAATCGTTGCAGAGGCATTTTAGCGCAAAAAATATCGCCTGTAAAGCCCGAGTGCTTCCACACTTCGGCAGTGGCGCTTTATGGGCACTTTTAACCACTTAAGCCCCGGACCATTTGGCTGACCAAAGACCAGGCCACTTTTTGCGATTCGCCACTGCGTCGCTTTAACTAATAATTGCGCGATCGTGCGACGTGGCTCCCAAACAAAATTGAGGTCCTTTTTTTCCCCAGAAATAGAGCTTTCTTTTGGTGGTATTTGATCACCTCTGCGGTTTTTATTTTTTGCGCTATAAACAAAAAAAGAGCGACAATTTTGAAAAAAATGCAATATGTTTTACTTTTTGCTATAATAAATATCCCCAAAAAATATAATAAAAAACATTTTTTTTCCTCAGTTTAGGCCGATACGTATTCTTCTACATATTTTTGGTAAAAAAAAAATCACAATAAGCGTTTATTGATCGGTTTGCGCAAAAGTTATAGCGTCTCCAAAATAGGGGATAGTTTTATGACATTTTAATTAATATTTTTTTTTTTACTAGTAATAACGGCGATCAGCGATTTTTATTATGACTGGGACATTATGACGAACACATTGGACACTTTTGACACATTTTTGGGACCATTGTCATTTTCACAGCGATCAGTGCTATAAAAATGCACTGATTACTGTAAAAATGACACTGGCAGTGAAGGAGCTAACCTGTAGGGGGCGCTGAAGGGGTTAAGTGTGTCCTAGGGGGTGCTTCTAACTGTTAGGGGGGCGTGGCTACGAGTGACACATCACTGATCGCTGTTCCTGATGAGAGGGAACAGACGATCAGTGACATGTCACTAGGCAGAACGGGGAGATGTGTTTACACTGACATCTCCCCGTTCTTCAGCTCCGTGACAGGATCGCGGGACATCGAGTCCGCGGCTCCCACGGGCACGGTCACGCAGCTCACGATAGGGTTGACCACACAGCGGCAAATTAAAGGGGACGTACCTGAACGCCCATTTGCCCAGCCGTGCCATTCTGTCAACGTAAATGATCGTGCGGCGGTCCTTAATCGGTTAACCCCTTGTTAACCCCTTCTTTGGGGTTAAAAGTACCCCACTACCGCCCGCACAGCGCCGGTAAAGCACAGTGTGAAAGTGGCCTAAGAGTTACCAAAACCTATATTATGAGGACCTACCTCATATATCCAATCAATTTGTATCAGATAGGCCCTTGAAATACCTTGTTTTTGGTGGACCCGATGGAGATTGTACAATTTAGATTGTAACTTGTGGTGATCTGAAAGGATATAGGTTCATGATTTAGCCCTCGTTCACATAGACTGCAGCTTTGAAATCTGAAATCGCACAATTTCAAAGCCGCATGTCAGTGCGACTTGGAAGACATCTGTGCGGCTTCATGCACGGATGTCTATGCAAGTCACACCCGAAATCGCCAAAAGCAGTGTAGGAACTCGTTTTTCAAATCGGTGTGGCACCGCAAAGTCAGCGTCGCACAAATTTGTTCAGTGCCATGGCCAGCAATAAAGTGCAACTTGTCATGCGATTTGACCTGTCAAATCGCATGACAAGTTGCTCCAATGTGAACGAGGGCTTAGGGTGAAACTTATGGTTAAAAAAAAGATACAGCACACAAAAAAAGGATACAGCACACAGAGCTGAAGCCGATTTATAGTATCAGTATCAGTATGAATACATAATGTTACTATACAGAGATCAGAGAGAGTGACCATATTGGTTCATCACAGACAGAGACATACCGGCGCCGCCATTGCTGATCTCTTTATGGAAATCCTAACTTATGAAATAATAAGCTAAGTATGAACATGCCAGTTGCTTCCAGTGTGGAACGTATCCACTATGGGAAAAATCATCGATTAGGCAGCGATAGGTATGTCACTCATGTTTTGCGGATGGCTGTTTCCTGGGGGCATACCATACACGTCTAGCGACATCTACTCTATCTGGATCCATTACAAGGCGGGCTCTCATTGCACTTCACCATTTCCTCACTGGATTGCTGGCTGTCTTGTTTGACGTCTGTGTACCTCGATCGCCTTGTATCTGGGATGTCTGCCCCCATCATATGATATATGCATACTTTTTCCGAAACATGAGTGACATACCTATCGCTGTCTAATCAATGATTTTTCCCATAGTGGATACGTTCCATACTGGAAGCAACTGCATGTTCATACTTAGCTTATGAACAGACACACATGGTGTTATTGCTACTTCTTGTGGAAGTTTCCCATTTGTACATAGATTTCCCGATATTCGGATGTTTATACACTAGATCCTGTCCATTCCAAGATAGTGAGACTTGTTTTTTCTGCTCTTGCTACTTTGTTCGTCCTGAAGAAGCCTCACGGCGAAACGCGTAGACATACAAGGGACTGAATCAAGACTGTGTACTTTTTTGTATGGTTTTAATTCTTGAACACTGTATTTGTAAGACTTTTCTTTGCTCTAATAAATATATATTTTTTGTAATCTCTATTGTTTCCTTGCCTTAAAAGTCCGACCTTGGTTACTTCCCCTGTAGTAACTTTCTATGTTCCAGTCTCTAACGTTGTTAAACATCCACAATGCAGCTGGTAGTCAGAGGCCATGAGATCTTTGGTGAGGCTGTGAGGGACAAGGGGGAGCTGTGTGAAGGAGTTATATAATGAGATTCTGCACTGTAACGTGTGAGGTCCGTATACATTGTGGATATATTAGCTATATGCTGAATGACATCACTCTGGCTCTGACATCACAAGTGCGTTGGGCTTCACAGCCCATGTCCCAGGTAATTATATATCTGCAATCTGAGATCGGGGAATGGTAAGCACTGAATTGGTGAATCCATCGAGCGACTGTGAGGAGGAGAGCAGAGTATAGAACTCTATGTGATGTACGGACCTAGTGACAGATAATTTGTTTTGGCTAAATCTCAGTTTTTCCACTCTATAACTATGGAAATAAAAATATGTGAAGAATGTTTAAATAAGGAAGAAGCATTGAAGTAATGGATGAAAATGGCTCCGCTATTAACATTTCATTTTATCAAGATTATTAGTAATGAATATGCAGGAGGAGAGATGAATGAAGCCTCTCCCACCTTTGTATGTCATATGTGGGGTCCCAGAATCCCCCTCCCCTCAGACAAATGTGGGGGCCCTGGATCCCCCCTCAGACAAATCACCCCTTTACAATACCCTATATTACCAAAAGTATTGGGACACCTGCCTTCACATGAACTATGATGGCATCCCAGTCTTATGCCGCGTACAGACGATCGGACATTCCGACAACAAAACCGTGGATTTTTTTGCCAGCGGATGTTGGCTCAAACTTGTCTTGCATACACACGGTCACACAAATGTTGTCGAAAATTCTGAATGTCAAGAACGCGGTGACGTACAACACGTTTGACCCGAGAAAAATGATTTTCGATAGCCAGTGCAGCTCTTCTGCTTGATTCCGAGCATGCGTGGACTCTGTGCAGGCCAGTCAAATTCCTCTACCCAAAACTCACTCATCCATGTCTTTATGGACCTTGCTTTGTGCACTGGTACGCAGTCATGTTGGAACAGGAAGGGGCCATCCCCAAACTGTTCCCACAAAGTTGGGAGCATGAAATTGTCCAAAATGTCTTGGTATGCTGACGCCTTAAAGATTCTCTTCACTGGAACTAAGGGGCCAAGCCCAAGTTCCTCCACCCCAAACTCACTCATCCATGTCTTTAGGGACCTTGCTTTGTGCACTGGTCCAAATCATTTGGTGGAGGGGGAATTTGGTGTTGGGTTGTGTGATATTTGTGCTGGAACACTGTGACCCTTCACCCCTTTCTCCTGATGCATGCTGGGGGAGGGGCTGTACCAGGAAGTAAGAGAGTGTGTGTGTGGAACTGGAAGCAGCAGCAGCATGGATGCATAGATCTGGTAATGACAGAAGCCTGTTGTATTAGGACTCCTCCATGTAACAAGTCATCATGTTTTGAGTGAGTAGTAAACCCTCTCCATGGTTAAGAAATTCATCCGGCCTGTGTGTAACTTGCTGAGCAGATACTGGCAGCATTGCTAGCAGCACCCTGGGAGACCCCATGTCTAAGGGACATAACAGGTTGTTTTTCAGGGGTTGGGCTTGGCCTGTCATTTCCATTGAAGGGAACTCTTAAGGCGTCAGCATACCAAGACATTTTAGCCAATTTCATGCTCCCAACTTTGTGGGAACAATTTGGGGATGGCCCTTCCTGTTCCAACATGACTGCCACCAGTGCACAAAGCAAGGTCCATAAAAACATGGATGAGCGAGTTTGGGGTGGAGGAACTTGCCTTTTGGTAATATAGTGTATTTTTTCTCCCAGTGCCTGGCTGCTTGTATAGATGAAGCTGCAGCAGAGGATGACAATTGTGTTTGTAATTTTCAGAAATAAATGTATCTGCAGAGCGGTGGAGGGAATGTCACTGCGGTTGTTGGTTCTTCTTGTCCAGATGGACAGAACTGGTCCTGGAATCCTTCTGGCTCTGTATTGTATAATTACACTCACCCCATCCTATGTGTAAAGAGAAACTCCTTCCATTATAGGGTGGCAAATAGTCTGCATTCTACTTAAAAGTGAACACTAGTAAGAAGTGAGAAGAGTGCATTTTAAAGCTGAGGGGATACAGTTTGCTTAGTATTTCCAAATTCCCTGTCTGACCTCTGCTCTCTTCACCAGCCTCCATCATCTGCATCTATCCTCAGCTGCCGTCTTCATGCTCTGTAGCTGGCCTCCATCCTCCACACTGGCCTCCATACTCTGCACCTGGCATTTATTCTCCACACCAACTTCCATACTGTGGTCCAGCACCAATCTTCATCCTCCACACCAATCTCTGTGTTCCACAATGGCTTGTATCCATTGCACTAGCCTTTTTCTGCAGCGGTCTTTATCCTTCACATCAACCTTCATACTCTGCACTAGCCATTATTCTCTGCATCTGTCGCCCATCATCTGCACCAACCTCCATTCTCTGCACCAGCCTCCATCCTCTGCACCACTCTCCATCCTCCACACCAGCCTCCATTCTCTGCACCAGCCTCCATTCTCTGCACCACTCTCCATCCTCCATTCTCTGCACCACTCTACATCCTCCACACCAGCCTCCATTCTCTGCACAAACCTCAATCCTCTGCACCACTCTCCATCCTCCACACCAGCCACCATTCTCTGCACCAGCCTCCATTCTCTGCACCACTCTACATTCTCTGCACCAGCCTCCATTCTCTGCACAAGCCTCCATTCTCTGCACCAGCCACCATTCTCTGCACCAGCCTCCATCCTCTGCACCACTCTCCATCCTCCATTCTCTGCACCACTCTACATCCTCCACACCAGCCTCCATTCTCTGCACAAACCTCAATCCTCTGCACCACTCTCCATCCTCCACACCAGCCACCATTCTCTGCACCAGCCTCCATTCTCTGCACCACTCTACATTCTCTGCACCAGCCTCCATTCTCTGTACCACTTTCCATCCTCCACACCAGCCTCCATTCTCTGCACCAGCCTCCATTCTCTGTACCACTCTCCATCCTCCATTCTCTGCACCAGCCTCCATTCTCTGTACCACTCGCCATCCTCCACACCAGCCTCCATTCTTTGCACCAGCCTCCATCCTCTGCACCACTCTCCATCCTCCGCACCAGCCTCCATTCTCTGCACCACTCTACATTCTCTGCACCAGCCTCCATTCTCTGTACCACTCTCCATCCTCCACACCAGCCTCCATTCTCTGCACCAGCCTCCATTCTCTGTACCACTCTCCATCCTCCATTCTCTGCACCAGCCTCCATTCTCTGTACCACTCTCCATCCTCCACACCAGCCTCCATTCTCTGCACAAATTAAGGGAATGGGGGAAAGTTTCTCTTAGTTCCACTAAGAGGAACTCCCCCCTTTCTCTTAATTCGTTCAGTTTAGGGATGTGGGCAATATACTCTTTCTATTCTGGATACAACGGCACCAATCAGTAAAAATTCCATTCACTGCACCAGCCTCCATTCTCTACACCACTCTCCATCCTCCACACCAGCCTCCATTCTCTGCATCAGTCTCTGTTCTCCACATTGGCCTGTATCCTTTGCAGTAGCCTTAAAGTGACACTAAACACACAGTTTAATTGACATTGCCCCTTCTATTTCTGTATGTGGATGATGGCACTGTAATTATTTTAATAATAAAAACAAAACATCTAATTACCTTTTTTCTAATCGATATACATCTGTCACATGACCCAGATCTTTCCCAGCCTGTCTGCAGGGGGACATAAGCAGGAGGGACTTTTAGTCCTCTGCTGCTGGTCACATGTTCAAAATAAAAAAAAACAGCCTTTGGAATACAAGGTAAAATAAATAATTAATATCAATAAACTGTTTTACAGCATACAGATATATATTTGAAATGAAATCTTTTTTCTTTTTTGGCAATAACATGGTGTGGGTGGATTTCTGCCAGTCACAAGCTGTGTCACGCCCCTCCAGCCTGTGTCTTAGAATAACAGGGGGCGAAGCCTCCATCAATCGACATGTAATATCCCTTCCCCATTGTGTTTAGCTAGACTCACAGGGATCCTCAAACTACGCCCCTCCAGCTGTTGCGGAACTACACATCCCATGAGGCATTGTAAAACTCTGACATTCACAGACATGACTAGACATGATGGGAATTGTAGTTCCTAAACAACTGGAGGGCAATAGTTTGAAGACCCCTGAGCTAGAGGGAGGGAGTGGGCTGTAATTCACCACTGTGTATACTCCCACATGTGTGACTCTATAGTCACATAGGCTGCTCAGATGTGATAGGGAGGAAATGCTCAGCTTAGAAACTCACTAAAAACTGAGCATGTGCAGAGTTGCCACCACAGCTGCAAAATTCTTAGCTGAATTGGGGACATGAACAGAAGGTGGACATAGAGATCAGCAGGATCAACCAGGTTTTTTGCACAATGAGTGATTATGAACAGCATGTAATGCACCTTTTAATTATAGGTTTTTATGATGTGGGTTTAGTGACACTTTAATACTCTACACCTGGCCTTCATCCTCCGTACTGGCCTCCATGTCTTTACTAGCCTCCATCCTGTGAACCTGGCCTCCATCTTCTGTATCTGTTCTTCATCCTGCACACCATCCCTCCATTCTCTGTGTCTGTTCTCAATCCTCCACTTTGTCCTCCATCCTCTGCACCCAGCCTCCATCCTCTGTATTTGGCCTCCCACCTCTGCTCTCAGCCTTCCTATACAATGGCTTACTATAAATACGTTTCAGCCTTGTATTCATACTGTACAGGTAATAAAATACATTTTGAGGTTTTTGTCTCGTTCTGTAACATTTTCAGCCATCGGCGGCCCTCCCATCCTGGAGATGTGACCCCGATTCCTCAACTTGTGGGACGGGATACACAGTGGAGCCGGGAACATTCCCCAATTTAGTTTAGTATTACAGTGAAATATTGTCAGACATATTGATACTTTGTAACGGCTCGCTCTGTGATGGAAACACTGATCGGTGGGGGTCGCTCTGTGTCCCTACACTGAATATTCTGTGTTTATTGTATTCTGGCGAATGGACATAAATGATGTTTTATTTAATGGAATAGAGTAAAAACGTTTAATATCGTTCTTTGCGTTTTCTGCTTCAGTTTGGTCACGCCAGCTCCGCCATCACTGGTATATACTACTGAACCCGTTTTCAGTGGCGCAATAACAAGGCTATTTTACACTCATAAAAGCCAGTGTACTAATGGGGTCACCTCAACTAACCATTTAGATTCTAGATACACCCTCATTTTCCCCATAGCCTGATTGGATATTAGACATGTGCATTTCGTTTCGTTCCGAATTGAAATTCGGACAAATTTTTCATTATTCGGACGTTCGGATGCATCCGAATTACCGAATTACAATACTAACGAATGTAACCGAATCCGAAATAACGTTTCGAATCGAAAAACCACAGACGAAATTCTAATCAAATTCGAAAACAAATTCTATTTGAATCGAATTTGAAAACAATTCGAATCGAAATCGAAAACAAATTCGAATCGAAATCAAAAGAATATAATTTTTTTTTTGGGAGAGGGGAGGGTGGGGAGGGAAAGGGAAAGTGGAACTGTGATAAGTAAAGTACTAAGTCTGGAAGTAACAAAATGTATTTAACAGAATGTAATATAAATGTAAAACTAAGACTATATTTGTAAGAGGGAGGGGCTTCAATGACATCAGCTGCAAAGGAGACCTGTCAGAATAAACTGGTGCTTGAAGGCGCAGCTTCAAGGTCCTCATTCTCATCCTCACATCTAAGCTACCAACCCAGATCCTCAGTCCAGGCTGGTTGCATGATTGCTTTTGGGTCTGCTACTCACTATGGAGTAAAGGGATCAGGACGACAGTCTCATGCCGCGTACACACGATCGTTTTTAATGTCATTGAAAAAAATTGAATTTTTCTCGACGTGATTTTTCGTGTTTCCTCTCAAGCCTGCCTTGCCTACACACTATCGTGGAAAAAAATGTTCGAGTAAAGCGCGGTGACGTACAACACGTACGACAGCACTATAAAGGGGAAGTTCCATTCGGATGGCGCCACCCTTCATGTTAGTAAAGTTTGGTGAGAGACGATTCACACTTTTCAGTCTCTGTGCTTTTCAGTCCGTTACAGCGTGACGAATGTGCTATCTCCATTACGAACGCTAGTTTTACCAGAACGAGCGCTCCCGTCTCATACTTGATTCTGAGCATGCGGGGTTTTTTTCACGTCGTTAAAGCCTACACACGGCCGTTTTTCATGTCGAGAAAAACGACGATGTAAAAAACGATGTGAATTTTTCTTGTCGTGATTCTCTGCGTTTTTCTCGTAGTGAAAAATGCTCTGAAGCCCACACACGATCATTTTTAATGACCATTTTAAAAAATTTCATTTTTCTCGTCATTAAAAACGATCGTGTGTACGCGGCATTAGAACTAGAACCTTTAAAAACAAGTCGGTCAGGACATTAACCACAGTTCGGTCCTGCATCCTTCAAATTTGGTTTCAGGAATATAAAGTGAAACATTTTATGTACAAAAGCAAACCGAGATACAAGGAGCTGAACAGAGAAAACGGATATTATTGGAGACATTCCAGAGGTCATCATTTTCATAAAAATCATTTCTCTGGGAATTAACTGCTGGGACAGATAACTCGGACTCCGAAAAGGAAGTCTCTCTATAAGGTGAAAGAGGAAGTCGCCAAGTCGGAATGCTGGGGATCATTTTTTCTTTGAGCATTTATTTAAGCGTTTGTATACACGTTTAAATACAGCATTTTTGAGCTTTGGCATTTTTTAAATAACCAATAGAGAAAAATTCATCATATGTTTCTGTTTTTTAGCTTTTTCATCCCCTTTTATTTATTATTTTTTTTTTCATATTTTTTTAAATGTTGTAAGGGTTATGCCGCGCACACACGCTCGGAATTTCCGACAACAAATGTTCGATGGGAGCTTTTGGTCGGAAATTCCGACCGTGTGTAGGCCCCATCGGACATTTTCTGTAAAAATTTGAGAGCTGGTTCTCGAATTTTCCGACAACAAGACTTGTTGTCGGAAATTCCGAGCATGTGTACACAATTCCGACGCACAAAATTCCACGCATGCTCGGAATCAAGCAGAAGAGCCGCACTGGCTATTGAACGTAATTTTTCTCGGCTCATCGTACGCGTTGTACGCCACCGCGTTCTTGATGTTCGGAGTTTCCGACAACATTTGTGTGACCGTATGTATGCAAGACAAGTTTGAGCCAACATCTGTCGGAAATAAATCCACGGTTTTGTTGTCGGAATGTCCGATCGCCTGTACGCGGCATTAGGGTTTAAAGGTTAGGGTTAGGGGTTAATTTATTATTTATTATCATTTAACCGGTTCACCTCTGAAAGATTTATCCCCTTTCCTGGGCACTGCGTTATTTTACCTGAAAAATGCGCAGTCATATGATACTGTACCCAAATAAATATTATGTCCTTTTTGAGCCACAAATAGAGCTTTCATTTGGTGGTATTTGATCACCTCTGTATTTTAGATTTTTTGCGCTATAAACAAACAAACAAAAAAAAACAACAATTTTGAAAAACAAACAATATTTTTTACTTACTGCTATAAAACATAGCCAATATGACAATAGAACAAATCAAATTTCTTCAAAAATTTAGGCCAATATGTATTCTGCTACATATTTTTGGTTAACAAAAATCCCAATAAGCGTATATTGTATGGTTTACGCAAAAGTTATAGCATCTACAAATTATGGGATATTTTTATCTATTTATTATTATTATTTTACTGGTAATGGCGGCAATCAGCGACTTATAGCGGGTCTGCAATGATGCGGCAGACATTCTTCCACAGTGATCAGTGCTAAAAAAAATATGCACTATCACTGTACTAATGACACTGGCTAGGAAGGGGTTAACATCTAGGGCAACCAAGGGGTTAACTGTGTTTCTAGCTAGTGTTTCTGTGTACTATGGGAGCAGTGTCGATCCTGACCTCCCTGGGGCCCTAAGCAAAATTCTGCTAAGGGGCCCTTTACGGTGGCAAAAAATGGGTGTGGTTTACGTGGAATGGTGGGCGTGGCTTATGTGGGCATGGCTCGGAGGGGTGTGGTTAGAGTCGGAGATGAATGAGGGATGGAGGAAGAAAGAGAGAAAGAAAGAGGGAGCGATAGAAAGAAAGAGGGGTGGAGGGACAGCAGGCCCAGATCCTACACCACAATAGAAATATGTGTATTCCAGAAAGTTTAACAAATCAGCAGATAAAGATACTCCAAACACCTGGTGTTAGCGCTTCAATCATCCCGGCACCAAGGTTGTTATGGTGTCAGGATGACTGAAGCGCATTATTTCTATTATTACATTGTAATATAGAATGAAATTATTCAACTCACCATAATGCAGAATCAGTGGAAGCCCCGAGTCCCTCCTTACACCAGGCATTCCCAGCGGAGTCCCCCTTACACCAGGCATTCCCAGTAGAGTTCCTCCTTATATCAGGCATTCCCAGTAGAGTCCCTCCTTACACCAGGCATTCCCAGTAGAGTCCCTCCTTACACCAGGCATTCCCAGTAGAGTTCCTCCTTATATCAGGCATTCCCAGTAGAGTCCCTCCTTACACCAGGCATTCCCAGTAGAGTTCCTCCTTATATCAGGCATTCCCAGTAGAGTCCCTCCTTACACCAGGCATTCCCAGTAGAGTCCCTCCTTACACCAGGCATTCCCAGCGGAGTCCCCCTTACACCAGGCATTCCCAGCGGAGGCCCCCCTTACACCAGGCCTCCCCAGCGGAGGCCCCCCTTACACCAGGCCTCCGCAGCGGAGGCCCCCCTTACACCAGGCATTCCCAGCGAAGGCCCCCCTTACACCAGGCATTCCCAGCGGAGTCCCGCCTTACACCAGGCCTCCCCAGCGGAGGCCCCCCTTACACCAGGCATTCCCAGCGGAGGCCCCCCTTACACCAGGCATTCCCAGCAGAGTCCCCCCTTACACCAGGCCTCCCCAGCGGAGGCCCCCCTTACACCAGGCATTCCCAGCGGAGGCCCCCCTTACACCAGGCATTCCCAGCGGAGTCCCCCCTTACACCAGGCCTCCTCAGCGGAGGCCCCCCTTACACCAGGCATTCCCAGCGGAGTCCCCCCTTACACCAGGCATTCCCAGCGGAGTCCCCCCCTTACACCAGGCCTCCCCAGCGGAGGCCCCCTTACACCAGGCATTCCCAGCGGAGGCCCCCTTACACCAGGCATTCCCAGCGGAGGCCCCCCTTACACCAGGCCTCCCCAGCGGAGGCCCCCCTTACACCAGGCATTCCCAGCGGAGGCCCCCCTTACACCAGGCCTCCCCAGCGGAGGCCCCCCTTACACCAGGCATTCCCAGCGGAGGCCCCCCTTACACCAGGCCTCCCCAGCGGAGGCCCCCCTTACACCAGGCATTCCCAGCGGAGGCCCCCTTACACCAGGCCTCCCAGGCGGAGGCCCCCCTTACACCAGGCATTCCCAGCGGAGGCCCCCCTTACATCAGGCCTCCCCAGCGGAGGCCCCCCTTACATCAGGCCTCCCCAGCGGAGGCCCCCCTTACATCAGGCCTCCCCAGCGGAGGCCCCCCTTACACCAGGCCTCCCCAGCGGAGGCCCCCTTTACACCAGGCATTCCCAGTGGAGGCCCCCCTATACACCAGGCATTCCCAGTGGAGGCCCCCCTATACACCAGGCCTCCCCAGCGGAGGCCCCCCTTTACACCAGGCATTCCCAGTGGAGGCCTGCCTTACACCAGGCATTCCCAGCGGAGGCCTTACACCAGGGTAGGCCCCCCTTACACCAGGCATTCCCAGCGGAGGCCCCCCTTACACCAGGCATTCCCAGCAGAGGCCCCCCTTACACCAGGTGTGATGCCCCAGCAGCAGAGACTCTCTCCGCCGCCATTACGCAGAGGGGACAGTGGAGGAGCCGGCCGGGTGGCTGGCAATAGGAATTAAGCTGCGGCGCCGCCGCCCACCCCCGCCCCTTCCCACATTTCACTCACACACAGACAGACATTAGCGGGGCGGGAGGTGGGCGGTGTCACAGCTCAGTTGCTATTGGCAGCCACCCTGACCCTCCTCTTGGTCTACAAGAAAATGAAAATTGTCTCCGCCCGGCCTGCGGACCTCTAGTGGCGGCGGCGAAGATTCGGGGGCCCCTAGTAATTACTCTGGGCCCTATGCAGCTTGCCTAGCAAGCCTATAGGGCGGATCGGCCCTGTATGGGAGGTTCTTTCACTAGGGGAAGACATGAATCCATGTCCCTGCTTTGCAGGAACACAGGATCCATGTCTTCCCTACTGACAGAACGACAATCTGCCTTGTTTACATTGTCAGACTGTTGTTCTGCCTGTGTAACGAAGGATTGGCAGGTGCTGGCAAACATCTAGTCCACGGTACCTGCCACTCAGCTCCAGCTGTGTATAATCACAGCGGGCGTGAGCCGCCGGCGGCGCACATTCGCGCCCGCTACCTGGAAGAGCCAGATCACGTATATATATATAGAGCTGCAAAAAAAAGCTCCAGAACTTTATTTGAGCTTCAAGCGACTTGTAGTGGAAATGTGAACCATCTCCATAGACAATAAATTATTTTTTCTCCTCCAGCATTTCGGGGCTTCGGGCTTTAAGCTACAAAACGCTGGAGTGTGACTATGGCAGCCAAACAATATACAGCCTGATTGTAAAATCTCTGTGCAATTTCCTTTAGATTTACCAAAACGATATAACAGGAGAACCCACCTAATCTATCCAATCATTCAACCTGTATCCAATCTGGAAAACCCTTGCCCTACCTAGTTGATGGTAGATCTAAGGCCGGGTTCACACTGGGGCGACAAACGCTCCGACATTGGGAGCTCATGACGCATGACGTGTGAAAATCAATGTTTCCCTATGAGAGCCGTCTTAACTGGTCCAACACATGTCGGTCCGACTTTGAAAATGCTCCCTGTACTACTTTGGTCCGACTTTGATCCGACTTCAGCCCATTGACTATCATTGAAGTCGGATCAAAGTCGGACCGTTGATGAGGACAGAGCCTCTTCCCGACAACCCTGGCCGTTGGTTGTCGGGGTCTGCGGGCGGGGGGCTTATCGGAATCCGGGATCCCCCTTTAATAAGGGGGCCCCCAGATACCGGCCCCCCACCCTATGTGAATGAGTATGGGGTACATCGTACCCCTACCCATTCACCTGGTGGGAAAAAAAATGTCAATAAAAAACACACACAGCTTTTTAAAGTAATGTATTGCACAGCTCCGGGGGTCTTCTTCAGACTTCGGGGGTCTCCGGTTCTTTCTTCTGCCGGGCCTCCGCTATCTTCTTCCAGCTCGGAGACAACGGAGAGCCGGACAAGACGACGGGAAGACCGGGCCTCTCCGCTAGCAAAAGAGCTGGAAGAAGATAGCGGAGGCCCGGCGGAAGAAAGAACCGGAGAGCGAGAGAAGAACCGGAGAGCGGGAGAAGAAGAAGGCGATGGAGAAGACCGGGCCCCGCTAGCAAAAGAGCTGGAAGAAGATAGCGGAGGCCCGGCAGAAGAAAGAACCGGAGACCCCTGAAGTTTGAAGAAGACCCCCGGAGCTGTGCAATACATTACTTTAAAAAGCTGTGTGTGTTTTTTATTGACATTTTTTTTTCCACCAGGTGAATGGGTAGGGGTACGATGTACCCCATACTCATTCACATAGGGTGGGGGGCCGGGATCTGGGGGCCCCCCTTATTAAAGGGGGCTCCCAGATTCCGATAAGCCCCTCACCCACAGACCCCGACAACCAACGGCCATGGTTGTCGGGAAGAGGCCCTGTCCTCATCAACATGGGGACAGGGTGCTTTGGGGTGGGGGGGCCGCAGGTTGCCCCCCTGTCCCAGAGCACCAAACCCCCCATGTTGAGGGCATGCGGCCTGGTACGGTTCAGGAGGGGGGGGCCGCTCTCTCGTCCCCCCTCTTCCCCTGCGGCCTGCCAGGTTGCGTGCTCGGATAAGGGTCTGGTTGGGATGGGTGGACCCCCACGCCATTTTTTCGGCGTAGGGGTTCCCCTTCAAATCCATACCAGACCCAAGGGCCTCATATGCTCCTGGAGGGGAACCCATGCCGTTTTTTTATTTAAAATTTGGCCTGGAGTTCCCCCTCAAGATTCATACAAAACACAGTGCCTGGTATTGGCGGGGATCCAAGTCGGATCACCGTTCATTGAAAGTCAAGCACATGTCGGCTTCATGTCGCGGGGCAAAGTCGGATCCAAAGTAGGACGGCTGTCGTGTCGCACTAGTGTGAACCCAGCCTTAAGGAGATTGTATAATCAAAGTGCATAGTGTATGGTGAGCTTTAGTAAAGGTGAAACTTTGATTTAGAGTTTCATAAACCAGATCTCCAAAACTAAAAGAAATTCCAACTGAAAATTTATAAAATGCACTGTATAATGATGTTCTAATGACCTAGATTAGTATGGCAGGACATTTTACATTTCCAAACTACAAAAAATAAAACGCCAAGTATTTTTTTTCATTTTGGTGTTTTTTTAGAATTTTTTTAAAAATTTTCCTTCAGTTCTTATTAGTATACATTTAAGCACCAGAGGAGCTTACACTCTAATGTCCCCAGCACAGTCACTCCGTTTTATTATTATGCATTTATAAAGCTCTGACATATTTCATGGTGCTGTACAGAGAACTCTAAGCTATTCACATCCATCTCTGCACCAGAGGAGCTTACACTCTATTGTCCCCAGCACAGTCACACCGTTTTTTTATATACATTTATAAAGCTCTTACATAGTCCATAGTGCTGTACAGAGAACAGTGATTTATTCACATCAGTCTCTGCACCAGAGAAGCTTACACTCTAATGTCCCCCACTCATGGTCACACACTGCTAGCTGCCTGGACTTTATCCTGATGCTCTGGCTTTAATACTTCTTATGCCCTGTACACACGACCCGACTGTCCGTCGGAATAAAGTCAGACGGATTGTCCAACGGAGTTCCGACGGAATTCCGCTCAAGCTGTCTTGCATACACACAGTCACACAAAAGTCCGGTGAATTTCTGACTGCCAAGAACGCAGTGATGTAAAAGACTACGACGAGCCAAGAAAATGAAGTTCAATGCTTCCGAGCATGCGTCAAATTGTTTCCGAGCATGCGTGGTTTTTAGTCCGTCGGAATTGCATACAGTCGAACAGACTTTCCGTCGGAAAAAAAAAAGAGAACAAGTTCTCTATCTAAGTCCGTCGGAATTTCCAAAGGAAAAAGTCCGATGGGGCATACACACGGTCAGAATATCAGATGAAAAGAGCCCGCCTGACTTTTTCCATCGTAAAATCCGGTCGTGTGTACAAGGCATAAGAAATGAGGAAGATATATAGTCTGTACCGGATCTTCCCGACTTCTCCCCCCTACTACTGCCCCCATTCCCCACTAACTTTTAGTTCTCATTTTGTTTTATTTCCCAGAGCCCCATGTTAGCCTTAAGGCTACTTTCACACTGAGGCGCTGGATGCGCTGGCGGTATAGCGGCGCTATTTTTAGCGCCGCCATACCGTTTTTTTTGTCGCAATTTGCGGGCGCTAGCAGGGGTATTTTAACCCCCGCTAGCGGCCGAAAAAGGGTTAAAAACGCCTGCAATAACGCCTTTTTGCGAAATTTTGCGGGCGTATTGGAGGCGCTACCCCATTGATTTCAATGGTCAGGGGCGCTATAGGAGCGCTATTTTTAGCGCTCCTATTGCGCCTCAAAGATGCGGCTTGCAGGAGTTTTTTGACCCTCCTGCAAGCGCAACGCTCCAGTGTGAAAGCCCTCGGGCTTTCACATTGGATACTATTGAGCGGCTTTTTTGGGGCGCATTGCAGGTGCTATTTTTAGCGCAAAAGCGCCTGCAAAGCGCTTCAGTGTGAAAGGGGCCTTACCCAGGCTTTTAAGTGAACCACGTTCAGATTTACCCATGAACTATTTGTTTAAGGGTTTGAATTTTACTACATGTACTTTTTTTACGATTTAGTTTATATGACTTTATGTGTTATGTAATAAAAGCATACGTACTATAGATGATTAATTTATATCATTATACTTATTTTTACTTGGTGGGAAACAATTTTATACAATGCTATATAATTGTATAATTATAATTTACCGTTTAAATGATTAAACTACCTCATTTTATGTTTTTTTATTCTCTACTTGTTGGCTCTGAAGGAGGGGAAGGTTTTATTTTTTTTGCCCAAAAGGCGTTGGCTATATCTCCTGTTCATAATCAATAAATCTTTAAAATGATTCACCAAGTGAGTTGACGTTTGTACTAGGAGCTCCTAAACACACACCTGAGAAATGTTTAAGGCCAAGTTGACACTGGGCTGCGGGAATGAAGCCGTGCGAGTTCAGCTGAACTCGCACGATTTCACTCCCGCTTGTCAGTCCCGATTTTGGACGCGATTTTAGAGACATCTGTGCAGGTTTCTGCACAGATGTCAATGTAAATTGCAGCCCGAAATCGCAAAAAGTAGTACGGCAATTGCCGGTGTTGTGGCGAGAAATGCCCCCTATCAAATAATGCCCGCCCTGTACTGCGCAGGCACAGCGCTTGTGCAGTACGGAGCCGCTGAAAGTGTCCGAACATCGTAATTTAGGATCAGCTGTTTACGGCGCCTGCGCACAAAAAACGACATTGTGCCACAAGCTCCCGATGCTCGTGCAACTCTGCAAGGGGCAGATGTATTCATGATGGGAGCGTGTGAGGGGCGGATGGCAACAGAAGGGGGCGTATTCTGTAATGATGAGCCGTGCTGTTAAGATGGGGGCGGAATTTGTCACGAAACTCAAACACATCTCCTAAACAAATATATCTCTGCTATTCTTCCTACACGTGTTGCCCTTAATACGTGTAGGAAGAATAGCAGAGATATATTTGTTTAGGAGATGTGTTTGAGTTTCGTGACAAATTCCGCCCCCATCTTATCCATCATTACTGAATATGCCCTCTTCTGTTACCATCCGGCCCTCACACGCGCCCATCATGAACAAGTCCGCCCCTTGCAGACTTGCACGAGCATCGGAATCATATTCCGATGTTCGGCGGCTTTCGGCTGCGCATGCGCAGTACAGGGCGGGCACTATTCGCCAGGGGGCATTTCTCGTCAGAACACCGGCAAATGCCGCCGATTTGAAATGCGATTTGACATGTCAAATCGCATGTCAAAACGCACGAGTGTGAACCGGGGCTAAATGTAGCTGAAATACAATTCCAAGTGTCCCCCATTGTGCTCTCCCTCCCCAGTGTCCCCCGTGTGCTCTCCCCCCTCCAGTGTCCCCCATTGTGCCCCCGGGGTCCCCCTGTGTGCTCTCCCTCCCCCTCCCCGTGTCTCCATGTGCAGGTGTGGCTTGAGTGTGGGCGGGGACACAGGGGGCCCCATGATCTTCTATTGCCCAGGGGCCCCAAGAGTTGTCAGTCCACCCCTGGTGGCTGTGTCCGTGTAGCTACTGCGTCCCAATTGACATAAATGGCAAACACAGCCCTCGCAGGGGCATATGCTGCAGTACACCTGTGTGAACCAGGCCTAAAGCAGTGAATTTCACATTCATTAAACATTCACTGCAGGTGAGTTGTCAATGTGTTTTAAATGACAGAGATTGATTCTCTGCCAGAGAATGTTAGATGAAAGTCACATTCACTGCTTTATAAATAGACCCTGTAAGTACAATGTAGTAGCATCCCAAGGGAAGGTGTGAGACTTGTGGGATCACCCTAGGACAGTGTTTCTCAACTCCAGTCCTCAAGGCGCACCAACAGGTCATGTTTTCAGGATTTCCCTCAGTTGAAATGGCTGCGGTAATTTCTAAGACAAAACTGATCAAATCACCTGTGCAAAATAATGGAAAGCCTGAAAACATGACCTGTTGGGGCGCCTTGAGGACTGGAGTGGAGAAACACTGCCCTAGGGGATAGTTGGGAGGTAAGTAGAAGCATCCCAAGGGCAGCCAGGAAGCACTCTAAGGGTCATAGAGCCAGTGTGCAGATAATACACCTTCCACACGTCATACATAAACACTCCTGGGTGGCCCTCGCCATCTTATTACTTCTCCCGGCAGGAATTTATGGAAATCTGGATAATTGGTGTAAGATGAGAGCAGCTATTGGGAGCCTTTCCCTGGAAACACTTCATATTCCTCTCTGTTCGGGGGGAACGTTTCATCTCACACTTGTCTGGATACCTTGAGGAGGAAATAGAACTAGATAAATTAAAGTGTATCTAAAGTCAAAACCTTTTTTTCTTTCCGTTTTGGATGGAGTGTAGAAGGATTGGGGCTCCTCCTGTCTGTTTGTTTTTTAAATCATATTTTATTAAAGGCATATTCAGATATAAACCACTGAGTACAAAAAATGGTCTAGCTGACTTTAGGTAAAAAGGATTGTTAAGTATAAAAACAGTTAGCGTTGCAATCCCAAAGCATGAATACAAAAAGCCAACAATTTGTGTATATAGGTGACAATAAACAAGAATCAGCACTAACCATCTTCCTCTTCTCGGGTCCCCCGTCCGCACTCCTGGCTCTTCCTCTTTTTGGTGTGCCACTTCCTATTCTGGCACACTTGTGGGCTCGATCTCAAGCCACGCTACCTGTGTCCATAGACACGCACAATGTGGCTCAGCCCCACCCCCCACTCGTGACAAGATTTGACTGACAGCAGCGGGAGCCAATGACTCTCTCTGTCGCAGCAAAGCCTGTGAGAGCGGAGGAGGCTGCTACAGATGGGCACAGCTAAATTAAGCAAGTGCCCAGCTAAGTGGGGGGAATACTGCACCCTAAATATTTTTTTTAATGTAATGCAAGGAATGCATTAAGGTAAAAGATGTTTTGGATGGTCGACATCCCTGGGCTTTCAGAGGAGGGGTGGGAGGAGGCCTCTGGGGCCTGTTTCTTGGATATTGTTGGGTCTAACGACCAATATATACAGTTCAAATTTATTCATCAACTGCATTACACGCCGGCCCGTCTGGCTCGCATGGGTTATGTTTCAGGGGCCCTCTGCCCTAGATGTAAGTGCACCAATGCTGGTTATGTACACATGTTTTGGTCCTGCCCGGCCCTCTTGGGGTTCTGGGTGGACCTATTCTCTTTTTTTGAAAACAATCTATGCCTAGTGACCCCCCACACTGTTGAAGTGGGGCTCCTGGGCATCCTTAATGACCACATACCCAGAACCCACGAACGGACCCTAGTCCGCTTGATACTCTTTTATGCCAGAAAACTGATATTACTACAATGGAAGTGTGAATCTGCTCCCAACATCCAACTGCTGTACCGCATGATAAACAAAGTCGTACCAACCTTTAAACTAATCTATAAAGGAAGGGCCTGTATACAGAAATTCTACAAGATCTGGCAACCTTGGCTGGATATAGACAGCTCCTTTTGGAAGGATACCCCTCTGTCTCAGCAGTAGTGGGCCCTGATTCAGCCCCTCCTGTTTGATGGGGGGGGGGAGAACTACCTCCTATCCTAAATAAAGAAGCTGGGGACATGAAACATATCCCACATAAATGTGGGGGGGGAGTAGGAGGAGTGCCCCCACCCAGCTGTAGTTTCGGCTGGGGAAATGGGTGGAAGTGCTGGGTGAATGGGTATGAGTGTTGTGTGAGTGAATGCAAGCACTTAAGTATTACTGAATAAGGATAACCGAATGAGTCCTGTGAAAATCACAGTTAAATACTCTCGATACACCTTTGGTATTAGGGTTTTGTGTTTCTTTTTTTTTTTTTTTCTTCTCCTCCGTTGAGGAACTGGGACACCTATGTGGCCATGTGGCCATGTGGCCACAAGCTGTAGGCCTTATTAGGCTTGAATGTTATTTCGAGACTATATTGTTTATGCTCCCGCTTCACGGTGTAATACTGGTATATTGCTACTGAATACAAGAAAATAATGTGTAAGCGTGTATGTTGATATGCTCTGTAATTTTTCTCTGTTCAATGGAAAAATCAATAAACATAAATTTAAAAAAAAAAAAAAAAAAAAAAAAAGGTAAAAGATGTTTAGGCTTTAGAACCACTTTAGCGTTTATGGATGTATGGGTAACAATGTGTGCCTGGGCAAATGCAGTGGGAATTTGGCACTTGATATGTTAGGTGCATTGAAATGTATACAGTGGCTTGAAAAAGTATTCATACCCCTTGAAATTTTCCACTATTTTCATGTTACAACCAAAAACTTAAATGTATTTTATTGGGATTTTATGTGACAAACCAACACAAAGTGGCACATAATTGTGAAGTGATGATAAATGGTTTTCAACTTTTTTTACAAAAACTGTGGCGTGTGTTTGTATTCAGCTCCCTTTACTCTGTTTCCCCTAAGGCCCCTTTCACACTGGGGCGGTTTGCAGGCGCTATTGCACTAAAAATAGCGCCTGCAAACCGACCCTAAACAGCGGCTGCTGTTTCTCCAGTGTGAAAGCCCCGAGGGCTTTCACACTGGAGCGGTGCGCTAGCAGGACGTGAAAAAAAGTCCAGCTAGCAGCATCTTTGGAGCGGTGAGAGGAGCGGTGTGTTTACCCCTCCTACACCGCTCCTTCTCATTGAAAGCAATGGGAAACCGCGGTAATACCGCCGGCAATGCGCCTCTACAGAGGCGCATTGCCGGCGGTATTAACCCTTTTTCGGCCGCTAGCGGGGGTTAAAACTGCACCGCTAGCGGCCGAATACCTCCGCAATTCCGACGGTATAGCGCCGCTAAAAATAGCGGCGCTATACTGCCACCGCACCCACCGCCCAGTGTGAAACCAGCCTAAACTAAACTAAAATCTGATGGAACCAATTGCCTTCAGAAGTCACCTAATTAATAAATAGAGTCCACCTGTGTGTAATTTAATCTCAGTATAAATACAGCTGTTCTGTGAAGCCCTCAGAGGTTCATGAAGACCAAGGAACACACCAGACAGGTCAGGGATAAAGTTGTGGAGATGTTTAACCACTTCAGCCCTGGAAGGATTTACCCCGTTAATGACCAGGCCATTTTTTGCGATACGGCAATGCGTTTATTTAACTGACAATTGCGCAGTCATGCAATGTGTTACCCAAACAATATTGATGTCCCCCCCCCTACAAATAGAGCTTTCTTTGGTGGTATTTGATCACCTCTGCAGTTTTTATTTTTTGCGCTATAAACAAAATAAAAATGACAATTTTGAAAAAAAACAACTATATTTTTTACTTTCTGCTATAATACATAGCCGGAAAAAGTATATAAAAAAACAAATTTATTCATAGGTTTAGGCCAATATGTATTCTGCTACATATTTTTGGAAAAAAAAAACGCAATGCGCGTATATAGATTGGTTTGCGTAAAAGTTATAGCGTCTACAAAATAGGAGAAAGATATAGGGACTTTTTTTTTTATGATTGATTTTACAAGTAATGGCTGGGATCAGCGATTTTTAGCAGGACTGCGACATTGTGGCGGACAAATCTGACCCTAAGTTACGCTTTTTGGTGACCAGTGACACCA
Organism: Rana muscosa; assembly: GCA_029206835.1. Lineage (NCBI taxonomy): Eukaryota > Metazoa > Chordata > Amphibia > Anura > Ranidae > Rana > Rana muscosa. The sequence goes on from CM055118.1 coordinate 142,799,873, forward strand.
ATACAGTGATCAGTGCTATAAAAACGGACTGATCACTGTATAAATAGCACTGGCAGGGAAGGGGTTAACACTAGCGGGCTATCAAGGGGTTAAGTGTTTCCTAGGGAGGTGTTTCTAACTGGCAGAGGGACGGACTAACTGGGAGCAGCGAGAGATCACTGTCCCTGATTACTAGGAACAACTGATCTCCCTCTCCTCCCCTGTCAGAACGGGATCCACCTTGTTTACCCACGGGTGAGCTCCTGCGGCACGCCTGCGCCCGCAGAACCACATGCACAGACTGACGTACAGGTACATTGGTTTGTGCAGCCGAGACACTTTTCCGCACTATATATGCGGAAGGCGGTCGGCAAGTAGTTAAAGCAGGGTTAGGTTATAAAAAAATATTACACGCTTTGAGCATCTCACAGAGCACTGTTCAATCCATCATCCGAAAATGGAAAGAGTATGGCACAACTGCAAACCTACCAAGACATGGCCGTCCTCCTAAACTGACAGGCTGGGCAAGGAGAGCATTAATCAGAGAAGACGCCAAGAGGCCTATGGTAACTCTGGATGAGCTGCAGAGATCCACAGCTCAGGTGGGAGAATCTGTCCACAGGACAACTATTAGTTGTGCACTCCACAAATCTGGTCTTTATGGAAGAGTGGTAAGAAGAAAGTCATTGTTGAATGAAAGCTATAAGAAGTCCTATTTGCAGTTTGTGAGAAGCCATGTGGGGGACACAGAAAATATGTGGAAGAAGGTGCTCTGGTCAGAGGAGACCAAAATTTAACTTTTTGGCCCAAAAGCAAAACACTATGTGTGGTGGAAAACTAACACTGCATATCCCCCTGAACACACCATCCCCATTGTGAAACATGGTGGTGGCAGCATCATGTTGTGGGAATGCTTTTCTTTAGCAGGGACAGGGGAGATGGTCAGAGTTGATAGTATAGTATAACTATAATATAGTATAGTTACATAGTATTGTTTTATAATAACATAGTAGAGTAATATAGTAAGCACAGTGCAGGATAGTATAGTATGGCATAGTATGGCAACAGATTATAGAATAGTACCTTAGTATAGCACAGTAATATAGTACAGTATAGTTTAAAGGTATAGTTTAATAACATAGTATAGTTCAGCAGTACAGTAAAATAGTATGGTGCAATAGTATAGTAACACAGTACAGAACAGTAGTTGGTATAGTAATATACTATAGTATAGTATAATAGAAATGACAGTAGTATAGTATAATAAAAGTATAGTATAGTATTTTATCATACAATATAATAGCACAATAATATAGTATAATAATTTATTAAGTAGTGTATTACAGTAACATTGTGCAGTAGTATAGCATAGTACAGTATAGTATCATAGTATAGTACAGTTATATAGTATAGTATACTACAATAATATTGTATAGTAACTAGTATAGTCTAGAACAGTGGTATATTATAGTATAGTAGATACGGCTCCATGTACACAGAAGCTGATAAACTGCAGTTTATTGGCGTTTTGGCGTTTTTTTAAAAAGCCCATAAACTGCACTCTATGTTAGCCTATGTGTTCATGTACACATAACGTTTTTTAGCTTTATTGAGCAGTGGAGTTAATGGGCTTTTTTCTGAACGCAAGAAATTTGCGTTCAAAGTGCTGTTTTTCGGCAGAAAAAAAACGCAAAACGCAGGAAAACGCTCATAAACGCTCAAAAACGCTGGCCGCGAGCGTTTTTTAGCGTTTTTTGGTCCATTGAAAAAACAAAAAAATTTTTTTTTTTTTTAAAAGCTAAAAAAAGCTACACTGAAAAACGCTAATAAAAGCTAGTAAAAAAACGCTGATAAAAGCTAGCTTTTTCTGCTGCTTTAAAAACAACCGTTTTTGAGCTTCTGTGTACATGGAGCCGTATAGTATAATAATTATAGTTGTAGTATAATATGGTATAATAACATAGTATATAGTCGTATAGTACAGTAGAATATTATAAAATGCTAGCATACTATAGTGATGCATGGTACGGTAACGTAGTAACCTTTTGGTTAAAAAAAAACATAGTAACCTTTTATGGTACAGTATGTTAAAAAATATAGTAAAGTAGTATAGTATGGCACAGTAACATAGTATTGTATAGTAATAGTGTATAGAATAAAATTGTACCTATGTTCAGTATAGTAGTATCGTTTTGTACAGTACAATAGTGTATTAGAATAGTATGGAATAGTGATAGTCAGTTTGTTGGACCTTTGTCAGGAAGAAGTGGCTACCATACAGTTGCTTTTGTAACAGTGGCACCTGCAGGAAGGGATGAGGTACTACAGTACTCAGTGACTGACGGCATTATATGCGCTGCACCTGGCTGCTATTACATCCCTAGAAATGGTGTGTTATGGTTAGTTTAGGTGTAAATGGCGATGTTGGTTTGGCCTAGGGGAGGCAAATGAAAAAGCAAAACAATGGAATATATTCCCCTTTAGCCCAGTAAAGGACTTATTTTATACTGGTTGCTGAGCAATGGTTTGAACTGATGTGGGTGAGGGGGGTATCCTCCGCAGAGAGAGATGGTAGTGTCACAAAGAGGCTTCCAGTGCCAATACAATCCCCATAGGTGTGCGCAGCCTATTGCATTAGGGTGTGCACCCCAAAGCTCAAACACATGATACCGATCATTCACTGTGTTCATTCAGAAAGGGAAGGGGCCATTAAATGACATACCTGTATTTACCGTCCCCTTCTCCGACATATTGTAAAATATCCCCCTGTGTGTGCCCGCAGCAGAGGAAGGGACGGGGAATGGGGGGCCCAGGGCAGTAGGGAGAATCTGTTCTGCACAGGGTGATTAGGGTGTGCCTGGGCACACCTGGCACACCCTGTGCACACGCTTATGACAATCCCAGAACTTCCATATGAAAGAGTCTCTGCCAATAAGAATTGTCTGGGCAGCGTGTTAAATGATCCCCACTATGACCTGTTTACATGCCGCGTTGGCTCCTCCTTTATCAGTGAGATCTGAATCCCGCAGAGTGTACATTCCCCAAGGTCAGTGGATGGCGGTGAGTTGGCGGATCATCCGGTGATAAGGATGCCTTCTGTTTAGACGAGCGGCCTGTCAGCGCTCTCTCCATCCTCCAACTAGGAAAGAATGTCTCCTGTAAATATTATTGGCTTCTCCTGAGTGTCGGCTGACTGGACTTGTCACCCGGCAAGGCTGGCGGTCTCGGAGACGGTATTAGAGGCCTCAGCTCACCTAAAATATTTTCATCCTGACACCCTGCCGAGGGGTGCTCACTGCGACCCTAACCTCAAAAAGAGAGCAGGCGTTTACATTTATCGTTGTGTTTACCTCAGTTTACATTAACTGTTGGACACTGCGGCCTGCTTGGCACAGTCGCAACTTGTAGGAATGGTGTGAGCCGCATAGCCATTTACCCGTTCTATGTCGGGGGGCCCATTCACTGTTACGTTTTAGAACACCCTGACCTGCAATTTCAACTGCTAATTTGCAGCAGCTGGAAAAGCGTTTGAATGGGACCGCCTTCCCTGTTATCCCTTACAATGAACTTTAAATTAGAAACAAGTACTCCATCAGACTGGATCTGCATGCAAAATGGACACTTACCATTGTTTCATGAATATTGAAAACCTTTCAGCAAAACTTTTTACTCGCTGGTACACTTCTGACTGACGTGGTTATGTAAACAGATTTGAATTTTGTTCCTGTGTGTGATGATGAGCAGGTCCCATGATGATACACTTTCCGTACATTGTGAGCTGTTATGGTCAGGACACAGACGCGTAGTTTACATATAAGCTGCCCTTCCAATGCAAATGATGAAGGCAAAGCTGGTGGTTTTATTTTGTAATTTTACTATAAACAATATTTTATATTTTAATTAGAGCAACGTGTGTCCTTCGCAACTATAGCCTGGATAAATAAATCAATAAAATATACCCCCGCACTTCCACTAATCACTGTAAATATATGTGCAAGCTGGCCAAATAATGCCATAGCTGCTGCAAGCACCTAATAATGTTCCCACAACTATATAGTGTAAAAATTATGAAAAAATTATGCTGTGCTGCTAATTTGCATAAAAAATATAAAGTGCACAAAATTAAAAACACTAAATAAAAAACAATAATATGTGATGCATAATATACCCAATATTTCAACTTGATGTCTTCAGTCTTCACTTAACAATATTGTGAAAAATATAATAATAAATTATATTATAAAATAAATATAATATAAATATAATATAATTGTAAATGCTTAAAACTACTTAATAAATAGTCCACAATAATATTAATTTAACCAGTCTCTTGGGTCTTTATTCTTCATAATAAATCTTCCCAACCACCTGTGTGAAAATGTCACTTCTGTGCCAAATACAGATACCCCCCCAGATACCCACAGAACTCTCACCTTCCATTTACTTGTACCATAGCATATAAAAGTTATCCTCCAGATATGCTGGCCCCCCTATTTCCTCTGTCCACTAGGGACCCTTTTAGTGTTTGTCCCAGTATTTCGGTCTATATGGGGGTAGGCTCCTTTAAGATTATCCTACATTCATGCTGCCTTGCCCACAATGTGAAAAGGAACAGAGACTTCCCATAGTGTAGTATTGTTAGACAAATGGTCTATTCTAATTAAAATCGCACTTAAGCCCCGTACACACGGTTGGACTTTTGGCCAACAAACTTCGTTTTGAGCAAGTTGGACCAACAATCCGACCGTGTGTACGCTCCATCGGACAAACTTTTTTTGCTTTTTTCTTGTTTTCATCGGACAAAAGTTGGGTCTGCAAACGGACAAACTTTTGCCCAACAAAAGTCCGATGGAGCAAAGTCCGACCGTGTGTACAGAAAACCATCGGACTTTTGTCCGATGGACAAAACAACTAATGGTAAAACCAACCAACAATAGCAGAAGTTGGCCAAAGGGTGGCGGTAAAGAGCAGAAAACAGCAGAAAAAACACGTGATGCTGCAAAAAGTTTTGGGAAAGTTTGCAGAAAAGTCCGAGCGTGTGTATGCTATGGGTGTTCCCGACCAACTCCGTTCGGACAAAAAACCACGGAAAAGTCCGATAGAAGTCCGACCGTGTGTACGGGGCTTTACACTTTAAAAACTTGTAATTATAAAAAATATATAAAATAGGAGTACCAGACTATTGCTTTCACATACGTCACTACCGGTTTCCATGGCAGCCATGTATTCAGCTTACGGACTTCAACAAAATGGCTGCGGACAATTTCAGCCTCTGCCAGCAAGATCCTGCATAGATGATTGGTAATTTAATTATGGCTGTGTGCCTGTCCCCTTAACTACTTGACCCCTGGAAGATTTACCCCCTTCATGACCAGGCCGTTTTTTGCAATACGACACTGCGTTAATTTAACTGACAATTGCGTGGTCATGCGACGCTGTACCCGAATAAAATGTATGTCCTTTTTTTCCCACTAATAGAATTTTCTTTTGGTGGTATTTGATCACCTCTGCGTTTTTTATTTTGTGTGCTATAAACTAAACAAAAATAGTATAAAAAAAATCTCACGCTAAATATAGGTAAGACTGCTGCACTTTTACTACTCCTTGAATATGAGGAGGTGAAGATCCGGTGCTTAAACAAGACCGACAATTCTAGAAAAAAAAAAAAACTAATATTTTTTACTTTCTGCTATAAAAAATATGTGTAATGCACAAAAGTTATAGCGTCTACAAATTATGGGATATTTTTATTTATTTATTTTTTACTAGTAATTTTACTGTGATATTGCGGCAGAAATTCTGACACTAACTGACACTTTTGACACTTTCTGCCAACCAGCGACACTAATAAAGTGATCAGTGCTAAAAAATATGCACTACCACTGTACTAATGACACTAACTAGGAAGGGGTTAACATCAGGGGCGATCAAAGGGTTAACTGTGTGCCTAACCAGTGTTTTACTGCAGTGTGGGAGGTGCTTTTACTAGGGGAAGAGATGGAATTTATTCCCTGCTTTGCAGGGACACAAATTCCATCCCTTCCCTCCTGTCAGAACAGCGATCTGCCTGCAGTTCTGTCTCTCTGCCTGACGCTCGGCGAGTGCCAGAGGACAACGGGTACCGTGCACCCCACATATGTAATCACAGCGAGAGCGCGCCCCCTACCCAGAAGAGTCGGCTCATGTGTGTGCGTGTGTGTGTGTGTGTATATATATATATATATATATATATATATATATATATATATATATAAATATTTTTATATATATACATAATATTTATATATATATAATATATATAATATATATGTGTATATATATATATATATATATATATATATATATATATATATATATATATGTATATAATATATATATGTATATAATATATATATGTATATATGATTCGGCACGCAGGTGCTGCTCTGTATCAGTAAAACTGCTATAGGGTGGACCTTAAGTGGTTAAAGTGGTTTTAAACCTCAGACATGAAATATGAAGAAAGCATATCCTTCTATAGTGTGTACTTGTCTCAATCCAGAGCAAGAAGTGTAATTTCTGTCAGCTGCCTCCTTCATCTGCTATCAGCATGAATCTCTTCTGACCAGTTTTCTGACACCAAGAGAAAAAAGGTGACGGGGTGGCACAGCCTGTGATTGACAGCCTCAGCTCTGTTCCTGTGTGAAGGGGGTGTGTCACTTCCCTCCAATCAGCTCATTGATGTAACTTCAGCTCTCTGCCCCCTGCTTTTCAGAGCTGAGAGATCCTGTGTGAATTCCGCACTTAGAATGGATGTAGGGGAGTGACAGCTGTAGATAAACAGGTACAACTTATGTAGGAGGATTTGTTTCTTCTCTGTGTATCACCTGAGGCAAGTTACTTCACTGGGTATATGTAAAGGTTTCCAATCACTTTAAAAATCCCCCGAAAAAGCAGACACTTCAGTGTGAACCTCACCTAAGAAATGCTAAAAAGTGCTTACAGTGGAAGTAAACTCAGCCTGCAGAATCCACATTCATCATTGAATCAATATTTGCAAACATTACAAAGCACATCACTATGTCAATTTTATTATTCACGTCAGTTTGTATGTGAATTTTACTTACTTTCTCTATCTGGCTCCTGCTATCTTGTTCCAGCGCGGAATATATTTCCTGCCCTTTCTGGCGTAATATCGAGCATGCGCGGTACTACTTATCTTCTTGGCAAGGCCCGATATTTACACCGCCTATGTTTCAGGAAGTGCCCAAACTCTTGCGTGATTGAAATGGATGTCGCCGAGTGCCGATGATGTCGGCACAGCACCTTTGTGAGGGGTTTGACGGCACGCCGAGTGTGTGGTGAATCGGTGCAGAAAGGCCCATTCGCAAATGATGTCACTGCAGGGAACAGCCATGGATTTCTCACAAACGCCGCAGCTTTGGGGAATATAAAACACAGCTATGTGTAAGTTATGTTTTGGGTGTGGAAAAGTACTATAGGAGAGTTTACTATGCTAAAATGACATACGACAACTTTGTTAGAGAGGTCACTCATGCATGTCTTAAAAAGTTTCTCCGCTTTTGTGGTAAAAAAGAAATAAAAAATTGCTAAAATTTTTTTTAAATCATTTACCGTATTTATAGGCGTATAACACGCACCATACCTTTAAGAGGGAAGTTTCAGGAAAAAAACTTTCCACAGCCCCCTGCGTATAACACGCAGGCACAGTTTACCCTCTATTTTCAGGATAAAAAAGTGAGTGTTATACGCCAATAAATACAGTATATACAATTGCTACACAAGTCATATTGTAATTGAATGTTATTAAAAATGACCTTTCCTTTTGAATACAATTTGGCAACCTGGAGGTGATGGTGTACAGACCGCCCGCAGATATGTAATTTCCTGTTTGTGTGCTTGGCTTTACTGATTGGCTTACTGAAGTCTGCACTAAGATAGAAGTCAGATTTTTGAGCATCCCCTGCAACAAAATTTTTATATTTAGTGAGATACTCCCAAAAGGAAATCACGCCTAAAGGGAAGCAGACCCAGCCACTTTACTCATTTAGAGCCCTGCAGGTGCAGCAGCTGATTGATAATTATAAAGTCACTCCCATTCCCATTCATTTTGCACATGGACACAAACAAACAAACAGCTATTTCTTAGCAGAATAACAAAAGTTAGGAATCTGCTACAAAAGTTTATTACAATCCTTGCGATGTACATAGATCACCGAAATGGGAATGTTTTTTTTTTTTTAAATAAAAGTGGAGTTACTCTTTAAGTGCACTTTGCTGTGACTTGTTAAATTGTGACTAGTGTCCATTCACACAGGGCTCACAGGGGATAGGCAGTTCATCGTCTCGGTGTAGTGATGCAGATTATTGGTGGGAGAAGACGAGGGTGATTCGGTTCACTGGTGTATATGGACCGACATGCACAGCTGTTCTGCAGTGTACATTAACCAGACGGAGCTAATGGGCCATGTTTACTAAGCAGCACTCCCCGACCTCCGACTCCTGGAAATGACAATTTAATCTACTCATTGTACAGTTAGTTTCCATGAACCGATGCACATAATCCACTCAGTGATCTATTAATGGCCTGTGAGATAAACAGACCGCATTGAATCCAGAACCTCCCTGTGTGTAAAGGGCCCAGTATCATTGCAGGGGTCCTGGTACTCCATCTGCACACATTCCACTAGTGAGACCACTGCCGTGCCAAATCAGTTCGTCAAGATAACCACATGTGTTCAAATAGGGTTGTACAATAAATCTAGTGCTTTTAGGATGGGCTACAGAATTCTGGTGGTGTAGGGGCCCATTAGTTCTGATCCAATCATAAAGTGTGTGTGTGTTCTATGACATCATCTCCCAATCAAAAATCAAAGAAAATTTATGAAAAAAAAAAAATTTGTAATGCTTAACACTGGTCCTCTTGTATTTATGTATCTGAGGGATGGATAGCAGCCAAACTGATCTAAAGTAGATGGAAACCCAGCCACTAAAATGTTATAGAAGTTTTAACATGGTAACATCATTCCAAAAGTCATTTTCTATCCTTTTAAATTAGCAGTTTTCATTAAATGAATTCCTGGTGATCCTGCCATGAAGGTTCCTGTTTAGGCACTTTCTGTTATAGGGTGACAACGCTCTGTTCCTGGTCTTCTAATTATGTGTAGCCAGGAGCTGGCCAATTTGCCTGTGTTATCAGAGGACACTCTACAGCACAGGTGTCAAACATAAGGCCCGCGGGCCGAATCCGGCCCTCCAGGCCATTTCATGTGGCCCTCACACCTCTCCTGCAGCTGCAGGACAGCTCCAGTCCTCCTCTGGTCCTCCTTAAGCCCCCTACTTTCTGCTTTCAAGCAATGCATCTAGCTTCTTCCCAGCAGCAGCATAAGGAAAGGGGGTGCACTGTGATGTAAGGGAGAGTGGGGGACTCAACTACTGATGGTGGGGTGGCGCTTGACATGTAATGTAAGGGGAGGAGATGCGCTGGACATCTAATCTTACAGATACAACCGGCCCTTTTGAGAACAATCATAATGCTGATGCGGCCCACGATGAAATTGAGTTTGACACCCCTGCCTACAGCATTTGCCACAGTGGGGCTGTTACCTCTAGTGTTCAGCCTGGGATCTGCCTTGTCACATCCTGAATGCAGAGTGAGTGAGAACTTACAGAAGCGCGGAGGATCTTGGGATATGTTGTTCGGAAAGCCGAGTTTACATTGAACCTGGATCAAGAAACAAATTATAAAATTGTTTCCCAATGGTACCGAACCCCGGTACTCCTTCACAGACTCTTCCCGGAGGTTACAGAGACCTGCTGGAGATGCTGTGAGGAACCGGGGACGTTATTACATATTCTCTGGGCATGCCCCAGAGTCAAGGATTTTTGGGAGGTGGTCCGGAGAATCAGTCAGCAATTCTGGGAAGAAGAGATACCGGACGATCCGGCCTTTTTCTTATTACATGAAACAAAAATGCCAGTAAAGAGATATAAGGAAACGATAGTATGCCATCTTCTAAATGCGGCTAAAGCATGCATACCGGGCACTTGGAAGCAAAGACAACCCCCACCAATAAGACTTTGGCTTAAGAAGGTAGAAGAGATGAATCAAATGGAAGAACTGATATGGACAGCACGACAGAAAAAAGAGACATATCGGAAAACATGGTCCGTATGGAATCTCTTTATTAACTCAAGGGAAGGGAAGATGCTTATGGGAGGAATATAGAGGAGCAATACACGGCTAGGGGTTACAGGGGAGAGGGGGGGGACAAAGTGGAACGGGGGATTCTCGGTAAAAGGACCCTTCTTGTTTTTTTATGTTTTTTTTTGGTTTGGTTTGGTTGTCTGTTTGTTTGATGTTTGATTGGGTTATGTATGTATTTTGTAGACCTGTTATGTTATTGGCTCAATGATAGGGGCAACTTAAGGGGGGGGGGGGGATAGAGACAGACACCATATTGAGAATACTGGAATAGACTGAGATTATAGATACACGACCAAAGATAAATGGATATCAGGAGAAATAAACAAGGGATTAACTGTAAATATGGATAAAATGATAAGACTATGAAGTGAAGTTTGAAATATAATTACTATTCTGTTGGAGGAATAGTCTAATCATGTGATTATGTTACTATAATGATGTGTGGAAGACGTCTGGAGATCTACCTTCCTTTTTATTTTGTTGCCTTTTTCGTCTTGTTAAAATAAAGAAAGGATTTAAATAAAAAAAGACACTGATCCGACTTTGGAGGCGACTTCCATTGAAATCAATGGGTACAAGTTGCCTAGAAGTTGCCTTGAAGTAGTACAGGAACCTTTTCTCAAGTTGGAGCGACTTCAGTAGTGTGCATCAAGACGGCTCTCATTCACTTGAATGTAATTTTTCAAGTCGCGCGACTTGGGGCGACACAAGTTGGATCCCAAGTCGCGGTAGTGTGAACGGGCACTAAAAGGCACAGCACTCTTGTGCTGACAACAAAGACAGATCAGAAAAAGAAAAAGTAAAGTAAACAAGGAGTACAGGGAAGGGGAGGATGAGAAGAACACAAAAAAAAAAAAGGGGGGATTAATACCACCCTTCAGTCACATCCACCCCGTTTGGGGAGCATTCAGAGTCGATCGCCTCAGGGGGACCGAGCCACCAGCTGTCCGTACTCCTCAGAGAAGTAGAATTTGTGCCAGTAGAACCATGTTTTGGAAAACTTTTCATTTAGGCCTTTCTCCGTGGCTATCAAGTCCTCCATGTCATGTATATCTACCACTCTTTTCAACCAACCAACCACTGACGGAGGCTGAGTCTGTTTCCAGTTCAGGAGGATGCAGCCCTTTGCCGCAGTGATCAGGAGCGGCAATATGGATTATCTATAGCTCTTACTTGGGATTTCGTGATGGTGCAAAAGGAAGAGCTCGGGGGACATTGGTAACTCCCGATCCGTGAATTTCTGGACAATACCATGTACCTCTGTCCAGAAGGGCTGTAAGATGCAGCATGACCAAAAGACGTGGAGGAGCATCCCAACCTCCTCCCCACATCTCCAGCATAAGTCCGTGCTCTGAGGGAACATCCTGTGTATCTTTTCCGGAGTGTAGTACCAACGGGACAGGATTTCATATCCCATCTCCTGGTGTCTTGCACAGATAGAGGTCTTGTGTGTGAAAAGAATGATCCGGTCTACTTGTTTCTCCGTAAGTTGTAAAGCCAGATCCCACTCCCACCTGGTAACATAAGGAGGCCTATAGTCCAGAGACAGAGATACTAGTATTTGGTACATTAAAGAGATCGTATGTCTCAACGGGGACTGTTCTAGGCATAGTAACTCAAATGGGGTCTGAAGATCCTCTTTAAGCTTTCATTCTCCATCACAACCAACTGACATGAAATATCTCGTTTATGGACAAAGATGGTTTGTACAGGGCCCTGTAATAGCCCTCTGGCTGTTGTCACACCTTTTATTGTTTTCTCAGATTTTATTGTTATCTCTGATAACATTCCTGAATATCAATCTCTTAAAATTTGCTGATCCTGATTGGTTGCTTTGATGGGTCATTTTGGGAAACTGATTGTTTTGTAGGTTATCGACAGATGGTTGAGATTGGTGGGTAGCTATGTTGCTGGGTCCGCAATATTTGGAGCTGACCTTATTATATGAATTAGGCTAATAGTTAAAATTGGTGGATTGGTTGAATGGATGGTTAGATAGTTTGCATGGATGTAGTTGTGGTTGGGTGACTTGGGTGGATGGATGGTCGGTATATCAGGTTGGTTAGCTGGATGGATTGATGGGTTGGTTGTGTACATGGAGTTTTGAGATGATTAGATGGTAGAAGGGATTGGTTGGCTACAGGAAAGCTTGTTTGGTGACCAACAGATGGTGGACTGGCTGAATTGTTGGGAGGACTTGTTGGTATGGTTTGGTCGGTTTGGTAATCACTGATATCAATGACTTGTGTCAGAGATGAATGAACTGTGTGACCCTGTGAGGAACGGATGATGGGAGTGACAGTAGCAGATGAACTTCTGCTGAATTTTCCCCTATGTGAATGTTAAACATAAACAGAAATCAGATCCGTCTGATCGGATCCTCTATGCTGCCGGCAGGTTCAGCACCAGTTCAGTTTGGTAGAAGTGAAATATGTCATGTAGTTTATTATTTCCTTAGGATATTAAACTGCTGTTCTTGGCTCCCGTCTCTCTCTAGTCAGTTAATTACATGGCAATTGATTAAATGTGTACTGAGCTGTGCAGAGCCTTAACCCTTCTTCCGCCACCAGGCCGCTAATGTGCAAAGACAACACAAAGACCCATCAACGCTTAATTCTGTGCCGAGATCTCCTTCCAAGGAAATGGAGCAGTGAGAGATGGCTTGTACTGTACAGATGATATACAGGATATGTCATATATATATATATATATATATATATATACTATATACAGTATAGTCATATATAGCATCTGTACAGATATATAAAATGTACATAGTCATAGCATCTGTACAGATGCTATGACTATGGGGTTCACATTGGGGTTGATTTACTAAAAGCAAATAGACTGTGCACTTTACAAAGTGCAGTTGCTCCAGAGCTTTGTAAATGAGGTAAAGCCCTTTTCAAGGAACACCCAATAAGGTGCAAGGGAAAAAAAAGAGCAGTTTTGCTTGCAAATGATTGGATGATGGAATTCAGCAGAGCTTCTGCTCATTTACTAAGCTCTGGAGCAACTGCACTTGCCAAGTGCACCGTGTATTTGCCTTTAGTAAATCATCCCCATAGTCATATAAAGCATCCGTGCAGATATATTATTATTATTATTTAGGTACTTATATAGCGCCGTCGATTTACGCAGCGCTTTACATATACATTGTACATTCACATCGGTCCCTACCCTCAAGGAGCTTACAATCTAAGGTACCTAAGGGTCACATTCATATACTAGGGCCAATTTAGACAGAAGCCAATTAACCTACCAGCATGTCTTTGGAGTGTGGGAGGAAACCTGAGCACCCGGAGGAAACCCACGCAGGCACAGGGAGAACATGCAAACTCCAGGCAGGTAGTGTCCTTGGGATTCGAACCAGCAACCCTTTTTTTACTGCTGGGTGAGAGTGCTACCCACTACACCACTGTGCCACCCATATATACAATGTACATAGTCATATATAGCATATGTACAGATAATATACAGTATGCGTCTCATATTTACTGCAGTTATTGATATATAGCAAATCTGCTAGTATTACTATACAGATATTATAAAACAGTAATATTTAAAGGAACCACCACTGTAAAATATCGACTTTACAGGGCTACCATGGAAGCTCAAATATAACAAAAAAAGAAGCAAATATAAGCATAGCTCCTATGCAACCAACTGTTTAACCCCCCCCCCCCCCAACAAAAAGATGTGTAGCGGACCCTCCCTCTCCCTCTTGCCCCTTGTGAATGGCATGTGTCTAGGGGTACCTGGGAGAGGAGAGTGCAGGGACACTACGCCAAGCTCTCCCCTCGTGTGTATAAGAGGGTTGAGCAAAGTTATTTGAATTACCTCCCGGGTCTGTCCACTGCATACGAAGCCTCAGTTGTTCCATGGAAACGTGTCTGCCAATAATAGAGTCCCACACCAATCGAAAGTCCAACACTCCTTTATTTCTTATACAGTACGGTGAACACACTCAGTTGAACTTTCAAGAACAGACGAACATGGGGGTGTAGGAACGAGTAGGCCCAGGCACAACTAAGCTCTCCTATTCCTTTTTAGCGAATAGGCCTGGCGCACGGTCTCTGCCACCGACCGTGAGGTTGGTCTCTGCCACAGCCAGGATGAACTGTTGAGGCCCCTGCCACAGGCCTAATAGGAGGCCTCTGCCACTGACCTGATTGAAATAGTTGGACCGCTGCCACCGGTCATTGAACGTGGACTGAACTTCCTCTTAGAATTTGGCCTCTGTTCGGGAAAGATATCCCTCCGGGCGGTCTCCAGAGGTTCACCCGGCACTGGCAATCTGCTGCACCAGGTCTTCGGGTGAGTCCCTCCTCCGGTCCCTTACACCTCTGGATTCGGGTGCCTCACTCCCGGGGCCCCCTAGGATGATCCCTCCCTAGCGGGACCCAGCGGAAGGTACTGGACCCCAGGCCTCCGGCTGAGTACCTCACCCCAGACTGAAGGTGTCTGGGATGGAACGCGAACTCCCAGTGTCCAGGCCTAGGCTGCCTGGACACCGACTGCAACCACAGCCCTCAGGCTGAAGGTGCCCGGGACTCGAACCTCGTGGCGAAGATGTCCGCCCCCCTTATACCCTCTCCCAGGATGCACGGCGGGTTCCCCGCCCCGCCGTACAACTGCTGCGAGAGGCCACAAAGGGTACGGCACTGCAGTGATGGTTCAACCCCAGCCCGAAGGGACAGCGCCACCTGCTGGGCCGCAGGGAACTATGCATCACTGGTGTCTTCACCAGATTTAAAAATATATATACCCGCTACAGATGTATATTAATCTACTCATAGTGAACATATTAAACATAAACAGCAAGGATGTAATGATAACATCAGAATAGCAGGGTCTTAAAACATTAGTAAATCACCACAAAAAGAAACAAAAATGGGGCCCCTTGTAGGTTTAAGTCATGCACCCCATACTAACACATTATGACAGACTTATCTGCCCACGGAGCCCTCCAGCGCAGTGCTGTCACGGTTCCCCGGCGCTTCCATCTTCACCTGGCCTTCCTTCTGGGTTCTCAGCTCCGGCTGTATAAATGGCCAGCACCGCGATGACGCCAATCCCATGCATGCCTGCAGGAGCCCCGGCACAGATCAGGTACAGCACGGGTATGTCGTCCCTTCCAAGCGCATGCACTGGTGATATTCACCGGCTGATTTCACCAGCTGCACCCCGTGAAAATATTTCCTAAACAGTGCAAATTTATTAGATATTCACTGTACCTACAGGTAAGCCTTATTATAGGCTTACCCGTAGGTACAAGTTAAAACTTTGACTTTACTTCCATTTTAACAGATAAGATCTCCCAAGCATAGTAGTTGCATCCATGAAGGAGCTAGCCGTTTGGGGTGATAAAGCCAATCTGTAAACACTGAGTAGACGTTGTCCAAGAACTTTGAGCACTTGGAGAACTTGGAGAAAGTCTCAAGGTGGATTTAGCCTGTAATTTACAATAGGTGGAAATATCCATACATGGACTTCTACAGGGACCACCAAGACTAGATATATAACTTGTACAGTCAGTGTCCTCAGGTCTAAAAGTGGATTTACCCTGTAATTAATGGTACATGAATGTCTACACACACATTTCTACAGGGACCACCAAGACCATCTATGCATGGCTTGGATATCACCTATTATGCTTATACTTATAAAGCAGATGATTATAAAAAATATAAAAGTCCACTCACTCTCATGGAACTTCAGGGTGTCATAGAGAAATGTAGGGAGCATCACTACAGGATCAAAAGGGGGAAAGAGACTGATGACTGAGCAGTTTTGTTGATATCCCAACTTCCTCAGAGACTTAAAGGGGCTGCCTGTACTCTACAGATAATATACAGGATGGGTCCCATATACTGTATAGTTAACATTGTGATGTTTAGCATCTCCCTGTCAGGGTGACCACATTTCCAAACTACCATTCAGAGACACCCTCCCTTCCCAAAAATCAGCTTGCGCTGTAACGAATCACAGCACAGTGATTGGACACAAGAGGCGGGATTTATGTTTTTTCCAATCACAACAGGGGGCGGGATTGTGCTCCTCCAGGCATTCCCGGCCAGGACAAGTACTGTCAGTGAGTAAAGCGGTGATATGGCGGCCTTTTTTGGGGGCATCAGATTGGCCCAGGGGATGTCTGTGTCAGTTTCATTCCGGGACACTGTATTGTCCTGGAATGAATGTGCCCGGGACAGACCTGCAAAATGCGGGACTGTCCCGGGCAATCCGGGACATGTGGTCACCCTACTCCTTTTACTGTACAGATAACATCATCACATTCATAGTGATATACATCATCTCCCTCTACAGAAAGGATACACAGTGATATACAAGAAATCTTTGGATACCGCAGTGTACCAATAAACATATTCAGACTAATTCCCAGGATATACTGTATATAGTGCAGATGGTAATTTGTATCTTCCTCTACGTTAGGGAAAATATCTACCTGTGCTGTGCAGAGAATATACACAGTAATATACTGTACTTGAAGTCTCCAGATGCTTCAATGTAGGTACCAATAAAGATATGCAGAGTAGTATATGTCTGTAATAATACATGTCTGTACTACAATTAATGGCATAGATAGTGATATGTAATATCTGCCTGTATGAACAGATAATATACAGGAAGCCTCTGGATGCTATGATGTACCAATAAACAGGATATATCCATCCAATATATAGTGCAGATGGTAATATGTACATAGCATCTTGCTTTGCTGTACAGATGATATATAAGACATTTTTCTATTTAATTACACCTTGTTTGTTTTTTATATATATATATATATATATATATATAAATAAACTACAGTGTGTATATATATATATACATACAGTGGGTACGGAAAGTATTCAGACCCCCTTAAATTTTTCACTCTTTGTTATATTGCAGCCATTTGCTAAAATCATTTAAGTTAATTTTTTTCCTCATTAATGTACACACAGCACCCCATATTGACAAAAAAACACAGAATCGTTGACATTTTTGCAGATTTATTAAAAAAATTAAAAACTGAACTATCACATGGTCCTAAGTATTTAGACCCTTTGCTCAGTATTTAGTAGAAGCGCCCTTTTGATCTAATACAGCCATGAGTCTTTTTGGGAAAGATGCAACAAGTTTTTCACACCTGGATTTGGGGATCCTCTGCCATTCCTCCTTGCAGATCCTCTCCAGTTCTGTCATGTTGGATGGTAAACGTTGGTGGACAGCCATTTTTAGGTCTCTCCAGAGATGTTCAATTGGGTTTAAGTTGGGGCTCTGGCTGGGCCATTCAAGAACAGTCACTGAGTTGTTGTGAAGCCACTCCTTCGTTATTTTAGCTGTGTGCTTAGGGTCATTGTCTTGTTGGAAGGTAAACCTTCGGCCCAGTCTGAGGTCCTGAGCACTCTGGAGAAGGTTTTCGTCCAGGATATCCCTGTACTTGGCCGCATTCATCTTTCCCTCGATTGCAACCAGTCGTCCTGTCCCTGCAGCTGAAAAACACCCCCACAGCATGATGCTGCCACCACCATGCTTCACTGTTGGGACTGTATTAAACAGGTGATGAGCAGTGCCTGGTTTTCTTCACACATACCGCTTAGAATTAAGGCCAAAAAGTTCTATCTTAGTCTCATCAGACCAGAGAATCTTATTTCTCACCATCTTGGAGTCCTTCAGGTGTTTTTTAGCAAACTCCATGCGGGCTTCCATGTGTCTTGCACTGAGGAGAGGCTTCCGTCGGGCCACTCTGCCATAAAGCCCCAAATGGTGGAGGGCTGCAGTGATGGTTGACTTGCTACAACTTTCTCCCATCTCCTGACTGCATCTCTGGAGATCAGCCACAGTGATCTTTGGGTTCTTCTTTACCTCTCTCACCAAGGCTCTTCTCCCCCGATAGCTCAGTTTGGCCGGACGGCCAGCTCTAGGAATTGTTCTGGTCGTCCCAAACTTCTTCCATTTAAGTCTAGCGACCTCACCCCTTTCCTCCCGTCTATTTGGCTCACTCATGAGAGGAAAAGGCGCAAGGTGCCACCATGCCCCTACCCTCTGGTTTTCAGAGGTTAAGCACACTTGTTTCACCTACGGGTCTTGCAGCGATGTTCTCCTCAAAGTTGGTTTCTGTCCTCAGTGTGCAAGGACAGAGTCTCTATACCCCAAGTAACTCCAAGGTCCACACAAGTATATCACTCCAACGTAGAGCTTTATTTTCTTTGCATGAAGAGAGAAAGGTGTTAAAAGGATAGACAGCATTCAGGCACTTCTGGCTTCGTCGCCACTAGGTCCCGAGTGGGTATAGCTCACCCGGATAGCCACTTATGGTGCTAGAAGCCAGCGTACAGCTCGAACAGTCAATCTAGATCCCTAATAGATGCGTCTAGGAGATTCTCTGCCACAGGATCTATAGTGTTCCAAACCTCCCGATGGTCCGGATTGTTAGGCCCCTGGGTTCCGGATGGATGACATCCCCCTGGAGAGTTACTGGGCCGCTTCCTTCACTGTGATGGCTCACCAGTCCTTCAGGACGGTCCTCCCCCAGCCTCCTCATCCAGAAACAGGTCTCCTCGCAAGGCAGCACCCTGAGATTTTTCCTTCCGAAGCGGGCTCCAGCTAAAGGTGCTGGGCCCAGGGTTGAAGTTGCAGTCCCAGGACTAAAGGTGCTTGGGACTGAGGCGTACGTGGCCCCATAGCCTGGAAGGCCACGCACTCGACTTCCTAACCCGCAGGTTCCCTTGGGTACAGGTCCCCGGATCACTCTCCTCGATCTCCCCCTGGATCTCTCCCTAGACAATGGCGTCCGCCCCTTTTTGTATCCTCTCCCAGCATGCACAGCAGGCCGCCTCCGCCCACCGCACGGCTGCCGAGAGAGGACACCAAATCGCCACTCCAACACCTGTGGTTCAACCCCGAGTACAAGTAACAGCGCCACCCATACTGCTTAGGGGAGCTGCAAGCCAGGTGAAGCAGCAGCAAGGCAGAGTCCAGTAATTGAAAGACTTGAGCCAACTTTCACTCAAGTCACCCCTAAATTTGGCATAACATAACCTCAATTTAGGACCCCGCTACATAAGGATTATGGAGGCCACTGTGCTCTTAGGAACCTTAAGTGCAGCAGAATTTTTTTTGTAACCTTGGCCAGATCTGTGGCTTGCCACAATTCTGTCTCTGAGCTCTTCAGGCAGTTCCATTGACCTCATGATTCTCATTTGCTCTGACATGCACTGTGAGCTGTAAGGTCTTATATAGACAGGTGTGTGGCTTTCCTAATCAAGTCCAATCAGTATAATCAAACACAGCTGGACTCAAATGAAGATGGAGAACCATCTCAAGGATGATCAGAAGAAATGGACAGCACCCGAGTTAAATATATGAGTGTCACAGCAAAGGGTCTGAATACTTATGACCATGTGATATTTCAGTTTTTATTTTTTAATAAATCTGCAAAAATGTCAACAATTCAGTTTTTCTGTCAATATGGGGTGCTGTGTGTACATTAATGAGGAAAAAAATAAAAAACTTAAATGATTTTAGCAAACGGCTGCAATATAACAAGGAGTGAAAAATTTAAGAGGGTCTGAATACTTTCCATACCCACTGTATATATATACACACAGTAAAACCTTGGTTTGAGAGTAACTTGGTTTGAGAGCGTTTTGCAAGACAAGCAACATTTTTAAATAAATTTTGACTTGATATACAAGCGATGTCTTGATATACAAGTAGCGTCATGTCACAACTGAGTATAAAAGAAAAGAGAGGCGCCTCTAAGTGTAGCAATATGGTTACATTTAATGAAGGTACAACATTTAGCAACATATTGCTACACTTAGAGGCGCCTCTCTTCTCTTTTATACTCTGGAGCTCCTGCTGGATTTTGCTTTTAATCCCCTGGTGAAGGCTTCCATTTGTGGATGGACATTTTATGGTTACACAACCTATCACATTGTTATAATCTTTTTATATGGACTTGAAGGACCTATGAATAAATGGTTGTGGAACGAATCATCTGAGTTTCCATTATTTCTTATGGGGAAATTTGCTTTGATATACAAGTGCTTTGGATTGCAAGCATGTTTCTGGAACGAATTATGCTCGCAATCCAAGGTTTTACTGTGTATGTGTGTATATATAGCTTTTTAGAGGGTGGTATAGCAGCAGCTGGCAAGCATTCTGGAGGCACTACAGCAGCCTCCTGATGCCTGTTTTTTTGTTTTTGCATTGCAAAATGGCAGATTTACTTTGCAGAACCAAGATACACTGAGTGTGAGCCAAGCGTTTGGCTTGCAGTTTCAGAATGGCAGATTTGACAAGGGATGCTGCCTGTCAAACTCTATAGCCCAAGTTCAGATTGCGGTGGGCTCAGCATGTGTACAACCCTGTCAGGCTGTAATGTTATAATTCCGGTGACTGGGGGGTGGTAAAACTGTGGCTTCACTGGCTTTTTCAGTCATACTGAGAGTATGTTCCTCTCCTACTTGTTATATTCTTATCTCTCAGGCATATTAGCAGCCTGTAATGTCTATACAGAGTGAGGACCTGTCTAAGCGAGCGAGGACCTGTGTAAGCTCACGCTGTATCTAATTAGTGTCTTTGGTTTTCTTGCAGTTAATGGGCCATCCCGAATGGGAACACAAGCGAGGCTCCAGGGGGTCTCAGGTGAGTGGCTCTTCATTTCTTGGGTGAGATGTGATGGATGTAGAAATTGCACCAGCTGGAGGGAATTGTACAGAGTAGGTGAAGTGTGCAGCCCACAGTGAGGGGCGCTCCTGTCTTGGTCTGTGGGAAGGTGAATCTGAGAGTCCTTCTGTACTTCACATCTCTCTAGCCAGTGCAGTGACCTGAGTCACCATACTGGGCTGCACTCATTTCAGTCCAGTGTGGGGAATACATGTGCCTCCGTCTGTTATTCTTAAGCTGGCCATACACAGTTCCATTTTTGCATGAAGATCGTTCAGCAGAACAGTTGATAATACCATCAGTGATTGAACAAATTTCATGTGAAAGTCCTAAAAAATTGAATTCAAGTGACATGACAATGTTGTAAGTTTTAACATTTGATTTCGGGATGGACAGAAGTGAATGTGATTCCAAATGGGAATTGGGGGTAGAATTTCTTTCCATTAGATAAGATCATTTTTCCACACTAACCATCTGAAAATTAAATACATGTTTCCAAAATGTGAATTTTTGAACGAAAATTCTACAAGTATATGGCTAGCTTTATTCTCACATGCAGTATAGAAGAAGAAACTGCTCAAATGTTTCTTTTCATATTCTGATTGCAGAAACAGTACAGCTTTTGTCTGGTACATGTTACTAAACAGTCAGGTATTTTGTACATCAACCATTGAAGAAAGAAAGAACAATAAGGGGGCTTCAAATGAAACTAAATAATGACATATGATGCAGTCTGTTTGTAAGCGATTGCTGGGAAGTAGCCGAGTATGTGAATGGGATTAACCCCATAAATGCGCCGTTGTCTACGGCGTGCATGCGCCGTAGACAGCGGCGCTTGTCATTTTAGTAAATATCTCCTAAACCGTATAGGTTTAGGAGATATTTCTTGCACCTACAGGTAAGCCTTAATCTAGGCTTACCTGTAGGTGCAAGTTGAAAAAGTGGGTTTACAACCACTTTAACAACACTTTCACCTCTTTCCTGGAAGTCTGGATACCTGAATCTCAAGTTCTGTTTTTATATAATATGTTTATATTACACAATACATGAACCATTTGCATCATCTTTAGTGGAATTCTTTTCCATATTGTACAAAACATTCTTCATACAATGTGTCTCCTATCTGATAAATATTTGCTGCATAAATGTGTTTGTTATAAAATACTCATTATGTAATAAAATTGATACTACCAGGAAGATAAAACGTGGGGAATCAGAGGAAATTAAGCACTTGTGACATGCTTCTACCTTCATATAAAATATTAAAAAAACGAATATGTAGAAAAAGAAGGGGGGTATTTGATGCACGGGAGTACTCAAGTTTAACATATATAAAAAAAAGTATAAAAGTATTTCAATTTCATGTAGGTGGTGTGTAGTGTGTGCGGCAGCAATAAATCACACAGTCTTGCACTGCTCCTTCCCCGCCGGATCTCCCCCCTGGAACCCCCCGGTGAGCGGGGGGGTAGCGGTCCTTCTGTTGCATTCCGCCGCGTGGGTGAAGAACGGGCGCCATTGCGGCCCGTAGCCCCCCCCCAAATTCCTCCATCTGCGAGGGTACCGTCCGGCCTCCCCACCAGCCGAAGGCCTGAGACCTCTTAGCTGGCGGGGGCGACGGTTCCACGATTGGGCTCCTCGGCTGGCGCTGGGCCCTGCCAGCTGGGCCGGGCAAATAACGCTCCGGAGGCCTGGACAACCGGGCGCATGGTGTAGCCTCCCCCCGGCCTGCGACCCCCCCGCCTGGTCCCCGATCAAAGTGCCCACTTGCTCCTGCAGCCATTCCGGTCCCCTCGTAGCCGCTGCCACCAGCAACCTTGCTAAAACTAAGTAGCAGCGTGTAAAAACTGCCTCCTTCTGCCTGTTTCTTCCCGACTGCCCTTTTTTATACTGCTCCTCCCACTCAAATAAACTTTCCAGCTTGTCACCGCCCCTTAGCCTTTCTGCTATCTTAACCCCTTGTTGGTCTTCCATACACCTGTTCATACCTAGCCCTCCGTTACTTTGCCTCTTTGTTTTTCTCCACTCCGGGCTTCACTGGTGCATCATAAAACTTGTACTGAAGTAAGGTTGCAGTAACAGTTCACAACAAAGCCGGTGGGAAGGCTACCCAGCCGCGTACACTCACAGTTTCCAACAACGTGCAGCGCAGATTCCAGCTGGACTGACAGCATCTGTTGAGAGGGAACAGAATGCGACCTGGCCATTTCGTGCCCAATTTGGGAAGGTGTCCAGAAGAGATGCGACCCTACACTTTCCTTTTTCATTGGGAACCTTTCCCTAGCAGTAGTACTGTTCCTCACAGGCTGGATACCTGTCCCTACTCGACCAACTCGCGAAACACGTGGCAAACCAGGAATCCAGGGCCTTAAAAGGGCTCCGCCTGACCCAATATAGCCACCAGAGTCACATGGTGTGGCAGCATCCAACAAGGACGCTTCCCGAGTGACCCAGGAAACCATAGAGCAGTGGTTCTCAACTCCAGTCCTCAGGGCCCACCAACAGGCCAGGTTTGCAAGATAACTGAAATACATAACAGGTGATATCATTTGTTGCTCAGGGATTGCAGTATTCTAGTCTGCATCTCCCCAAGGTAATACTTAAAATCTGGCCTGTTAGTGGGTCCTGAGGACTGGAGTTGAGAACCACTGCCATAGAGGAACCATGTTCTTCATGACTTCCTCTCCAACTGCAGCAATGCTGCAGAATAGCGGCACCTGCAGTGAAGAAAGTAGACTGCACCTGCCTACAAACACAGCAGTTTCTGTTTTTCTGAGACCCCCCATTTGTAACATGGTTTTATTTCCTATTGGTCCTGCTGGTAGATCCAAATTTGTTCCACTTATTGTAACAGGGTGCTCTTCCAGACAGTGTTGCAGCAACTTCCCATCTTTCCATCCCAGCTTGCCGAGAACCTCCTCTATTCAAAAAAGTATTGTATTCTTTTAAGGGAATGCAAAACATTCTGTAATTGGATAAGGATAGAGCGTGACATTCAAGGTTTAAACTAAATTAATAAAAGCTGACTGTTGTAAGCACCCCCAGCAGCGTTGTATGGTTTACCCCACTCTCTGGAACTGCCAGTTTTATTGGACAGCAAAAGCCCCATACACACTATTAGATATTCTGCAGATTTTTGTCTTCAGATTTACCAAAACCATATAATATGAGGTCCAACCTTAAGAGTTTCAATTTGTATGCAATTAGGCAGGTCTTTGCACTACATGGTTTTGGTAAATCTAAAGACAAAAATCTTCAGAAAATCTAATAGTGTGTATGGGGCATTAGACTGTTGCAGAAAGCTACAATTCTATGAGCAGGATCAACAGGTAAAAAAATATGGGAGGCTCAAAACAACCACCTGCCATTGCAGAATTGCCCAATTCTCATTGTTGCCTCTGTACAGTTTGTGTATTTTACTTGGTAAACCCAGCCCAGTTTGGGCATTGGAGCCATACCACTTTTCTTGGGCTGACTCCATCCACTAGCAAAATAGGATGATAGTAGTGCGCCTCCTTTTTTCAGTCATTGGATCCAGATGTACTGAGTGAACAAACTGCCTCTTTCAGTCTCTCTGTCCTTAGTTCTGGTCTCCCAAATACGGCTGTCCTGTCTGATTTTGTTAGTGGCCCAATTAGCTTGACCAGGAGACAAACAAAAATGCAAGTACCAAGTGCAATGAGGTTCCGAGGCAATATGTAGTGTGAGGGGGTTAGCTCGGCAGCGGGTGTGTGTGACCCCCGGGATGGGCTCCCCACACAAAACAGGCCCAGCAAACGGAGGTTGTGGTTTTCAAAATCAAAAAGGTGCGGTTTATTTTCTATTTACAGTGACAAAACACAGCAAAGCAAAAGAAACATAACCAAAATAAATCCTGGTCAAGCTGACCTCTGACTAAACATACAGGTTTCCTAACTAACAACTGGGATCAGCCTAGTGCTGTCCTAGTCCCTAAGTCCCTGGTTTAGTAAAAGTCCAAACAAATAGCCACACAGGCTTTGCCTCACCGCACAGGGGTTCACTCTCCCTAGACAGTCCACACAGGTCTGGTTCCAGGCATGAGCTAACATCTAATGAAGCTGGGAGTTCTTATAGAGGCCTAAATGAGCTGACAAGGTTCAGCTGGTCTCCTCATCTCTGTCTGCACGACGCCCCACACTCTCCCTAGAGGTATGAGTCATCCATGAGCCCACTAGCCTTAGCTGGGCCTATACAACTCTCCACCTAGTTGTATAAGTCAGCGTAAAGCCTGAATCTGGGCGAAATATATCTACCCCCCTGGATGCAACCAGGTGACTTTACCTTCCTGCTGTCACATACCCCCCCTCTTGTTTTAACCTCGGGGTTGGAACACCAGCAATCAGGCATTCATGTACTCGAGACAAAGCATCCACATTCCCCATTTGAACGCCAGGGCGATGCTTTACTGTGAAGTTGAATTCCTGGAGGGCCAGGAACCACCTATTCACTCTTCTATTTGTTTCCTTGTTTTGAGCCATCCACTTTAACGGAGCGTGATCCGTAACCATGTCAAAGTGCCTACCTAGCAGGTAGTACCGAAGGGAATCTAGAGCCCACTTCACCGCTAAACACTCCTTTTCAACGGTGGCGTAATTTACCTCATGGGACTTCAATTTCCTGCTGAGGTAAATGACTGGGTGCTCTTCCCCGTTCCAGACCTGGGACAATACTGCTCCTAACCCCACATCTGACGCATCACTTTGTACGACAAAGTCTTTAGAGAAGTCGGGTGAGTACAACACTGGCTGGCTACATAAGGCTTGTTTCAAGAATTGGAATGCTGCCTCAGCCTCGGGGGTCCATTTAATCATGACCGACCCTTTCCCCTTCGTCAGGTTGGTTAGGGGCACAGCCTTAGAAGCAAAGTGGGGAATGAATCGCCGATAATACCCAGCGATTCCCAGAAAGGCTCGTACCTGCTTCTTGCTGTTGGGACGTGGCCAACTCTGGATGGCCTCGACTTTGTTGAGTTGGGGTTTTATTACTCCCCTCCCAATGGTGTACCCAAGATATTTGGCCTCCTCCTGCCCAATGGTACACTTCTTGGGGTTAGCCGTAAACCCCGCTTCCCGAACAGAGTCCAGGACTGCTTGCACTTTTGGCAGATGTGAGGCCCAATCTGTGCTATGGACAATTACGTCATCCAGGTAAGCCGCAGCATACTTCCGATGGGGCCTCAGCATCTGGTCCATTTTCCGCTGGAATGTGGCCGGCGCATTCTGTAACCCGAACGGCATTCTTTTATATTGGAACGCCCCGTCTGGGGTTACAAATGCGGTTTTCTCTTTGGCCGACTTGGCCAGGGGGATTTGCCAATACCCTTTTGTGAGGTCAAGAGTCGTCATGTATCGGGCTGTTCCCAGCCGGTCGATCAACTCATCTATACGTGGCATGGGGTAGGTGTCAAATTTTGTAACTTTGTTCAACTGACGAAAATCGTTACAAAATCGCCAGCTCCCATCCGGTTTAGGCACCAACACGATGGGACTAGACCAATCACTTTGGGACTCCTCTATCACCCCTAAGTTCAGCATTTTCTGTACTTCCTCCCGTATTGCCTCCCGTCGAGCCTCTGGGATCCGATAGGGTTTTAACTTCACCCTTTCACCGGGCGGGGTAATGATGTCATGCTCTACCCCAGATGTTTGTCCCGGCAGCTCAGAGAATACCTCCTTGTTGCGAAGCACAAACTCCTTAACCTCCTGTTGTTGGGGTTGTGACAAGGTGGCTGCTATTCCAACCTCAGGAATCACGCAACCAGTTTGAGCTGGTGACCAAGTGTCTGCGACTAGGGACTCTCTATCCCTCCAGGCTTTCAACAGATTAACGTGATAGATCTGTTCGGGCTTTCGCCTTCCTGGTTGTCTGACCTTGTAATTCACTTCGCTCACTTTTTCCATTATCTCGTAGGGGCCTTGCCATTTGGCAAGGAATTTACTTTCAACCGTAGGGACAAGTACCAATATCCTATCCCCCGGGGAAAAGGTACGGGTCTTGGCTCCACGGTTGTACACTCTCTGCTGTGCCAACTGCGCTTGGGCCAAATGTTCCTTCACGATGGGCATTACATGTGCAATTCGATCTTGCATCAGGGCGACATGCTCAATCACACTCCTGTGGGGAGAACTCTCACTTTCCCAAGTTTCCTTGGCAATATCCAACAGCCCTCTTGGGTGTCTCCCATACAGTAACTCAAAGGGGGAGAATCCCGTAGAGGATTGGGGCACCTCCCTAATAGCAAACATCAAATAAGGAAGTAAACAGTCCCAATCCTTTCCATCTCTATCCACCACTTTCTTCAACATTTGTTTTAGGGTTTTGTTGAATCTTTCAACCAGCCCATCGGTTTGGGGGTGATACACAGACGTACGCAATTGCGTCACTTTGAACAATTTACACAGCTCTTTCATAACCCGGGACATAAAGGGTGTACCTTGGTCCGTAAGCAGTTCTTTACAAATACCCACCCGGCTAAAAACAAGAGATAGCTCTTTGGCTATGGTTTTGGCCGAGGTATTTCGGAGAGGGATCGCTTCTGGATAACGGGTGGCATAGTCCATTATAACTAATATGTACTGGTGCCCCCTAGCGGACTTGATTATAGGACCTACCAAATCCATGGCGATCCTCTCAAACGGGACCTCAATGATGGGTAGAGGGACCAGCGGGCTACGGAAATGTGGCATCGGGGCCAACCTCTGACACACAGGGCAGGAGGAACAATAATTTTCTACGTCCTTCATCACCCCCGGCCAATAGAATCTCTGTAATACCCTCTCTCGGGTTTTCTCTGTCCCCAGATGACCTCCAAGAATGTGCCCATGGGCCAACTCCAACACCAACTTCCTGTAAGGTTTGGGCACCACAAGCTGCTCAACGGTTTCTTCTGCCCTTTTTGCCACCCGATACAGTAGGTCCTTCTCTACGCTGAAGTATGGGTAAGTGCAGGTATTATCTGGGTTCACTAACTCGCCATCTATTTTCACTACGTTTTCCCGTGCCTTTATTAGGGCGGGGTCTTTCAACTGTTCTGTGGCAAAGTTTTCCCTGTGAACCTCAAGATCAGAAAACTCCACAGACGGTAGGTTTTCGTCTGAGGAGGTGGGCTCCTCTCCAGTTTCTTGAGTCTCCCCTGCCAATACTGATAAGGGAAATTCCGGAGAGTCCTCACCACTCTCAGGGGAGTTCTGGCTATCACATTCCTGGTACATAGGGGCACCAGTGAGGGGCTCAGGATCATCCCACAGTTCCCAGAACTTCGGAAAATCCCTTCCCACAATGGCGTCATGCGGTAACTGAGATACTAAGCCCACTGGATGAGAGAGGGTACCTTTGGGGGTCTCGAAACACACTGTAGTCACTGGATACTCTCGGGTGTCCCCATGCACACAAATAACAGCTACCTTGCTATTCCCAGAGACCTCTGTTTTAACTAACTCAGCCTTTATCAGGGTCACAAGGCTACCTGAATCCAGCAATACCACAACATTTCTACCATTAACACACATTTTGCATAAATGTTTCTCAGTTCCTCGAATGGCAGTGCATGCGACTGTCGCACACAGCGACTGACGTCTGCCCGTCAGGAAGTCACACTGCATGGGTTCCTCCACAACCGGGCAATTGGCTGCAATATGTCCCGCTTGCCGGCAGCGGTAGCAAACGATCCTTCTTGCCGCCTCTTGAGCCGCTGATTTCCCAGGCTGTTCTCGCCAAACTTGGGGTAGAGCTCCCACCCTCTCACTCTCTCCACCCTCACCCCTTGGAATCCTCTTATCCGCCCCTGGGGATGGTCTGGTCTTAGGGTGGAAAGTCCGAGTGTCTCTGGAAGAGGCCGTCAGGTTCTCTGTAGCCAAGTATTTCTCCACACGATCCACAAGACCATCGGCCGTCTCTGGGTCTCCATGGCTTACCCACTTTTGGATGGCAGTAGGAAGAGCTCTCAAAAACCGATCCATTACAACACGTTCCACAATCTTTGGTGCGGACAAAGTCTCTGGCTGTAGCCACTTTCTGCTCAGGTGAATGAGATCATACATTTGAGACCTGGGGGGTTTTCCAAGCTGGAAAGTCCAGTTATGCACACGCTGAGCCCGGACAGCCTGGGTGACACCCAGCCTTGCCAATATTTCAGCTTTTAGCATCACATAGTCTTTTGCTTGGTTAGGCTCTAGGTCATAGTAAGCTTTCTGCGATTCACCAGTTAACAGAGGAGCCACCAGTCCAGCCCACTGCTCCTCAGGCCACTTTTCTCTTTCAGCGGTCCTTTCAAATGTGGTCAAAAATACCTCTGGATCATCCTCTCCAGTCATTTTTGTCAATAAACGACTCACCCCAAAGGACGCGGTATTAGTGGGACGGCTTTCCTCACTGGTCTGCGGACGTTGCTGCATTACTGCTTCCATCTGTTGTTGTAGTCTCTGCTCTTGCTTCTGCAACAGGTCTATGAAGCGGGCCTCAGATTGCTGCTGGGCTCGTTGCTGAGCCTCCAGACTCTGTTGCAAAGTTGCGTTTGTCTGCTGCTGGGCTGCAAGGCTCTGTTGTTGAGCTGCAAGGCTCTTTTGCAAACCTGCATTTGTCTGCTGTTGATTGGCATTTGCTAGAGCCAGCTGCTTCAGTATCTCCTCCATGCTGGCTTAAAAAAAAAACTGCCACTGGTTCTCCACCAACTGTGAGGGGGTTAGCTCGGCAGCGGGTGTGTGTGACCCCCGGGATGGGCTCCCCACACAAAACAGGCCCAGCAAACGGAGGTTGTGGTTTTCAAAATCAAAAAGGTGCGGTTTATTTTCTATTTACAGTGACAAAACACAGCAAAGCAAAAGAAACATAACCAAAATAAATCCTGGTCAAGCTGACCTCTGACTAAACATACAGGTTTCCTAACTAACAACTGGGATCAGCCTAGTGCTGTCCTAGTCCCTAAGTCCCTGGTTTAGTAAAAGTCCAAACAAATAGCCACACAGGCTTTGCCTCACCGCACAGGGGTTCACTCTCCCTAGACAGTCCACACAGGTCTGGTTCCAGGCATGAGCTAACATCTAATGAAGCTGGGAGTTCTTATAGAGGCCTAAATGAGCTGACAAGGTTCAGCTGGTCTCCTCATCTCTGTCTGCACGACGCCCCACACTCTCCCTAGAGGTATGAGTCATCCATGAGCCCACTAGCCTTAGCTGGGCCTATACAACTCTCCACCTAGTTGTATAAGTCAGCGTAAAGCCTGAATCTGGGCGAAATATATCTACCCCCCGGATGCAACCAGGTGACTTTACCTTCCTGCTGTCACAGTAGCTAACCACAGTAAGGGCAGCTCCAACTACTACTCAGCCAACCAGCAATGAGACATGAGCACAAAACAACATGTCAAGCATGATCTGAGGAAGGGGCAAACCCCCAAAACATGTTATCATGGTCACCGGCTAACCTCCTTTGGTTTGACATGGTTTGAGTGCTCTCTAAGACTTCTAGTTTGCCCTCACCAGCCGACGTTCAGACGCTCTTCTGCCAGGTGAATGACATCACATGCGGTTCCTGGACACAGGGCCGGGACAAGGGGAGGGCAGGAGGGACAGCTGCCTTGGGCACAGCAGAGCAAGGGTACAAAGAATGGACACAGAGCAGTAAATTCATTCTACAGCATGCATAAACAGTGGGGGAGGGGGTGCAGTTCTGTTGTCTGTGTTTGAGATTATGGAAGGAGATTGCTGGAGAGATGCAAGTATTTGTTGTCACTAAGGCTGGCCACAGATTATTCCTTTTTTCGTTCAACCCGCTGATTGAGCAAGTTCTCCAATCCACACACTAGACGCGGATGGGGAAATCCTTCCTGCTGAGCCTTTGTATTGACAGTAGAGAGCCTTCCCTGCTGTCAAAATACCGTGCTCAGTGTTGCTGGCTTTAACCGGTGGTATTGATTAATTGGGAAAAACCCAACAGGCTGGTTGTACACAAGTCAATTGATAGATCGACTTGTGTGCAACCAGCCTGCCCATACATGGATTGAAATCCGGCTGGTCCGTGTTGAACTGCCCGAAATTTGATCCAAGTAAGGTCATCTTAGAGCGGAACTAAACCCATCGATTTAACAGTTTCAGTAAACAGTTACATTTCCGGCACGTGTTGGGAATGTAACTGTAACATTGCTTGTGCTCTCAACCAAACTGATCACAGGTGCCATTGTGGCAACTGCAGATAAAACAAAGGCCAAGATGGAAGCTTCCTTGGCTAAAAATGATGGGAGGGTTTAGTTCTGCTTTAAGGGTCATCCTTATGCCGCGTACTCACGATCGCAAATTCCGACAAGAAAAACGTGGATTTTTTTTCCAAAGAAATGTTGGCTCAAACTTGTGTTGCATACACACGGTCACACAAATCTTGTCGGAAATTCCAAAGGTCAAGAACGCGGTGACGTATGTAGCACTACCCCCGTAGGAGCTGCTGGTTAGTTTTGGGTTTTGCACGTTACCTCTTCAACTTCGTTGTCCGGGTAGGAAAGTCTGTAGTAATGCAATGTCCACACAGATGTAAAACCTTCAACAGTCAGGCTTTATTTTCTTATGCAGAGAACGTTGAGAAAGTAGAAGGAAGAGAAGAGCTGGGGAAGGTTCAGGCACTCGCCACAACTATGCAAAGGTGTCAGTTTAAAGTCACTCACCACTCTCAATGTTAGAGTGGGTATTGGTCACCCGGATAGTCCCCTCTCTCATGGCCTAGCAGCCGGTGTGACACACGAATCAGCAATGGGGTAGTCTCTGCCACAGACTGCCCAAGATGAAATAGGTCTCTGCCACAGACCTTTTGAAATTGAGCAAATGGATAGTTCAGGAATCCTCTGCCACAGGATTTCAAAGTCCCAAACTTCCAGCCGTGCAGTGTAAAGAGCCTTTAAGCCAATCCGGCAAACTGCTTGTGATCTGATGGATCCCTCCTCAATAAAGTTGCCAGGCCTCACCCAAGACGTCAGCACTCTGCCGGTCTCCTCCAGGGCAGGTCCTCCCCTGGTCTCCTTCATTAAGATAGCTTTCTCCCATTTGGACAGACAGCTTGGGATCCCCTCTCAGTATGCAGGCCCCAGCCAGACTAGCTGGGCCTACTATGTAGCGATGCAGCCTCGGGCCAACGTGGCCCAGAGACCAGAACCACACACACACACACCTCGCGCCCGGAGGGCCACGAGGAGAAAAACGCACACCGAATAATGGCGTCTGCCCCTTAAGTATCCCCTCCCAGCAAGCACAGCGGGGCGACCACTCCCACTGTACCGTTGCCGAGAAGGGTCACTCAATGCACCATGGTCTGCCCATGTTCCAACAGATGCCTGAGGTGGTAACGCCACCTTCAGGCAAATATGGAAACTACCATCGGGCGAACCACAGCTAGAACAGAAGCATATCTCAATAACATTCAACAGTCTGAGCCCAGCTACTGGCTCAGACATCCCTCTAAATTTTAGATAGCGTCCCAACCTTTTGGGGAGGGCGCTACACGTACAAGACGTACGAGCCGAGATCAATGAAGTTTAATAGGCAGTTTGGCTCTTCTGCTTGATTCTGAGCATGCGTGTTTTTTTGCTCGTCGGAATTGCATACAGACGATCGGAATTTCCGATAGGAACTTTTTCCGTCGGAAAAATAGAGAACCTGCTCTCAATCTTTTGTTGGTGGAAATTCTGATAGGAAATGTCCGATGGAGCCTACACACGGTCGGAATTTCTGACCAAAAGCTCACATCAGAATTTCCGAACGTATGTACACGGCATTAGTTTGCTGGTCAGTTTTGGATGCTGAACTTTGCTGGAAGTGGAAATGGTTATTGTTGGCTGTGAAAGGATAAATATTTGGTTGTGCACAGAATTGTACATTATGGAGACATAATAGGAGCAAGTATTCATGAAAGAGTGAAGAAGTAAAAGTAATAGATGCCTCACATCAGGTAGGATTGCAAATGATCACATATGTGATGTTCACAACCTGAGACGATTCACACAATACTTCTGTCTCCATTCAGGTCTTTGGAGGGTGTCTTTTGGGTGGCCCAAATCTGGTTCTGAAATCAAAATTTCTGATAATTTTATAGAGAGGACTAAGAAGATATAACCATGCCAGTGGTGCAGCAGAAAACATATAGCACAGTGAGGAAGGTTTGTGGTCCAGGATGATAGGACAGTCAAAATTAGAAGCAGCTTGCGTTACACTAACAGTGTAGCGCAAGCCGGCGGGGACTCTTTTCATGCTGCGCCCCTGCAAAGTGCTGCCCTAGGCCTAGGCCTTGTTGGCCTAGGCCAGGATACAGCGTTGCTATACCCTACAAATGTAACATATATAGACTCTGAAAAGAGAAATGGGTGTGATTGGGGGTGACATGTCTGGGCCTTTTATCTATGCACCAGGAATTTACTACAAGCGCAGTCTTTGGTGCAGAATACATATTGATTTTTCTAGTATCAAGTGTGTAGAGGAGAAAGGGTAACAACCCTTTAATTCGATGCCAGCCTAAATACTGGCCTTTTGTCCACAACAAGGGAATAGAAACAATATATAGTAAACAAACAGGGCTAAGGATGACCCAACAGTATGATACTAGAGACCATAATGAGTATTTAAATATAAAATAATGACATTTTTATTAACAAAGACATTCATGAAAAACATTACATATCAATATAAAAATCAGAAGGTATAATGGCAAGAATCCACTAGAAAATGTCAACACGTTTTGCGGTCTTATGCCACTTCTTCAGGACATCAGATTTCTTCATAGAATAAGGCCCCTTTCACATGGACGGCAAAATTGCCGCAGTAAAAAGCATGTTTTTTGTTCTTTGAAATTCAAGGCTTCAGGCAATGCGATTAGCTGCATTTGTACATTGCGATTACCTGCGTATACGTGCGTTTATTTGCGGTTGCGTTTAGCTGCGGTTAGTTATTCCCATAGCAACCTGTTTATTTATTTTTTTTGTCCCTTGGATCTAACCATGATGCATTTCGGTCCTCTGCCATCTATTTCCTGTTTCTTTGTTCACTTGCTGAGTGTGTGTTGGAGTTTAGAGGTGAGAGGAGTGATCGGTGTGTTGTGCCTGAGATTTGCAAAAATGAATGCAAATATGATGAGTTTGCTGGCGATGCTCATGTTGCTGATGATGAAGATGAAGAGGAGAAGACAGATCCAGTCTAGGCGACGTCCCCGCCGTTACTGGGTCCATCCCCTAACCTCACAGCGTCTATCAATTGGCTACTTTGCCCTCATGTTCGGTGAGCTGCGGACCCATGGGGACAAGTTCTACAATTATACTCGGATGTCCGTGGCAAGCTTCGAGCTGTTGGAACTCTGTAGAACACGCCTGAGCAGAACCAGGACCAACATGAGAAGAAGCATTAGTGCAGAAGAGCGGCTGCTACTTACTTTAAGGTAGGTTTTCCATATCTTGAACAGATGCTTTAAATTCATGTACATGCAGGTGTACCAATATTATTGACAATAGTGTGTATGTATGTTCTTGCATAATATATAGATATAAATATATGTGTCTTTTTTGTATTGCAGATACCTTGCCACTGGTGCCAGCTTCACCTCCCTTCATCATCAGTTCCTAATGGGAATTTCTACTGTATCGACAATAGTCCATGATACATGTCAAGTTATATGGGAAGAGCTGAAAAGCAGTGTCATGCCGGAACCAACATCCAGTCTGTGGGAGGAAATATCTGAGGAGTTTTGGGAGAAGACCAACTTCCCAAATTGCATTGGGGCTTTAGACGGGAAACATATCCGTCTCATCAAGCCACCAAACTCTGGTTCCCGTTATTTCAACTATAAAAAATATTTCTCCATTGTCCTCCTGGGGCTCAGTGATGCCAACATGCGGTTCATTGCTGTGGATGTGGGAGCTTACGGGAGTTCTGGAGATTCCAGAATTTTCCGTAATTCTATGATGGGCCAGCGATTGGAAAATAGTGAATTCAATGTGCCACAGTCAAGGCCTCTTCCTGGTACTGCTGTGCCGGACCTTCCTTTTGTTGTGCTAGGAGATGAGGCATTTGCCTTATCCACCCACCTTCTCAGGCCCTATACGAGGCATGGTCTCACTGACAGGAGGCTCATTTTTAATTACCGTCTCAGTAGAGCCCGGAGAATGGTGGAGTGCGCATTTGGCATTTGCACTGCCAAATGGCGTGTTTTGATGACAGCCATGCACCTAGAAGTGGATCATGCGGTCAATGTTGTTTTGGCATGTTGTGTTCTCCACAACTATTTGAGGGGTAAGGAGATCGTGCCCACCGAATCCCCGTTAGCGTTACCTGTTTCCGCAGAACACAGAGGTCGTGTTACTGCCACTCGTCCCACAAATCAAGCTCTACAAGTGCGTGAGGATTTCACAGATTTTTTTTTGACAGAGGATGGACAGCTCCCATGGCAATATGACCATTTGTAAAGAGATCTTTGTTACCCATGTTATATCAACCTTATAATACAGTTTAAATTTGTTCTTGAAATAAAGTAGTTGACAATTTTTTACAATTAAATTGTTTTTATTTTTATATCTTTGCCATGTTAAATAACAAAAAGGTAGAAAAAATAGACAAACCTTACAAAACATTGAATGCTTGCATGTATAGAAAACTATGTTTTCAATTCCTTAGGAATATAGAGAATTTTCTTCTATTTTCAAGTATAAATTGACTCTGTACCCCCCCCCCCCCCCCCTAAAATATAGAGTATTTCTAAAGTGCTGTTAACCATATGTTTGACTATATGTGGACACTGTGAGTGCAGTAAACAGCTTTGAAACATTTTTTCACAACTTTACGAACTGTTGTGTAGCGGCTGTTTGATAACAATGTCCAAATGTAAGCAAAGAATTTAAAAAGGTTTTTTAGTGCTTAAAGCTGACCATACACCTATAGATTATATGCATAATGTCTATGATTAGATGGAATAATATTTGTCCATGTACACTGCACTGTGTATATGGGGGGGAGGGGATCTCCCACTGGGCCAAGCTTCAGTATCTTTCTAGTCGTCCGAGTAGCAAGATATGGAAGCTTGGAACAGTGGGAGATTCTTACATCTGCACAGTTTAGCGGAGATGGAGGAATCTGTTCCACTTTTTCCATCTGAACATAGAAAAACAGAAGATAACCTATAGGTGTATGGCCAGTCTGCTGAGGCATGGCCCCATAGAGAAAGTGTCAAAACCCTAACCTTCGTCACCTTAATTTTGATTTCGCCATGTATGCTGCACTGTGTAGATTGGGGGATCTCCCACTGGGCCAAGCTTCAGTATCTTTCTAGTCGGCCATGCTGGCTCTCAACCTAAACAATGCTTTGGTACTGTGAGAGCCAGCGTGGCGGAGTAGCAAGATATGGAAGCTTGTAACAGTACAGTACAGTTTCTTACATCCGTACAGTTCAGCGGATATTGAGGTAGGTATCAATAAAATTCAAGTAACAAAACATAAAAAAATTAAACAGTAATATAACAAATTAAAAGGTCAAAACTACAAGTTTTCATACACCGGATAAGGGGGACGCAGGGCTTGGTTCAGTGCCAAAATCTATGGGTGATCCTGATCCTGA
Source organism: Rana muscosa (assembly GCA_029206835.1). Classification (NCBI taxonomy): domain Eukaryota; kingdom Metazoa; phylum Chordata; class Amphibia; order Anura; family Ranidae; genus Rana; species Rana muscosa. The sequence goes on from CM055118.1 coordinate 142,836,330, forward strand.
TTGGGAAGATGAGGGTGAAGTAACTGGGTGTGGCTGCACGTGCATCCTTTGATAACCAGGATTAGGTGGGTAAGGTGTATACATCGGTGGGGGTCCTGCATAAGGATTAATGGCAGGTGTTGTGTCATGGAACTGCTGATTGGCCATTGGTCGACTCAAAGAGCCACCGGGTGAATTAAAACCCATAGCCCATGGCTGAAATTTTGGATATGGGCGTTGCTCTTTGCAAGCGGATACAATATACGTTAAATAGGCATGTATATCACCCCTGACCTCAGTGCGCTTATCAGGAGGAATCTCCCTGACTACACAAAGCAACATTCTCAAAAACATAACATCTGGGTCTGAGATATTGAGAAATTCATCATCTTTGGCCTGGTTTTGCGATTGGTTTCTCATTTCTGCTATAATACGGTTAAAATATTCCTCAAAAGGTGTCTCTTGTTGAGTACGTTTTTGACGGCTGGTGGAAGTAGACTGTCCTCTCCTACCTACATTTGCCTGCAAATAGATCAAATATATAGATTATGCTTCTGATGTTGAGATCACACTTACATAATAATAAACATGATGCTTGCACAATTATTAAAGTCGTGTCCGAGCTTGCAACACCTTTTTTCAATAGATCAGACACAGGCACTTGTTTTAGCCCCGAAAACCTGTTGTCACTGTATTGGCAGCCAGACCACCAAAACTGTTTTTACAATGTTTCAGTTCATGAATGAAGAGAAGCCGCTGTCTTCTCTCCATTCATTTTCAGCGCAGCGGAGGCTGCTGAGAAAGGGACTGGGGAATCTGTGTCCCTAGTCCCATTCCCTGTCTCAAAGGGGAGATGTCAGAGGTCTGTTAAGACCCCTGATATCTCACCAAAGAGAGGGCTGATAAAAAAAAAGAATAAAATAAAAATTAATTGTAAAAAAATACAAAAACTAAAAGAAAACACACACTGACACTGCCCCCCCCCCCCCCCCAATTAAAAAATGAAAGCATTGTAAAAAAAAAAAATTGTAAAAACCATCATTGTGACGTTTTGAAAGTACATACCACAGGTTCTTCAGTGGATGGTTGATATTCTTGGGATGAAAGTGACTCTGAATTGGTTTCTTGACTGGTGTCTGCGTCATCTGGTGACGAACTTTCACGTCTTGCGCTTGCTCTCTCAGGAACACTTGACACAGTTCTAATAATAACAAAATTACAAGTTTAACCACTTCCCGCCCAAGGACGTCATATGACGTCCTGGACTTTCAGTGGGGATATCTGAATGATGCCTGCAGCTAGAGGCATCATTCAGATATCCATCTTTTCAGCCGGCGATTCTGTGCACCATAAGAATGATCATAGCGGCGGTTTCGCCGCTTGATCGTTCTTATAGGCGGTGGGAGGGGATGCCCCCCCCTCCCGCCGCCACCCGGTGCTTCTCCGGGCTCTCCCGTGCGATCGGGGACCCGGAGAAACGATCTGCTGGCGCCGGATGGAAGGCATAGAGATGACTGGTGACCAGATGGTCACCAGTCATCTCTATGACCGTCGGAGGCCCGGGCGCGATGTGATGACGTCACGCCCGGGTCCTCAAATGTAAACAAAGCCACCATTGCGGCTGTAAGTATGAGATCAGTGAAATTTTTTTCACCGATCTCATGCTTTCTAGCCTGGAGGAGAGATGTGGGGTCTTATTGACCCCGCATCTCTCCATAAAGAGGACCTGTCACACACATTCCTATTACAAGGGATGTTTACATTCCTTGTAATAGGAATAAAAGTGATCAAAAAATAATAATTAAAAAAAAAAAAGTGTAAAAATAAAAAAAATTAAGTAAAATAAAAAATAAAATAATAAATATTTTTTTCTAAAACGCCCCTGTCCCCAGTAGCTCGCGCTCAGAAGCGAACACACATGCAAGTCCCGCCCACATATGTAAACGCCGTTCAAACCACACATGTGAGGTATCGCCGCGTGCAATTCTAGCACTAGACCCCCTCTGTAACTCTAAACTGGTAGCCTGTAAAAAAAAAATAAGCGACGCCTATGGAGATTTTTAAGTACTGAAGTTTGGCGCCATTCCATGAGTGTGCGCAATTTTAAAGCGTGACATGTTAGGTATCTATTTACTCGGCGTAACATAATCTTTCACATTATACAAAAAAATTTGGCTAACTTTACTGTTTTGTTATTTTTTAATTCATTAAACCGTTTTTTTCCCCAAAAAAAGTCGTTTTAAAAATTATTGCGCAAATACCGTGCGAGATAAAAAGTTGCAATGACTGCCATTTTATTCCCTAGGGTGTCTGCTAAAAAAACATATATAGTGTTTGGGGGTTCTGAGTAATTTTCTAGCAAAAAAATTATGATTTTTGCATGTAGGAGAGGAGTGCCAGAATAGGCCCGGTAAGAAAGTGGTTAAAAATAACATGAATACTGTCGTGTGTACACTACAGAATAGCCCTCTATATAGAGCAGGGTGGGTTTAGACACCTTTCACACTGGAGCGGTGACGCAACCAAAAATCCTGATAGCAGCATCCTTGGAGTGGTGAAGGAGCGGTGTGTATACTGCTCCTACACCTCTCCAGCCCACTCAAATCATTAGGACAGTGCGGCTATACTGCCCACAAATTTGTTAAAAGTAAAATATATAATATATATACTTACGAGCGCATCTCGGTGGTGCGCCTCAAAAAAGACAAAGCCTCTGCATGGGGGTTAGCCCTGCGACGAGTTGAGGGTGCTCCGCTTCTCTCCGCAGACTTCTCTTCATTAACTTCTTTCTTGTACCGGTCACGTAGGGACCTCCAACGTGTATAAACCTCTTTTCCTGCAATATATATATATCAAACATAACGCATGTTAGGAAAAGTCGAGAGAGATCTGCTCACCCCCCCCCCCACCCTAGAAAAAACTTAAGGGAAGACACCAACCATTTAATTTCCCATTTTCAAATTAGGTTTGTTTGCAGCATTGCACAATTGTCAGTGACGCAGTGCTGGATCGCTAAAAAATGGCCTGGTCATTTAGGGGGTAAATCTTCTGTTTGTGGTTATTATGGGAAACAGCTATGATGCATGTGTACCCTGCTTCATAGACACAACAAACATTGCACTCACCTCGGTTATCCTGCTCAGTGGCAGACATATTGTCCCAGTTCGGTGTGACAAATTTGTATACTTCCTCCCACTTGGATCTCTTCAACACTCGATCGGCATATCCTGGGCATTCTGAGTCCCATAATTCTGGTCGGGAATGCACAAGGGATATTATGGCCTCATGTGATATATCTCGCGCCGCCATGCTGCCTTCTCCTCTTTCCAATATCCCTCTGAACTTCCTGTGTCATTTCCCAGGTACACCTACTGGTTATGATGCGCTTCCGGGTGATTTTTTTTTTCTCACGCTGCTATCCGCAGCTGACTCAAAAGACTGCGATTACATGCGGTTGTTTGCAGATAGCTGCGCTACATCGCACCTGGACGCATTCAATTCTATTTTTTCTATTCGCATGGAACCGCATGTAACAAAATCGCAGCTAAACGCTGTGTGTGAATGGGGCCATAGGAAAGCGTTGTGTGCTTTTAGCTGCGGTAGAAAAATAGAAAATCCGCAGCTAAAAGCACCATTCTATCCGTCCGTGTGAAAGGGGCCTCAAATGCCATATACTGGTGAGTTTCATCTATTACACATATAATATAGAATATAGATGAGACTCACCAGTATATGGCATTGTATTCCATGAAGAAAGCTGAGTCCTGAAGAAGCGGCATATGACCGCAAAACATGTTGACATTTTCTAGTGGATTCTTGTCATTATCCCTTCTGATTTTTATATTGATATGTAATACTTTTAATTGATGTCTTTGTTAATAACAAAATTTATTTTTTTATATTTAGAGTACTCATTATGGTCTTTAGTATAATACTGTTGGGTCCTCCTTGTTCGTTTCTATATATATTCCTAGTATCTCATATTAAAGTGTTGAAGGGTTTCATTCATTTACTAAGCTGCTTTTATTTAAATTAACCCTGGTTCTCAATCAGTCAAAGTTCCAGCAACTGAGACAGAAAAATTAGTAAAAGGAAGACATTTTCATTCTGTACACCACAGAGAAATAAGGGGTGGAGCAATTATGATTGAGACCGCCAACCTACTTGGCCCTCTGACTTTCGAAGCCCTCTAAACCTCACTACTTAGGCCCTTTCACCTCCAGGGTCCTCTGACCTTCTGACCCATAGGAGCCTTATGACCTCTGGGAACCCCAGAGACTGATGTGCATTATTGGCCTGTCCTGGTTGTGTTATTCCTGGTGTGTGACGTCGGCTCTGCTCTGAAATTCCTGCGTGCTGTCCTCACGTCTGGCTGCCCTGGGTATGTCATCATCATCCTGCTGAACGCCATTCCCAGGGCTGGTGCTGTGCTGGAGGTCACTGGCAGGGCAGGAGGAGATGTATTGCCACCATGAAATTTTCTGTTACTTGTCACAACTTTGGCCTCATTTATGGCAGGACTTTTTGGCATGAGATTAACCCTTTGTTGACAGCACTTTCCCTTGAAGGCTTTTTGGATCTGTGTGTTGCAAATGGTGGGGTCAAGTGATGTTGAGCTTGGATTATGCTGGGGTTTGGATAAAGCTGAGAGTCGGTTGATGCTGAGGGCTTGGTAATGCTGAGTATTGGATGATGCTGAGGGTTGGCGACCCAGAGTATCAGGAGACGCAAAGGATTAAGGGATGCTGAGGATCAGGTGACAATAAGCGTCAGATGATGCTGAGCTTTGGGTGGTGCTGAGAACTGGTTAATGCCAGGAGTCAGGTGATGCTGGGAATCGGTTGTTGCGGAGTATCGGGTGATGTATCGGGTATGAGGGTAGCGTTTATGTAATAATGCTAAGAGTTGGATGATGCTTGGGGTCGAGTGGCTCTGAAGATCAGGTGATGCTGTGGGATGACTATGAGGGCGAAGGTTAGGAGATGATGGTGATGCTGAGGGTCAGGTGGTCCCCAGTATTAAAAAATGCTGATGGCCGAATGTTGCTGGGGGTCAGGTGATGCTGGGGGTCAGTATTGCTTTGTATTAGGCCCCTTTCACACTGGGGCGGGCAGGAGCGGTGGCGGTATAGCAGATTTTCAGCGCTGCTATACCGTCGTTATTACCGCGGTATGCGGTCGCTAGGGGGGTTAATTTAACCCCCGCTAGCGGCCGAAAAAGGGTTAATACCGCCCGCAAACCGCGGCAATAGCCGCGGTTTGCGGGCGGTATTACCGCGCTGTCCCATTGATTTCAATGGGAGACCGCGGTAAAGGAGCGGTGAACACACCGCTCCTTTACCGCTGTAAAGAAGCGGCTAGCAGGACTTTTGGAGCGGTCCTGCTAGCGCACCGCTTCAGTGTGAAAGCCTTCAGGCTTTCACATTGAAGGCACAGGGCAGGATTTTTTCATGCGGTATAACAGCGCTATTATTAGCGCTAAACCGCATGAAAAACGCCCCAGTGTGAAAGGGGCCTTAGTATTAGGTGATGCAGAGGGTTAGAAAACACTAAGGGTTGGTGATGCTGGAATTATTGTTACTTGTCCTGATCTGATCTTTCTGACGAAGAAAAAACGTGAATCAGAGGAAACGTTTTATCACTTTCTACTGCTGAGCTCCGGCTGTTTATTTTCTTTTGCCGGCCATGATTTATAGAGACGCAGATTGATGGAATTTTGTGGCTTGGGAAGAGTCTGAGGCCAGACAGAACAGTGGGGCGCCAATCAGGAGAAATGATTGCAGTTTTATTAGAAACTGGTGACTTATTTATAGAGTCGCTTTACTCAGAAATGATATTTTTGAGAGGTGTGAGATCTCCCCTCTATCATTTCTGACTCTCGCTGACAGATCTTATGCCGCGTACACGATCGTTTTTCACGTCGTTAAAAATGGCATTTTTTAAATTGGGCATTAAAAACGATCGTGTGTATGCTCCAGAGCATTTTTAACGACGTGAAAAATGGCCTAAAAAAATTAGAACCTGCTCTATTTTTTCACGTCGTTTTTCACGTCGTTTTTTTTAACGACTTGAAAAACGGTAGTGTGTATGCTTTTACGAGGGGAAAAAAAAACGTGCATGCTCAGAATCAAATATGAGACGGGAGCGCTCGTTCTGGTAAAACTAGCGTTCGTAATGGAGATAGCACATTCGTCATGCTGTAACGGACTGAAAAGCACGAGGCTGAAAAGCGCGAATCGTCGCTCAACAAACTTTACTAACATGAAAGGTGGCGCCATTCGAACGGAACTTCCCCTTTATAGTGCCGTCGTACGTGTTGTACGTCACTGCGCTTTGCTCGAGCGTTTTTTTTTATGATCGTGTGTACGCAAGACAGGGTGGAGAGGAAACAAGAAAAAAAAACGACGAGAAAAACGTCGGTTTAAAAAATGACATTAAAAACGGACGTGTGTACGCGGCATAAGCTTCTATAGATGTGGCTTCGTGCAGTCAATGTTGGAAAGTGTATGAAGTCCTCATAAGAGTACTGCTGTTGCAGAAAGCACAATGCAATATTGGTGGTGCGCCCCCTATTGGTCAGAATGTTTAGTTAATATTGTTGCAGATCGGGTGAATGGTCCTATCAGCAACTGGACTCCCATTAATCTCTGGTCTGCTCTGATCAACTATAAACATTAGTCTCAGATGTCAGTGATCATTTTAGCGGCAGATGGACAGAGCTGTCTCAGAATACAGCCCCAATAAGCCAATTGCTCACTGGGTTGGTCATCACATGATCATCTTTGGAAAGTGGATAAGAGGCTCGGGAACCCTGAGGATTCTTTGTATGATTACTTTATATCCTTTCTATCATCAAATATTGCGGTAAGGGTGTGAATGTAAACTATCTGAATATTATGATGGCTGATTCTACACACCGCAGGGCTACCACGATCACCTTGGATTGTGGTATGGATGAGCTTATAGACTGCTGCGCAACTTCATATCTGCAATGCCCAACAATAGACTGATTTTTAAGTCTGTGTACACTGTTCCATTGTTTAATTTTTTCAAGCCCTGATGATACTTCCCCCGAAACGTGTTGCCTTTGGAACATTTTACCACTGAAGTAAACATGTGTTTGGACTTCATTTTCAAATTATTCATCACATATTCCTCTGGCAGTGGCCTGCTTGTGGCAGAAGGGGAACGGGGAAGGGGAGGCCAGAATGGGCCTGGGACAATAAGGAAGTGTTCCCAGAAAGAGGGATCAGGTCCAGAATTTACACTGGGGTCAATAGTGCTCTAACTATACCAATAAATAATCTCTAAAATGTTGAAGAATATATTAACCACTTAAGGACCAAACCTCTTTCTGAGACTTGGTGTTTACAAGTTAAAAACATTTTTTTTGCTAGAAAATTACTTAGAACCCCCAAACGATATATATATTTTTTTCTAACACCCTAGAGAATAAAATGGCGTTGTTGCAATACTTTTTGTCACACCGTATTTTCACAGCGGTCTTACAAGTGCACTTTTTTGGGAAAAAATTCACTTTTTTGAATTAAAAAATAAGACAACAGTAAAGTTAGCCCATTTTCTCTTGTCATCCATGGACTGACACAGCGTGTCTTATATACCTTTACACGTGGGTTATGTCCCTGCTTGCAGGAGAAGACCTAGGCAGAATGTGAGATGTTATACATACATTCTAAACAGCCAGAGCTGAACAGCCCCGCCCAGGGGGGCGGTCCCTCCGGCATAACCCTCCCACTGCAGTCAGCAGACCTCAGTTTTTTTCTGCCTAGCAGAAGGAGAAGACGTGGCTCTCTCAGGAGCCAGTCTCCTGACCTATTTTTATTCCTTTTGGAAATTTTTTCCTATTTTATTCTTTTGAGATCTTCTATCAACTGTCGGCTGGGCAACAGGTTGGGTACAAGATATCCTCGTAGTCTTCCCTGTCCGACCATCGAGCGTGCTGATCCTCGCCTTGTGTGCGTGAGACTCAGTTCACGACATGCCCCACGACTCCAGGGGTGGCCGGTGGGCTTCCAGCTCCGCGGTCCTCTCAAGATAGAACAGTCCGGCTGTATCTTTCGCGGTGGACCGGGCCGACAGCTACTCAGTACCGCACTGTGATAGTTCTGTCAGAAACACACCAGTGGGTCCCTCAGGGGACGGGTAAGTAGTCTCTCCTGGCTGCAGGTGAGTACATGCTGTGTGTTTCTTGTGTGGGGGATTTCCCTGTCTCCCCCTGTGTTTTTTTAATGTCACTCTCTGGTCACTAGTGCTGGCGCTGTACTGTGTGGGGTGCCTGGGGGCCATACTGTCCTGGGGGGGGCTCATGCTGCTCTGCATTCGCTGGGGCTGTTTTGTTTTTGGGTGTGAGGGGCCTGGGCGCCGTTCGGCGCCATGTTTAGTGTGTGTGCTGATTTTACATTGGCGGCCATCTTGCCGTGGCCCGCCGGAGCACATTGCGGCGGCCATTTTCTTGTAGCCGCACGTTTTTCTAGCACTAGTTTGGCCTCTAGCGCCGCTGGGAACGGCGCGAATCTCCTCACACTCTCTCCTCTCAGCTCACTCACGCTGAGCAGCGCGGCGCAGTGAGACAGAGCGGCGGAACCGAGCGGTCCTGGTCAGGTTGGTGGGTTCCCTGGGCATTCCCCTACTTCAGTCAGCACAGCCTGTGGGTGGTCTCAGAGAGGGACATTATGGAGTCAGAGTCACCAGCTTCCCCTAACATGCCAGAGGCAGCAGCCAGTGCTCCAGCACCTGCGGTCCCTATGGACCAGTTGTCGGCAGTCCTGGAATCATTTCTGACCAGGATGGAAGCTGTGTGTGAGCACAAGGGAGCAGAAAAGCGCCCTCTCCCCACTTTATCTCCACAAGGGGAGTGCTCTGATTCAGATATGGGCCTAGCTATTGCTGCTCAGGACCCTAGCTCTGAATATTTGGATGGTTTTGAACAGGACATTCCTTGTGAGGAAGACTCCAGTTCTGAGTCAGTAAATGACAGGGCGCTTGTTAGTGAACTCATTGATGCTGTGAGGGACACTCTCAAGCTAAATGCTGCGACCGCAGAACCTCAGGCGGATACAGTCTCCTTTGGTTCTTTTAAGACCAAGCCTTCTAAAAAGGTTTTTCCATATGTATCTTTCTTTGACCAGCTCATTGACCAGGTCTGGGAAAAGCCACAGAAGACTTTCATGGTCCTGCGGCGTTTGTCTATTAGATACCCCTTTGAAGACGCCCTGCTTAAAAAGTGGGCTTCTCCCCCGGTGGTCGACCCTCCAGTCGCCCGTTTAAACAAGGCCACCACTCTCCCGATGGAGGGGACTCCTGCGTTTAAGGACCCCACTGACAGGAGGTCAGAAGTGGTGAGTAGAGCCATGTTCGCCTTGTTGGGATCCGCCCTACGGCCCGTAGGAGCGGCGACCCTTGTGTCTCAGACACTCACGGAATGGGCAAAAATTTTGCACCAAACTGTGCAGGAGTATAACCTTCCTCCAGACACTATTGCTCTGGCCCACCAGATGGTGCAGGGTCTGATATATGTGTGCGACGCCACATTGGAGCGGCCCCTTTAATATCCAGGGCCTCTGTCTCGGCGGTGGTATTGCGTCGTCTCATCTGGTTGAAATGCTGGTCTGCTGACCTAGCCTCTAAGAAGCTCCTGACGGATCTACCTTTTAAGGGTGGTAGACTTTTTGGTGCTGCTCTGGATGACATCATCAAGGATGTCACGGGAGGTAAAAGCACTCTCCTTCCTCAAACTATCAAGGGTAAGGAGGCCCGACGTAAACCGGGTCCTTCCTTTCCAGCAAAAAAGGTTTTTTTTCGTCCGTCAGAGTCCACGGGTAAGCCATCCCAGACTGACAACAGTGCGGCTGGCGGGCACAAGCGCCCCTGGGTGCGTAAGCCGAACAAGCCGGCTCCCAAGCCCGCCTCCGCGTGAAGTCTTGCCCCCGCCCGTCTCTGGGGTTGGGGGACGACTTCGCAGGTTCACGGATCGGTGGACCTCCCGGATCTCCGACCGGTGGGTGTGCGAGGTGGTCACCTCAGGATACAGAATAGAGTTCCGCTCCTGGCCCCCAGACAGATTCTTTCCCTCAAATCTCCCTCTCCTTCCTGCCCGTCGGGCAGCCCTCTTGGGGGCTGTACAGGATTTGATCGGGTCCGGAGTAATTGTGCCGGTTCCGTCCCAGGAGAGGTTTCAGGGGTTCTACTCGAATCTGTTTGTTGTTCCAAAAAAGGACGGGGTTCGGCCAATCCTGGACCTCAAGGCCCTGAATGCCTTTGTGAAGGTGCAAAAATTCCGCATGGAATCCATTCGCACGGTGATCGCTACACTCCATCAAGGGGATTTTCTGGCATCCTTGGACATCAAGGACGCCTACTTGCATGTTCCGATCTGTGCAAGCCACCAGAAGTTTCTGCGCTTTGCGGTCGGCGAAGTCCACTATCAATTTGTGGCTCTTCCCTTCGGCCTAGCCTCGGCACCGAGGGTGTTCACCAAGGTGCTTGCTCCGATCCTAGCTTTGCTGAGACAGCGAGGCATTGCTATCGTGGGCTATCTGGACGATTTTCTTCTAAGAGCAGACAGTGGCTCAGAATTGGAAGAAAGTGTGACTATCGTCAGTCAGACCCTCAGGGAGTTTGGGTGGCTCCTGAACGTTCAGAAGTCGGTTCTAGTCCCGACTCAGCGTCTGGAGTATCTAGGTCTGATTCTGGACTCCTTGGAGGCAAGAGTCTTCCTACCTCCAGACAAACTACTGACACTTCAGTCTGCAGTACGGGTGCTGACGTCCCGAAAATGGTCGTCAATCCGCTTTTGCATGAGAGTCCTGGGGCTCATGGTGGCCTCCTTCGAGGCCGTTTCTTATGCCCAAGCGCACACCAGGGCTTTACAGAAAGAGATCTTGTCCACTTGGGACAAATCCCCGTTGTCCTTGGATCTTCAGATCCAGGTGAGTCACCTGGTCAGGGCGTCCCTGACGTGGTGGTTGAGGTCCCCGGCTCTTCGGTCCGGGAAGTCGTTCCTCCCCATCCAATGGACGGTGATCACGACGGACGCCAGCCTGACGGGCTGGGGGGGAGTCTGGGGAGTCCTGTCGGCCCAAGGGCTTTGAACTCCGGACGAAGCCCTCTTACCGATCAATGTGCTGGAGATACGGGCAATCAGACTGTGCCTCTCCTCATGGTCGGAGAAACTACAGGGTCACTCCATCAGGATCCAATCGGACAACGCCACAGCAGTGGCGTATGTCAACCATCAAGGGGGGACTCGGAGCTCAGCTGCGGCTTCCAAGGTCGCCCGCATCCTGAGGGGGGCCGAAAGAAGCGTGCCGGCTCTGTCGGCCGTCTACATTCCGGGCGTAGACAATTGGCAGGCGGACTATCTAAGTCGGCAGACGCTGGACCCGGGAGAGTGGTCCTTGCACCCGGAGGTCTTTCAACTCCTTTGCAGACGGTGGGGCACGCCGGATGTGGACCTGATGGCCTCTCGACTCAATCGCAAGGTGTCGAGGTTTGTGGCCAGATCCAGGGATCCCTGGGCGGATGCCTCGGATGCGTTGGTGGCCCCATGGGGTCAGTATCACCTGATATACGTTTATCCTCCGCTGCAGTTGCTCCCTCACCTGCTCCGCAGGGTAGCGACCGCGGGAATTTCGGTGATCCTCATTGCTCCGGATTGGCCTCGGCGTCACTGGTACGCCGATCTGGTACGTCTCGTCGCAGACGTTCCCTGGCGGTTACCAATACGGGGGGACCTTCTGTCTCAAGGTCCTATATTTAATCCTGCTTTACAGTCTCTGGCTTTAACGGCATGGTTATTGAAAGCCAGGTGCTGAGAGACCGAGGTCTCTCGGATTCGGTCATTTCGACCATGTTAAGGGCACGGAAGTCTTCCTCCAGAAAGATCTATCACCGTACTTGGAGAGCTTACATCGCCATGTGCGAAGAGCTGGACTGGCGCCCACGAACGTATTCCGTTCCCAGAATCCTGCATTTTCTGCAGCGTGGCATGACCCAAAAGCTCGCTTTGAGTACCATTAAGGGTCAGATTTCGGCCTTGGCCATCTTCTTTCAGCGACCGCTGGCGGGTCATCCCTTGGTTAGCACCTTTGTGCAGGGGGTTCACCATGTGCTCCCCCCTGTCAAGCCTCCTCTCCCCCCGTGGGATCTGAATTTGGTGCTCTCGGTCCTCCAGGAACCTCCCTTTGAAAATATTAGAGATATTCCCCTCTTGACTTTGTCTCAGAAGGTGGCCTTCTTGGTGGCCATTACTTCCATTAGACGAGTGTCTGAATTGGCGGCCTTGTCCTGCAAGTCGCCCTTTTTGATCATCCATAAGGATAAGGCGGTGTTACGTCCGCGACCTTCTTTTCTGTCAAAGGTGGTCTCGGCCTTCCACTTAAATGAGGACATTGTCCTCCCGTCCTTGTGTCCTCACCCATCGCATCCCAGAGAGTTTGCGCTTCACACTTTGGATGTGGTACGAGCCTTGCGGGTGTACCTGTCGGCTACTGCTTCTATTCGGAAGTCTGACTCACTATTTGTGGCTGTCTCTGGTCCAAAACAGGGCCAAGCGGTTTCGTCTGCCACCATTTCTAGGTGGATCAGACAAACCGTCATTCAAGCTTATGCTCTCAAGGGGCGGGCGCCTCCCTTTCCGGTTACGGCACATTCCACCAGGGCAATTGGTGCTTCCTGGGCTTTCCGACATCAAGCGTCGGTTGCACAAGTGTGCAAGGCGGTCGACCTGGTCGTCTGTTCATACCTTTTCTAAGTTTTATAAGGTTGATGTGGCTGCATCTTCGGATGCTTCCTTCGGCCGCAAGGTGTTGCAGGCCGCTGTTTGATGTTGCAACTCCTCCGTTGAGGAGCTCTGCCTTGTTTGGAGTGAAGTTTTTGGTTTTCCATTTATACTGCTCCCATCCCTCTTGACACTGCTTTGGGACATCCCACAGGTGTATAAGACACGCTGTGTCAGTCCATGGATGACAAGAGAAAATAGGATTTTTGTACTCACCGTAAAATCCGTTTCTCTGGCATCCATGGACTGACACAGCACCCACCCTTCTTTTCGAGTTTGTACTGCTTTGTTACGAACTGAGGTCTGCTGACTGCAGTGGGAGGGTTATGCCGGAGGGACCGCCCCCCTGGGCGGGGCTGTTCAGCTCTGGCTGTTTAGAATGTATGTATAACATCTCACATTCTGCCTAGGTCTTCTCCTGCAAGCAGGGACATAACCCACGTGTAAAGGTGTATAAGACACGCTGTGTCAGTCCATGGATGCCAGAGAAACGGATTTTACGGTGAGTACAAAAATCCTATTTTTTTTTATTGTGTGAAAGATGATGTTACACTGAGTAAATTGATACCAAACATGTCACGCTTCAAAGTTGCGCCCGCTCGTGGAATGCCGACAAACTTTTACCCTTAAAAATCTCCATCGGCGACGTTTAAAAAATTCTACAGGTTGCATGTTTTGAGTTACAGAGGAGGTCTAGGGAAAGAATTATTGCTCTCGCTCTGACGATCGCGGCGGTACCTCATATGTGTGGTTTGAACACCATTTTCATATGCGAGCGCTACTCACGATTGTGTTTGCTTCTGCACGCGAGCTCCGTGGGACGGGGCGTGTTTAAAAAAAAAAATCTTATTTATTTTACCTTTTTATTTATAATTTTTACACTGTTCTTTTAAAAAAAAATTGTGTCACTTTTATTCCTATTACAAGGAATGTTAACATCACTTTTAATAGAAAAAAGCACGACAGGTCCTTTTAAATTTGAGATCTGGGGTCAAAAAGACCTCAGATTTCATATTTTCACAAAAATGCAATAATAATAAAAAATAAATAATGTAATGTCATTTATAAAAAAAAAAAAAATGTCCCCTTATAAGCTATGGGCGTTTTGACGTCGCTTCCGCCCTGCAATGATATGGAGATGGGTAGGGGCCATCTTCCCCTCACTCGTCTCCATGCCAAGCCAGGGACAAGATGCGATTGCCTCCGCCCCTGCCGGCAGCTCCGGTAAGCGGCGGGAGGGGGGCCCTCTCCTGCCGCCGATAAAAGTGATCTCGCAGTGAATCTGCCGCAGAGACCACTTTTATCTTCATGCGGACCGCCCGCTAAAGAAGAGCATACCTGGGTTATAGTAGCTATGTGCTACCATAACAACGGTGTTCCTCTTCAAAGTATCAACGTAAAACGACGGTGGGCGGTCTGAAAGTGGTTAAAGCTATTTAAAGCTTATATATGGTCCAAATTTAAAATCATATGTTATTTTTCACATTGTATTTCAATTATTTCTAGCCTACTCCTATTAATCTGAACAATCTTGAAGTTTGTAAACTTACTTTGTGAAGATCCCCACTCATTTATTTCCTTGAATTCTGTGACACGTAGTCACTATGCCCTGTGGCTAGGCACTGCTGTGTCACACATGTCACAGAGCCTGCCTTCTGAACTACAGAGGAGCTGAGAGGAGGAGTTTCAAGGGGTGGGGTCAGTACAGGAAGCACTGCTTGGAGGCAGCAAGATACCATGGGATATGTAGTCCTTAGAAATTGAAAGTAAACAGCAGAGGAGAAGCTGCAAAGCATGCAGGGAATCCAGGAAGTTGTGGAAAAAGATGGCCAGCAGAAAGACAAAGCTCACAAGACGAAAAAAGAATTTTCAAGTAAGCTTATTCTAATGGATTGTTAAAATTAACTTTTGTTTAAGTTTATTTTACAATGCCCATGTTATAAAATGAAAGTGTATGCTGTCACCATAGAACTCCTTTAATGCTCTATTTCTTTTGGTAACGCTGCCTGGCATACATTATAAAAGTAGACAGATAGAATGATGAAAAGATAGAAAAGACAGACCACATGTACAGTCTATCAAATATAATATTGATCTGTTTGGCTGGCATTCTACGTTATTATAAATGTGGAGGAATAAATATAAATGGATTATTTTGTAACATTTTGTTCCCTCTGTGTCCCCGCAGTGCAGCACAGCATTTTTTTCCGCGTCCCTTTAAGAATTAGTTTCCGCTTTCATCCAGGCGGGGTATAATGACTCGGATCTGCCCGCTAAATTCAATTATAAAATCATTTAAACGGAACAGTTTATAAATGCTAATGTCTTCTCCGCGGAGACCTCTGACGTCACCTAATTGACTTACCTGGCCGGCTTAGCCACGCGGGATGGATTAGTGCCGCCACAGTGCGGTTAGAGCGGATCCATCGATGTGTCAGAATCTCCAGGCTGAAATGAGCCTCACGTGCCGCAGAATTACTTGTTAGACATGAAATAACGTCAGTTGAGAGAAATGAACTTTGCTTTAGAATTCGCGGCGAGGTAAACAGGTTTCTTCCCGCGATGATTACCGGAACGGAGATGGAAAAGGTGACGCGAAGAGGTACAAATTGCAAACATTTCTGTAACATTGGCAGCAAGATTCACTTTTGCCTATTTTGTCTGAGAACCCGCAGCGTGCCAAGTACTTTTCACAGATCTGAAAAAACAATTTCTTCATAATAAGCCGATCACCTGCTTGCGGTTCTGCATCTATTCCGGGGAAATGAGCTTTAGCTGAGATTGCTATAGGTGCTAATTACAGCCATATAGTGTAGTGGCAGAGAAAAAAATGGTGTCCGAACTGTAACCCCCCTATTATATAGACCTGTCAGTAACTGTACAAGTCTGCATGGTTACTTTTTGACATGTCACAATATACAGCAACAGTATCATTTTCCAAGCTCCATCTTTTATCATTAAAAAGCTTTCCTTCAACTGTAGTCTAATGACATTGCTTAGGGTGAGATGATGTCATCAGTCTGCTGCTGCAGGCAGGAGAAAGTATTTCCTCAGTCTCCCCCCCCCCCAGTAAAAGGGAGAAGGGGAAGAAGATGTTAATTAAAGCGGAGGTTCACCTTACATAGAAACTTTATATTCCCAATATCTTAACACTATTTACATTAGTATGTCACTTACCTTTTTTAATTTCGGAGGCTCTAATTGTAGATAAGCAGCTGTGTTTCGTTCCACTTCCTGGTCTTCCTCCCGCGGGAGTAGGCGGGTCTTTCTGTTTCCCCGGCGGCGCTAAGTGTGCTGGGATGTCGGCGCAATGTCTCCTGGGAGCAAAGTGTCATGCTTCCCAGGAGACGCCGTCCAGCGAAATCACGTGACTCATATACCCCGTCATACGCGCATTCACCGCTACCCGGAAGTCTGGCGGAAGTCTGTGCTTGTGGGCTTCACGATGCCCACAAGCAAAATGGAAAAGACAGGAACACTTTTTATAAATCTTTCTTTTTACCGAAAACGGACGTGGGACGATTGAAAGCGCAGGACAAGTGAGTACTTATTAGTCATCTGTAACCACATGTAGTAGACATAAAAAAAAAAAAGTATGGACCGCGGAACCTCCGCTTTAAGGTGATTGGGGCCATCTAAGGGTTAATAAGGGGCTTAATAGAAATGCATTTTATTACATTTTTTCAGGTTGCTTTAAAGTAGAACTATAGGCAAAACTTTTTTTTTTTTAAATTTCCGATCAGAGTAAGGGAGGGTTATAACCCCTGTGAGAATTTTTTTTTCCCATCTGTGTCCCATTTCAGAGATTTCCCTTTTACTTTCTGTCCCATAGCCAAACAGGAAGTGAGAGTAAATCCCTGCAAATTAAGGGAATCCCTTGGGGACCCCCAAGCCACCAGAATTAATGTCCCCATTGGAAGTTTTTCCCTCTACTACTTTTCGGGTTCAACCAAAAATGTTAGATTTTATTTTTATATTCACTTTAAATGATAATGGTAAACAGGACACAGTGAGGGTGAATCTCCCTAACTGGGACACAGACAGCAATAAATACTGACAGAGATTCTAATCCCTCTCTACTATCCAAAACAATAAAAAAAAGGTTTGCCTTTAGTTATTCTTTAACTCCTTCCTGCCTGGCCTATTGTACAATTACGGCCGGGAGCACTGCTGTTCTGGGAAGACATCATATGTCGACCTCCCAGGATCACGCCTTGCGTGTGCCCCACGAGCCACGCTTCAGCTGCCATGTCCACCCGACACAGTCGATGAAAGATCGCTGTACCGTCCCCCTGCGGGTACCATGTGTCTGCTGTGGCCAATCACAGCCGGTCACATGACAGTTGTACACAATGAAAGGCTTTGTTACATGCCTTTCATTGTGTACTATTGTGATGAGCTCTGTGATTGGTCACAGTCATCACATTGTACAGACAGGGCCAATCACAACCCATCTGTACCATGTGATTAACTGTGGCCAATCACAGTTAATACCAATAGTATACACAGTTCACAGTTATAAGCAACCATAGTGTGTAAAAAACAAAAACAAAAAAACGATCACCTCCCCCCAGAGTAGTAGTGTTAATATGGTAACACTGTATTGCTCTGGTCACTGTATGTAAAAAAAAAAATTGCATAAAAAGATAACAAAATGTAAGAAAAAAAATAAAAAAAAGATTACATTTTTTTTTATTAACATACTGTCACCAGTCAGTGTCCCTAATCACCACCACAACAGTTATTTGTTGATGCTGTACTGCACTGGTGACAGTATGTAAAAGA
Organism: Rana muscosa; assembly: GCA_029206835.1. NCBI lineage: Eukaryota > Metazoa > Chordata > Amphibia > Anura > Ranidae > Rana > Rana muscosa. The sequence goes on from CM055118.1 coordinate 142,853,892, forward strand.
TTTAAAAAAAATAAAAATGTTTGTATTCCTTAATTTTCCCCAAAATTGCGACAAAAAATTACAACTTCAAAAAACTTGCCATGCCTTTTAAAAATTTGGACTGCCTACTTTCCTAAAAAAGGGTTATTTGGGGGGCCGTCAGTACATTAGGACTGATCAATTTTCATATATATATATATATATATATATATATATACATACAGTGGTTACGGAAAGTATTCAGACCCCCTTAAATTTTTCACTCTTTGTTATATTGCAGCCATTTGCTAAAATCATTTATCATCAATCTTTTAAGTTCATTTTTTTCCCTCATTAATGTACACACAGCACCCCATATTGACAGAAAAACACAGAATTGTTGTAATTTTTGCAGATTTATTAAAAAAGAAAAACTGAAATATCACATGGTCCTAAGTATTCAGACCCTTTGCTCAGTATTTAGTAGAAGCGCCCTTTTGATCTAATACAGCCATGAGTCTTTTTGGGAAAGATGCAACAAGTTTTTCACACCTGGATTTGGGGATCCTCTGCCATTCCTCCTTGCAGATCCTCTCCAGTTCTGTCAGGTTGGATGGTAAACGTTGGTGGACGGCCATTTTTAGGTCTCTCCAGAGATGCTCAATTGGGTTTAAGTCAGGGCTCTGGATGGGCCATTCAAGGACAGTCACGGAGTTGTTGTGAAGCCACTCCTTCGTTATTTTAGCTGTGTGCTTAGGGTCATTGTCTTGTTGGAAGGTAAACCTTCGGCCCAGTCTGAGGTCCTGAGCACTCTGGAGAAGGTTTTCTTCCAGGATATTCCTGTACTTGGCCGCATTCATCTTTCCCTCGATTGCAACCAGTTGTTCTGTCCCTGCAGCTGAAAAAGACCCCCACAGCATGATGCTGCCACCACCATGCTTCACTGTTGGGACTGTATTGGACAGGTGATGAGCAGTGCCTGGTTTTCTCCACACATACCGCTTAGAATTAAGGCCAAAAAGTTCTATCTTGGTCTCATCAGACCAGAGAATCTTATTTCTCACCATCTTGGAGTCCTTCGGGTGTTTTTTAGCAAACTCCATGCGGGCTTTATGTGTCTTGCACTGAGGAGAGGCTTCCGTCGGGCCACTCTGCCATAAAGCCCCGACTGGTGAAGGGCTGCAGTGATGGTTGACTTTCTACAACTTTCTCCCATCTCCCGACTGCATCTCTGGAGCTCAGCCACAGTGATCTTTGGGTTCTTCTTTACCTCTCTCACCAAGGCTCTTCTCCCCCGATAGCTCAGTTTGGCCGGACGGCCAGCTCTAGGAAGGGTTCTGGTCGTCCCAAACGTCTTCCGTTTAAGGATTATGGAGGCCACTGTGCTCTTAGGAACCTTAAGTGCAGCAGAATTTTTTTTGTAACCTTGGCCAGATCTGTGCCTTGCCACAATTCTGTCTCTGAGCTCTTCAGGCAGTTCCTTTGACCTCATGATTCTCATTTGCTCTGGCATGCACTGTGAGCTGTAAGGTCTTATATAGACAGGTGTGTGGCTTTCCTAATCAAGTCCAATCAGTATAATAAAACACAGCTGGACTCAAATGAAGGTGTAGAACCATCTCAAGGATGATCAGAAGAAATAGACAGTACCTGAGTTAAATATATGAGTGTCACAGCAAAGGGTCTGAATATTTATGCTGGCCATACACTATACGAAAAATCGTCCGAAAATCGGTCGTTCAGACAGTTTGTTCGTTTTTCAAACAGTTAATGGGCACAAAATCGATAATCTTTGGGACGTTTTTGAGCCGAAAAAACGAAGGACAAGTTTGGAAATTTTCTGCCGAACGAACGATAAATTGAAAGGTTAATGTGTTTCCCGTCCAAACTTTCTGCACTAGGTATATGTAAAAAAAACGAACCAATTTTTTTTAATCTATTTCCACTAGACGATTTAACGGTCATTACATGATGGCACTATCGTTTGCGCTCACGGCCAAACATTCGTTTTTCGAAAGTTCGTTCGGACGATTTTTCGTATAGTGTATGGCCAGCATTAGGACCATGTGATATTTCAGTTTTTATATATATATATATATGTGTACCATAGTTTGTGGACTCACTTTCCTACAGACTAAATAATATACACTGATTTAGGTTATTTTACCAAAGAAATGTAGCAGTATACATGTTGGCCTAAAATTTATAACAGAAATGAAGAAAAAAAATTTGTTTTCAACATTTTCAGTCTTTTTTTGTTTGTTTTGCAAGAATAAAAAAAAGCAGTGATTAAATACCACCGAAAGAAAGCTCTATGTGTGTGAAAAAATGATAAAAAATTTCATATGGGTACAGTGTTGCATGACCGCGCAATTGTCATTCAAAGTGTGACAGCGCTGATAGCTAAAAATTGGTCTGGTCAGGAAGGGGGGTAAAAGTGCCCGGTATTGAAGTGGTTAACTGAAATCCTATGCAGATTGAAGTTCATCCCTTTGATCTGCAGGTGAATGAAACAGAATGGATACGCAAGTAACAATGTTATTTTTTATCTCTCTGTGGCCTCATTCACATGGACAGTTTGAGGCGCAAATATGCTGCAGAATAAAAATTCCAGCGTTTTTCCTCCCATAGAAGTGAATGTACACAGGCCATACTGGGGTTTTCATGTGTACACATGTATGACGTATTCCCCCAATTTTTGCATTCATGAACTATATCATAAGCAGATGCTTGTTAACCCAAATACAACTGCACACAGCAATTCACTCCTATGGCTGGCTGCGCTTTTATTGGGTCTGTACACACAGGCACGTAAACATCAGTGAACTAGTGGCGCAAAAATAAAATCTGTGATACTGGTCAGTATTTTACGTGTGTAAATCACACATCCTCCTTGAATAATACATTATAGGCTTGTTTACACTTGCTTAAAAAAATGGCATTGGACACGCTTTTTTAACCACCTGACCTTTGGAAAATTTACCCCCCTTCATGACCAGGACATTTTTTGCGATACAGCACTGCATTACTTTAACTGACAATTGTGTGCGGTCGTACGATGCTGCACCCAAACAAAATGATGTCATTTTTTTTCCCACAAATAGAGCTGTCTTTTCGTGGTATCTGATAACCTCTGCGTTTTTTCTTTTTTGCGCTATAAACAAAAAAAGACCCAAAAATTAATTTTTGCTATAAAACATATCCAATAATTTTTTTTTTTTAATTCTAATTTCTTCATCAATTTAGGCCAATATGTATTCTGCTACATACTTTGGTATAAAAAATTTCCAATAGGCGTATATTGATTGGTTTTATTGCAAAAGTGATAGCGTCTACAAAAGATCGGATATATTTATGGGATTTTTATTTACTTTTACTAGTAATGGCGGCGATCAGCGACTTATAGCGGGACTGCGATTTTGTGGCGTAAAAAATTGGACACTTTTGATACTTTTTGGGGACCAGTGACACTAATACAGTAATCAGTGCTAAAAAATATGTACTGTCACTGTACTAATGACACTGGCTGGGAAGTGGTTAACATCAGGGACGATCAAAGGGTTAACTGTGTTCCTAGTCAGTGTTTGTGTACTGTGTGGGAGGTGCTTTTACTAGGGGAAGGCATTGATGCATGTTACTGCTTTACAGGAACACAGGACCAATGCCTTTCCTACGGACAGAATGGCGATCTGCCTTGTTTTCATAGGCAGATTGCCGTTCTGGTTCTCTGCCTAATAATCGGCGGGTGCCGGCAGACATCAAGTCTGCGGTACCCACAGATCAGCTCCCACTGTGTAATCACAGCTGGAGAGGGTTGCTGGCGGCACACATGTGCGCTCCAGACTTGGAAGTGCAGGGTCACGTACTAGGTACGTGATCCTGCGCAGGAGATCAACCTTGCCGTCGTATATGCAAGTTATACAGTCAGCAAGCGGTTAAAGCACTCTGAATTCCAATCAAAGCAGCTGTCACTAAAAAAATTGTTAGCTTACAGTCCTGTTCACACGTTGTGTTTGCTTTGCTTCGGCTACCCTTCAAAAATGATACCCCATGTCACTTTAGTGGTTCTTCAATGCATCTTCAAAGCCTCCATAGAAGTCTATGGCAAAGCTCACTTGAAGCACCTGAAGCTTTTAAGGGGCTTTATTTCCGCTTTAGCTTCGCTTTGTTTTGGAGAAATTGCAGGTATGAGATATTAACACACACACACAGGGCATCTGTCAAGCTTCATTAAAGCTTCAAAAAAGCACCACCGTGGCATCATCGAAGCATCACAGAAGTATCAAAAATACATAAAAAAAGCACGTTGTATCGGTAGGCGCTTTAATGTGAGGTGAAGACTAATGTGAAGTCGGAGCAAGTGTAAATGAGCCCTAAATCATTTGAATATTTGGCATTCTGAGAGGTAGAAGAATTTTTATGCACATATACGCATGTAAACGCGCACACCATACTCACTTTTTTTTAAGTAGGAACTTTCTGCCAGTAAGATCCAGTGTTCGTACATCAGTACCCTGTGCAAGGCAATAGATTATTTAATTATTCAACTATTTTGGCAGTCTGGAATTGCTGGGGAGGGGGTTAAAGGGCATGACATACTACACACCCTCTGTACTTCAATTAAGGTATTTGTGGCTGTGTAGCATGCCCAGTATCTACAACTGGTTAAGTATCACAGCAATTAGATGGAGTCGGGATTGTGTAGCCAGTAGGAGGAGCACCATTTTTGCAGGTTCAGGCTGGGTTCACACTGGTATGACAAACGCTCTGACATTGGGAGCTCATGTCGCATGACGTGTGAAAATCAATGTTTCCCTATGAGAGCCGTCTTAACTGGTCCGACACATGTCTAAAGTACTACTTTGGTCCGACTTTGATACTACTTCAGCCCATTGAATATCATTGAAGTCGGATCAAAGTAGGATCCTTGTCCTAACCAACCAACTTTTGACATCCGACATGGTGATTACAGCAGCAGTAAAAGGAATTTATCTCACACTGGGATTGTTTTGATTGGTCAAAAGACAAGTCATACTATCACAAAGTCGGATCAAAGTTGTATCCTGTTCATGAATGTCGGATGGATGTAGGACCAATGTAGGACCGATGTAGGACTGATGTCGCAGAGCAAAGTAGGATGAAAGTCGTATGACTGTCGTGTAGTGTCAGTGTGAACCCAGCCTTACCATCTTATTCCACCATTGGTGGGAGCATTAAACACTAAGCAGAAAGCTGAATAATTTTTTATTTTTTTTAAATTATATCCAAAGCAATTTTTTTTTAGTTTTGGGTGGAGTATGGGAAAGCTGGAACCCCTTTTGGAGTTTGTGGTCTGTGTCCCATTGGGGAGATTTCCCTTCACTTCCTGCCCTAGAAATACAACAGGAAGTGAGGGAATGCCCCTCCTGGACAGTTGTCATCAGAACAGGTGACCTTTGCATGGCTGCCTGTCTGCCAAGAAACGGGATGTTGTATGAATTTCCCATAAGATCACACTGAAGGAGTGTATAGAGACTAATCTGGCTGATTATGATCCTTTCAGGTGAATCAAAATGTTCTACATGTTGATCACTGGGGTCGGCCAGTAACTGATTTCACTTTTAGTGGAGAGGATATATCTGCATGTTTGGATTCTGAAAATGAAGATTAACCTGGAATGACCAGAGTTGCCCTATTGGACAAATTTACAGAGTGTGCCACTTCAACCCAAAATTGTCTACCCCCCCAAAAAACTAAGAGGTCACTGCCTCACTTCGCCCAATCAGAGAACTCTTTGCATTCATTTAGAAAATGCACAGCAGTCTCTGAATGGCCCTCTGAACAAATGACCTCCTGTATTCAGAATCCATCCGATTAACGTTGGACCCGGAAGCAAACGGAGATCCCTGGAGTAGCTATGTCTAGTTTAGTGACTTCCAGCTTCCAGGGGCATCAGCCAAGTATGATATATGTATAGTTACATTGGTCCAAGATAGATCAATGTAGTGATTTATAAAATATTCTTACCTGGAATTCATCTTTAAATTTACCCTTTAAGCAGTAGTAAACTGCCAAAATAAATAAATGGGTCCCCTGCAGGTTTTTGACATAATGTACTAGTATGCATGGCATATTACAAATAGGGGTATATGCAGCGCTAAAGTTAAATAAAGTCCACAGATATTAACAAAAAAGAGTTCATATTCTTTAACTGGAATCACCCAAGGTGTAAATATGACAGACTAAGGTGAGTAGAAATATCCACCACCGAACATCAACACACCGGGCCTCTTTCCGAAAGCAGTGGACCACTAGATTATAAGTGGCCAAACAAGCATGATATATCCACAATGTGGTTTGGACACAACTTCAGATAGCAGTCAGCTAGATCTTGTACAACCCTCACATGTATTATTGGATCCACAGATTCATGCATTAAATAAAAGAAAGCAACTCCTCATGGTGCAGTATGTCGAATCAAAAGTACATTTATTCCAAAAAGTATTCAAAAATACTCAAATTTCGTAAGATAGAAATGAGCGTATCTAATCTAAAAACAATCCAGTGTTTCCAACCAGCAAGATGGCCGCAGTCAGAGCGTGTAGCGTTGTGACGTCAGATCCCAGGCTCCACCCTACGCGTTTTGCCCCTGACAACGTTCCTCATTGGACGAAAAAGCTTGATTGTAAACTTACCTGTATGTAAAAGTATACTGTAAATACAGACTTTACTACTACTTTAAGTACTTTGTTATATCTTTTTAATAATTGCAAAAAACACTTGTTGATCCTGCCAGAAATCTTGTAAGTAGATAACGCCTTCTGCATTTTGCCTGTGCGACACCTTTATCAGTTGTATTGCTTCCAGCTCCCTGTAAACCAAAAAATACCTCCCATCTCTGTTGTGGAACTGAGGATGGGGGGGGGGGAGGCTGCTCTGTAGTCTATTTGTAGGATGACAATGTTGCTCCTCCAAAGATACAGTACAGTGAGTGTCACCTTAGGGGAAAAGTAGAAAGACATGGTTTCCCCCTCTCTACAATGGGACCCTTTAAACCCTTTACAACCACTTTTTGCTACAGGTAAGCCTATAATAAGGCTTACCTGTAGCTACCCAGGATATCTCCTAAACCTGCACGGTTTAGGAGATATCCCCTGTATTTGCATGTGCCAATGTCACTGGCACATGAGTGTGCCGTTATCAGCGGCTACCGCACGCATACGCGGGAGTGACGTCATCGCGGTCCGGCCAATCACAGCACCAGAGCCCACGATACCCGGAAGTAACTCCGGGAGAGATGTTGCCGGCTGGAGGGGGGTACGGGACCGCTGCGGGGGCTTTGATGTAAGGTAAGTAATTCATAATGAGCTATGCATATTAGCTCATTATGCCGTTGTCTTGCAGGGTTTTTATTTTATTTTATTTTTACTAGGGTTTACAACCACTTTAAAGGCATAAGAGAGTAACAGAGGTTGGTATTAAAATTCAAAGTTTAATTTTACAGAGTAAATTTACAAAAGTAGAAAAAGCATATAATTATCAAAATTGCAATACACAATACAAAGAGGTATATATTACCACATCCTATATTCACAGAACAATTGTTGCATCAACATTACCAATGCGTTTCGGAGCAGTTTAACTCCTTCTTCAGGGATATTCCTTTGATAATAGTATAGGTGAAGTCTACAAAATGAGAGTCATGTTAAAAGCATTCATTAAACTGTATATATTGGTGGCTTCAGTGACAGTGGATGGTAATTTGGAGACAATACCTACAATGTCCTCAGTCTATGACCATCTCAGGCCAAGATCAATAAAAGCACCACAATTTCGAAAAAAAAGGGCGCCACCCTGCCCCACCCACATACAGGACGTACTGATGTCGGCAGAATGACGTCACGTGTCGAGGGCCCACCGACACGCAAGTGACGGTCCTCTGGCAGATATGCGAATCTCCTAATAATTATTATAACCCTAGGGGAAGAAGTGCAGTACTAGTATGATTGCTGTTCATTTTCAGTAAAATATAAAATTTGTCCTGAACGTTACAGATTCAGTTCTGAAAAGCTAGGACTAAGCATCTGTGATTTTGAGCAAAAATTTTGCTAAAAGTTGCACAGCGTGCATAATTGAAAGAGGAACTGCAGTCTGCTCACATAATTTGTAATAAAAACATCTTTGCCATTCTGAAGCTTCCCTCCAACCACTTTGCATATTATTTTATATATACTGTGATTCTGTACTTGCCAAATATGCTTCAGAAATCTCCCTTCACTGAGTCTGGCTGCATCCATTTTAAATGTGGGCAGCTGAAGCTACTGGCTGTTCACTTCCTGGATTTACACAGAGGCACACCTCCAGCTCTGCAGCTCTCATTGGCCCTCTTATGACTCATCCCCCCTCCCTTCCTGGCAAACTCTCACAAGAGTGAAAGAGAGAGCTGTGCATGATGTCATAAGATATTAAAATTAATGTAAACCTCTGACATGAAATATGAAAAAAAAAACATCCTTGTCTGGTAAAAAGCCTAGGCTTATGACATTTCACAGCTCTCTCTCTCACTCTTGTGAGAGTTTGCCAGGAAGGGAGGGGGGTGAGTCTCAAGAGGGCCAATGAGAGCTGCAGAGCTGGAGGTGCGTGTCTGTGTAAATCCAGGAAGTGAACAGGCAGCAGCTTCAGCTGCCCACATTTAAAATGGATGCAGCCAGACTCAGTAAAGGGAGATTTCTGCAGCATATTTAGCAAGTACAGAGTCACAGTATATATAAAATAATGTGCAAAGTGCTTGGAGGGAAGCTTCAGAATGCCAAAGATGTTTTTATTACAAATCATGTGAGCAGACTGCAGTTCCTCTTTAGTTCCAAGTGCTCCAAAAAGGAGGTGGGGGGGGGGGGGGGTAGTAGTAAAATAGGGGTGGGGGGGTTGGCTTATAGTGAAACCTGGAAGCCCTCTTTGTAGAAGGGGTACAGCCAGATATCTGCCCTCTACCAGTGGAAACACATACAAGGTTACATTGATACCCATTCCCACAAAGAGTTAAAAAAGACACCAACACCAAATTAAAAATCCTTTTATTTAAATAAAATACAAATATACTTACTGTATTTTAAAATAACGTTTTTAAAGTCCCCAGAAGAACATTCAGCGTAAATCACGGCATCCAGCGAGGTAATCCACACCAATCACGATGCCCGGTCGCCCAGCTATTTGTACTCCCGCCGCTTAATGACAAATTCCCGGCTGCCTGTGGATACACTTTAATAATAAAAAATCTTTTCTTTCTGTCATCGGAAACCAATTCTGGGAGCTGAAATCTTTGCCTTCCTGAATTTCCATATCATAAACTTTTAATTACGTCCGTATTAAATTATCAGCTGTTGCCAGGTATAACCAGCCAACGCTCTGGAACGGGCGCAGAATGAACTCAGAGGGGAGGCCGGGGAGAAGCGCCGTTCGCTCATCCACCGTCTGTAAAGGGTGAAACAATCGCTCATTGTGGCCCGTTTAATATAATTGGGAGGGAGAAGAAGGCCGTCTGCTGCTCTTCAGGACTGAGGTAGTGCACTTTACCCTCCCGTTCCTAAGCAACCGTTATTTTAAGATTAAATACTTCCTGTGCTGTCCACCTACTTCGATGCTGCGGCTGAATCACTGGAGATTCGCTGGCGTCGGTACCTTGCATTCTGTTTGAAGTCCTTCTGCTCCTCGTTAGATCAGGAAGCCGGCAGTGCTGCCAACCTGGAAAACGTCTCCGTCTAAATTCATGAGTCCAGAGGGCTGAAGCGTACGCCAACGCCGTTCAGGATGAGCTGGAGGAGCGCGCGCCACCTCAAGCGGAGGAGGGAGACTTTCCCATTTGTCGATCAGGTAGACCGTTCAGGATCAGAGGGATTAACGGGAGAAATTTTCCTGCCAATATCATCATGTCAGTTAATGAATATTTGCAGTTTTACCATTATTTTCTGTATCCCTCTGCAATATCAACACTTCCCCAAGTATAAAAGTACACATGGTGGGGACGGGACGGGACGGGGGGGTTCTTTTTATTTAGTAATGTCTGCATCTAAAACGTGCCCACAATAACATTTTATTCATATATGTAATACATCATTTATTATACATTGTATTTTATAGATTTGCATCTGATGCCGCGTACACGCGACCGTTTTTAATGTCATTGAAAAAAACTGCATTTTTCTTGACGTGATTTTTCGTGTTTCCTCTCAAGCCTGCCTTGCCTACACACTATCGTGGAAAAAATGTTCTAGAAAAGCGCGGTGACGTACGATGGCACTATAAAGGGGAAGTTCCATTCGGATGGCGCCACCCTTCATGTTAGTAAAGTTTGTTGAGCGACGATTCGCGCTTTTCAGCCCCGTGCTTTTCAGTCCATTACAGCGTGACAAATGTGCTATCTCCATTACGAACGCTAGTATTACCAGAACGAGCGCTCCCGTCTCATACTTGATTCTGAGCATGCGCATTTTTTTTCACGTCGTTAAAGCCCACACACGGCCGTTTTTCATGAGGAGAAAAACGACGATGTAAAAAACTACGTGAAAAATTAGAGCATGTTCCAATTTTTTCATGGCCGTTTTTCACGTCGTGAAAAATGCTCTGAAGCCCACACGCCATCATTTTTAATGACCATTTAAAAAAATGGCATTTTTCTCGTCATTAAAAACGGTCGTGTGTACACGGCATAAGCCTCACCCAAGATAACATTTTATATTTTATATATATATATATACATATATATATATATATATATATATATATATATATATGTGTGTGTATGTATGTATGTATATATATATATATATATATATATCTCAAAATAATACATTATACATTTTATACATAATGTTTTCTAGGACAAACCCAGGATAATGTTTGTACTATGTTTGCCTTGATAAGGTTTTACACTAGGCAGGTCATAAAATAATAAAAAAGACAATCGTGTAACAATATTGATTAGTTATCAAACTGCTGCCCTCAGAATCGGGTAAAATATAAAAATTTCACATATACAGAGCTGGAATTTTTGCCAACTATGACATAACAGAGCTGCCAAATTATTATTGTCATTGAGCAATTATGTTTGAAATTATTTAAAATAAAATAAAAATATTTAAAGCAGTATTAAACCCAAAAGAAAACATTCATTATATTGCAGCTTACCTATTTCTTAGATGTGTGACTACATTCGTTTTCTTTTTTTAGGCATTCCTTTTTCTATTTCTATTTAATTATCTGTCCAGTAAGGCTGTTTTCGAACAGAACAAGCTGCTCTGCAGATGTAGCAGGTAGGGTGATTGAGACAAACCACTTACCAGTGACAGGGTTGCTTACAGTGATCAACGTTTTTTTTTTTTATGTAAAACATTTATCCTAAAAGGAAAAAAAAACTGTTTGCTGGAACTGCTTATAAAGTATTAGCTGGAGTTTGGCTTCAATTTGTTAGTGTATTTATATCTGCTAGTACATCAAACACTCCCCTCCCCCTAGACTAATAATGCTGCTGTCCAAATGTGCCCCCATGCTCTTTTATCCAGAGTGGGGGCATTCTAATACAGGAGGTGTGTTACTGACCAGATCACCAGGTGAATTTAGAAGAAAACGAATAGTCACCACATCTGATTGGTAAGCTGCAATCCTTACATTCTTGGTTTTGGGTTTAATACGGCTTTAAAGCAGTTGTAAACCCTATGGATGACATTTACGGTAGTTTGTTTTGTGCTCAGTGTCAGAAAAACAAATGTTACTTTATCTGGTTTCAGAAATGAAATTCCATCACTCTCATTATTGTCTACTTGGAAAAACAACCACATTTACCACTGACTTGTAAAATAATGATAAATACTAAGGTCTCAGATGCTTTAAATATATGTGGAAGCCATATTGCTTTATTATGGGCTCCCTGGTAGTGCAGTCTTAGTTTAATCGTTTAACAGTTTAGTCTTATTTTTTTCCTCTGGTAGTGCAGTGCTCTTAATGCTCTTGAAGTTAGGTTCTGCTTGAATCCTCTGATAATGTAGTCCTAATTCAGTCCTCTGGTAATGTGGTCCTACATGAATCCTCCTATAATGCAGTCCCAATTAAATCCTCTAGTAGTGCAGTCCTTATTTAATCCTCTGGTAGTGTGGTCCTACTTCAATTTTTCTGGATGTATGGTTCTACTTCAATCCTCTGGTAGTATGGTCCTACTTCAGTCCTCTGGTAGTATGGCCCTACTTCAGCCCTCTGGTAGTATGGCCCTACTTCAGCCCTCTGGTAGTATGGCCCTACTTCAGTCCTCTGGTAGTATGGCCCTACTTCAGTCCTCTGGTAGTATGGCCCTACTTCAGTCCTCTGGTAGTATGGCCCTACTTCAGTCCTCTGGTAGTATGGTCCTACTTTAATCCTCTGGTAGTATGGTCCTACTTCAGTCCTCTGGTTGTATGGTCCTACTTCAGTCCTCTGGTAGTGTATGGTCCTACGTCAATCCTCTGGTAGTATGGTCCTACTTCAGTCCTCTGGTAGTATGGTCCTACTTCAGTCCTCTGGTAGTATGGTCCTACTTCAGTCCTCTGGTAGTATAGTCCTACTTCAATCCTCTGGAAGTATGGTCCTACTTTAGTCCTCTGGTAGTATGGTCCTACTTTAATCCTCTGGTAGTATGGTCCTACTTCAGTCCTCTGGTAGTATGGCCCCACTTCAATCCTCTGGTAGTATGGTTCTACTTCAATCCTCTGGTAGTATGGTCCTACTTCAGTCCTCTGGTAGTATGGCCCCACTTCAATCCTCTGGTAGTATGGTTCTACTTCAGTCCTCTGGTAGTATGGGTAGTATGGTCCTACTTCAGTCCTCTGGTAGTTTGGCCCCACTTCAATCCTCTGGTAGTATGGTCCTACTTCAGTCCTATGGTAGTATGGCCCCACGTCAATCCTCTGGTAGTATGGTTCTACTTCAATCCTCTGGTAGTATGGTCCTACTTCAGTCCTCTGGTAGTATGGCCCCACTTCAATCCTCTGGTAGTATGGTTCTACTTCAGTCCTCTGGTAGTATGGGTAGTATGGTCCTACTTCAGTCCTCTGGTAGTTTGGCCCCACTTCAATCCTCTGGTAGTATGGTCCTACTTCAGTCCTATGGTAGTATGGCCCCACTTCAATCCTCTGGTAGTATGGTTCTACTTCAATCCTCTGGTAGTATGGTCCTACTTCAGTCCTCTGGTAGTATGGCCCCACTTCAATCCTCTGGTAGTATGGTCCTACTTCAGTCCTCTGGTAGTATGGCCCCACTTCAATCCTCTGGTAGTATGGTCCTACTTCAGTCCTCTGGTAGTTTGGCCCCACTTCAATCCTCTGGTAGTATGGTCCTACTTCAGTCCTCTGGTAGTATGGCCCAACTTCAATCCTCTGGTAGTATGGTCCTACTTCAGTCCCCTGGTAGTATGGCCTCACTTCAATCCTCTGGTAGTGGGTCATACTTCAGTCCTCTGGTAGTATGGTCTTACTTCAATCCACTCGTAGTATGGTCTTAATTGTTTTTATTTGTGCTATTTACCATTATCAACAAAAGTAGAAGTGAAAGACACTTGTTCTGGTGACAACCTTGTATCGCACTGATGCACTTACTCACAGGGGTTATAACCCTCACATACTCTTTCCAAAATAAAAAATAAAAAAACGTTGCTTTTAGTTCCACTGATAGTTTAGTTCTACTTTTATCCTCCAGTAGTTGAGTCTGACTTTAATTCTATTGGTAGTGTGGTCCTACTTGAATCCTGTTGAAGTGCAGTCCTACTTGAATCCTCTAGTAGTGCAATCCTACTTGAATCCTCTGGAAGTGAGTGAGTGAGTGAGTGAGTGAATAACTTGTATAGCGCTACAAATGCGAACTAAATCGCCTCAAGGCGCTTTGCATCCAGTGACATCCTGACCCTTCAGAATAGGTGGGTCTTAAGTTTTTTCCTGAAGGCCCGGTGGTTTTCTTCCATGCGGATGTTGGTGGGTAGAGCGTTCCATAGCCGTGGTCCTTGGACTGCAAATCTTCGTTCTCCCTTTGATTTGTAGCGGGACTTGGGGATGTGAAGGAGGTTTTGGTTGGTTGATCGGAGATTGCGGTTGGGGGTGTAGTGTTTTATCTTCTCGCATAGATATTGTGGAGCGTTTCCCTGTGTGCACTTGTGGGTGAGACAGAGGGTCTTGAATGTGATCCGATCCTTTACGGTTAGCCAATGAAGGGTCCTTAGTGATGGGGTGATGGATTCCCAAGGTTTTTTTCCCGTTACCAGCCTGGCAGCCGTGTTCTGGATGACTTGTAGGCGCGAAATCTGGTATTTGGGTAGTCCGAGGTAGAGGGCGTTTGCGTAATCGAGTCGGGAGTTGATAATTGTTCCAACTACTACTGCTGTATCCTCTTTTGGGATGAAGGGGATGAGTCTACGTAGTAGACGGAGGAGATGGTGAGCTCCGCTGACTACTGATCCAATTTGTGCGTCCATCGACATCTCCGAGTCAAAGATGACTCCGAGACTTTTGACTTTGGTGCTCGGGGTAACGGTCTGTCCAAGGATAGTGGGGAGTGTCCAAGAAGTCTTAGTTTTTGTCTTTCGGTTTGCGTGGAGGAGAAGGAGTTCTGTTTTGGATCCGTTGAGTTTGAGGGAATTCTCAGTCATCCATTCATTGATCAATGTGAGACAGGTTTCCAATCCGTGATATTGGTCTTTTTTCCCGGTGATACGAAAGTAGAGTTGGGTGTCGTCAGCATATGAGTGGTAGCACAGGCCCTGTTTGCTGATGATTTTGAGGAGTGGGCGGAGGTAGATGTTAAAGAGCACGGGTGACAGGGGTGATCCTTGGGGGACTCCGCAAGAAATTGTGCGAGTTTCAGAGGTGAAGGCTCCTAGTTTCACTGTCTGGGAACGATTGTCTAGGAAGGATGCGAACCAGTGTAGGTCAGGGTCTGCGACTCCGGCTACTTCTTTAAGGCGAATGAGTAGAGTTTTGTGGTCTACTGTGTCGAACGCTGCACTGAGGTCCAGCAGCACCAGGAGACATGATTCTCCGTCATCTGCTGCTTCGAGGGTGTCATCCCATATTTTAAGAAGTGCTGTTTCTGTGCCATGGCCTGGGCGGAAGCCTGATTGTAGTGGATCCAAGAGTTTGTGGGTGTCCAAATAGAGTTGTAGCTGTTGTACTACTGCTTTCTCCATGATCTTGGAGATGGTGTTGAGGCTTGTTACCGGTCTGCGGTAGTTTGGGTCTTTGGGGTCCAGGTTGGGTTTCTTTAGGAGGGGTTTGATTATGCCTTGCTTGAGAGAGATTGGAACAATACCTTCTTTGAATGATTGATTTACGAGGTGTGTTATGGTGGGTGCTAAAATGTCGGTACATTCTTTCAGGAGTTTTGTAGAGATTATGTCATTTGGAGATGTGCTGTCTCTGAGGCTTCTGATTATATTTTTGGTGGTGTCGATGGTGATCGGGACCAGCGAAAATTTTGTCAATTGTATAGTGTTCATATTGATTTCCTCTATTTGCTTTGGCAGAGCAGGGTTGGTTGTTTTTTTCTGTTGAATTGATTCTCGAATGTTTTCGATTTTGTCGATAAAAAAGTCCGATAGCTCATTACAGAACTCTTGTGTTTCGTTTGCTGAAGGTTCTAGGCAGGTGGGGTTCATAGTTTGAGTTACTAGTTTGAAGAGTTCACGAGGTCGGTTTAGGCCTTTTTTGATGGTGTTTGAGAAATGTTCCTTTTTTGCTTTGAAAATTGCTTTGTGATATTTCTTAGTGAGTGCTTTGTAATTAATGTGGTTTTCCTTAGTTGGGTTTCTTCTCCAGGCTCCTTCGGCTCTTCTGCGTTCTTGCTTCAGTAGGGTAAGAGTGTCATTAAACCAGCCGGAGTTGTTTCTGCGAATGAGGGCCCTGCGTCTCGGAGCGACTGTGTCTGCTGTTTGTAGTAATGCTTTGTTTAAGGAGTTGAGTGTTTGTTCCGTTGAGTGGTTGAGATTTTGCGTTCCTATTTTATTTGATAGAGTAGTTTTGAAGAGTTCCGAGTGTAGTTTCTTCTGAGATCTTGTCCATTTTGTTGTTATTGAGTGTTCTGATTTTTGGGAGATGGTGTTGGTGGTAAGTTTAAATTTGATAGCGTGGTGATCCGTCCATGGTAACGGCATGTTGTCCACTGTGTTGATGTCCAGATTTTGTTTGAAGATGAGGTCCAGAATGTGCCCCGATCCATGCGTGGGGGCATTTATCAGTTGCTGCAGACCTAATTCTTCCAATTGGTTGATGCAGGAGGTGGCGATGGGGTCCTGAGTGGAGTTAGCCCAGAGATTGAAGTCCCCGAGTAATAGGAAGTTTTTGGTTTTTAAAGTGTATGTCGAGATGAATTCGGTAAAGGGTGTGAGGAGATTTGTCTTTGGTCCTGGCGGTCTGTAGCATAGCAGTATGTGAATGGTGTCCTGGGGTGTTGTTTGGAGTTGCAGAGTGAGTGTCTCCATGAACGGCAATGAGTTCTGTAGAGTTGGTTTGATGATAGAGAGGTGAGATTTGAAGATCACTGCTAGGCCTCCTCCTCTTTGTCCTGTTCTATGCTCAGTTAGGATGGAGTAGTTCTCAGGCACCAATTCTGTTAGGATGGTGTTACAGTCAGGTGTTAGCCAGCTTTCCGTGATAAAGAGGCAATCTATGTCGTTTTGCGTGATGAAGTCGTGAATTTCCTGTCTGTGCTTGACTGCCGATCTGGTGTTGATCAGGGCGCAAGCTATATGTTGTAGTTGAAGTGGTGTTTTCGTGTTTTTGATAGTCGATTGTCGATTGATCCTTAGCAGTTGTTCTTTTCGTAGTATTTTTTGGGTGGAGGTTGGTAATGTTGAGGCAGTATTCCTTAGCCTCTGGAGGGTGTCCGCTGAGTATTTAAAGTTGCACATGATGGGAAGAAAAAAAAGGTGGTGGGATGGTGAATAGGGCCCAATGACCTAACCTCCCCCCTGTTGGTCCAGAGGAAGGCGAAAAACCCCAGCCGAGTCAGGCCAATTGCTACAGCAGGGGAAAATTCCTTCCTGACCCCTCGAGAGGCGATCGGGTAAACCCTGGATCAACTTCCTAGAGGTAGGAGGTGCCCCAGTGTGCTCACCAGGTCACCACACACGGGCCCGCTGGAGCGCGAAACGGGGAGAGGGTGATGGGATGGTCGGAGTTAAGCCGCAGTCGCTGTCTGTCCTGCAGGTCTAGTAGTCTAGAGGCGGGTGCCAAGATGGCGGCAGGGAGCAGTCAGCGGCTGCGGACAACGTGATGGTGAGCTGGGTGATCTGAGCTGGGGGAGAGTGTGGTCCAGGGAAAGCCCCAGGTCATCAGGTTTACGTTTGTTAGGGGAGCGAAAATGGAGGAGTCTAGGGAGGGTCCTGGATGGCCAGAGCTCCTGCCACACACGTCCGTTACCCTAGACCGTGCGTGTGGATTGCTCTGTGCAGCGGTGAGGTCAGAGCTCCTGCCACACACGTCCGTTCCCCTGGACCATGTGTGTGGATTGCTCTGTGAGGCGATGAGGTTAGGGGTCCTGTTACAGCGTCCGTTTTGCTCGACCGTGTGTGAGGATCTGGGAAGATGGTGCAGTAGCGGTGGTCGGAGCTGTAGGTTGGGTAGCCTGAGTGCGACGGGTGGGGAAGAACCGCAATGAGTGGAGAAAGCGTTTTTAGAGGTTTTGTGAAGAATAGTGGTGGGGTGGGAGGGAGGGGGGGCAATATCAGTAGGATATATAGAATGAGAGAAAAAAAAGTTTTGTTTTTTTTTGTCAGTGATTGAGGCCAACTCCTGGGTGTACCAAGATGGCCGCTGCTTGCCAGGCCGGATCTTTGCTTCGTCCTCCTGGCAGCCTTTTGGGAGTGATCCAGTGGGGGACACGGGCACTTGGTTAGTGAGGGGGTGCCATCCGGTGGTTTACCGGGTCGGAGTGATCCAAGGGGGCCGGGAGAGGGTGTTAAGGGCCGAGGCTGGGTGGCTCAAGATGGCCGCCGTGGCTAGGCCGAAGCCGCAGACTATCCTGTCGGGCCAGGAAGCTGCTAGTGCTGCTTCGGGAGCCCTCTGGCGCCTAGGCTTGGCTCTGGACCTGGGGGGGGGAGCGGCTAACTGACGGTCCGGCTGTAGGAGAGGGGATACTTAAGTTAAGGCGGTGTCCGGCCGCAACTAGGCCGCAGCCGGGGACTTTCCTGACGGCAGCTGCGGGTGGAGGTGATGCCGAGTGCGGCGGGTGGCGGCTGGTGAGCTGGGCACTGTGCTGGAGCAGGGGATGCGCCTGTAGGGGGACCGATGCCCGATGGTGCTAGGCCGCAGCCGTGGTCTTGCCTGACGGCGACTGCGGGGGGGGGGGTGCTCGGCGGCAGAGGGTTTCGTGATCGTTTTGTCTGTCCTTTCTATGAAGGGGTGGGGGGACCAGGGGGAGAGGAGGAAAGCACGGGGGAAAGCCAGGGAGAACTGGGAAGAGAAAGCAGTGCAGCCCTGGATGTCAGGAGCTGCTGTACGCACGTCCTCTCTCTGTCAGCAGGGTGGTGCAGTAAACCTCAAGTAGTGCAGTCTTACGTTATTAGTCAGATACTGCAGTCCTACTTTGATCCTCTGGTAGTTCAGTCCTACATTAAACCCCTAGTAGCGCGTTCCCACCTTAAACCTCTAGTAGTGCAGTTCAGCTTTAATCCTCTGGTATTGTGGTCCCGCCTTACTACTTGCAGTTCAGTCTTAGGCCGGCCATACACTGAGTAAATTTCTTTCCTGCAACCATGGGTTGCATGAAGGAAACTCGCTTGATTCCCCCATCAATACAGACAGTGTTGATGCGGCAATCCCTCCTTTTGGGCCATTGTCTTCTCTCGGCAGGGACAGCTTCCCCTGATTATCGCTAGAGGCTATAGAAGCCGCTTGTGATAATGACAAGCAGCAAATCAGTCAGGCTGGTTGTACCCAAGTTGATCGATTGATCAACTTGATACATTCAGCCTGCCCATAAATGGTTTGAATCTTGGCCAGTTCCTGCTGAACTGACGGAGATTCGAACCTTGTATGGCCAGCCTTACTTCAGTTGCACATGCAGCATTTTCATAATGTCCACCATGTAATCAAACTTCCATAGCCTTCTTATATAGAAGATAATACATTTTTTCAATAATTTTATAGGTTTCAGTTCTGTTTGGAAGATCTTCTTGACTATCTCTGGATGCCTTTATGGACAATCCAGAAACACTTTGTGGAGTGCCAGTAAAACACAGGAGCTGCCTGGCAATGGCCCTCTGCATGGCCTGGCTATGGCCCTCTACATGTCTGAGGCTTTTCCCTCCTTATGGGACAACTTGTAGATTGTATATCCTCCTGTGGGGGTCTCTGCCTGTTGTGTTTTCCTTCCTAAAATATTCCAGTTGATTAATCTGCTTCTGTTTACAGCAAGCAAAAATCATATCGTAAAGTGGCTGATTCGTGAAAACCAGAGAACGGAACATCAGCACAATTTTTTTTTTTATAATTCCTTTATTTAAATAGAAAGTGCGTTCAACAATTAACACATATAGTGGATACATATAAAAAATCCGACAGAAAGATCAAACGTGGTCATGAGATGAGGTAAACATATCAGATACCCCGGCTTTACACGGTAAATAAGGCACATGAAGAAAGTACAGAATACAGATAAAGTTGGTGTGCGAAGCTGGGGAGGCATCCTATCAAAGACTTGCGCGACCTAGAACTGATAATAACGTATGCAAAGCTATATAATACAATAACAGTTTTTAAAGTTTTAACAGTTGTTTGGGATGCAAAGCAACCCAAAGGCCAGGTGGGGCCAAGCATGGGACACATGAAATAGGTAATGCACCTCAGGATATTCACAGTATCTGATCAAGACAACCCATGATTGGGTAAGAGTTAAGGGGAGCGGGGGGAAAACCAAGGGGGAAAAGGGAGAGGAGAAATGGAGACTTAGTAGAATGTGAGGGCAGATAGCAGAAAATAGGAGAAGAGTAGAGTAAAGAAGGGTAGCGCCCCCCGACTGGGGAGCGGGACAAGCCCAGTGGGTCAGCCAGACTGTGCAACCTCAAGGAGATAATCGTCCGTGTATTAAAAGTTTTGCCAAGGTCTCCAGGTCTCCCAGAAGGTCTCCTCCCTGTTGTGCAAGGTGGCGGTAAGATCCTCGGTGTCTCTTAGTTCGTTCACTTTAGAAAACCACAAGGACTTCCCTGATCTCCAACAGAGGGGGATGCATGCCTTGGCAGCATTCAGTATCTGAATGGTGAGAGAGGCCTTGTATTTCTTGATGGGTCGTTCTGTAAGGTGAAGCAGGCAGGCCGCGGGGTTCCCCTCCAGAGAAACACCAGTCAGGTGGTTGATCGTGCGAGCCACCTCAAGCCAAAAAGGGGAGAGTTTGGGACAGGCCCAAAAAACGTGCAGCATCGTTCCCTCTGCAGTGCCACAACGCCAACAAAGGTTAGAGACCTGCGGAAATAAATAGTGCAGAGTGGTAGGTACCCTATACCATCGGGTCATAATTTTGTAGCAGGTCTCTTGGACTCTGGTGGCTATTGAGGATTTCTGAGCAAAGTGGAGAATCTTCTCTCTCTGGGGGTCAGTGAATTGATTGCCGAGTTCCGCTTCAGCACAAAATTTGAGTTTTTTTCACAATAGTGACCAATCAGGTTTACATTTTTATTATATAGAAATTAAAAAAAGAATTCTGATTGGTTGCTCAGGGCTTTTTTTTTTTTTGTTAGGCGGACACCAGTGTCCCCCATATGCCAGAAAAAGGTGAGTCCATGTCAACAAAATTCTGTAATGCCTATTGTAGTAACCTATTGTAGTTTGCTCCAACCCAGCATGAAGGTCAGAGGACAGAAGGAAGGCTGTATCTTTTACACTA
This sequence comes from Rana muscosa, assembly GCA_029206835.1. NCBI lineage: Eukaryota > Metazoa > Chordata > Amphibia > Anura > Ranidae > Rana > Rana muscosa. The sequence continues at coordinate 142,874,718 of CM055118.1, forward strand.
CCCGAGCCCTGACCTGCTCTGCCTCCCAAACTCTATCATGCGGTGCTGTAAATGTGGGTTGGTGACCCTCTCGCCCAGTTCTCCTGCGGCTGTTCCCAAAAAAGATACAGATTGTCATGCGCTGGGACGAGCTCCCTCCCAAGCCAGCAGTCACAGCAGTAGATACCGAGGACTTGTACCCCTCCTAAATCCTAAGCGGCTCACATCTCGGGTTGCTTTGGGTGACATGTAAAGGCTGAAGGTTTTTACCTTCACACATTGTATGCATGAAGGTGAAAAAACTTCAGTGTGCTGCTCCCCCACACGGCCTCCCTAATTCTCACCTGAGCCCTGTCCCGATCCAGTGATGTGCACGAGAGCCTTGGCTGTCCCGGGACTCCCTCTCCTCATTGGCTAAGACAGCAGCGGAAGCCTTTGGCTCCCACTGCTGTTAATCACAGCGAGGGATGGGGCTGCAGCTCTTTGTGTCTTATGGACCCGTAGAGCAGGACTCAGGAGTGAGCACACACCAGTAGCCCCCGTGGCAAGCGGCTTGCTATTGGGGCACTGGTCAAGGGGGAGGAGCACTGATGCGGAACCCGAGAAGTGAAGGATCCGGGTTGCTCTGTGCAAAACCACCACTCAGAGCAGGAAAGAATAACATGTTTGTTATTTTTTTTTTTTTTTTTAAAGCCAAACCTTTAATACCACTTTAAGGCTGTGGCAAGGCAAAGTGCTAAATGCTGCCATCTTGTGGGCAAATAGAGTTTTGCATCTTAGTAACTATGCACAGTGTGCCACACATTTCTTACCCCTGTACTCTCTATGTTACACATTCCTAACCCCGGCACTTTGTGCATAACACACTCCTGACCCCTGTGCTCAGATGCTACTCAAGAAGACCAGCAGAGGCAGAGAGCATACAGCAGGAGGATCCCACAATGTCACTGTACAATTCCAGGTCCACATGAAATCCGATTGGTGGACCCAGAGCTGATGCTGAGATAAACTTGGTGGCAGGTGGGAATTGGATGCCAGTTGCAGAAGACAAATGGTTGTGTGCATTTTGGGGGAGGCGCAGTTTGGCATCTTTTGCTTGATGACCTTCTTCCACCCACTGCCTTCTCTTTGGACTGTTCGTGACATCCCAACCCTGAGTCCCCTCTTGTAACTTGTACCACCCCCACGCTCCTAACTCTTAGCTTACAGCCATCTCTGATTTCAGCTAGTGTGGGACAAACCAATATAAAGACTGATTATAGATAATGATAAATGATTATAGATTATAGATAATCACATGGGCAAGAAGGAATACATCTATTTTCAATGTATTTTGCTGGAGTTCTTCCCTCCACTGAGCTGCCTCGGTACATCGTATGTAATGGAGCCCTAAGCTGCTTGAGAATCGTGTGGATGAAGAGGGGGATTTGTGTGGGATTACATTAACCCCTCAGGTGTCAGGACATTAGGGTGGCGCTCTGACTCACAGGAGCCCCGGGCTTTCAGCAGCGATTGGGTTACGGCGGGCGTTAGATCCTAGAGTGTGGATAGTTACAATAACGAGCATCGATGACCCAGATGGCAGCGTCAGTGACGTCAATTGAATTTAATCAGCGATGTGACCCGATGGGACCTGGAGTAATGGCTGAGTGACTGCAGTCCCCGGATGCTTCATTTCACACCCGCCACCCCATCGCTGGCGGGCATATTAAAGAGGAACTCCAGATAGGTACAAAAGAAGCTCCATATACTTATTCCAGCCAATGGCTGTATAACTGCTGCAATATGATTATTCTCCCTTCTATCCCTGGAAAATGTCAGAATAGATCTGCTAGACTAACATGTTTCAGGTGCTAGGAGCTGACATGGAGGTTCACAGGTCGCTTGCAGAATGGACAAAGGACGGGAAGACCCCAACTACGTGATTCATAGTGCATAGCTCCCAACTGTCCCTGATTTTGAGGGACTGTCCTTGATTTGGAACAAAATCCCTCTTTCCTCCTCATTTGTCCCTCATTTTGGTCTGATCTATATAGTAGTAAATAAATGGCACCATTTATCTTTCAAAAAGTGTTTTCCAGTGCTAATCATTTCATCTGATTTCTAAACTGCTGCATTTGTAAATTTCAAAAGCCAGTATAAAGGAATAGAAGTGGTTTAAATCATTTTTCTTTGTATAATTCTTCTTAAAGGGGGCGTGGCAGGGTGTGTGTCCTGTGCCTACATACTTTTTCTAATAGGTGTCCCTCATCTCCAAATGTTGGGCGGTAAGATAGTGAGCAGGCTGCATCAGGAAGTAGTGGTGTCACCCCCTGGCCATGCCATGTAGAGGACTGGGGTGAATCTATCTTTCTTTTTACACCACTAAAAGCTATAATCAGTCTTGGAGTGAGCTTGTCTCTGTTCAATACTTTATTCCAGATTTCCTCATATTTCTCACACTTTTATTTCGGTATTGTCTTTCAACACACCTGACATGTTTCGCCCCCCCTGTGGCTGTGGTCGGCACTGCAAAGCTGCCCCACTGGATAACGCAGAAGTGGATACATTGGCTGGTCAGATAAGAGCTCTCATAATGAAGTTTGTTTGGTAGAGGAATTTGGTGGATGATAATGATAATGTGTTTAATTATGAACAGAAGCAAACAATTCTGTGTGCATGAATAAAGGAGGAAGACAGCGATTATCTGCAGTGGTCACATGAGAACCAGGGACATCAAGGATTTAAAGGGGAACAATGTTCAGCATGTATACATGGCGGTTCACTATGTAACGTTCATGTAAGGACTGTTTTACATTTAAATATTATTAGAACATGTTTGCTGTTCCGTATTTCCTATACTGTATTATATAAAAAGATTTGTGAATTCTTTCTACAGTCTGAACAGCTGCCAAAATAAAACCAATTAGTCTCTTAACTCGACTTTTTAATCAGCCCCAGTAGACGGATTTACAGTTTTCAAGTGTTTATCAGCCTGCATGTTCCAAATGTTCTCCGAACATTTCTTAGGTATCTGCATCCAGCTGATAGGATGGACACCTTCATTGGGGAGGAATAGGAGCTGGCTGAGAGGTGGACACATTTTGAGGGGGGGGGGGGATAACTGCCAGCTGATAGGATTGCTGTGGGGGAGGGATGATGATCGGCTGAGAGGTGGACACATTTTGCAGGAGTGATGGCGGCTGGCTGATAGGATGGACACCTTCTGTGGGAAAGGGGTGATGGCTGACTCAGAAAATGGATACCCTTTGCAGGGGGGGGTGGCGGCCCGGGGACAGAATGGACACCTTCTGTGGGGGAGGGATGATGACCAGCTGATAGGATGGACACCTTTTGGGGTGGGTTGGTGACTGTCTGACAAGATGGACACCTTTTACGGGGAGGAATGGCGACCGACTGCTGAGATGGACACCTTCTGTAGGGAATGGATTGTGGCCAGCTGATAGGGTGGACACCCTCGGTGGGGATTGGATTGCCACCTCATCCCTTTAAACCCTAACGCATATGAATTACACAGGTTCTGTGGCTGATTTAAGGTGGTAATTAATCTCACTTGGTGCCTTATCTACAGTTGTGCTCATAAGTTTACATACCCTGGCAGAATTTATGATTTCTTGGCCATTTTTCAGAGAATATGAATGATAACACAAAAACTTTTCTTTCATGGTTAGTGTTTGGCTGAAGCCATTTATTATCAATCAACTGTGTTTACTCTTTTTAAAGAGGAAGTAAACCCCCCCCGAAAAAACGGGATAAAAGCAATCCCTGCAAGAGAAAGGCATAATGAGCTAGTGTACATAGCATGCTAGCTCATTATGTGGCACTTACCTGAAATTGAAGCCCCCAAGTCCTCCTCGTTCTCCTCCGCCGCCGCCATGTCCCCTTGGAGCTTCTTCCTGGTATCCTGGTATCGCCGCTCCGGCGCTGTGATTGGCCGGAGCGGCGATGTCGTCACTCCGGCGCATACGTGCGGGACCGGCATAATCCTGGCTTGATCCCATTCATTATTCCGGGACGCTCAATGCGCCTGCGCCGCTGTCTATGACGCACATGCGTCGTAGACATCGGTGCAGTGTTATCTGCAAACCGTGTAGGTTAAGGAGATATTTCTTGCACCTACAGGTAAGCCTTAATCTAGGCTTACCTGTAGGTGCAAGTGGTCAAAGTGGGTTTACAACCACTTTAACTCATAATGGCAACAGAAACTACCCAAATGACCCTGATCAAAAGTTTACATACCCCAGTTCTTAATACCGTGTATTGCCCCCTTTAACATCAATGACAGCTTGAAGTCTTTTGTGGTATTTGTGGATGAGGCTCTTTATCTTCTCAGATGGTAAAGCTGCCCATTCCTCTTGGCAAAAAGCCTCCAGTTCCTGTAAATTCTTAGGCTGTCTTGCATGAACTGCACGTTTGAGATCTCCCCAGAGTGGCTCAATGATTTTGAGGTCAGGAGACTGAGATGGCCACTCCAGAACCTTCACTTTATTCTGCTGTAGCCAATGACAGGTTGACTTGGCCTTGTGTTTTGTGTTTCAATCTTTTTATTCAAGTTTTGTCATACAAAATGTATAAAAGTCGCCACATAACATTGTACAGTCACAATCAACATTTGGGGTAACACAATGAAGATCACCAAGTGTAGGGGTCCTTGGAGTAGTCCGAAGCTCCGTAGAGCCGTTAACCCCTATTAGCATCGCAGATCATATCTGAACCGTCCACCCAGATGAGCCGCCCCCCCATCCATCTATCGGGGGGGGCGCAACCCAGCCGGCCGTGTGGGCAGCCCAGAGGTCTGATCAGACTGACAATGGTCCCGTAGGAGCTGAGAAAACAGGGAGCAGCACAAACCTCTAAGGTCTGGATCTGACTCCAAAAATAAACAATAAACAAATTTCAAAAGAGAGGAAAGAGGACAGTGACAAAGAATAGAAGGAAGGAGACAGAGTAAGGAAAGGACAGTTGAGGAGGGGGGAATGGGGGGAGGGAGGGGGGGGAGGAGCCCCGATTCAGCATCCAGACATCTCAACCTAATCCCCTAGGCTATGCTGTAAACATCCCCGGGTCATTAGTTAGGTAACGAAGCCATGGGTCCCAAACTCCATGAAACAGTTTCATTTTATCTTGGGCCAGAGCGGTCAAGCGTTCGTTTAGCATCAACCAAGACAATTTGCCTTTAAGCTGATCGAATGGTAGAGCTGCCGATTTCCAGTTCCTAGCAATAGTGATTTTGGCTGAAATAAAAATAAATGTCAAGAGCCTCTTGCAGGACTTGGAGGCTTCCACATCTCCTCCCCCCAGTAGTGCTTGCTTAGCTGATTTAGTTAGGTTTAGTTGGGTAAGGGAGTAAACTAAATTATACACCCTGATCCAAAACCTCCGGACCTTTGGGCATGTCCACCAAATATGATAGGTGGTGCCCATCTGGCCACATCCTCTAAAGCACAACGGGGTAGCTCCTGAGACAAAAGTTGCCAGTCTGACCGGCACCATATACCACCTCAGTAGAACCTTATAATTGGCCTCAATTATTGAAGTATTGACGAGCGAACGAGATGCTGTCTCGGCTATCCTATGCCATTCGTCCAGATCCAGGGTTTCCTGCAAGTCGGTCTCCCATTGGACCATATAAGTCAGCTTTGTCGATACACTCAGCAATATCGAATATATAGCAGATAAATGTCCTTTAATTTTATCATAATTTTTGCATAGATGTTCCATGGGAGTTTGGGTTGCTAGGTTGCTCTTGCGAGCCAGGGTTTGTACATAATGTGAGATTTGGGCGAACCTATAACCCTCCGCTGGAGGCATTTGATGTCTGTCAGCCATAGTCCGTTCGGTCAGCATACCTCTATGATCGCACAAGTCAGCAATACACTTAAAACCCTTATTAGTCCACCATTCGAACGCTAGTGGAGTGAGACCCGGGGTGAATGCTTTATTTTGAAGCAGAGGTGTCAGTGGAGAATGAGGAGATTTGAATTTGTGAGATCTGGAGAGTCTGTCCCATAGTTCCAGTGACATGGATAAAGTAGGGCAAAGTATAGGAGGTCGCTCCTTGATAGGGAGCCATAAAATATAAGAAATAGGTTTGGGACGGCAGGAATAAGATTCCATAGCCATCCAAATGGCCTGTGCCTGTTGGGAGTGAAACCTTGTAAGTTGTGCTATCTGGGCAGCATAAAAATATTTTAATAAGTCTGGAAGACCAAGTCCTCCTCTCCGCTTCAACGTGTATAGAGTGCTCCTATTCACCCTGGGTCTCTTATCACCCCAAATAAACTGTAGTACTTTATTCTGGAATCGTTTAAGGTCATCACGGGCCAATGAAACTGGCAAGGTACGGAAGAAATACAATAATCGAGGTAGAACATTCATTTTAATTGAGTGAAGTCTGCCAAACCACGATGGCGGGTGAACCTGCCACTTAGCCATGTCAGCTGTTAGCCGTTTGAAAAGGGCTGGATAATTCTCTTTGTACAACTCACCAATAGATGAGGTCAGCTGTATGCCTAAATAAGGGAGAGCTGTGGAATTGAAATGATTTTTCAAGCGTAGCCTGAGTGGAGCTTAGCAAAGATAAGTTCAGTGCTCTTGACTTACTATGATTAATTGCCAACCCGGAAATGTTGGAGAAAGGCTGCAAAATAGCATACAAGTTAGGCAGGGATGTGATCGGTGAGGTCAAGGTCAGCAACAAGTCGTCCGCAAAGAGTAAACATTTGTGTTCATAGTCTCCGCAATAAATGCCCTGTATATCTCTGCAGGCGCGAATTTTGAGCGCTAGTGGTTCAATCGCCAGGGCGAATAATAGTGGCGACAACGGGCAGCCCTGTCTAGTTCCTCTCCTGATAGGAAATGTTTGGGATGTATATCCTCTGAGCATTAGCGAGGCACTGGGGGAATCATATAATATGTGAAGGAGATCCAGAAAGCGTCTCCCAAATCCAAAGCGTGTAAGAACATCAAAAAGATAGTCCCAGGAGATAGAATCGAACGCCTTCTGGATATCCAATGAAAGTAACATTCCCCTCCTAGTCCCCTTTCCATCCCAATCAGACCGAACCGCCGAGATAAGGTTAATTATCCGGCGGGTTTGGTCCGATGCCTGTCTTGTCGGGACAAAACCTGCTTGGTCAGGATGGATATAACACTGAAGAAAAGTATTAAGTCTCTGGGCCAGTATTTTGGTTAGAATCTTAAGATCCGTATTGATCAGAGAAATTGGGCGATAATTGGAACAGTCTGTATGGTCCTTTCCTGGTTTCGGGATAACACTTATATAGGCTACATTTTCATGGCTGGGGAGCTTGCTGCCGCTTCTCAGGTCATTAAAGTAAGTACAGAGATGTGGGGCCAGAAGATCGTGATATTTCCTATAGTAGTGACCCGGGAATCCATCTGGCCCAGGGGCCTTGGTAGGGTGTAGGGCTTTGATTGCAGCCCTGACTTCAGGCTCTGTAAGAGCACCGTCCATCAGTTCCGCATGGGCTTGTGTCAATTTAGGCAGCTGTAAGTCGCGAAAGAATGTGCTCGCTTCAGATGAATCGAACTTGTCCTGCACTCCATACAGCTTAGCATAAAATTTGTGAAATTCTCCAATTATCCGTTCGGGGTTCTGGGAGGTTAGGCCCGTGGATAGTCGTAGTTTAGGCAAAGTCGGTGTGTACGGTCGAGGAACCAGTTTTCTAGCTAACATTGTGGTAGGTTTATCACCCATCGTATAGAACCTGTGCTTAGACCAACTAATATGTTTCTCCGCTTGAGTAGTCAAGCTAAGATTTAGTGCTAGTCGAGCCTCATCAATTTTATGCCTTATATCTACCAGGGGATTTCTGTGCTGTTCACTAAGTAAGTTATCTAAGTTAGTTTCCAGAATCTTATTTGCCTGTTCCCTATTGCGTTTAATCCTGGCTGCCACTTGTAACAATATGCCCCTAATCGCTGCTTTATGAGCTACCCAGTTAATTGCGGGGGATGTGTCCGATGCCTTATTAAGTCTAAAGTATTCCTGTATTTCCTTTTGAATCTCTAAAAAGATTGTAGGGTCATTCAGCAAGCTCACATTAAGTCTCCACGGGGAGGGTCTAGATTTAGTCCATAGCCCTGAAGTAGAGAGTTTTATCGGGGAATGATCAGACCAAGGGGTAGATAAAATCTTAACCGACTTAATAAATGGTAGCAAAGGCGTACGTACTAGAACGTGGTCTATCCTCGAGTAAGTGTGATGGGCTTGTGAAAAGTGTGTAAAGTCTCTGACCGTAGGGTTATTTTCTCGCCAGGCGTCGATGAGGTCATAGAAATGAAACAGACGTGCAACCTTGCTGCTTCCAGTCGGTGGGCGTTTCAATGTTGGTCTAGAGGAGTCCGATTAATCCATAATTCTGTCCAAGGGAATATTACTATCGCCTCCCATAATGACCTGACCCTGGACTTTGGGCATAAGAATCTTCAGCATTTTGCTAAAGAATTCCGGCTGTCCAGTATTCGGGGCATAGTATGATATAAAGGACACCTCCTGGTCATGGAGCCGCCCCACTGCCATAATATATCTACCTCTCTTGTCCTTAACGATAGCGATGGGGGTAAAGGGGGTCCGTTTCGAAAAGCAGATGGCTACACCGCCCTTCTTTTCCCGACCCCCTGCCAAGTAAAACTGTGGATACTTCCCATTGAGGTAACGGGGCGCTGAGACATTGGAGAAATGAGTTTCCTGTAATAGCAGGACTTCAGCCTTTTGTTTATGATAAAACTGGAAAGCCTTAGTTCTTTTAGTAGGGGAGTTAAATCCATGTACATTATGGCTAACTATCGAATAGTCTGTGTTATATGTGGTGGCCATCGTGGTGGGGCAGAGCACTCTTACCTTGCATAATGAATGAAGCGAGAAGGGTCCCGATAATGATGACTGTTCGGCTATGTGACCTCTCAGACCATGACATAAGGGAAGGGCGCTGAACCGAGGCTCCGAAGAAAGAGGGGGAAGGGAGAGAAGGAAAAGGCATTAGAGAAGAAGAGAAACAAAAATAAAAGCAAAAAAACATATACATAGGCCTTAGGCCCAAACAACCAATATAACTCAATCCTAGCTGATGAATGAAGGAATGGGGAATAACCCCTGCCGGAGACAACATCCGGCAAATTAGGTGCAAGGGTACCATCCTTGTCGTAGGACAGGTAGTCTTGCAGTTGGGTGGCAAGCATGACCACCCCGACCCAAATATGATTACACTCTGTACGAGCAGGCTATTCGAGGTCATATCGGAAATTACAAAATCAATCAATACAGTTTTAACATAACAGGCTGTCTATAGGAACATGCATTCCCAAGGCCAGTGGCGCCGGGGCCGGAAGGGTCCCCATCGGTCGTTCCGGCCCCCGAGCCACAGCCCAACAGGGGAACACATTGCGGTCCGACTAAGGCCCCCAGACTGCTAAAAAGCAAAAAGCAAAATTTCTTCGACCAGGTTGGGCCCGTCGGGGTTGTAAAATATTCGGCTGGCAGCCAGTCCGAAGAACCAGGAACTCCAGTAACTTTGTAACCCGTGACTTTGTAACCTGTGAACTGTGAACGGTAACGATGGCCCCATCAGGCCCATAGTCCACCATGGGCCCAGGCCAAATCCGTGCAATCAAGCACTAACAGTTCCCAAAAGGGGGCAAAAAAGCAAAAAGAGAGAAGAGCAATAATACTCAGGTATTCCGGCGAGCATTTCTGGCCTGTGAGCGCGTGCGATCCTGCCATATCGGGGAGAGGGGACGATGATCCAGACGAGGGGGAGATGAAATCGGAGTCGGAGAGTCCCGTGCAATGATGCCGAGACTAAGCAGTAGGTCTTCGCCTGCTTGGAACGTGGAAAAGGAGTGGGACTTTCCGTTGTAAGTGAATGATAACTTAAAAGGGAACGACCATCGATACTTAATCTGTTTGGCCATAAGTTGCTGGAGTAATGGCCGTAGGTTTCTGCGTTTCTGGACCGTTGATGGCGCCAAATCTGTAAAGAGCTGTATTGGTGTTCCAAATAGCGACAGGTCCGGCCTGTTGCGAGCCGCAAGCATCATCTTGTCCTTAATGCGGTAGTGATGTGGCTTAACAATAATGTCTCGTGGTAGGCCGTCGGCCCTTGGGGCTGTCAGTGCTCGGTGAACGCGATCAACTTCCATGTGGTGGTTGGCTATATCAGGGATAAGGGTTTTCATCAGGTCTTTTACAGCCCCCTCTAGATCTGTGTGAGTTTCAGGGAGGCCACGCACGCGGATATTGTACCTACGAGAACGATTCTCCAAATCTTCAATTTTTGTGAATGCCTCTTCTAATCTATCCTGGAGGTCTGTCACCATGGCTGAGTTCTGGTTGACCCTTTTGATGGCTCCATCCACTTTGGTTTCAATTAGCTCAAAACGCTCTCCCAAGCTATGGATGTCTTTTTTCAGGTCAGTGGTGATTAATGTGCAGGCCTTAGAGAGCTCCTGCTGCAGCATGGTGGAGAATCTGCCCAACAGTACAGCATCAGGGGAATAGTGTGAGAGCTGGGGAATTGGCATATCCTGGCTGGATTGGCTGGATTGGCTAATGAGGACTTCTGCTAAGTCTGCCATGTTCCTATCCATGGAGGAGGCAGGGGAGGCAGGGGAGTTTGGAGAGTCATGTCTATCAGCGTATATGGCTGGGGATGGGGGATGTGATAGTGACTCACCCCGCTGTCCGGTCTCCACCTCTCCCGAGGATTGTGAGGAGAATGGATCCCTAGTTGGCTCCAGATTTAGCTGCCTGTCTCCTCTCTGTGTAGCGCCGTCGGATCTGGCTGCTGCCGTGCTGCCTCGTGTGTCTGGCTTACCCGGCGCCATCTTGGATCGCGGCTGTGCTGTAGGGGAAGGCCCTGCTCTCTTCTGGGCTGTAGTTTGCGTATCGTGTCCTTTCCGCGGCTTCCCCTGTGCCCTACGGTTCATCGCCACTTCGGGGCTGGTGTGGGATCGGTCCTGGCTCACGGACCTCAGTGCCTGCGCTATCGTTAGCTCTGGTGGGTCGGGGTGCCGGGAGCTCGGTCAGCACACGTCCTTCTCAGAGTCCCCGCGCATGCGCACCCTGGCCTTGTGTTTTGGATCATTGTCATGTTGGAATGTCCAAGTATGTCCCATGCGCACCTTCCTGGCTGATGAATGCCAATGTTCCTACAGTATTTTTTGATAACATACTGCATTCATCTTGCCATCAATTTTGACCAAATTTCCTGTGCCTTTGTAGCTCACACATCCCCAAAACATCAGCAGTCCACCTCCATGTTTCACAGTAGGAATGGTGTACCTTTCATCATAGGCCTTGTTGACTCCTCTCCAAATGTAGCTTTTATGGTTGTGGCCATAAAGCAAAATTTTGGTCTCCTCACTCCAAATGACTTTGTGCCAGAACGTTTGAGGCTTGTCTCAGTGCTGTTTGGCGTATTGTAAGCGGGATACTTTGTGGCATTTGCGTAGTAATGGCTTTTTTCTGGCGACTTGAACATGCAGCCCATCTTTCTTCAAGTGCCTCCTTATTGTGCATCTTGAAACAGCCACACCACATGTTTTCAGAGTCCTGTATTTCATCTGAAGTTATTTGTGGGGTTTTCTTTGCATCCCGAAAAATCTTCCTGCCAGTTGTGGCTGAAATTTTAGTTGGTGTACCTGACCGTGGTTTGGTTTTAACAGAACCCCTCATTTTCCACTTCTTAATTAGAGTTTAAACACTGCTGATTGTCATTCTCAATTCCTTGGGTATCTTTTTATATCCCTTTCCTGTTTTATACAGTTCAACTACCTTTTCCAGCAGGACCTTTGACAATTCTTTTGCTTTCCCCATGACTCATAATCCAGAAATGTCAGCACAGCACTGGATGAAAGATGCAAGGGTCTGTCAGGAGTCCAGAAACTCATTGACCTTTTATACACACACACTAATTACAAACAAACAGATCACAGGTGAGGATGGTTACCTTTAATAGCCATTCAAACCCCTTTGTGTCAACTTGTGTGCATGTTATCAGGCCAAAATGACCAGGGTCTGTAAACTTTTGATTGTCGTCATTTGGGTAGTTTCTGTTGTGATTATGATTTAAAACGAGTAAACTAGGGTTGTCCCGATACCCATACTGGTATCGGGACCGATACCGAGCATTTGTGCGAGTACTTGTACTCGCACAAATGCTCCCGATGCCAGATCCGATACCTGGAACCGGAAGTCGGCGGACGGAGAGGGCGGAGCAGAGATCGGTCTGGCAGCAGTGGACCATGGGGGTAAGCTGGCTGGGGCAGGGGTGCAGGACGCCGCCGCATATTCCTTCCAAAGCGGTGACCGGAGCGTCACATTCGGTGCAGGAAGTGACGTTCCGTGTCTCCGTCGGAGGGTAAACATCACGGCACCCATCTTGGTACACCCTGCACTCAGCTGCAGTAAGCCAGCAGCGAACATCTTGTTACACCCAGCCCATATAGTTCGGGCTGGGTGTAACAAGATGTCCGCTGCTGGCTTACTGCAGCCAAGTGCAAGGTGTACCAATATGGGCGTCACAGCATACTTACTAGAAGTTAAATGACATGAATGATGAGAGGAAAGGAAGGATTTTGCAATGCTATATGTCATATAGCATTGCAAAACCCTTCCTCTCCTCTCATCATTCATGTCATTTATTATGCAAGTGCCAATCAGTGCTGCATTTCAGTGCCCGCCCATAAGTGCCCATAAGTGACATCAGTTCCATCTATCAGTGCCGCCTTTCAGTGCCCATAAGTGCCATCTATCAGTGCCCATAAGTGCCATCCATCTTTCAGTGCCAATCTATCAGTGCCATCTGTCAGTGCCCGTTAGTGCCACCTATCAGTGCCCATTAGTCAAATTATCACATGACATTAAAAAAAAGTATCGGTTAATCAGTATCGACGAGTACTTGAAAAAAGGTATCGGTACTTGTACTCGGTCTTAAAAAAGTGGTATCGGGACAACCCTAGAGTAAACAGTTGATTGATAATAAATGGCTTCAGCCAAACACTAACCATGAGTGAAAGAAATGCTTTTGTGTTATCATTCATATTCTCTGAAAAATGGCCAAGAAATCATCAATTCTGCCAGGGTATGTAAACTTATGAGCACAACTGTACATTAACTTAGCCTCAGAACCTGTGTAATTCATATGTGTTTGGGTTTAAAGGGAGGAGATGGACACCCTTGGCAAGGAGGTTGGTGGTCTGCTGCTGAGATGGAACCTTCTGTAAGGGAGGGATTTTGGCCGGCTGATAGGATGGACACCCTCTGTAGTGGAGGTATGTCAGCTAGCTGAGAAGATGGACACCTTCAATGGGCAGAAATAGTGGCAGGCTGATAGGATGGACACCTTCCATTGCAGAGAGAAGGCTGATAGGATGGATGGACTTCTACCATGTGGGAGGGAAGGCAGCTAGCTTATGGGATGGACACCTTCTGCGTAGAAGGGTGTCAGCCAACTAAGTAAATGGAAACCTTATTTCGGGCATGGGATAGTGGCTAGATGAAATATGGACACTATCTGCAGGTGATGGGTGGTGATTAATTGATAGATTAAACACCTGCAGGGGAAGGGTGGTGGCCGGCTGATAGGATGACACCTTCCACATATTTCACTGCTCTCACGAGAATTTAAAAAACAAAGTTCAATATGCTGATAAAATACAGCAAAAAAAAAGGCTCAGTAAATGCTCACTGGGCACTTCGTGGCTGAGCATACAGTCAATAAAGTCTGAATTCCGTGTTCCAGGTCAGTGAACTGGCAAGTAGTGAATCAAGGATGAGAATGACAGTAACAGCATTTATTATTGTTCTGCAGCCAACTCTTATCAATTGCCATGATCAACTGCCAATGAAGCTATTCACAGAGTAATATTAAGATGTGTAGTAACCAATCAGATCTCAGGGACAGTCCTCACCTGATCATTCATTTGTTCCCTTGGGTCACTAGACGCTGCGGTGTGTCAGTGAATATACAGCTAGATTTTCTCTAAGATGGCCACATCTCCTTCGCTCCATCATCAAATCCCAGGTCAGCCAAAAATTAGGACGCATGCAATTTATTTATTTTTTCAGTTGAAGAGGAAACAGTTAGATTGGTGGGGAATGTGCTGGTTCTTTAGATATCATTAGCGTTTTTGGCGCAATAAACCAGGGTGGATTTGATTTAAATCAACTCGATTGAAATCATAATTTTTAAAGAGCAACTGTCATCTCTGTCCCGCAGCGGCTCCTCCTCTGACCCGCTGTTGACTCACCGACAGTCCCATTCACTTTAATGGGACGGCTGGTGATGTGGCAGTGACACAACAAGGTGAGGGACGTGGCGGCAGCAGGTGAGTGGATGCCCGCTAACAGGCGCTGCCATGATGGATCTGAAATGACAGGTGCTCTTTAAATGTAAGGACTTATTCTATTCTTGCTGGTAGTTGGAATCTTTAACCACTTGCTTACTGGACACTTAAACCCCCTTTGTACCCAGACCAATTTTCAGCTTTCAGCGCTGACGCACTTTGAATGACAATTGCGCAGTCATACAACACTGCACCCAAAATATATTTTTATCATTTTTTTCCCACAAATAGAGCTTTCTTTTGGTGGTATTTGGTCACCTCTGCGGTTTTTATTTTTTGCGCTATAAACAATAAAAGACAGAAAATTTTGAAAAAAACACAATATTTGTTTACTTTTGCTATAATAATATCCCAATTTTTTTAAAAAAAATATTTTTTTTCTCAGTTTAGACCGATACGTATTCTTCTACATATTTTTGGTAAAACAAATTGCAATAAGCGTATAGTGATTGGTTTTCACAAAAGTTATAGCGCCACCAAAATAGGGGATAGATTTCTGAAATTTTTATTATATATATTTTTTTTACTAGTAATGGCGGCGATCTGCGATTTTTGTCAGGCCTGCAATATTGCGGCGGACATACCGGACACTTTTGACACTATTTTGGGACCATTCACATTTATACAGCGAACAGTGCTATAAATATGCATTGATAACTGTATAAATGTGACTGGCAGGGAAGGGGTTAACACTAGGGGGCGATCACGGGGTTAAATATGTTCCCTGGGAGTGATTCTAACTGTGGGAGGGGACTGACTGCGGGAGGTGACCGATCTGTGTCCCTATGTACAAGGGACACACCATCGGTCTCCTCTCTCCCTGACAGGACGTGGATCTCTGTGTTTACACACAGAGATCCGTAAACACAGAGATCCATGTCCTGCCTCTGTAACAGCCGATCGCGTGTACCTGGCAGACATCGTGGCCACCAGGTACGCGCATCGGCAACACGTGACACGGCGGGCACAGCTGTTCCCCGTCGCGCGCCCTCGGTGGCGCGCAGGGGGAATGAAAACCGCAGGACATACAGGGACGTCCACCCGGCACTTGAGAGCCGCGCTGCAGACGTCTTTCGTCTATAGCACGGGTCTCAAGTGGTTAATATTTGCAACAATGAAGGTTTGCTATTTAGAATAATAAGCTGTCAAGTTAGTAAAACAGCGATATCAGAACTGATTTAATCATACAGTTTGTAGTGTACATAGATTTGCAAAACAATGGGATAAAGGACGCTACATAACTAAGCTCCATTTATTGCGGAATAAACTAAATTATTAATGTATCTTAAATAGAAGACTGTCTTTAGACAGATTTTTACTCCAAAAGCAATTTATTAAAATAAATTTGATAAAAATCTAAGAAATCCGATTTTAATCAAAAAAATCGGATTTTTGAAAAAAAAAATCATTGATTTTTATCCACCCTGCTAAAATAAAAAATAAACTTTTTTTTTATGTCTTTTTAGAACAAAAAAATTATAGAAATAAACTGGCAATAAACCCAATCACTTAAATCGCAGATAGTGTTTACCTTAATAATGTCATTCCAAATGTCATATAATTCTGAAGCTTAGTAAAAAAATAATCCTTGGGGATCCTGCCATAAAAGTCCTTGTTCAGGCACTTCCTGTGACAATGCTCTGTCCCTGACTTCCAATTGTGCTTCAGCATTGTCACCTTGTCACACGGGCTTCCAATGGAGACTGAAAGTGGCCGTCTGTTGTCACCATTGGGAAACCCACCCTAAAAAATGTGCTGCAGCCATTGCTGGAATGCATGTACATACAAAGTGACTGTAAAGAGGCAGCAGAAGATATGCAGCACGAGATGTAACAAAGAAAGAAAAATGGTAAAAACAAGGATTTTATTAAAATAAAATGGCGAATCTTTATAGAGCACAGTACAAATTATCCAGTTGGTGTGTGTTACTGCCATCTCTGGGGGTGCTGTGAAAATCTGTTTAGGAGCAGACGAGGGATGGGAGTCCCCCCCCTGACAGGCCACCCTACCTCCTCTAATGAGAACGCTTAGCTCCGGTGCTACAAAAGCTGTTTTGTGTCTCTGCGACTTTTCTTGTTGTTTTTCTGCTGGTTGACGTCAGTGAGAATGCCAGATGGGTCTTCAATGGCCGCTCAGAGACAGGAGGCTTTTATTACTAAGGCCACGTGGTCCTGTCCTTCCCAGAAGAGCTCTGCGCTTCCTTCTACCGCTGCTGACCTACCAGGCGACTTTTTCTCCGTAATCTTACCTGGAAGAGTACACCAAACATACCTGCCAATCAGATTTCAGCATTCATCAACTTACAGCACAGTAATGACGTGATTGGCTGCCTCATTCCTTAGTCGATACCTGTGAAAAGGAAGCAGCTTAAAGCAAGGTGCGAGCAGCATGAGGCACTGCATGTCTCATCGCTGCTTAATAGATTTTTTATTATATTTATAAAACTCTCATAAATAGCGGTGACACCGGCCCAGTTCTGCCATTATTTAGGGAGAACAATAGAGAACAGAGAGGCTGATCAGCCACCTACAGCCCCCCCATCTGTGCCCAGCCCCCCCATCTGTGCCAAGACTACAAAACATGGAGGGCATCTGTTTTCTTTCAACCAGTAAACCTGAACAGGATGGCATTTAGTTTGCTCTGTGTGTAATACACAATTGTCTTTTTTTTTTTTTTTTTACTTACTCTTTTCACCTTTCTTCTTTGTTCCAATCCAGTGCTGCTGATCTCCTGCAGCCTCTTTGCAGCCACTTAGTGTCATTGCTGCTCTGTCCCGCTGGGAGGCTTTCCATTTCACATCTGTGAAATTTGTTACAGCCTTGGCGGTGTTGCCTCCCCTTCCCATGTGGGTTCTGTGATCCTCTTTGGTTGGCCGTTCCTTCTCACATTTTCCAGCCAGGACGGTGTAGACCAGTTGGCATATCCTTAATACACTCATTTGTTGCACTAAGAGCAACGTCAGGCTTTTGTTTTGCTTTTGTCACTTTAGTGGATCTACATCTATGAGTTCTCAAATCTCCTGATGAATCGAGTGTTGACTCGAAATGCGAAAACGCGTTGAGAGATTTGTGCAAGAGCCTGTTTACTATGAATTACTATGAATTATTTGTAAAGCTGAAAAATAATAACGCGTGTCTCTTTATGCGTGTCTATTTAAGAATTACTTTTATATTTATTGTTAGTTTTTAAGATGTGTTCAATAAAATGTGAATGATGTAGAAAAGAGAGAGAAGGAGAAGAGCGGGGGTGAGTGACACTGATAGAACACGGAGCAGGTGTAGAAAAGTGAGAGAAGGAGAACAATGGGGATGAGTGACACTGATAAAACAAGGAGCAGGTGTAGAAAAGAGAAAGAAGGAGAAGAGCGGGGTGAGTGACACTGATTGAACAAGGAGCAGGTGTAGAAAAGAGAAAGAAGGAGAAGAGTGGGGTGAGTGACACTGATAGAACAAGGAGCAGGTGTAGAAAAGAGAAAGAAGGAGAAGAGCGATGTGTGTGACACTGATAGAACAAGGAGCAGGTGTAGAAAAGAGAAAGAAGGAGAAGAGCGGGGTGAGTGACACTGATAGAACAAGGAGCAGGTGTAGAAAAGAGAGAGAAGGAGAAGAGCGGGGGTGAGTGACACTGATATAACAAGGAGCAGGTGTAGAAAAGAGAAAAAAGGAGAAGAGCGGGGGTGAGTGACACAGATAGAACAAGGAGCAGGTATAGAAAAGAGAGAGAAGGAGAAGAGCGGGGGCGAGTGACACTGATAGAACAAGGAGCAGGTGTAAAAAAAGAGAGAAGGAGAAGAGCGGGGGTGAGTAACACTGATAGAACAAGGAGCGGGTGTAGAAAAGTGAAAGAAGGAGAAGAGCGGGGGTGAGTGACACGGATAGAACAAGGAGCAGGTGTAGAAAAGTGAAAGAAGGAGAAGAGCGGGGGTGAGTGACACGGATAGAACAAGGAGCAGGTGTAGAAAAGTGAAAGAAGGAGAAGAGCGGGGGTGAGTGACACGGATAGAACAAGGAGCAGGTGTATAAAAGCGAAAGAAGGAGAAGAGCGGAGTGAGTGACACTGATAAAACAAGGAGCAGGTGTAGAAAAGAGAGAGAAGGAGAAGAGCGGGGGTGAGGGACACTGATAGAACAAAGAGCAGGTGTAGAAAAGAGAAAGAAGGAGAAGAGCGGGGTGAGTGACACTGATAGAACAAGGAGCAGGTGTAGAAAAGATAGAGAAGGAGAAGAACGGGGGTGAGTGACACTGATAGAACACGGAGCAGGTGTAGAAAAGTGAGAGAAGGAGAAGAACGGGGATGAGTGACACTGATAGAACACGGAGCAGGTGTAGAAAAGAGAGAGAAGGAGAAGAGTGGGGTGAGTGACACTGATAGAACAAGGAGCAGGTGTAGAAATGAGAGAGAAGAACAAGAGCAAGGTGAGTGACACTGATAGAACAAGTACGGGGTGTTGAAATAAGAGAGAGAAGGAGGAAAACATGGGTGAGTGACACTGATAGAACAAAGAGCAGGTGTAGAAATGAGAGAGAAGAACAAGAGCAAGGTGAGTGACACTGATAGAACAAGTACGGAGTGTTGAAATAA
This sequence comes from Rana muscosa, assembly GCA_029206835.1. Taxonomy (NCBI): domain Eukaryota; kingdom Metazoa; phylum Chordata; class Amphibia; order Anura; family Ranidae; genus Rana; species Rana muscosa. Next base: position 142,893,648 of record CM055118.1, read on the forward strand.
AAGAGAGAAGGAGGAAAACGGGTGAGTGACACTAATAGAACAAGGAGCAGGTGTAGAAAAGAGAGAGAAGAGCGGGGGTGAGTGACACTGATAGAACAAGGAGCGGGTGTAGAAAAGAGAGAGAAGGAGAAGAGCGGGGGTGAGTGACACTGATAGAACAAGGAGCAGCTGTAGAAAAGAGAGAGAAGAGCGGGGGTGAGTGACACTGATAGAACAAAGAGCACGTGTAGAAAAGAGAGAGAAGGAGAAGAGCGGGGGTGAGTGACACTGATAAAACAAGGAGCAGGTGTGGAAAAGAGAGAGAAGAGCGGGGGTGATTAACACTGATAGAAAACACAGCAGGTGTGGAAAAGAGAGAGAAGGAGAAGAGCGGGCGTGAGGGACACTGATAGAACAAGGAGCAGGTGTAGAAAAGAGAGAGAAGAGCGGGGGTGAGTGACACTGATAGAACAAGGAGTGGGTGTAGAAAAAAGAGAGAAGAGCGGGGGTGAGTGACACTGATAGAACAAGGAGCAGTTGTAGAAATGAGAACGAAGAACAAAATTGGAGATGGATGACACTGATAGAACAAGTAGGGGTGTTGAAATAAGAGAGAGAAGGAGAAAAACGGGGGTGAGTAACACTGATAGAACAAGGAGCAGGTGTAGAAAAGAGAGAGAAGGAGAAGAGTGGGGTGAGTGACACTGATAGAACAAGGAGCAGGTGTAGAAAAGAGAGAGAAGGAGAAGAGTGGGGTGAGTGACACTGATAGAACAAGGAGCAGGTGTAGAAAAGAGAGAGAAGGAGAAGAGCGGGGGAGAGTGACACTGATAGAACAAGGAGCGGGTGTAGAAAAGAGAGAGAAGGAGAAGAGCGAGGGTGAGTGACACTGATAGAAGAAGGAGCAGGTGTAGAAAAGAGAGAGAAGGAGAAGAGTGGGGTGAGTGACACTGATAGAACAAGGAGCAGGTGTAGAAATGAGAGAGAAGAACAAGAGCAAGGTGAGTGACACTGATAGAACAAGTACGGGGTGTTGAAATAAAAGAGAGAAGGAGGAAAACAGGGGTGAGTGACACTAATAGAACAAGGAGCAGGTGTAGAAAAGAGAGAGAAGGAAAAGAGCGGGGGTGAGTGACACTGATAGAACAAGGAGCAGCTGTAGAAAAGAGAGAGAAGAGCGGGGGTGAGTGACACTGATAGAACAAGGAGCACGTGTAGAAAAGAGAGAGAAGGAGAAGAGCGGGGGTGAGTGACACTGATAGAACAAGGAGCAGGTGTGGAAAAGAGAGAGAAGAGCGGGGGTGATTAACACTGATAGAAAACAGAGCAGGTGTGGAAAAGAGAGAGAAGGAGAAGAGCGGGCATGAGGGACACTGATAGAACAAGGAGCAGGTGTAGAAAAGAGAGAAAAGAGCAGGGGTGAGTGACACTGATAGAACAAGGAGCGGGTGTAGAAATAAGAGAGAAGAGCGGGGGTGAGTGACACTGATAGAACAAGGAGCAGCTGTATAAAACAGAAAGGAGAAGAGCGGGGGTGAGTGACACTGATAGAACAAGGAGCAGTTGTAGAAATGAGAACGAAGAACAAAAGCGGAGATGGATGACACTGATAGAATAAGTAGGGGTGTTGAAATAAGAGAGAGAAGGAGAAAAAAAACGGGGGTGAGTAACACTGATAGAACAAGGAGCAGGTGTAGAAAAGAGAGAGAAGGAGAAGAGTGGGGTGAGTGACACTGATAGAACAAGGAGCAGGTGTAGAAAAGAGAGAGAAGGAGAAGAGTGGGGTGAGTGACACTGATAGAACAAGGAGCAGGTGTAGAAAAGAGAGAGAAGGAGAAGAGCGGGGGTGAGTAACACTAATAGAACAAGGAGCAGGTGTAGAAAAGAGAGAGAAGGAGAAGAGCGGGGGAGAGTGACACTGATAGAACAAGGAGCGGGTGTAGAAAAGAGAGAGAAGGAGAAGAGCGAGGGTAAGTGACACTGATAGAACAAGGAGCGGGTGTAGAAAAGAGAGAGAAAGAGAAGAGCGGTGAGCGACACTGATAGAACAAGGAGCAGGTGTAGAAAAGAGAGAGCAGAGCGGGGGTAAGTAACACTAATAGAACAAGGAGCAGGTGTAGAAGAGAGAGATAAGGAGAAGAGTGGGGGAGAGTGACACTGATAGAACAAGGAGCAGGTGTAGAAAACAGAAAAGAGAAGAGTGGGGTGAGTGACACTGATAGAACAAGGAGCGGGTGTAGAAAACAGAAAAGAGAAGAGTGGGGGTGAGTGACACTGATAGAACAAAGAGCAGGTTCAGAAAAGAGAGAGAAGGAGAAGAGCGGGGGTGAGTGACACTGATAGAACAAGAAGCAGGTGTAGAAAAGAGAGAGAAGGGGAAGAGCGGGGGTGAGTGACACTGATAGAACAAGGAGCGGGTGTAGAAAAGAGAGAGAAGGAAAAGAGCGGAGAGTGACACTGATAGAACAAGGAGCAGGTGTAGAAAAGAGAGAGCAGAGCGGGGGTGAGTGACACTAATAGAACAAGGAGCAGGTGTAGAAAAGAGAGATAAGGAGAAGAGTGGGGGAGAGTGACACTGATAGAACAAGGAGCAGGTGTAGAAAACAGAAAAGAGAAGAGTGGGGTGAGTGACACTGATAGAACAAGGAGCAGGTGTAGAAAACAGAAAGGAGAAGAGTGGGGGTGAGTGACACTGATAGAACAAGGAGCGGGTGTAGAAAAGAGAGAGAAGGAGAAGAGCGAGGGTGAGTGACACTGATAGAACAAGGAGCAGGTGTAGAAAACAGAAAGGAGAAGAGTGGGGGTGAGTGACACTGATAGAACAAGGAGCAGGTGTAGGAAAGAGAAAGAAGGAGAAGAGCGGGGGTGAGTGACACTGATAGAACAAAGAGCAGGTGCAGAAAAGAGCGAGAAGGAGAAGAGCGGGGGTGAGTGACACTGATAGAACAAGGAGCAGGTGTAGGAAAGAGAAAGAAGGAGAAGAGCGGGGGTGAGTGACACTGATAAAACAAGGAGCAGGTGTAGAAAAGAGAGAGAAGGAGAAGAGCGGGGGTGAGTGACACTGATAGAACAAGGAGCAGGTGTAGGAAAGAGAGAGAAGGAGAAGAGCGGGGTGAGTGACACTGATAGAACAAGGAGCAGGTGTAGGAAAGAGAAAGAAGGAGAAGAGCGGGGGTGAGTGACACTGATAAAACAAGGAGCAGGTGTAGAAAAGAGAGAGAAGGAGAAGAGCGGGGGTGAGTGACACTGATAGAACAAGGAGCGGGTGTAGAAAAGAGAGAGAAGGAGAAGAGTGGGGTGAGTGACACTGATAGAACAAGGAGCAGGTGTAGAAAAGAGAGAGCAGAGCAGGGGTGAGTGACACTAATAGAACAAGGAGCAGGTGTAGAAAAGAGAGATAAGGAGAAGAGTGGGGGAGAGTGACACTGATAGAACAAGGAGCAGGTGTAGAAAACAGAAAAGAGAAGAGTGGGGTGAGTGACACTGATAGAACAAGGAGCAGGTGTAGAAAACAGAAAGGAGAAGAGTGGGGGTGAGTGACACTGATAGAACAAGGAGCGGGTGTAGAAAAGAGAGAGAAGGAGAAGAGCGAGGGTGAGTGACACTGATAGAACAAGGAGCAGGTGTAGAAAACAGAAAGGAGAAGAGTGGGGGTGAGTGACACTGATAGAACAAGGAGCGGGTGTAGAAAACAGAAAAGAGAAGAGTGGGGTGAGTGACACTGATAGAACAAGGAGCGGGTGTAGAAAACAGAAAGGAGAAGAGTGGGGGTGAGTGACACTGATAGAACAAAGAGCAGGTTCAGAAAAGAGAGAGAAGGAGAAGAGCGGGGGTGAGTGACACAGATAGAACAAGAAGCAGGTGTAGAAAAGAGAGAGAAGGGGAAGAGCGGGGGTGAGTGACACTGATAGAACAAGGAGCGGGTGTAGAAAAGAGAGAGAAGGAAAAGAGCGGTGAGTGACACTGATAGAACAAGGAGCAGGTGTAGAAAAGAGAGAGCAGAGCGGGGGTGAGTGACACTAAAAGAACAAGGAGCAGGTGTAGAAAAGAGAGATAAGGAGAAGAGTGGGGGAGAGTGACACTGATAGAACAAGGAGCAGGTGTAGAAAACAGAAAAGAGAAGAGTGGGGTGAGTGACACTGATAGAACAAGGAGCAGGTGTAGAAAAGAGAAAGAAGAAGGGTGGAGAGGAGTGACACTGATAGAACAAAGAGCAGGTGCAGAAAAGAGCGAGAAGGAGAAGAGCGGGGGTGAGTGACACTGATAGAACAAGGAGCAGGTGTAGGAAAGAGAAAGAAGGAGAAGAGCGGGGGTGAGTGACACTGATAAAACAAGGAGCAGGTGTAGAAAAGAGAGAGAAGAAGAAGAGCGGGGGTGAGTGACACTGATAGAACAAGGATCAGGTGTAGGAAAGGGAGAGAAGGAGAAGAGCGGGGGTGAGTGACACTGATAGAACAAAGAGCAGGTGCAGAAAAGAGCGAGAAGGAGAAGAGCGGGGGTGAGTGACACTGATAGAACAAGGAGCAGGTGTAGGAAAGAGAGAGAAGGAGAAGAGCGGGGGTGAGTGACACTGATAGAACAAAGAGCAGGTGTAGAAAAGAGAAAGAAGGAGAAGAGTGTGGTGAGTGACACTCATAGAAAAACAAGCAGGTGTAGAAAAGAGAAAGGAGAAGAGCGGGGGTGAGTGACACTGATAGAACACGGAGCAGGTGTAGAAAAGTGAGAGAAGGAGAAGAGCGGGGGTGAGTGACACTGATAGAACAAGGAGCAGGTGTAGGAAAGAGAGAGAAGGAGAAGAGCGGGGGTGAGTGACACTGATAGAACAAAGAGCAGGTGTAGAAAAGAGAAAGAAGGAGAAGAGTGTGGTGAGTGACACTGATAGAAAAACAAGCAGGTGTAGAAAAGAGAAAGGAGAAGAGCGGGGGTGAGTGACACTGATAGAACAAGGAGCAGGTGTAGGAAAGAGGAAGAAGGAGAAGAGCGGGGGTGATTAACACTGATAGAACAAGGAGCAGGTGTAGAAAAGAGAGAGAAGGAGAAGAGCGGGGGTGAGTGACACTGATAGAACAAGGAGCAGGTGTAGAAAAGAGAGAGGAGAAGAGCGGGGGTGAGTGACACTGATAGAACAAGGAGCAGGTGTAGGAAAGAGAGAGAAGGAGAAGAGCGGGGGGTGAGTGACACTGATAGAACAAAGAGCAGGTGTAGAAAAGAGAGAGAAGGAGAAGAGCGGGTGGTGAGTGACACTAATAGAAAAACAAGCAGGTGTAGAAAAGAGAAAGGAGAAGAGCGGGGGTGAGTGACACTGATAGAACAAGGAGCAGGTGTAGGAAAGAGGAAGAAGGAGAAGAGACACTGGAGTGAAGAAGGAGAAGAAGAGCGGGGGTAAGTGACACTGATAGAACAAGGAGCAGGTGTAGGAAAGAGGAAGAAGGAGAAGAGTGGGGGTGATTAACACTGATAGAACAAGGAGCGGGTGTAGAAAAGAGAGAGGAGAAGAGCGGGGGTGAGTGACACTGATAGAACAAGGAGCAGGTGTAGGAAAGAGGAAGAAGGAGAAGAGCGGGGGTGAGTGACACTGATAGAACAAGGAGCAGGTGTAGGAAAGAGGAAGAAGGGGAAGAGCGGGGGTGAGTGACGCTGATAGAACAAGGAGCAGGTGTAGGAAAGAGGAAGAAGGAGAAGAGCGGGGGTGAGTGACACTGATAGAACAAGGAGCAGGTGTAGAAAAGAGAGAGGAGAAGAGCGGGGGTGAGTGACACTGATAGAACAAGGAGCAGGTGTAGGAAAGAGGAAGAAGGAGAAGAGCGGGGGTGAGTGACACTGATAGAACAAGGAGCAGGTGTAGGAAAGAGGAAGAAGGGGAAGAGCGGGGGTGAGTGACACTGATAGAACAAGGAGCAGGTGTAGGAAAGAGGAAGAAGGAGAAGAGCGGGGGTGAGTGACACTGATAGAACAAGGAGCAGGTGTAGGAAAGAGGAAGAAGGGGAAGAGCGGGGGTGAGTGACACTGATAGAACAAGGAGCAGGTGTAGGAAAGAGGAAGAAGGAGAAGAGCGGGGGTGAGTGACACTGATAGAACAAGGAGCAGGTGTTGGAAAGAGGAAGAAGGGGAAGAGTGGGGGTGAGTGACACTGATAGAACAAGGAGCAGGTGTAGGAAAGAGGAAGAAGGAGAAGAGCGGGGGTGAGTGACACTGATAGAACAAGGAGCAGGTGTAGGAAAGAGGAAGAAGGAGAAGAGCGGGGGTGAGTGACACTGATAGAACAAGGAGCAGGTGTAGGAAAGAGGAAGAAGGAGAAGAGCGGGGGTGATTAACATTGATAGAACAAGGAGCAGGTGTAGGAAAGAGGAAGAAGGGGAAGAGCGGGGGTGAGTGACACTGATAGAACAAGGAGCAGGTGTAGGAAAAAGAAAGAAGGAGAAGAGCGGGGGTGAGTGACACTGATAGAACAAAAGATTGGCTTTAGGAATGAGTATGTGATGATCCCTGAATCTTATTGACAAACCTGCAGATTTTGTGTGGCTTTTCCTGTAATATATTTTATCACAGCAAAACTGCGATTGATGTACTTGTCTAATAAAAATGTGGAATGATCCTGGCTGTATGGAGCTTCAAGGCATAAGTTACAATATTACTGTCTGTCTGTCTCTCTTGATCTGGGGTTTATCAATCTGCCATCAGTCTGAGGGTTGCACCAACTCCACACAAAATAATTATTTTTTTTTTGGAAAGTCTCTCACATTTACATCCTCGTGTATGTTTGTACCCTCGTACATGTCTGAATAAAAAGTTATTTAAAGCTGTGTACGATAAATAGGTGGGAGCACATCTACATATTAATAAGTGGGGGCACATCTACATATTAATAAGTGGGGGCACATCTACATATTAATAAGTGGGGGCACATCTACATATTAATAAGTGGGGGCACATCTACATATTAATAAGTGGGGGCACAGCTAAATATTAATAAGTGGGGGCACAGCTAAATATTAATAAGTGGGGGCACAGCTACATATTAATAAGTGGGGGCACGTCTACATATTAATAAGTGGGGGCACATCTACATATTAATAAGTGGGGGCACAGCTAAATATTAATAAGTGGGGGCACAGCTAAATATTAATAAGTGGGGGCACAGCTACATATTAATAAGTGGGGGCACAGCTACATATTAATAAGTGGGGGCACAGCTACATATTAATAAGTGGGGGAACGTCTACATATTAATAAGTGGGGGCACGTCTACATATTAATAAGTGGGGGCACGTCTACATATTAATAAGTGGGGGCACATCTACATATTAATAAGTGGGGGCATATCTACATACTAATAAGTGGGGGCACATCTACATATTAATAAGTGGGGGCATATCTACATATTAATAAGTGGGGGCATATCTACATATTAATGAGTGGGGGCATGTCTACATTTTAATAAGTGGGGGCATATCTACATATTAATAAGTGGTGGCACGTCTACATATTAATAAGCGGGGGCACATCTACATATTAATAAGCGGGGGCACATCTACATATTAATAAGCGGGGGCACGTCTACATTTTAATAAGTGGGGGCACATCTACATATTAATGAGCGGGGGCACATCTACATATTAATAAGCGGGGGCACGTCTACATAATAATAAGTGGGGGCACGTCTACATATTAATAAGTGGGGGCACGTCTACGTATTAATAAGTGGGGGCACGTCTACGTATTAATAAGTGGGGGCACGTCTACGTATTAATAAGTGGGGGCACGTCTACATATTAATAAGTGGGGGCACGTCTACATATTAATAAGTGGGGGCATATCTACATATTAATAAGTGGGGGCACATCTACATATTAATAAGTGGGGGCACATCTACATATTAATAAGTGGGGCACATCTACATATTAATAAGTGGGGGCACATCTACATATTAATAAGTGGGGGCACATCTACATATTAATAAGTGGGGCACATCTACATATTAATAAGTGGGGGCACATCTACATATTAATAAGTGGGGGCATATCTACATATTAATAAGTGGGGGCACATCTACATATTAATAAGTGGGGGCACATCTACATATTAATAAGTGGGGGCACATCTACATATTAATAAGTGGGGGCACATCTACATATTAATAAGTGGGGGCACATCTACATATTAATAAGTGGGGGCACGTCTACATATTAATAAGCGGGGGCACGTCTACATAATAATAAGTGGGGGCACGTCTACATATTAATAAGTGGAGGCACGTCTACGTATTAATAAGTGGGGGCACGTCTACATATTAATAAGTGGGGGCACGTCTACATATTAATAAGTGGGGGCACGTCTACATATTAATAAGTGGGGGCACGTCTACAGATTAATAAGTGGGGGCACGTCTACATATTAATAAGTGGGGGCACATCTACATATTAATAAGTGGGGGCACATCTACATATTAATAAGTGGGGCACATCTACATATTAATAAGTGGGGGCACATCTACATATTAATAAGTGGGGGCTCATCTACATATTAATAAGTGGAAGCTCATCTATATATTAATAAGTGGGGGCTCATCTACATATTAATAAGTGGGGGCTCATCTATATATTAATAAGTGGGGGCACATCTACATATTAATAAGTGGAAGCTCATCTACATATTAATAAGTGGGGGCTCATCTACATATTAATAAGTGGGGGCATATCTACATATTAATAAGTGGGGGCACATCTACATATTAATAAGTGGGGGCACATCTACATATTAATAAGTGGGGGCACATCTACATATTAATAAGTGGGGCACATCTACATATTAATAAGTGGGGCACATCTACATATTAATAAGTGGAAGCTCATCTACATATTAATAAGTGGGGGCTCATCTACATATTAATAAGTGGGGGCATATCTACATATTAATAAGTGGGGCACATCTACATATTAATAAGTGGGGCACATCTACATATTAATAAGTGGGGGCACATCTACATATTAATAAGTGGGGGCACATCTACATATTAATAAGTGGGGCACATCTACATATTAATAAGTGGGGGCACATCTACATATTAATAAGTGGGGGCACATCTACATATTAATAAGTGGGGCACCTCTACATATTAATAAGTGGGGGCTCATCTACATATTAATAAGTGGGGGCTCATCTACATATTAATAAGTGGGGGCTCATCTACATATTAATAAGTGGGGGCTCATCTACATATTAATAAGTGGAAGCTCATCTACATATTAATAAGTGGGGGCTCATCTACATATTAATAAGTGGAAGCTCATCTACATATTAATAAGTGGGGGCATATCTACATATTAATAAGTGGGGGCTCATCTACATATTAATAAGTGGGGGCACATCTACATATTAATAAGTGGTAGCTCGTCTACAGATTAATAAGTGGGGGCACAGCTAAATATTAATAAGTGGGGGCACAGCTAAATATTAATAAGTGGGGGCACAGCTAAATATTAATAAGTGGGGGCACGTCTACATAATAATAAGTGGTAGCTCGTCTACATATTAATAAGTGGGAGCCGCAGCAGGCATCTGATCCCCCAGACACAAGCCGGCAGGGTCAGCTTTTTAGCTTATTTAGATACGGAGTGAAGAACAATGTTTTTCCTTCCCTTCTGTACAGCAGCCGAGCGCAGGAAGCGGCGGGTGTCGATTTCGGATTCCTGGTGAAGTTTTGGCGATTATCTTGTTATTGTTAATAAAAGGAGCAGAAAATGGAGAGAAAGGGAACTGTTGTTTGTTTTTCAGCATTAAGGTTTATAGCGCTCCAGCAGAGGTTATATCATCTCTGGTTATTAAACTTTTTGTTTTTCTCAATGTAATAAATCTGACAAAAACGAAATATTCCAAATCCGAGTTACATTTAAAGTGGACCTTTTATCAAATAGATTTTTCATGCTCAGTAACCCTTCCAGGTATTTATTACCACGCTAATCGGTCAATAACGTTTACCTCATGCGATAATGTAGTCATGTGACTCCTTTGCATAAATTATTGCATGCGGTAAATTAGGTCCAATTCATCAAAAAAAATAAAAAAAAGTTTATGCGATATTTACCATAAAATGAAAAATGTGCCGGTAATTATAGTTTAATCACTTAAGCCCCGGGCCAATATGCAGCTAAAGGACCAGGCCCCTTTTTGCGATTTGGCACTGCGTCGCTTTAACTGACAATTGCGCGGTCGTGCAACGTGGCTCCCAAACAAAATTGGTGTCCTTTTTTTCACACAAATAGAGCTTTCTTTTGGTGGTATTTGATCACCTCAGCTGTTTTTATTTTTTGCGCTATAAACAAAAATATAGCGCCAATTTTGAAAAAAATTCAATATTTTTTACTTTTTGCTATAATAAATATCCCCCAAAAATATATAAAAATACATTTTTTTCCTCAGTTTAGGCCGATACGTATTTTTCTACATATTTTTGGTAAAAAAAATCGCAATCAGCGTTTATTGATTGGTTTGCGCAAAAGTTATAGCGTTTACAATATAGGGGGTAGTTTTATGGCATTTTTATAAAAAAATTTTTTTTTTACTAGTTATGGCGGCGATCAGTGATTTTTCACATCGGACACTTTTGACACATTTTTGTGACCATTGTCATTTTCACAGGGATCAGTGCTATAAAAATGCACTGGTTACTGTGAAAATGACACTGGCAGTGAAGGGGTTAACCACTAGGTGGCGCTGTAGGAGTTGAGTGTACCCTAAGAAGTGATTCTTACTGTAGGGGGGCGTGGCTACACGTTACACGTCACTGATCGTCTGATCCGATGACAGGGAACAGATGATCACTGACATACCACAGAGAAGAACGGGGAAAGGTTTGTTTACACTCACCTCTCCCCGTTCTTCAGCTCTGTGACCCAACTGTGGGACACTGGCGGCGATCGGGTCCACGGGTCCCCCGGGCGTGGTCACGGAGCTCGGGACCGGGTCGCGAGCGCGACCCACGGCTGGGCTCTTAAAGGGCAACGTACCTGTACGTTGATGTGCCCAGCCGTGCCATTCTGCCGACGTATATCGGCGTGAGGCGGTCCTTAAGTGGTTAAAAAGCTCTTAAAGATCTCTTGTTCAAAAAAAAAGCTCTTAAAGTAGAACTATAGGCAAAACTTTTTTCATTTTGGATAGAGCAATGGAGGGATTTATCTCTTATCAGATTTTCTTTCGCCATCTGTGTCCAATTGTGGAGATTTCCCTTCACTTCCTGTCTCATAGCCAATCAGGAAGTGAGAGGAAATCTCTGTAAGTCAAGGGAATTCCTTGGGAGCCCCCAGGCCACTAGAATTAGTCTCCCTATTGGAAGATTTCCCCTCTATTAAAAACAGCCCCAAAAGCACCCACCCCCCCATGTTGAGGGCATGTGGCCTGGTTCAGGAGGGGGGGGGGGGGCTGCCTGCCAGTGTGCTCGTATAAGGGTCTGGTATGCACGCCGTTTTTTGTATTTTCTTCTATTGGTGCCTGTGCAGTTTTTAGCTATATTTACCAATGTGTGACACAGATCAGCCCCCGCTGCAGCCTCTAACTTTCTGACTTGCTACAAAGGTGCAATGTGGAGACTTGGGAAATGCTTCATCTCAGCCTAGGCAAAGCAAGTGGACTGTGCTTTTCTTTGGTAAAAGGTGGAGCTTTTCTCCAAAATGATACTGCCTTTGTTCACACTATGAACCACGTGAGAATCACACAGGAAATGGAACTTCATTGCTGTTCAATTCACATGCAATTCAGCTTGGTGTGATATGAGCCCATTCCATTCAAATAGGCTCAATTCGCACTACATCGCACCAAAGTTGTGTATGCAGCAATGTTTGAACCACACTGCAATAGGGTGACCACATTTCCAAACTACCATTCAGGGACACCCTCCCTTCCCAAAAATCAGCTTGTGCTGTAACGAATCACAGCACAGTGATTGGACACAAGAGGCGGGATTTATAATTTCACCAATCACAAGCAGGGGGAGGAGATTGTGCTCCTCCAGGCATTCCGGGCCAGGACAAGTACTGTCAGTGAGTAAAGCGGTGATGTGGCAGCCTTTTTTGGGGGCATCAGATTGGCCCAGGGGGGTGGCTGTGTCAGTTTCATTCCGGGACACTGTATTGTCCTGGAATGAATGTGCCCGGGACAGACCTGCAAAATGTGGGACTGTCCCGGGCAATCCGGGACATGTGGTCACCCTACAATGCAACCTCATTGCCTGGTACTTTTGTACCATGCGATCTGGTGCGGACAAACACACTGCGTATGGGGTGTCATTAAGATTGCACTACTGCAGATCGCAAGGGCAGTGCATTTTAATGCGGTGTGGGAAACGCGCACGGATCATTAATGCAAACCCAGGCTTGTTGTACAAAGAGTCAGGGATTTATTAATGAAAACTGGAAAAAATGTTTAATTTCCCTGAGAGGAGGAAGGTGATTTAAGGCAGCAGCCCAAAGTCACATGACCTGGGGGAAGGAGGTCATAGTACCCAAGAAATACCCAATTGTGTTACCTGCTGCTATCTGATCTTATTCTGTATGTACGGACTCTGCACAGTACCACTTCTCTTGTCCTGTATGCTGGGAGTAATTCTCAGTATCTGTTCTTATTCTGTATGTATGGACTCTGCACAGTACTACTTCTCCTCTCCTGTATGTTGGGTGTAATTCTCAGTATCTGTTCTTATTCTGTATGTATGGACTCTGCACAGTACTACTTCTCCTCTCCTGTATGCTGGGTGTAATTCTCAGTATCTGTTCTTATACTGTATGTATGGACTCTGCACAGTACCACTTCTCTTCTTCTGTATGCTGGGAGTAATTCTCAGTATCTGTTCTTATTCTGTATGTATGGACTCTGCGCAGTACCTCTTCTCTTGTCCTGTATGCTGGGTGTAATTCTCAGTATCTGTTCTTATTCTGTATGTACGGACTCTGCACAGTACCTCTTCTCTTGTCCTGTATGCAGGGTGTAATTCTCAGTATCTGATCTTATTCTGTATTCATGAACTCTGCACAGTACCACTTCTCTTGTCCTGTATGCTGGGAGTAATTCTCAGTATCTGATCTTATTCTGTATTCATGAACTCTGCACAGTACCACTTCTCTTGTCCTGTATGCTGGGAGTAATTCTCAGTATCTGTTCTTATGCTGTATGTATGGACTCTGCACAGTACCTCTTCTCTTGTCCTGCATGCTGGGTGTAATTCTCAGTATCTGTTCTTATTCTGTATGTATGGACTCTGTACAGTACTACTTCTCTTGTTCTGTATGCTGGGTGTAATTCTCAGTATCTGTTCTTATTCTGTATGTATGGACTCTGCACAGTACCACTTCTCTTGTTCTGTATGTTGGGTGTAATTCTCAGTATCTGTTCTTATTCTGTATGTATGAACTCTGCACAGTACTACTTCTCTTCTTCTGTATGTTGGGTGTAATTCTCAGTATCTGTTCTTATTCTGTATGTATGGACTCTGCACAGTACCACTTCTCTTGTTCTGTATGTTGGGTGTAATTCTCAGTATCTGTTCTTATGCTGTATGTATGGACTCTGCACAGTACCTCTTCTCTTGTCCTGTATGCTGGGTGTAATTCTCAGTATGGGCTCTTTCACACGGAGGTCCGTTCAGGTCCGCCTGTCAGTTTTTTAGGCGGACCTGAAACGGATCCTCCATGTACCCCTATGGAGGCACGGATGTCAGCGGTGACATGTCCGCTGACATCCGCTCCGCCAAAGTGTGACGGAGGAAAACCCTATTTTTCCTTCCGTCGGCGGAGCAGATCGGATGACAACGGACTCTACGGTCCGTCGTCATCCGATTCCCCATAGGGGAGAGCGGCGCTCTGACAGGGCGGTCCCTGCACAGTGTGCGGGGACCGCCCAGTCATCCGTCGGCTCAGCGGGGATCAACGGAGCGATCCCCGCTGAGCAAGCGGAGCTTCACGGGGCGGATCTGCACGGATCCGCCCCGTGTGAAAGGGGCCTAACTGTTCTTATTCTGTATTCATGAACTCTGCACAGTACTACTTCTCTTGTCCTGTATGCTGGGTGTAATTCTCAGTATCTGTTCTTATGCTGTATGTACGGACTCTGCACAGTACTACTTCTCTTGTCCTGTATGTTGGGTGTAATTCTCAGTATCTGTTCTTATTCTGTATGTATGGACTCTGCACAGTAGCACTTCTCTTGTCCTGTATGTTGGGTGTAATTCTCAGTATCTGTTCTTATTCTGTATGTATGGACTCTGCACAGTAGCACTTCTCTTGTCCTGTATGCTGGGTGTAATTCTCAGTATCTGTTCTTATCCTGTATGTACGGACTCTGCACAGTACTACTTCTCTTGTCCTGTATGTTGGGTGTAATTCTCAGTATCTGTTCTTATCCTGTATGTACGGACTCTGCACAGTACCACTTCTCCTGTCCTGTATGTTGGGTGTAATTCTTGGTATCTGTTCTTATTCTGTATGTATTTCTCAATTGAAATCAATAGAAATGAATTTCTGGATGTTTTGTTCATCTCATCTGATTATCACAGCTGCATCCCCTGTGATTGTACTGGAAGGGTTACATTGTTGTTTTGTGTTGGCATTGTGCAGATCAGAGTTACATTGCATCGGTTCTGATTCTGGATATGCAACTATATCCAATGTCCTTGTTCTGGAGGCCATCATTATTGTGGATTGTATAGTATCAGGACAGAGCAGAGGTGTGTCACTGTGTTATTTTGTATCAGTCATATTGCTAGATGTGGGTGAAGATGGTTGTGTGTTAGCAGTGGGATGGGTCAAGGTTACATTTTGTCTCACAGCAATAAATGGGAGCAAATCTTATATTGACTTGTAGTTACAATCTAAGCGAATTGTCCCCATTATTAGCGCAGTATTACATTGTATCCTCAGTGTGAAATGTACATCAGCGGTGGTGGAACAATAGCCATAGCAGCCCATTCAAGTTGTATGGGGCCTGGGGTAGGAGCGAATCCTCAAGATCAGGGGTGTCAAACTCAATTTCATTGCGGGCCGCATCAGCATTATGATTGCCCTCAACGGGCCAGTTATATCTATAAAAATAGATGTTCAGAACATCCTCCCCCTTACATCAGATGTCAAGAGCCCCCCCCCCCCCATCATCAGTAGACAAGAGTCCCCCACCCTCCTTCATATCACATGTGCTGCTGCTGGGAAGAAGCTAGGAAGCAGAAAGTGCAGGGTCTGGAGGAGGATCAGAGAAGGCTAGAGTCAGCTGCCGGAGTCTGCTAAATGCTGAGACCAGAGGAGGTGGAGACAAGGGGGTGCTGTGGCTGCACAAAGAGGCACAGGATCTGGAGGAGGAGTTCTGTCCTCCTCTCTGCTGCTGTCACAAAATTGAGGCAGCTTTGGGGGGGGGGGTTGGCGCCGCAGCTGCAGGGGAGGTGCGAGGACCACAGGAGAGGGCCTGGTGGGCCAGATTCGGCTTGTGGGCCTTGTGTTTGACACGTGCTCAAGATCATTGCTAGTCATAGATTCCCCTATTTAGTTAAAACGTTTGCTGATCTGTCTTAAACTTAGCACACACATTACAAGCTGTACAATCTCCGCTTTGTATTCTTTCTGACTGACTGTGAAAATATAAGGTATCAACAGTGTCTGTGTGGGATGTATGAGAGCTGTCCGAGGATACTGAAATCCCAGTCCTGCTGGGAGAAGGACGGCTGGAATCAGCTTGATAAATGAGATAAATGTACAATTGAGGCCGCAGATGTCTGCAATGATGACAGGTATAGTTGTGTATTGTGATTCCAGTTGTAATAGTGACTTATCTCTTCCGGAGACCTCTATGCCTATAGCAGACAATCAGATAGTGGAAGTCACCAAGCACTGCATGCAGAAGGGCTGAGACAAACTATATGGTGCAGTAGATGTTAGCATTTTTAGTATGTGAATTGGCTTCTGTCTAAATTTAATCTAATATGTGTATGTATAAGGCTGGCTTCACACCATTGCCAATTGGATGCTTCGCAATAGCAGGAGATTGTGACCGGCTCTCTATGGGGCCGGTTCACATATCTCTGCTGCGGCTCCGGTGCAAATTTGCACAGGAGCCCTGTGCGTCTTTTGGTCCGTTTCAGGTCCGAATTCAGCCCAAAATTTGGGCTGAAATCGGACCTGAAACGGTGAACGGGGACGCACCGGACCCCTGTTGTGAGCCGCATCGGTATTAGGCATAAACGCAGCCTGAATGTGAGTTAGGGATGTTAGATTGTAAGCTCCTTGAGGGCAGGGACTGATTTGACTGTACAATATACATTCCTAATTGTTTGGTAGCACTAATTGGTAATTAGCCAATCACATGGCAGCAACTCAATGCATTTAGGCATTCAGACGACTTGCTGAAGTTAAAACTGAGCATCAGAATGGGGAAGAAAGAGGATTTAAGTGACTTTGAACGTGGCATGGTTGGCTCCATCTTTGTGTTGGCATCATCTAGGGTCACCATCTACTTCCTGTGTTCTGTCAACAACTCATCAGAAACTGAAACTACTTAGGCTTCTTTCACACGGGACGGATCAGTCATGATCCGCCCCGTGAACCTCCGCTTGCTCAGCGGGGATCGCTCCGTTGATCCCCGCTGAGCCGGCTGATGACTGGGCGGTCCCCGCACACTGTGCAGGGACCGCCCTGTCAGTTCTCCGCTCTCCCCTATGGGGGGATCGGATGAACACGGACCGTCTGTCCGTGTTCATCCGATCCGCTCCGCAGACGGATAGAAAAATAGAAATTTTTCTATCCTGAAAAACGGAGCGTAGCGGACACGGGTGAGATCGGGTGTCAGCGGATGTTCATCCGCTGACATCCGCTGTCCCATAGGGATACATGTATGTCTGTTTTTCATCCGAAAACGGATGGGTGAAAAACGGACATACGGTCCGCCCGTGTGAAAGGGGCCTTACCTTCCAGTTTCTTTAACCACTTGCCACCCGCCCTATTACAGAATGACGGCAGCAAAGTGGTTTCAATATCCTGACCGGATGTCATATGACGTGATCAGGATATTGAGCCGCTGCGCACCCCCGGGGGCGCGCATTGCGGCAATCGTTGTTGCGGGGTGTCAGTCTGACACCCCACAACACCGATCTAGGTACAGAGTCTCTGACGGAGACTCTTTACCACATGATCAGCCGTGTCCAATCACGGCTGATCATGATGTAAACAAGAAGAGCCGGTGATCGGCTTTTCCTCACTCGCGTCTGTCAGACGGGAGTAGAGGAGAGCCGATCGGCTGCTCCTCTGACAGGGGGGGTTTGTGCTGATCGATTATCAGCGCAACCCCCCCCCCCCAGGATGCCCACACTGGACCACCAGGGATGCCACCAGACCACTAGGGATGCCCACCACCAGGTATGCCACCCTAGACCACCAGGGATGCCAATCAGTGCCCCTAATGGTTGCCAATCAGTGCCCACAATGGATGCCAATCAGTGCCCACAATGGGCATCACTGATTGGCAGGCATTATTGTTTGGCACTGATTGGCATCCATCATTACAGTACATCAGTGCCGCCTATCAGTGCCCATCCATGCCCATCCGTGTCACTTATCAGTGCCCATCCATGCCCATCTGTGCCACCTATCAGTGCCCATCCATGCCCATCCGTGTCACCTATCACTGCCCATCCGTGCCACCTATCAGTGCCCATCCATGCCCATCCGTTCCGCCTATCAGTGCCCATCCGTGCCGCCTATCAGTGCCCATCATCAGTGCCCATCCGTGCCGCCCATCCGTGCCACCTATCAGTGCCCATCCGTGCCACCTATCTGTGCCGCCTATCCGTGCCCATCCATGCTGCATATCAGTGCCGCATATTAGTGCCCATCATCAGTGCCCCAGGGGCGGATCCAGAGTCTTTTCTCGGGAGGGGCACTGCCAAAAAATGATTTTTTTGTGGGAAATTTATCGGGAAATGGTTGGTGTTGGCGCTTCAATCATCCCGGCACCATGGTTGTTATGGTGTCAGGATGATTGAAGCACATTATTTCTATTATTACATTGTAATATGAAATTAAATAGTTCAATGCAGAATCAGTGGGAGCCCCGAGTGTGTCACTTGCCACCGTTGCCTGCAATTAGTGGGAGCCCTGAGCGTGTCACTTGCCACACGTTGTGGATTGTCACTTGCCACGTCACCTGCCACATCTTGTGGATTGTCACTTGCCACACCTTGTGGATTGTCACTTCCCACATCACCTGCCACACCTTGCGGATTGTCACTTGCCACGTCACCTGCCACACCTTGCTGATTGTCACTTGCCTGCCACCAGATGCAGATTGTCATTTGCCACGACACCTGACACAATTTGCGGATTGTCACTTGCCTGCCACCAGATGCAGATTGTCGTTTGCCACGTCACCTGACACAATTTGCGGATTGTCACTTGCCACGTCGCCTGCCACACCTTGCGGATTGTCACTAACTTGCCTGCTAAGGTGTAGTTTTGGTTGTCTCTTGCTGTGTCCCAGACTCCCAGAGTCAGGCAGCAGAGAGATAATGTAATCTCTCTGCTGCCTGCACAGTGAGGGCGGAAGTCACTGCAGGAATGCAGGGCAGGCACGGGCGGTGAGAGATGATCTCACCTCTCTGCTCCCCCGCTCCTGGCTAGCTGATTGGCCAGCTGCCACACTGAGCCTGCTCTCTCGCTCTCACCTGCGCTGCCAACACACTGAGCAGCACGGTCTGCCCACGAACCGCGCCGCCCCCGACAACAAACCGCGCCGCAAGTGGAGCCGCCCGCTTTCTTACCCGTCTGTGGAGCCGCACGCTATTGCACCTGCCCACAGAGCGGCCCGACGTGACTCACTGACGTCACTCGTTGCTAGAAACCAAGCGGCCCAGGCGTTAGCAGCGAGTGCAGGGAAGAGGCTCCACCCACCTCCTCCTCCGCTCCTGGTATCGTGTCAGTGCGCCACATAACTACATTAGACGAGTCTCTCTCTCAGCGCCGCTGATCGGCTGATGTGAGAAACTGAGAGAGAGACTCAGAGAGGCAGCGGCAGCAGCAGAACAAGTACTGTATATACTCGAGTATAAGCCGACCCGAATATAAGCCGAGGCACCTAATTTTACCCCAAAAAACTGGGAAAAAAAACTGGGAAAACTTATTGACTCAAGTATAAGCCTAGGGTGTCCTAGGCTTATACTTGCCTCACTTTGCCTCACTGTGCCCATGCCTCACTGTGCCCATGACTAGACTGATGTTTAACATGGAAGTCTATGGAAGGAGTGCCCGGCTTTGAACAATCGGTTCTCCCAGACACCAAACTTTTCAAACTTATAGAGGAGACATGGGGCTACATGTGTGCCAAGTTTGGGGTCCAGAGGACCTACGACCGGCCGCCGGTACCGGGTCCGCAAAATCACTGGAGAAATTACCGTTTTAACATTGGAGTCTATAAAAGGGGTGCCCAGATTTAAAAAATCAGTGCTCCCCGGTCGTAGGTCCCCCAGTCACCAAACTTTGCACACTTGTAGAAGAGATATTGGGCTACATGTGTGCCAAGTTTGGGGTCCAGGGGTCAAAAAAAAAAAAAAAACAGAGCAAGCAAGTGAGTGTGACAGATGGTCTCGGGGGGGGCAATTTCCCTGTTGCCCCCCCTTGGATCCGCCACTGCAGTGCCCATCAATGCCACCTCATCAGTGCCACCTCATCGGTGCCTGTCAGTGCAGCCCCATCAGTAAAGGAGAAAACTTACTTATTTAAAAAGTTTTGTAACTGAAACAAAAAAATACATTTTTTTTCAAAATTTTCGGTCTTTTTTTTTATTTTTTTAGCAGAAAATAAAAATCCCAGAGGTGATCTAATACCACCAAAAGAAAGCTCTATTTGTGGTAACAAAATGATACAAATTTAGTTTGGGTACAGTGTAGCATGACCGCGCAATTGTCATTCAAAGTGCAACAGCGCTGAAACCTGAAAATTGGTCTGGGCAGGAAGGTGTATAAGTGCCCTGTATGGAAGTGGTTAAACCATCAGTAATTGGAGATTTTGACGAATTGCTAATTGGACACAACATCGGCAACTGAATAGAGTCCGGTGAACGATATTATGAGCGGAGATTAATACTCCGCTCCGATACCAG
The DNA here is from genome assembly GCA_029206835.1 of Rana muscosa. Taxonomy (NCBI): domain Eukaryota; kingdom Metazoa; phylum Chordata; class Amphibia; order Anura; family Ranidae; genus Rana; species Rana muscosa. Next base: position 142,913,748 of record CM055118.1, read on the forward strand.
CCAACAAAATGGCCGCCTCCGAGGCGGCGACAACTTTGTCCTCATTAGCCGCTGTGCTGTCAAAACAGCTAAATCTTCCTGTACCGGACTGTATTCGGTTGCTGGTGTTGTGTCCAAACAACAATTCGTCAAAATCTCCAATACAGATGGTTTAAAGAAACCGGAAGTGACGTAGCTGGAGTTTCTGACAAGTTGGCTAATTTGACAGAACACTGGCACTAGATGGTCGATATCTCAGTCTAACAAAAAATAATAATTTGATGTAAAAATTCATATGAACAATATTAATGTTCAATAATTGCTGTTTCAATGCACATTGTAAAACAACCCATTCAGTTTAAAATGGAAATAAAAGGCAAAACATTTTTATATAGATATAAAAAAAAACATTATAAATACCTTTTTCCTTTTTTTATAAGTGATCGCACTCCCTCTGTTCTCAGCTGCATAATAGCTGGGGGAGGAGAAGCAGCAGTACACTGAGCTTGCCAGTGAATAGCTGTGCAGCGGGGACATATCAGGACAAGTCTGATCATTGGAGGAGGGTACACTGAGTTCCCAGCATAGCTAGAGAACTGACCAGGGTGTGTTCTCTTGCTTAGTGTGGTCAGTTTTTAATGAGAAAGCAGGAACGCCAGAGATTTCACACAAAGGAAGCAATACAAAGAGAATATCATACTTTCTCATACAAGTACATGGTACAGCAGGCACATATCAGGCATATGAAGTGTTGGGGTAACAAACGTTTTAGCTCCGGGGGGCGGAGCAAAACATGTTGGCGGCGTGGCCTGGCCAGAGCCCAGGCTGAGACTGCCACATACTTCTCCATTAGTGGATTTGCAGTGATGTGCGGTTTGAGGGACCTTTCCTTTAATGTACAGTTTATAGTTATTATAAATAGAGAGTTTTGGAGCTGTATGAGGCAGCCCTGCTCTCTTCTTGCAGTGCTCCACAGTGGCTGTACTTTACTGTTTTGCCGCGTACACACCATCGTTTTTCCTGTCATGCAAAAAAAATAGGATTTTTTACTCACCGTAAAATCCTTTTCTCTGAGTCCATGGACCGACACAGCTTCTCTATTGACAAAGTGGGTATTATCCGTTAATTAGGAGTGACTAGGCAGAAAAACTTGTAAAAAGTGTTGCATCACACCTTCTACAGTACCGCCCAGGGGGCGGACACTCTGGGTATACCCTCTCAGTCTGCACATCGCAGATCAGTTCGTCAAAAAGCAGTACAAACTTAAAAGGAGGGGTGGGTGCTGTGTCGGTCCATGGACTCAGAGAAAAGGATTTTACGGTGAGTAAAAAATCCTATTTACTCTTTCGTCCATGGACCGACACAGCTTCTCTATTGACAAAGTGGGACGTCCCAAAGCAGTGTCAGAGAAAAAACGAGGGGTGGTAACAGCATAAAAACAAACTTCACCCCAAAACACAAAACAGCACTCCTCCAACGGAGGAGTTGCAACTCTAAACAGCCGCCTGCAAAACCTTGCGGCCGAAAGAGGCATCCGAAGATGCACCTACATCAACTTTGTAGAATTTTGTGAAAGTGTGAGCGGACGACCAAGTCGCCGCTTTACATAGTTGGGAAACAGACGCTTGGTGTCGGAAAGCCCCAGAGGCACCTATTGCCCTGGTCGAATGCGCCGTGACAGGAAAGGGGGGCGCCTGACCCTTTAAGGCGTAAGCCTGGATTACTATCTGTCGGATCCACCTAGAGATGGTGGCCGATGAGACTGCTTGGCCCTTCTTGGGACCAGCCACCGAAACAAACAGTGAGTCTGACTTCCGGAACAGGGAAGTAGCAGATATGTATACTCTCAAAGCTCGGACAACGTCCAAGGAATGCAACGCCGACTCCTTAGGATTCGACGGCTGAGGACACAAGGATGGAAGTACAATGTCTTCGTTGAGATGAAAAGCCGAAACGACTTTCGGAAGAAAGGAAGGCTGCGGCCGCAGCACCACCTTATCCTTGTGGAAAATCAAAATAGGGAGCCTTGCAGGGCAAGGCTGCCAGCTCAGAGACTCGTCTAACTGACGTAACAGCCACCAAAAAGACCACCTTCTGAGAAAGTGTCAACAGGGGAATATCTCTAATATTCTCAAACGGTGCCTTCTGAAGCACCGAGAGGACCAGGTTCAAGTCCCACGGAGGTAACGGGGGGCGGACCGGAGGGGCCACATGTCGAACCCCCTGCACAAATGTACTCACGAGAGAGTGAGTCGCCAGGGGTCGCTGAAAAAAGACAGCCAGGGCAGATATCTGTCCCTTAATCGTACTTAGGGCAAGCCTTTGGTCTACCCCATGCTGTAAAAACAGCAGGATTCTGGAAACCAAATAGGTACGCGGATGCCATTTCATTTCCTCACACATGGAGATGTAGGCCCTCCAAGTGCGGTGATAGACCTTCCTAGAGGACGGTTTCCGAGCACTTCTCATAGTAGAAATTACTGAGTCTGACAGGCCCCGGTCTCTCAGTACCTGGTTCTCAACAGCCATGCCGTTAAAGCCAATGACTGTAAAGCAGGATGGAATATGGGACCTTGCGACAGCAGGTCCTTCCGTAGTGGTAGGCGCCAGGGGACGTCTGCTACCAGACGTACTAGATCGGCGTACCAAGGACGCTGAGGCCAATCTGGAGCGATTAGGATCATTGGAATTCCCTCTGCCTCCACTCTGCGGAGCAGAAGAGGAAGAAGCCTTAAGGGAGGGAAGGCATAGATTAGCCGATACTGGCCCCACGATGCTACCAACGCGTCCGTTGCGTCTGCCCATGGGTCTCTTGACCGGGCCACAAACCTCAATACCTTCCGATTGAGTCGGGAAGCCAGAAGATCTACGTCTGGTGTGCCCCATCTTTGGCAGAGGAGTTGGAACACCTCCGGGTGTAAGGACCATTCTCCCTGGTCCAGCATCTGGCGGCTCAGCTAGTCCGCCTGCCAGTTTTCCACACCCGGAATGTACACGGCCGACAGTGCCGGTACGCTCCTCTCTGCCCACTTCAGGATGCGAGCGATCTCCGATGCTGCAGCTGAGCTTCTTGTTCCTCCTTGATGATTGACATATGCCACTGCTGTGGCGTTGTCTGACTGGATCCTGACTGGACGCCCTTGCAGTCTCTGAGACCATTTGAAGAGGCACAGCTTGATCGCCCGGATCTCCAGGACATTGATCGGCAGGAGGGCTTCCTCTGGGGTCCAGCGACCTTGCGCCGACTGGACACCCCAGACTCCCCCCCAACCTGTAAGGCTGGCGTCCGTCGTGATCACTATCCAGTAAACCGGAAGAAATGACTTCCCGGCCATTAGAGCCGGTGCTGTCAGCCACCATACCAGGGATCTCCTGACTAGGTGGCTCACTCGGATTTGATAATCCAGAGATGAAGGGCATCTGTTCCATCTGGACAGAACTTCCCTCTGTAACACTCGAGTGTGGTATTGAGCATATGGGACCGCCTCGAAGGAGGCTACCATGAGGCCCAACACTCGCATGCAAAAACGGAGTGACGACCAATTCCTGGAAGTCAGCTGCCGTACTGCAGCCCGGAGGGTCTGCAACTTCTCCACAGGGAGGAATACCTTTGCCTCTGAGGAATCCAGAATCAACCCCAGGTACACTAGGCGTTGAGTGGGCACCAATACTGACTTTTGCGTGTTTAGTATCCAACCACAGTCTCGAAGAGTCTGACAGGTAATGGACACGCTTACCTCTAATTCTGAGCTTGAAGGGCCCTTCAGCAGAAGGTCGTCCAAGTAACCTGTGATAGCGATACCCCGCTGTCTTAGAAGTGCCAGAATCGGAGCGAGCACCTTGGTGAACGTCCTGGGTGCTGAGGCAAGGCCAAACGGGAGGGCCACAAACTGGTAGTGGTTCTTCCCGATAGCAAATCGCAGAAACCTCTGGTGTCTGGAGTATATGGGGACATGCAGGTATGCGTCCTTGATGTCCAAGGAGGCCAGAAAGTCCCCCGGATGGAGAGCCGTGACTACGGATCGAACCGACTCCATCCGAAATCTTTGTACCTTCACAAAGCAATTGAGGGCTCTGAGATCCAAGATTGGACGAACCCCCTCCTTCTTTGGCACAATGAACAGATTTGAGTAAAAACCCTGACCCCGTTCCTGTTCTGGAACTGGAATAACTACCCCGCGTTCCAGTAGACCCTGGACCGCCCCATACAGGGCCTCCCGACGGGTCGGTAGTAGCTGGAGATTGGAGGTGATGAATCTGTCTGGTGGACAAGAGAGAAATTCTATCTTGTAGCCTGAGGAGATTACTTCGCAAACCCACCTGTCGGAGACTAGAGCAGTCCACTGAGTCGCGAATTTGCGAAGACGTCCCCCCACCCGAGAGCTGGGTGGGGGCGGACCTTCATGTGGACGCAGATTTGTCCACAGGCTTGTTGGGTCTGCGGGACCAAGGACGCTTTTGTCCTTGGGCAGGCGCTTTATCGGCCTGGGGTCTTTTCCCTGTCGCCTTAAGAGGGCGAAAAAACCGCTTACGTGCAGTAAAGGAGGGCCCTTGCCCTTGGCGTGGTCCCCTACCCTTGCTAGTTTGGGGAAGCAAAGTGCTTTTACCTCCTGTAGCATCCTTGATGATGTCATCCAGAGAAGCCCCAAAAAGTCTGTCGCCCTTAAAAGGCAGATCCAATAGGGCTTTCTTGGAAGTCTGGTCCGCAGACCAGCCCTTTAGCCAGATCAGGCGGCGTATTGCTACTGCATAAACCGAAGCTCTTGACAGCAGGGGAATAGTATCCATGTCTGACTCGCAGACAAACTTAAGGCCCTGGACCAACTGGTCGGCCAAAGTTATCTCATTAGGAGGAGCATCTCGCTCCTTTAACCCCTGGAGTAGCAATTTTGCCCATTCAGTAAGTGTCTGAGACACTAGGGCCCCCGCCAATGCCGGGCGTACTGCTGAGCCTACCACTGAGTATAGGTAGCGAGCGAGTGCTTCAGCCTTCTTATCCACAGGGTCCTTGAAAACAGGAGCCCCTTCTACTGGAATAGTGGTGGCTCTATTAAGTCTGGACACCGAAGGGTCCACTATAGGGGGAGAGGTCCATATCTTCAGAAAACTCTCCTCAAAGGGGTACCGTACTGCAAACCTCTTTGGGGCTGTAAAGACCCTCAGTGGGTTCTCCCATTCCTTGTATAAGAGTTTGTCAAAATAAGACACACAAGGGAACACCTTAGCAGTGCGGGCAGGTTTATGAAACCCAAAGGGGACTGGAGTATCTGCTACTTCTTCAGTCCTTTCCAACTTTAGCGTATCCCGCACTGCAGTAATAAGGTCAGATACCAAAGCCGTCTCGCGTACTGACCTGGACTTGGAGTCCTCCTCACTGTCCGATCGGTCACGGTCTGCAGTCTCTGATGCATCAGAATCTGGGCCATGAGCCGTAGCTGGACCTGGTTCTGCATCAGAAATATCCCCAGAAGATTGCAGGGGACGGGGGCGTTTATTACCCCCTGTATTCCCGTGTGCTGCTTCCACCCTGGCAGCAAACGCCTCTAGGATTGCCGACATAGCGTCCATAGACACCTCAGGGACACCAGCTGCTAAATCTGGTGTTTCAGGGGAGAAGACATCTGGCTCAGATGCCATGCTGACCACACGCTGACACTCACAGGGCTCCAGGCAAGATATCAATAGGCCACCCTCCTGCGCTGCAGAGATGCTGGGTTACCCAGAGGACTCACCACCCTGGATAGGTACTGCTATGCTGCGCCTATGATGCTGTCCCCTTGCTGCTGTGTCAGTCTGCTTCTTTTATCAGCACTTCCTGTGTGAATTTTCGCGCCAGTGTAATGCACCCTAGAGGCCGGAGGCTCTCGCAAAATGGTTGCCAAAACCGTCTGTATGGAAGATAATGTGGGCTCTAAGAAAATGGCCGCCGACAGAAGATAGAGGTCAGGCAGCCATAGCCCACAAAAAAGATGGCCGCCGAACGGCAATATCTGCATACAGGGTGGACAAACATGGCCGCCGATCACCTGATAGGGGCCAGTGGGTGTGGCCGAACTACAGGAAGATGGCCGCCAGGCAGTTACAAGAGGCCAAACTTGGCATGGACCACCTCAAAATGGCCGCCGACAGCATGGAGACACAGAAACACAGGTAAGCAAAAATGACATTTCTTTTAAATGTTAGTTACAGCCAGCCCCGCTCCAGTGGGACCCCCTAGGTGACCCCCAGCACCCAGCAACCTTTAGCTAGAAGCCCAGGGAGGAGGGAAAGGCAGGGAGAGAGGGAAGAAAGGGGCCACAACCACTTACTTGATCTCTCCAGGAATGTCCAGCTAAATCACCCAGCCGAGGCAGGGGAGTTTTACTTACCTATCCTGCATGTATTCTGCTGGAAGACATTCCAAACAGATCATCGTCCGCGCACGGAAGGTGACTGTTGGCCAGGCATGCTGTGATTGGACCCAGAAGGGACGATCATATGTATGCCCTGGAGCATGACGCTCACCGGACAGGCTGCTGCGACTCGGCCGTAAGGTCAGCCAAAGCTGAGCGGTCCGATGCAAGCCTTGGAGCGTAAGCTCACCGGCCAGGCTGCTGCGACTCGGCCGTAAGGTCAGCCGAAGCTGAGCGGTCCGATGCAGGCCCTGGAGCGTAGGCTCACCGGCCACCCGTGGAGCGACGGGCATGTCGTGGAAAACCCAGCGCGTAGCTAGGGTCGGCACACGCTCGATGGCCGAAACTGGGGAGACTACAAGGATCGAGGATCCAGCCTGTCACCCAGTCGGCAGTTGATCGAAGATCGCAGGAAACAACAAATGTAGCAAAAAAATAAAAAATATATATATCTTTTTTCCCCGGACCAATGAGCCCGAAGGGAGCCATGTCCTACTCCTTGCTAGACAGAAAAAAACTGATCTGCGATGTGCAGACTGAGAGGGTATACCCAGAGGGTCCGCCCCCTGGGCGGTACTGTAGAAGGTGTGATGCAACACTTTTTACAAGTTTTTCTGCCTAGTCACTCCTAATTAACGGATAATACCCACTTTGTCAATAGAGAAGCTGTGTCGGTCCATGGACGAAAGAGTAACAGAGTTTTTCTCGACGTGATTCCTCTCAAGCCTGCCTTGCATACACACGTTCATGAAAAAAAACGCTCAAGCAAAGCGCGTTGACGTACAACACGTACGCCAACACGTACGACGGCACTATAAAGGGGAAGTTCCATTCGGATGGCGCCACCCTTTGGGCTGCTTTTGCTGATCTCGTGTTAGTAAAGTTTGGTGAGAGACGATTCGCGCTTTTCAGCCTCGTGCTTTTCAGTCCGTTACAGCGTGACGAATGTGCTATCTCCATTATGAACGCTAGTTTTACCAGAACGAGCGCTCCCATCTCATACTTGATTCTGAGCATGCGCATTTTTTTCCCCTTGGAAAAGCCTACACACGCCCGTTTTTCACGACGAGAAAAAGAATGATGGGAAAAACGACGAGGAAAAAATAGAGCAGGTTCTAATTTTTTTGCGGGCAGTTTTCTCATCAAGAAAACTGCTACAAGTTCCGGTTTTCACGACCAATCTAAAAAATGGCAGTTTTCTCGTCATGAAAAACGTTTGTGTGTACGCGGCATAACTCTCCCTCCATATCAGCTTATGCATGCACTGAGGTTGATAGGAAACAATGCATTGTGTGGGTGGCTTGTCTGTTTGCAGACATTCAGCATAGGTACCAGTTGCACTGTCTGACATACAGAACGTTAGTAATATGAGAGTTTTCATGGCAATCTACAATGTCCAGCTTGGGAAATATGAAAATGTAAATGAAAACGCAGTGTGGGGCTTCCATGGAGGAGCACCTACTGTACATACAGGGTTGTCTCAGGTAGGGTGTCCCCCATGTTCAGGTGGGAGATATTCACCTCTCCTTGGAGATTTACTGTCTGCCCTGCACTTCCCTCTCTCCAGAGATTCATAAATGAGTCTATAAAATATAAATTGTGATAAACATGTCATCATCTGAGCAGAAAAGAGGAAGCAGGTGAGGGGCACAAATCACGCCAGGCAGTCCAGTTCTGTGCGCAGTGTTTGATGTCCCGTCACCTTCTGATCACTGCGTTCCCACAATTGTCACTTATATCAGGGACGGGTGATGGAAGGACTCCGCTGTTCAGCTCTGCAGTCCCAGGACCTGGTAACAGGGTGAGGTGACGGCTCATCTTCAAGGCTTCGCTCTTATCTGGTTCTGTATTATATATACCGGCAACTGATCCCTTGTGGAAGAACAAATTAAAAACATAGAGGGATGTGCTTGTCAGGTACTTATTTCCTTCTACTTGTCCCGTACCAGCCCCATGTCCCCTTGTCCTGTCCTTGTCCTGTCTGTTCCTTGTCTGTGTACTATACTTGTTCTCTCTGTGTGTCCTGTCCATTCTTTGTCCTAGTCCTATCCATGTTCTGTCCTGTCTGTAGTCTATGCATGGTTTGTCCATATCTTATCCATGTTCTATCTATCTTCTCTTCATGTCTTTTCCATGTAATGTCTTTGTCCTATCTGTGCTTTGTCCAAGTCTTATCCATGTTCTGTCCATATACACTCTGTCACCCCCTCCCCACTCAGAGCACATGCTGTGCCCACTATGAAGGGCTCTCACCATCTCTGCACAGAGTTCCCAGGTCTCTACACCTGCTGTGCCCATTATGAGTGGTTCCCACCATCCCTGTGCTGAGTTCCCAGCTTTGGACATCTACTGTGCCCAATATGATAGACTCCCCCCATCCATGTGTGGAATTCCTGGGTTTCCACACCTGCTGTGCCCATTATGAGGCGCTCCCCTCATTCTTGTGCTGAGTTCCTGGGTCTCCACACCTGCTGTGCCCATTACCAGAAGCTCCCCCCATCCTTATGCTGAGTTCCTGGGTCTCCACACCCGCTGTGCCCATTACCAGGAGCTCCCCCATCCTTATGCTGAGTTCCTGGGTTTCCACACCTGCTGCGCCCATTACCAGGAGCTCCCCCATTCTTATGCTGAGTTCCTGGGTTTCCACACCTGCTGTGCCCAATATGAGGGGCTCCCCCCCATCCTTGTGGTTAGTTTGTGGGTTTCCACACCTGCTGTGCCCAATATGAGGGGCTCCCCCCATCCTTGTGCTTAGTTTGTGGGTTTTCACACCTGCTGTGCCCAATATGAGGGGCTCCCCCCCATCCTTGTGCTTAGTTTGTGGGTTTCCAAACCTGCTGTGCCCATTATGAGGGGCTTCCCTCATTCTTGTGCTGGGTTCCTGGGTCTTCACACCTGCTGTGCCAATAACCTAGATTTCCCTCCATCCTTGTGCTGAGTTCCTGGGTTTTCACACCTACTGTGCCCATAATGAGGGCTCCCAACTTCCTCGTGCTGAGTTCCTGGGTCTCCAAACCTGCTGTGCCCATTATGAAGGGCTTCCACCATCCTTTTGATGATTTCCTGCATTTCCACACCTGCTGTGCCCATTATGAGGGGCTCCCACCATCCTTGTACTGAGTTCCTAGGTTTCCATGCCTGCTGTGCCCAATATGAAGGGCTCCCACCATCACTGCGTTGAGTTTCCAGCTCTCCACACCAGCTGTGCCCAATATGAGGGCTTCCACAATCTCTTCGCTAAGTTCCCAGGTCTGCATGCCTGCCTTGCCCTTTATGAGGGTTCCCACCATCCCTGTGCTGAGTTCCTGGGACTGTACACCTGCTATGCCCATTATGAGGGACTCCCACCATCCCTGCTGGATGATTTGTTTTATTAACATATAGCAGGAGGAAGGGGGGCACATACAGCTCCAAGTCACTCTGAGAAAGGAATGTTTATGTTGTGCTGTTTTTATTTTGGAGAATATCCCAAACTCTACAAGATCAGATTCATATATATATATATATATATATATATATATATATATATATATATATATATATATATATATATATATATATGTATGTGTTACAATTTATAACATTTTCACATTAAAGGGTGAAAGGCAGTTTCTTTTTTAATGTGAATCATTCTTGCAGTAGTGATAAAGTTTTTGTTTTTTTTTACCATTTGGAATTGTCAGTATGGGTGACTCTGGCTTGCTGGGGCTCCTTAGAAAAGCTATATCGTCTATTATCCATCAATAATTATTAGCCTCCATTACTAAAAAGTATATTGACTTTGTTGTTAGCCCCGGGACAAACATTTTAGAAGCCCTGGAGTGTGCTGAGAATTACGGCAGCTAAACTATTGTTTATCTGTGGGGCTTTTTAGGGTTAAAGTTCTTGGGTCGGTATGTATTAAAGTCCTTATTATGACATCATCAGGGTAACTTCCTATTTCTGGAGCTTCGGAATGTTGTTCTCTTCATCTTAACCCTTCATGACCAGAGCTTATTGAACTCCACTCTAGAAGGCCAGATCCGATTTAGCAGCATCGGTATGCATTAGGTACTGTGACCATTACTCTATGACTAATTTCCCATCAAATTACTTTTGATATTTTTTTTATGGACATGTAAGGTTTTTTTCTGCAAACTATTTTTAATAAACATCCTGCTTGTGTTTTTTTATTATAAGCTGACAAAGGGAAACAGCGTTTAAAAAGGATTTTCCCCCTTAATGACCGGGCCATTTTTTGCGATACGGCACTGCGTCACTTTAACTGACAATTGCGCGGTCGTGCAACGTTTTACCCAAGCAAAATTGACGTCACTTTTTTCCCACAAATCAAGCTTTCTTTTGGTGGTATTTGATCCCCTCTGCGTTTTTTTTAGTTTTTGCACTATAAACAAAAAACAGCAACAATTTTGAAAAAAATAATAATTTTTTTTTACTCTTTGCTATAATAAATATCCCCCCCCCCCAAGAAAAAAAAAATGTCTTCATCAGTTTAGGCTAATATATATTCTTCTACATATTTTTGGTAAAATAAATCACAATAAGCGTATATTGATTGGTTTGCGCAAAAGTTATAGCGTCTACAATATAGGGGATAGATTTATAGCATTTTTATTACAATTTTTTTTTTTTTTTTTACTAGTAGCGGCGATCAGCAATTTTTATCGGGACTGCGACCGTGCAGCAGACAGATCAGACACTTTTGACACTTTTTTGGGACCATTGACATTTCTACAGTGATCAGTGCTATACAAATGCACTGATTACTGTGTAAATGTCACTCGCAGGGAAGGGGTTAACACTAGGGGGCAATAAAGGGGTTAAATGTGTTCCCTGCTAGGTGTTTCTAACTGTAGGGGGATGGAATTCACTGGAGGAGGAGGCAGATCGCTGTTCCTAATCTTTTTAGGAGCAGACGATCTGTCTCTCCTTCCCTGACAGAATCGGTATTTGTGTGTTTACACACACACGGATCCCCGTTCTGGCTCTCGTGCTCACGACCGCGGGTGGCTGACGGGCATGTAGCGCGCACATCTACTAAAGCCCTGTACACACGATCGGATTTCCTTTGGATTCAAATCCGATGGATTTTTCCATCGGAATTCCGATGAAGCTGACTTCCATCAGTCTTGCCTACACACCATCAGTCAAAAAATCCGACCGTCCCAAACGCCGTGACGTAAAACACTCCGACGAGCCGAGAAAAATGAAGTTCAATGCTTCTGAGCATGTGTCGACTTGATTCTGAACATGCGTGGGTTTTTTCTCCGATGGAATTTCACACAGACGATTGGAATTTGCTATCGTTTTTTTTTTCCATCGGATAAATTTAAAACTTGTTCTATTTTTTCTCACCGATGGAAAAAAGACCGATGGGGCCCATACACGATCAGTTTGTCCAATGAAAAAAGTCCATCGGACTGTTTTCATCTGTAAAACCGATCGTGTGTACAGGGAATAAGGCTCCTAAAGAAGCCGACGTACTGTACCTGTACGGCGGTTCGCGCAGGGCTGCCAACCTGCCGCAGTATATGTACGTGAGCCGGTCGGGAAATGGTTCAAAAATGCAATTTAAAAAAAAAATTCAGCACATAAAAACGAATTGTAATATTTTTATTTATTTATAAATGTTTTCAGAAATTCCATTTTTTTTACACACTGTGCTGCACTGTGACAGTTGTACCCTTTCTGGCTTTAGCTGTCACTGTGCTGTCTTTGTAAGGCTCATTGATAGCTTCATTGTAAACAAACACTATGATTGGCTTTGATACTGATCACATGAAACAGAACCCATACTGATTGGTTAAAATTTTGGACAAAGTGCTTGCTCCTCACACAGAAGGTTTCAATAGTCTTATTGTATAGCAGGTCATAGACAACAGGTGACCTACTGGTACTGGGTTTCTGGCTCCATTACCATTCTCTTACGAACCTGCAAAGATGGAATTATAAGGTCTCCAAAGGATAAGTTGTATTTAATGGTGCCAGTTCTGGGGTGTCATACGTATGCAGGCTTCACTAACGTGTCAGTCACTGGCCTGAAGCAAGCATCTAGCCAAAGTAAAAAGCATCCATCTATCACCCGGCCAATCCCCAGAAGATGTCCATTTGTGACGAAACGCGTAGGGTGGAGCCTCCGGCGGTGACGTCATTACGCATCCCTTCCCAGACCGAATCGTTTAGGAAGTAGAGAGAAGCAAATGGAGACACTGCAGCTTTTTTACCACTCATGATTTGACTGCTGTTCGCTGATACATCGCTCCTGTAAGTGCAATCTATTCATTTATTAAACAATCTTGAATCAACGTACTGCACTATGAGAGATTTTCTCTTTTATATTTTGAGTAACATCAGATAACTACCTGCTGTTCAGAACACCACTTAGGTCCCGGGGAGACCGTTAATTCCCTGAGCCGGGTGACACTGTATCGGCAGTCACGGCCTTCTGGTAAGCAGGTTACCTTTCACTTGGGTGTCGAGCTGATTGCACTTTATATTGTGTGAAGATTTGTGTCGCGCCTTTCTTCTTGCAACTTATCCTCACTGGTCTGGATGTTAACACTTTGTAGACTCATACGGATTTTAATTTGATTGGGACTCTGCCTTCGTTTTCTTTTTTTCAGTTTTTTTCTTTTCACCTGATCATTACATAAATAATTTTTTAATATTCATTATATATTTGTTCACCATTATGAGCGCTGCACTTTCTTTATGTATATATGCAACTGATAGGACTGTTCCAGAATAGCGATTTACAGGGGTGGAGTTCCTCCTAAGCTGTATATGAGAAGAGCTTAGCAGGATATCAGATTCCCTGCACTATTAATTGTCTCATGTCCATGCTGCTCGGCCTGAGAGCTTCTCCTGGGCGATTCCTGCTTTGAGATGTTATCACAGGTGAGAATTATATCCGCCATGAACAGGGGAAAGGCCCCAAAGGAAAAAGACAAATTTCCGACTTCAGAGTCTGCTCCATCCACATGGCAAATCGCAGAAAATGTTCAACTTCAGACAGCAGGATTGGAGGGAGGACGGCACCACCTGCTGGAGGTACAGGGACAATGGAAGCTGCAGAACTGTCCCAGGGATGTTGGGCAACTGGCGTTCCTTAAATCTTAAGCCTCGTACACACGGCCGGTTTTCTCCTCAAGAAACGACAAGAAAACTGCCGGGAGAGCTTTCTTGCCGAGAAAACCGTGCGTGTGTACGAGGCTTTCAGGTTTCTCGTCAGGAAAATTGGCCAGAAAATAGAGAGCAGGTTCTCTATTTTTCTCGTCGGCCTGTTTCCCGACGAGAAACCCGAGAGTGTGTACACTTACCTGTCGCCGTGGAAACCCGCGCATGCTCGAAATGACTTTGACGCATGCGCGGTAGCTTCCTAGGCATAGGTAGGGTGTAGCAAGATGGCGGCGACGGCATCGAATGTGACGAGCACACGCTCGTCGTAGTCAATGACGTCACCGCGTTCGTGCCATTCAAAAGAACGGCGGTTCTTTTGAATCGTACATGTGTACACACGGCCGGGACAAGATTCTTGTTCAAGAATCTCGTCAGGAAAAACAACGTGTTTTTTCCTGACGAGATTCTGGGCCGTGTCTACGAGGCTTTAAGCCCTGTACACACGATAGGTTTTACCGATGAAAACAGTTTGATGGACTGTTTTCATCGGACAAACCGATCGTGTATGGGCCCCATCTGTCTTTTTTCCATCAGTGTTTAAAAATAGAACATGTTTTAAATTTATCCGATGGTTAAAAAAAAGATATCAAATTAATATCATCTGTGGGGAACTCCATCGGGTAAAAGATCCACGCATGCTCAGAATCAAGTCGACGCATGCTCAGAAGCATTGAACTTCATTTTTCTCGGCTCATTGGAGTGTTTTACGTCACGGCGTTTGGGACGATCGGTTTTTTGACTGATGGTGTGTAGGCAAGACTGATTGAAGTCAGCTTCATCGGATTTCCGATGGAAAAAAACATCGGATTAGAATCCATAGGAAATCCGATCGTGTGTACAGGGCTTTAGAGTTTGTGTAAAGTGTTCATTCAAACCTTTAAGAAATAGCACTTCATCTATGGGTGGATATCATCAACATGTACTATTCATCAGCTTCTATCCACCTCTCAAGCCACTCCGTTAGGGAAATCTGTACAGAAAACTCCCAGGTCAACTTGGCAGATATGTCTTTATTTGTTTTGGAGAGTGCAACAAGAGGAGTGAGACATCGTTGTGGGGGATCAGTGTGTGATTGTCGTGTCTAGGATCAGATCTGGGTGAGCTATTTACCGTACCAAAAGGCACTGGCCTCCCGTGAGGTAATGTTTCCTGTTTAGACTGGATCGGACTGGCCATCTGCCTTTGATTCCAGATGCACCCGGACAGAAAGCCAACTGGCAATTACCCCCCTTTGATTGCAACCCAGCTTCTTCAGAGCTGCAGAAATTTGACAGCAGATGGGATCTGATAAAAGCAGAGGTCTCAGGTGTACGTCTTGTTTGGAAGCTGAACTCCAGGACAAGGTGTAACCTATCGTTCCATTCTATGAGAGTACCGATGTTGGAACATTTACACTAAAGCCCTGTACACACGATCAGATTTCCTATGGATTCTAATCCGATGGATTTTTCCATCGGAAATCCGATGAAGCTGACTTCCATCAGTCTTGCCTACACACCATCAGTCAAAAATCTGACCGTCCCAAACGCCGTGACGTAAAACACTCCGACAAGCCGAGAAAAATTAAGTTCAATGCTTCTGATCATGCGTCGACTTGATTCTGAGCATGCGTGGGTTTTTTCTCCAATGGAGTTCCACACAGACGATCGGAATTTGCTATCGTTTTTTTTTCCATCGGATAAATTTAAAACATGTTCTATTTTTTCTCACCAACCGATGGGGCCCATACACGATTGGTTTGTCCGATGAAAAAAGTCCATTGGACTGTTTTCATCGGTAAAACCGATCGTGTGTACAGGGCTTTAGCGGCCACTTTATTAGGTACACCTGTTCAGTTGCTTGGTAACACAAATTGCTAATCAGCCAATCACATGGCAGCAACTCAGTGTATTTAGGCATATAGATGTGGTGAAGACCACTTGCTGAAGTTCAAACTGAGCATCAGAATTGGTAAGAAAGGGGATTTAAGTGACTTTAAATGTGGCATGGTTGTTGGTGCCAGACAGGCTGGTCTGAGTATTTAAAAAATTATTGATCTACTGGGATTTTCACTCACAACTATCTGTAGGGTTTACAGAGAATGGTCCGAAAAAGAGAAAATATCCAGTGAGAGGCAGTTGTGTGGATGAAAATGCCTTGTTGATGTCAGAGGAGAGTGGGCAGACAGGTTTGAGATGATAGAAGGACACAGTAACTCAAATAACCACTCATTACAACCAAGGTATGCAGAATACCATCTCTGAATGCGCAACACATTGAGCCTTGAAGCAGATGGGCTACAGCAGCAGAAGACCACACCGGGAGCCACTCCTGTCAGCTAAGAACAGGAAACTGAGGCTACAATTCTCACAGACTCACCAAAATTGGACAATAGAAGATCAGAAAAATATTGCCTGGTCTGATGAGTCTCAATTTCAGCTGCGACATTCAGATGATTGGGTCAGAATTTGCTGTAACAACATGAAAGCATGGATCCATCCTGCCTTGTATCAACAGTTCAGGCTGGTGGTGTAATGGTGTGGGGGATATTTTCTTGGCAATTTAGTACCAATTGAGCATTATTTAACCACCTCAATACCAGGCCTATTCTGGCACTTCTCTCCTTCATGTAAAACTCATTTTTTTGCTAGAAAATTACTCAGAACCCCCAAACATTATATATATATTTTTTAGCAGACACTCTAAACATCCCTTGTAATAGGAATCTATTGTGACAGGTCCTCTTTATGGAGAGATGCGGGGTCAATAAGACCCCACATCTCCCCTCCAGGCTGGAAAGCATGAGATCGGGGAAAATAATTCACAGATCTCATGCCGACAGTCGCGATTGCCGCTTTGTTTACTTCCGGGTACCCGGGCGTGACGTCATAACGTCGCACCCAGGCCTCCGACGGGCATAGAGATGACCGGTGACCATTTGGTCACCGGTCATCTCTATCCTCGTCATCTGGCGCCGGCCGATTCGTTCTCCGGGCCCCCGATGGCACGGGAGAGCCTGGAGAAGCACCGGATGGTGGCGGGAGGGGGGGGGGGACGTCCCATCCTGTCGCCTATAAGAACGATCAAGCGGCGGAACTGCTGCTATGATCATTCTTATGGTGCGCAGAATCGTCGGCTGAAAAGAAGGATATCTGAATGATGCCTGTAGCTGCAGGCATCATTCAGATATCCCCCCCTAAATACCAGGACGTCATATGACGGTGTGCGGTATTGAGGTGGTTAAATGCCACGGCCTACCTGAGTGTTGTTGCTGACCATGTCCATGACCATGACAATGAGCTCACTGTTCTCCAATGGCCTCCACATTTACCAGATCTCAATCCAATAAAGCACCTTTCGAATGTGTTGGAACGGGAGATTCGCATCATTGATGTGCATCCGACAAATCTGCAACTGCGTGATGCTATCATGTCAATATGGACCAAAATCTCGGAGGAATTTTTCCAACAATTAGGCCCCTTTCACACTGAGGCGTTGCAATAACGCGCTAAAAATGATTAGCGTTATTACCGCGTTTTTACCGCATTAGCGCTAAAAATAGCACTAACGCCTATGCGTTTTTACCACGTTTTTACCGCGTTTTTGCGGTAAAAAGGATTATTTGGTATCCCACAATCCTCCACTCTACTGCGGTCATGTGACCTTCCCACAGCTTCTGGGCGTTTTTACTGCGTTTTTCCAGCGGTACTCATTAATTTCAATGGGGATAGGCGTTTTTACAGCGCTATTTTATGCTCCCCAAAGATGCTCCAAAAAAGCTGTTTGCAGGAGTTTTTCCAACGCACAACTAGCACAACGCCTCAGTGTGAAAGCCCTCAGAGCTTTCACATTGAGAATGCTGGGGCAGGATTATTTCAGGTGTTTTTACAGCGCTATTTTTAGCGCTAAAACGCCTGAAAAACGCCTCAGTGTGAAAGGGGCCTTAAAGTGGTTGTAAACCCACTTATGCAACTTGCACCTACAGGTAAGCCTAGATTAAGGCCCCTTTCACACTGAGGTGTTTTTACTGCGTTTTCACGGTAAAAATAGCGCTGTCAAAATGCCTGAAATAATCCTGCCCCATCATTCTCAATGTGAAAGCCCTGAGGGCTTTCACACTGAGGCGTTTTGCTGGCTGTGCGTTGGAAAAAATCCTGCAAACAGCTTCTTTGGAGCATCTTTAGGCCCCTTTCACACTGACACGTTTTTCAGGCAGTTTAGCGCTAAAAATAGCGCTGCTATACCGCCTTAAAAAATCGTGCCCTGCAGTCTTCAATGTGAAAGCCCGAAGGCTTTCACACTGAAGCGGTGCGCTAGCAGAACTGCTCCAAAAGTCCTGCTAGCCGCATCTTTGTAGCGGTGAAGGAGCGGTGTGTTCACCGCTCCTTTACCGCTGCTGCCCATTGAAAGCAATGGGAAACCGCAGTAATACCGCGGGCAATGCGCCTCTGTAGAGGCGCATTGCGGGCGGTATCAACCCTTTTTCGGCCGCTAGCGGGGGTTAAAACCACCCCGCTATTGGCCGATATTGCGGTAAAAACGACAGTATAGCGGCGCTAAAAATAGCGCCGCTATACCGTCAGCGCACCTCCCTGCCCCAGTGTGAAAGGGGCCTTAGGGCACTAAAAATAACGCTGTAAAAACGCCTATCTCTATTGAAATGAATGAGTAAACGCGGTAAAAACGATGTAAACACGCGGTAAAATGCAGTAAAACACATAGGCGTTAGCGCTATTTTACAGCGAACGCGGTAAAAACGCATAGTCGTTAGCGCTATTTTTACCGCGAACGCGATAAAATCGCGGTAAAAAATGCCATCACTTTTTAGCGTTTTTTCAATGCCTCAGTGTGAAAGTAGCCTAAGGCTTACCTGTAGGTGCAAGAAATATCTCCTAAACCTACACGGTTTAGGAGCTATTTGCAAAAAATGACATGCAGCGGTGTCTACGGCGCATGCGCGCCGTAGACAACGACGCATTCACAGGGTTAATCCCATTCACAAATCCGGCTTAGCCGGATTTTACGGCTCCCGCACACATGTGCGAAGTGACGTCTTCGCCGCTCCGGCCAATCACAGCACCGGAGCGGCGCTGTGATTGGCTGGAGCGGCGAAACCTGGAAGTAACCTTCCGGGTTTCGCTGCAGCGATGGCTGCGGCTGGAGAGGGAGACGAGGACGGCTTCGGGGGCCCTGATCTAAGGAAAGTGATGCATAATGAGCTAGTATGCTAGTCATACTAGCTCATTATGGCTTTGTCTTGCAGGTGGGAATTAAAAAAAACATTTTTTTTCCAGGGTTTACAACCACTTTAAAGCAGTTCTGAAGGCAAAAGGGGTCCAACTAGCAAGGTGTACCTAATAAAGTGGCCGGTGAGTGTATATCTATGAAAGTACCAGCACAAGAACATTTATCTCTATAAGAGTACTTGGGAGAGCACAATAGACTTAAGCCTCATACACACGGTCGGACTTCCATCGAACTTTTCTGTGTTTTTTTGTCAGAACGGAGTTGGTCGGGAACACCCATAGCATACACACGCTCGGACTTTTCTGCAAACTTTCCCAAAACTTTTTGCAACATCATGTGGTTTTTCTGCTCTTTTCTGCTCTTTACCGCCACCCTTAGGTCAACTTCTGCTATTGTTGGTTGATTTTAACATTTAGTTGTTTTGTCCATCGGACAAAAGTCCGATGGTTTTCTGTACACACGGTCGGACTTTGCTCCATCGGACTTTTGTTGAGCAAAAGTTTGTCCGTTTGCAGACCCAACTTTTGTCTGATAAAAACAAGAAAAAAGCAAAAAAAAGTTTGTCCGATGGAGCGTACACACGGTCGGATTGTTGGTCCAACTTGCTCAAAATGAAGTTTGTTGGCCAAAAGTCCGACCGTGTGTACGGGGCTTTAGTGGGATGAAGATGGCGGTGGGTCTGCAGGACATCAGATGATTCTATAGAACTCAGATAAAGTCTCTCTCTCAATCGTCAGACTGGAATTCGTCTCCCTATTTTTCTTGTCTCTGGCACCAATGTTGCTCTCACAGTCGCAGTGCAGACCGCACCATTGGGAATTCACACGCTGAACTGTGGCCAAATGGCTGAGCTCCAGGCCCGGCAATATTTGTACAGCAGGGAGATAGATTGGCGCGGCTGTCTGTGTGATGATCTGCAGTGCGGACAGAGCTGACACTTCTCAGCGTTTGGTGGTCGTGGGAACAGATCAGCCCCCCCCCCCACAGTGAAATGTACGCACAGACACTATTGGGGGTGATTACAGGGGGCACAGTGTGAAATTACAAGTGAGTTGTTCTGCAATGTGATGGAGATCTATTGGTAGATTGCTATCATTTCTGACAGTTTCCATGTACATAGCTACTGTCCCTAGGATAAAAAAAGACAAAAAATACAATTAAAAACCTTGCTGTTTCCTCAGAGCCCTTATAAAGAATGCCCCAATCTACTTCAAGAGGAAGAAAATTCTTTCCTGATCCCCAAAATCAGTTGGGTGTTCCTTTGATTAGGCTTTCTCAACTTTGGTTCTGTAGAACCCTAGGTAGGGTTGCCACCTTTTCTTCAAGTCAAACCCGAACACTTTCGCGGCGCACAGCAATTATTTTTTTTAAACATATATTTTGCTAATAAATAACATTTCTAATCATATGAAGTTAATAAAAAGAGTCCCTCTTTACATCAGAGTCCACAGAGTTCCCCTTTTACATCTGAACTTGCAGAGTTCCCTTACACTGTAAGGGGGGACTCTGCAGACTCTGATGTAAGGGAGAACTCTGGGGACTCTAACATAAGGGATGCTCTGGGAACCCTGATTTAAGAGGGAACACTGAGAACTGTGATGCACGGAGAGGACTCTGATGTAAGGGGGAACACCGTGGCCTCTAGTGTAAAGGGGAATTCTGATGTAAGGGGTGCTCTGAGAGCCCTGATTTACCTTAGCGTACTCACTCAGAGGCAGGAGAGAGAAGGGGTGGCAGTCAGCACCTCCCATCCAGATGTATCTGAGGCTGCTGGACTTCAAATTTCTGGCCCCCACTTTCGTTTTCTGAGGCACAGCCCTGGGGATTGGAGTGTGGGCAGACACCGAGAAGTAGGGGCCGGAGGAAGAGGAGCACATCGAGCCCTCTCTCCTCTCCTGTCTGTGTGTGTATTTAGGGGGGGATTGTTAGTGTTGGCTTTGGGTAGCATGAAAGAGAGTGTAACAGACACTCTCAGCTTAGACACCTGCAGCTGGAAGCCATAGTCCAGTCTGAATAATGTGTCTGGGTTTCAGGCAATCTGAAACCCGGATGCATTATTCCAAACTCGAACTGTCCGGGTGAATCCCGGACAGGTGGCAACCCTAACCCTAGGGTTCCTCCAGAGGTTGCTAGGGGTTCTTTGAGCACTAAGTGATTTCTGCCTCTCAGATGAGTAACCACTGACAATATTGATCTTTCTCTTACCATCCATGGACTGACACGGTGTTTCTTTACACTTTACACGTGGGTTATGTCCCTGCTTGCAGGAGAAGACCTAGGCAGAATGTGAAATGTTATACATACATTCTAAAAGCCAGAGCTGAACAGCCCCACCCAGGGGGCGGTCCCTCCGGACATAACCCTCCCACTACAGTCAGCAGACTTCAGTTTTTTTCTGCCTAGCAGAAGGAGAAGACGTGGCTCTCTCAGGAGCCAGTCTCCTGACCTATTTTTATTCCTTTTCTGGAATTCTTTTTTATTTTATTTTTGAGAATTTTCTATCAACTGTCGGCTGGGTAACAGGTTGGGTACAAGATATCCTCGTAGTCTTCCCTGTCCGACCATCGAGCGTGCTGATCCTCGCCTTGTGTGCGTGAGACTCAGTTCACGACAGGCCCCATGACTCCAGGGGTGGCCGGGTTTGCTTTCATGCTCCCACGGTCCTCTCAAGACTGAACAGTTCCTGACTGACTATATCTTTCGCTGTGGACCGGGCCGACAGCTACTCAGTACTGCACTGTGATAGTCCTGTCAGAAACACACCAGTGGGTCCCTCAGGGGACGGGTAAGTAGTCTCTCCTTCCTGCAGGTGAGTACAAAAGGCTGTGTGTTTCTCTGTGGGGGATTTTCCCTGTCTCCCCCTGTATTTCATTGTCACTCTCTGTCACCATTGCTGGCGCTGTGCTGTGTGGGGTGCCTGGGGGTCACACTGTTATTGGAGGGGCTAATGCTGGTCTGCAGATATGCTTGGGGCCTTTTTTGTGTATTTTGGGGCCTGAGCGCCGAGTGGCGCTGTGTGTGTGCTGTTTTTTTTCACTTTTGCTGAGTCATGGCGGCCATCTTGCCGCGGATCGCCTCAGTGAAGTGCGGCGGCCATTTTCTTGTAGCCCGCGCGCTCTTCAGCACTAGTTTTGGCCTCTAACGCTGCTGTAACAGCGCAAATCTCCTCACAATCTCCTCACAGCTCACCAGCGCTGACACAGCGCGGTACAGACAGCGGAACTGAGCGGTCCCTGGTCCGGTTTGGTGAGTCCCCTGGGCGCCCCCTCCTCAGTCAGCACAGCCTGTGGGTGGACTTTTTATCTGAGGAGTCTCAGAGGGGGGCAATATGGAGTCTCTGTCACCAGCTTCCCCTAAATGTCAGTGGACAACAGGCAGTGCTTCAGCACCTGCGGTCCCTAGGGACCAGTTGTGGGCAGTCCTGGAATCATTTCTGACCAGGATGGGAGCTGTGTGCAAGCGCAAGGGAGCAAAAAAGCGCCCTCCCCCACTTTACTTCATGAGGGCAGTGCGCTGATTCAGATATGGGCCTAGCCACTACCGCTCAGGACCCTAGTTCTGAATGTATTGGATGGTTTTGAACAGGACGTTCCTTATGAGGAAAACTCCAGTTCTGAGTCAGTAAATGACAGGGCGCTTGTTAGTGTACTCATGACTGCGGTGAGGGACACTCTCAAGCTAAAATGCTGCGGATGCAGAACCTCAGGCGGATACAGTCTCCTTTGGTTCTTTTAAGGCCAGGCCTTCTAAAGAGGTTTTTCCATATGTAACTTTCTTTGACCAGCTCACTGATAAGGTCTGGGAAAAGCCGCAGAAGGATTTTTTTTATGGTCCCGCGGCGTTTGTCTATCAGATACCCCTTGAAGATGCCCTACTTAAAAAGTGGGCTTCTCCCCCAGGGTCGACCCTCCAGTCGCCCGGTTGAACAAGGCCATCACTCTCCCGATGGAGGGGACTCCTGCATTTGAGGACCCCACTGACAGGAAGTCAGAAGTGGTGAGCAGAGCCATGTTTGCCTTGTTGGGATCCGCCCTACGGCCTGTGGTAGCGGCGACCCTTGTGTCTTAAACACTTACAGGTTGGGCAAAAATGTTGCACCTAGCTGTACAGGAGCATAATCTTCCTCCAGACACAGTTGCTTTGGCCCACCAACTGGTTCAGGGCCTGGTTTATGTGTGCGACGCCACGTTGGACGCGGCCCCTTTAATATCCAGGGCCTCTGTCTCGGCGGTGGTATTGCGTCGTCTTATCTGGTTGAAGTGCTGGTCTGCTGACCTAGCCTTAGGAAGCTCCTGACGGATCTACCATTTAAAGGTGGTAGACCTTTCGGTGCTGCTCTGGATGACATCGTCATGGATGTCATGGGAGGTAAAAGCACTCTTCTTCCTTAGACTAGCAAGGGTGAGGAGGCCCGCCGCAAACAGGGGCCTTCCTTTCCAGCAAAACGGGGTTTTTTCGTCAGTCAGTCCACGGGTAGGCCCTCTCAGACTGACGGCAGTGCGGCTGGTGGGCACCATTGTGAAGTCTTGCCTCCGCCCGACTCTGGGGTGGAGGGACGACTTCGCAGGTCACGAATCGGTGGTCCTCCCGGATCGGAATGCAGGATAGTATTCCGATCCTGGCCCCCAGACAGATTCTTTCCCTCAAATCTTCCTCTCCTTCCTACCTGTCGGGCAGCCCTCTTGGGGGCTGTACAGGATTTGATCAGGTCCGGAGTGATTGTGCCGGTTCCGTCACAGGAGAGTTTTCAGGGATTCTACTTGAATCTGTTTGTCGTCCCAAAAATAGGACGTAGTTCGACCTATCCTGGACCTCAAGGCCCTGAATGCCTTCGAGAAGGTGCAGAAATTCCGCATGGAATCCATTCGCACGGTGATCGCTACACTCCACCAAAGGGATTTTCTTCTGGCGTCCTTGGACTTCAAGGACGCCTACTTGCATGTTCCGATCTGCGCAAGTCACCAGAAGTTTCTGCGCTTGCGATCAGCGAAGTCCACTATCGAATGTGGCTCTTCCTTTCGCCCTAGCCTCGGCACCAAGGGTGTTCACCAAGGTGCTTTCTCCGGTTCTAGCCTTCTGTTACAGCAAGGTATTGCTGTCATGGTCTATCTGGACGATCTTCTGCTAAGAGCAGAAAGTGGATCAGACTTAGAGGAAAGGTGACTATCGTCAATTAGACCCTCAGGGACTCGGGTGGTTCCTGAACATTCAGGAGTCATTCCTGGTCCCGACTCAGTGTCTGGAGTATCTAGTTCTGATTCTGGACTCCTTGGAGGCAAAGGTATCCTACCTCTGGAGAAGTTGCTGACACTTCAGTCTGCGGTGCCGGTGCTGACATCCCAAAAAATGGTTGTCAATCCGTTTTTTGCATGAGAGTCCCGAGACTCGTGGTGGCCTCCTTCGCGGCTGTTCCGTATGCCCAATCACACACCAGGGCATTGCAGAGGGCAGGAAGCTCCTGTCCCTGCGGTTAGTGAACCGGACTGGCATGCAGAACCTCACAGGTTCGATCCCACATGGAGCAACCGCTAAATAACATTGCAGAAGGAGATCTTGTCCACCTGGGACAAATCCCCGTTGTTCTTGGATCTTCAGATCCAGGTGATTCACCTGGTCAGGGCGCCCCTGACATGGTGGTTGAGATCCTCGGCTCTTCGGTCCGGAAAGTCGTTCCCCTCCCATCCAATGGACGGTACTCACGACGGACACCAGCCTGACGGGCTGGGGTGGAGTCTGGGGAGTCCTGTTGGCACAGGCCTTGGACTCCGGACAAGCCCGTTTACCAATCACTGTTCTGGAAATACGGGCCATCGGACTGTGTCTCTCCTCAGGTCGGAGAGAGTACGGGGTCGCTCGATCAGGAGCCAGTCAGACACCGCGTATGTAAACCATCAAGGGGGAACTCGGAGCTCAGCTGCGGCTTCCGAGGTAGTCCGTATCCTGAAGAGGGCCGGAAGAAACGTGCCGGCTCTGTAGGCCATTTTACATTCTGGGCATAGACAATGGGCAGGCGGACTATCTGAGTCGCCAATCGCCAGACACCGGACCAAGAAGAGTGGTCCTTGCATATTTCAACTCCTTTACCGACGGTGGGGCACGCCGGATGTGGACCTGATGGCCTTTCGACACAATCGCAAGGGTCGAGGTTGTGGCCAGATCCAGGGATCCTTGGGCGATGCCTCGGATGCGTTGGTGGCCCCATAGGGTCCTTATCGCCTGATATAAACTCCGGCAATCCTAATTGTTCCGGATTGGCCTCAGCATCACTGGTACGCTGATCTGGCACGTCTCGTCGCGGACGTTCCCTGGCGGTTGCCGATGAGGGAGGACCTTCAGTCTCAAGGTCCTAGGTTTCATCCGGCTTACAGTCTCTGGCTTTGGCTTTAACGGCAGGGCTGTTAAAAGCCAGGTGTTGAGGGACCGAGGTCTCTCGGACTCGGTCATTTTGACCATGTTAAGGACATGGAAGTCTTCCTCCAGGCAGATCTATCACCGTGCATGGAAAGCTTATATCGCCATGTGTGAAGCGCTGGACTGGCGTCCTCGGACGTATTCCGTCCCCAGAATCCTGCGTCCTCTGCAGTGTGGAGTGACCCAAAAGCTTGCTTTGAGTACCATAAAGGATCAGATTTCGGCCTTGGCCGTCTTCTTTCAGTGACCTCTAGCGGGTCATTTTTCTTGGTTAGCACCTTGTGTTGGGGGTTCGCCATGTGCTCCCTCCTGTCAAGCCTCCTCTCCCACCGTGGGATCTGAATTTGGTGCTCTCGGTCCTCCAGGAACCTCCTTTTGGGAATATCCGGGATATTCCCCTCTTGTCTTGTCTCAGAAGGTGGCCTTTTTAGTGGCAATCACTTCTGTTTGACGAGTGTCTGAGTTGGCGGCTTTGTCCTGCAAGTCGCCATATTTGGTCATCCATAAGGATAAGGCGGTGTTGCATCCGCGACCTTCCTTTTTTGCCAAAGGTGGTGTCGTCCTTTCAACTACATGAGGACATTGCCCTCCCGTCCTTGTGTCCTCACCCATCGCATCCCAGAGAGTTTGCGCTGCACATATTGGAGGTGGTACGAGCCTTACGGGTGTACCTGTCTGCTACTGCTTCTATTCGGAAGTCCGACTCACTGTTTGTGACTGTCTCTGGTCCATAACAGGGCCAAGCGGTTTCATCTGCCATCATTTTTAGGGGACTCAGACAAACCGTCATCAAAGCCTATGCTCTCAAAGGGCGGGCGCCTCCCTTTCCGGTTACGGCGCATTCCACCAGGGCAATTGGTGCTTCCTGGGTTTCCCAACATCAAGCGTCGGTTGCACAAGTGTGCAAGGCGACGACCTGGTCGTCTGTTCATGCCTTTTAAGTTTTTTATAAGGTTAATGTGGCTGCATCTTCGGATGCTTCCTTCGGCCGCAGGGTGCTGCAGGCCGCTGTTTAAAGTTGCGACTCCTCCGTTGAGGAGCTCTGCCTTATTGGAGTGAAGTTTTGGTTTTTCCATTTATACTGCTCCCACCCCTCTTGACACTGCTTTGGGACATCCCACGTGTAAAGTGTAAAGAGACACCGTGTCAGTCCATGGATGGTAAGAGAAAATAGGATTTTTTGTACTCACCGTAAAATCCTTTTCTCTGACATCCATGGACTGACACGGCACCCACCCTTCCTTTTAAGTTTGTACTGCTTTGTTACGAACTGAAGTCTGCTGACTGTAGTGGGAGGGTTATGTCCGGAGGGACCGCCCCCTGGGTGGGGCTGTTCAGCTCTGGCTTTTAGAATGTATGTATAACATTTCACATTCTGCCTAGGTCTTCTCCTGCAAGCAGGGACATAACCCACGTGTAAAGTGTAAAGAGACACCGTGTCAGTCCATGGATGTCAGAGAAAAGGATTTTACGGTGAGTACAAAAAATCCTATTTTTTTAGCTATCTGTAAGGAGCATTCTTCCCACTGACCATTAAACTAATGCACTATGAGCTGTAAATATATATTAGCAAGGGTTCCCTGAAGCACAAAAGTTATATCAATGGTTCCTCCACGTTAAAAAGGTTGAGAAAGGCTGCCCTAGATCAACAGTCTACAATGTTACGCATAAATATTAATAGCCACCTATATTTTGTGTATTTGGAAACACATCAAGTTTATTTTTATTGCAATCTAGAACTACTCAGGTCTGAATCAGTTTTGCTGATATGCAAATAATCTGTTCTTGTAAGCCACACCCAATATTTGAGAGCTGAAGAGATCTCTACCAACGAGTTTTATCTGCAGCCCCCAGAACTTTTCCCACAATGCAAAACTAAGTCCTACCACAGCAAAGAACTCCTTCCACAGCACAGAACTCTTCCCACAACTCCTCCCACAGCACAGAACTTTTCCAACAAGGCAAAACTCCTGCCACAGCACGAAACCCCTCCCACAGTATTACGGTTGCCACCTTTTCAAGTCAAATCCCTTTAGAGGAGCACAGCAAATGGGAGAACACAGGAGCCTGGGGTCAGCAGAAGGAAGAGGAAGCTGGACAGGAAGGGCAGTGGAGGCAGTTTTTACTAGTACAGAGCCCCTGTATTTTACTCCTGCAGCAGCTGAAAGCCAGCAGGAGGGAGAGGAGGAGAAGCCGACATTCAGCTGCTGCAGAAATAAAATACAGCCAAACAGTTCTAAAAATGTGTGACAGGGAGGCTAGACAGGCAGCCTGAAGCTATGCCCCCGATCCTGTCTGAATAATGTGTCGGGGTTTCAGACCAATACCACCAACATCCTCTGCCAGGGATACGTGAGGATGAAAAGCCAGAAAATGGGGGTGAGGGGAGGGGGAAGGGAGGGGAACCACCGATCCTTGATTGGACAATTAAAGTTAATATTCACACAGTATTATAGTGAGGATCCCATTCACAAGGCCTCATTTACACATCCTATAAGGTCTGGACAGCAGATCCCTGCAACAAGAATCAGTGGATTCTTACAGCTGGAATCAATCATGGGTGGCTGCAAACAGCTGCAGCTGGGAAACCTGTACAAAGCAATGACAGGCTGTCTGCTGCTGCTCATATTTATATAAACATTCAGTGGTTACCTGGGGCTAGGGTTGGATAACCAGCTCTGGACGCAATCTACCTGTGTCCAGTGCCGATCATCCTAGCCATAGGTAATCACTAGATGTGCTCATACATGTGAACAGCTGCTATGTCATTCAGCCTGTTATTGCTTTGTACAGGCTTCCCAGCTGTCTGCTACCACCTGTAATTCCAGCCACAAGAGTCTGCCTCTTCTTTCCACAGGAATCAGTTCTCCGGAATTTATAGGACATGTCAATGAAGCCGAAGTGCTCCATTACGGTGCGTTAATAGACACATTAGCGTGTATTGATTAGGCTGTCTATTCATTATGAATGGACTGCCGATGCACCACAACGGATGGAAAAAGTGCATGACCCTTTTTAAACAAAGCAGGGCATGACAATGCATGGTATATTTGTTTTTGTAGTGCATTCTGTGTTGCACTCTGTGCAATAGGGTGCCATTCACAGTGAATGGCACTGCATCGCACCACAGGTGCATTGGCATTGCAACAAGTGCAAATGAGCCCTTAGTAAATCAGCTTTGATGAGTTTATAAAATTACTTATTTCCTTATAATACTTTTTTTTTCTTTTAAGTGTTTTAGGTATCTTTAATTCTGGACAAAATATTTATTATAGTACATTTTACTAAACCTATTTTTTTTTTTTTGTGTGTTGGTGCTGATTTTTTTTTAATGAGGTTTCCATAATTATGTCCAAGGGTTTGTTTGCTGTCGAGTGAATCTTTCTGGGTCTGTTCCTTGATACATAAAAGAGTTGAATAGAATCACACAATATATGAGAAAAATAATGAAAGGTGGGGGGGTTTGATTTAGTGATGTATAATTTTAATTTGTTGTGTTTCTCCAGTCTTCAGGTACCACCATCACTGTAGATATCGCTGTTATGGGCGAAGCTCATGGTCTCATCACGGACCTCTTAGCTGAACCGTCATTACCGCCGCACGTGTGCACTTCCCTGAGGGCAGTCAGCAACCTCCTGAGCACCCAGCTCAACTTCCAGCCCATTCACAAGGCCAGGGTAAACCCCCTTGTCACCTTCAGTGAAAACTCTACATGTTCCGACTCCGAGGAGGGCTCTGAGAAGGGGGAGAAGATGACTATACCAAAGGTCAGAACTGATACCATGCATACATTATATATATTTGCTAACAATGTTGTTCTGCAGGATAACCTAATTCAAATTACATTTTTGTTTCATGCAGCTTTAAATGGTCAATATAATGTAAAAATAAAATAAAAATGACCTTCCTTCAACTATGGCAATAGTAAACAAAATTTACCAGACTTCTTATCCCCCTACTCATATAATTAAGCCATGAAGTCATATTACCAACTTCCTTTCATATCCCAGTCGCAACATCACTGTGAATTTATTGCAACACTGGGAATGATCATGTTAAGCCCTGTACACATGATCGGATTTCCTATGGTTTTTAAACTGATGGATTTTTCCATCGGAAAACCGATGAAGCTGACTTCCATCAGTATTGCCTACACACCATCAGTCAAAAACCGACAGTTCCAAACGCGGTGACGTAAAACACTCCGATGAGCCGAGAAAAATCAAGTTCAATGCTTCTGAGCATGCGTCGACTTGCTTCTGAGCATGCGTGGGTTTTTTAACCGATGGACTTGCCCATAGACGATCGGAATTTGCTATCGGTTTTTTATCCATCGGAAAAATTTAAAACATGTTCTATTTTTTGACACCGATGGAAAAAAGACCGATGGGGCCCATACACGATCGGTTTGTCCGATGAAAAAAATCCATCGGACTGTTTTGATCGGTAAAACCGATCGTGTGTACACGGCTTAATTGTAGTAGCCCTGCCATTCTCAACCAGGATTCCATGGAACCCTAGGGTTTCTCCAGTGATTGATTGGGTTTCCTTGAGCTGTGGTTGATTGACTAACCCTTTGATGGAGCCTGCAAAGTTCCAGGACCAACACCACTTGCCCCAGGCAGAGGCAAGACACCAATGATCTTTAGTGTTGACCTTCTGACCACCAATGTAAGAGGCATTTTTCCCCCCAATTAAATGGTTTTAGCAGGGGTTCCCCAAGACCTACGGTCAAAAGGTGGAGAAAGGCTGTTCTAGCCATTTCTCTAAAGGTAACATTTCTGGGGGGTGATTCTCCATATGAAGCCATTGCTCATAACAACCACTAAGACCGTTTGTTTCATCTCATGGAGAATAAAGTCATGATTGGTTGCTTATGGGTAACAGCCCCACATTAGCTAATTGTTTGATTGAAATTAACAATTTGTATCTAAATAATTCATGTGAAATACTACTCTTGTTATGTCCCCCCACATGTCTGTAGAGGTTACGGAGAAGTCTTCCAACGGGACTATTACGCAGAGTGTCTTCAACCTGGACCACAACCACCTCCGCCACCGGATTACCGACCCTGGAACCCGCGCCAGTAAGGCGAGACCGCAGTGGTAGTATTAAGCCCACTGACACAACATCCTCAAGGTAACTGAATTAAACTGCTGTATGCGTGGAATGAAAACTGATAATCGAGCAGAAGGACTATTTGGACTCGCCTTTATGTACCCTCCAATGTTTATTCTGAGGGATGGCTGGGTATAGACAATGTGTAAAATTGGTGGGTGGAGGAGGGATCACATTTTATACAAGTTGTGCTATGAGTAGGGAGCTCCATGGGTACAACACCTGAAGATGTAAATGGCTCCCTCTGTATGTATGACCTTTGTACGATTCCTCTGTAGTCTGATGGATATAACTTAGAACATTTTGGAGGTTGTTGTTGTTATGTTGCTAATGATCTGATCATCCCTCACCAGCGGCAGTTCCGACTCATGGAACAACAACCTTCTTGGAAACATTAGTAAGAGCCGCTCCTTCTCCACCCCATTCGTCCTGTCTAATGTCAATCACCTGAATTCCAAAAGAAGGCAAGGTAAGACCCTTAAATACTACTCATAGGTCTTTAAGTACGATATTAACATGACACAGCGCAGACATCCATAGCAACCAGATGTCGGTTTACTAAGGGAAGGAATATGATTTCTGATCTGAAGAGTAACATGTCTGCATACAGGAGGCTCAGGAAGCTGTATATGTGATGAGGGCATACAAAGCCAGGCAATCCTACACAAGGTAGTGGAGACAAGACTAGCTAACCTGAAAGGGTACTGAGCAGAGCAAACCGGTACATGGATGAGAGGGAGGGTTATATACAGGTGATACTCGAAAAATTTGAATATCATGCAAAAGTTCATTTATTTCACTAATGGAACTTAAAAGGTGAAACTAATATATGAGATAGACTCATTACATGCAAAGCAAGATAGTTCAAGCCGTGATTTGTCATAATTGTGATGATTATGGCTTACAGCTCATGGAAACCCCAAATCCACAATCTCATAAAATTAGAATATTGTGAAAAAGTGCAATATTCTAGGCTCAAAGTGTCCCACTCTAATCAGCTAATTAAGCCATAACACCTGCAAAGGGTTCCTGAGCATTTAAATGGTCTCTCAGTCTGGTTCAGTAGGAATCACAATCATGGGAAAGACTGCTGACCTGACAGTTGTGCAGAAAACCATCATTGACACCCTCCATTAGGAGGGAAAGCCTCAAAAGGTAATTGCAAAAGAAGTTGGATGTTCCCATAGTGCTGTATCAAAGCACATTAATAGAAAGTTATGTGGAAGAGAAAAGTGTGGAAGAAAAAGGTGCACGAGCAGCAGGGATGACCGCAGCCTGGAGAGGATTGTCAGGAAAAGGCCATTCAAAAGTGTTGGGGACTTTCACAAGGAGTGGACTGAGGCTGGAGTCAGTGCATCTAGAGCCACCACACACAGACGGATCCTGGACATGGACTTCAAATGTCGTATTTCACTTGTCAAGCCACTCCTGAACAACAAACAACGTCAGAAGCGTCTTACTTGGGCTAAAGAAAAACAGACCTGGTCTGTTGCTCAGTGGTCCAAAGTCCTCTTTTCTGATGAGAAAATTTTGCATCTCATTTGGAAACCAAGGACCCAGAGTATGGAGGAAGAATGGAGAGGCACACACTGCAAGATGCTTGAAGTTCAGTGTGAACTTTCCACAGTCTGTGTTGATTTGGGGAGCCATGTCATCTGCTGGTGTTGGTCCACTGTGCTTCATTAAGTCCAGGGTCAACGCAGCCTTCTACCAGGAGATTTTGGAGCACTTCATGCTTCCTTCCGCAGACGAGCTCTATGGGGATGCGGACTTAATTTCTTTCTCGTACATCACGGGACACAGAGCGACATAGTCATTACTAATGGGTTATATAGATACCTTCAGGTGCTGGCACTGGCAACTTCCAAAACCGGAAGTACCCTCCCCTATATAAGCCCCTCCCATCCGGGAGCACCTCAGTTTTTTGCCAGTGTCTAAGGTGTTGGCCAAGAAGAAACATGTGTTTTTCACTGAGCTTGCGTACAGGTTCTTTTGGGCCTCAGTAAGCTATTCCGGATCCGACCAAAAAAGCTTCATAGCTAAACGGTCGGTACCCGGGCCTTGCAGAGAAGAGCAAGGTTTTGCCTGTAATGCTTCTCTTAGGAGAGCTGGACCCTGGGATCCAGAGCTCTGGTCATACCCATGACCAAGATGTTTTCTGTGCAGGGTGCTATACAGGTCCAGGGGAGTGGAATCCTTGGGAACCCGGTCCCTGAAGGTTTAATTACAATGCCTGCCGTGATAGGTGAAGTTTGGGCTTCTGTGGCCAAACAGAGTCCTGCGGCGGGGAAAAGGTAAGTGGGGGCCCCTCAGGAACTTGGTTCTATTGAGGGGACCCCCAAGCCTAATATGTCTTTCTGCCTGTTACCTAACGGTATTCCCGCTAAATATTATGCATGCCTGTAACTACTAAAAAATGTAATAATTTTAATAGTGGTCAAGAAAAAAGAAAAAAATATTTAATATACTAGACTGCGGTGCCTGTGTTAATCCACTAGAGGCCGCTGTGGAACGTTTCTTGTCATGTGGACTAGTTTCTTTTTATCAGAGCAAGTCCAGGCAGATGGTGAGTTCTCTTGTGGGAAACTGCTTCCTCTGCCATGTTGCAATGCTCGTCCATCCCCCGGCCTGCGGCAAAAGGGGCCCTGGCTCTTGTCCCTAATTTCCCTTTTCAAAATTAGCGCCGAAGGCGCACGTGGCCACGCGCGTGCGCGTGCACGCGCCTCTATATATAGAGGTGAGCCGGGAAAGGGGGCGGAGCTTGGGGGATGACGCTCTGTGCGCGCCGCAGCGCTTCTGCGCATGTGCGGGCGTCCCAGCATGTTAAAAACCACAATTATGTGTTGTGAGCTGGCTATGGAGTGCAGAGACAGAGCTGGCAACATTTAAAAAAGGCATACAGCAAGCGGTTGATGCAGGCATCCCCATAGAAAGGCACATTAGTAGACACCAACTGGTTTTATAGCAGCATTTGTGCTAGACTATTGTCAGTAAGTGGTGTATTTCGGCTGGAATACCTCAGCTTTGGGCTTAGGAATAATGCCGTCTAAAAACTCCGGGACTAAAAATCCCAGGAAGCATAGGGGGTCTCCATCGGGCTCTGAGGATCTTGGGCATGCTTCGGCTGCACCAGTCTCCCCTGAAGAATCAGAGGTTAGTGACCGTAGAGCACCCTCAGGAGTACCTGGTACTGTGGCTGTCCTCAGTTCACCTGCTCCTGTGTATGTAACAGAGGAGGTTTTTTCCTCAGCTCTGGGAGGGCTGGAAGAGAGATTGTCAGCATTGATCGCTGCTTCCCTGTCACAGGAAAAAAGCGCTCGATCTCCGTCTCCTCCCTCAGAGTGCCTGTTAGCAGAGCAACAGTCCCATACAGGGATCGACCTGCCTGAAGGGGATCAGGATGAGGTTGATTCTGTTGTAGAGGAATCAACAGTGGAAGAGCCATTCTCAGCATCACATGCTGAAAGATTATGGGTTCAGTCCCTGACTAATATGGTCCGATCAGCATTTAAAATGCCCCTTGCGGAGCCATCATCCACTTCTGTCTCCTCGTTGGGGTCGCTAAAAGCTCCCCAGACTGTTTGTTCCTTTCCGATCCATCCTTTACTGGAAGGGCTCATTTACCAGGATTGGGAGCATCCTGATAAAATATTTACTCCTCCCAAGAGATTTCAAGTGGTCTATCCCATGGAGGATAAGTTCATCAAAAAATGGAGGGTCCCTACAGTGGACGCAGCCATCTCTTGTGTGAATAAATCACTGACATGTCCAGTGGATAATGTCCAAATGTTCAAGGACCCAATAGATAAAAAATTAGAGTCCTTATTAAAATCTGCTTTCTCTACAGCAGGCTTGGTGACACAACCAGCAGTGGCAGCTATTGGGATCTGCCAAGCAGTGAAGGATCAGTTGAAACAGGTCTTAAGGGACTTGCCAGATCAGCAGGCTCTTGCCCTAGCTGATCTACCTAGAGCCTTATGCTTTGCGGTGGACGCTATAAAGGATTCAATCCATCAGGCCTCCCGCCTTACGCTGTCTGTAGTACATATGCGCAGGCTTTTATGGCTCAAAAACTGGTCTGCTGAAGCTCCCTGTAAAAAATTGCTGGTCAGCTTCCCATTTCATGGTGAACGCTTATTCGGGGAAGACCTGGACAAATATATCCAGAGAATTTCCAGCGGTAAAAGTACACTTTTGCCGGTTAAAAACAGAGTTAGAGGTCCCTCTTTTAAGAGGCCTGCTTCTCCAGTCCCTAGGACATCGGCTGTGAAACAGTTCCGACGGCCTCCTCGGTCAAATCCCGGAGGTAAAAATCAGGGACAATTGCAGGGTAACAAGAAGCCCTGGAGCAGGAGAGGTACAAAACCTCCCCCAAAGTCAAATGCATGAAGGGTTGCCCCCACTCAATCGGGTGGGGGGAAGACTTCAGTTGTTCACAGAGACCTGGCGGGACACGATCAGAGACAGATGGGTGCTCTCCGCAGTAAATCTGGGATACAAATTGGAGTTAAAAGACTCCCCTCCTTCCCACTTTATAAGGTCAAACGT
The DNA here is from genome assembly GCA_029206835.1 of Rana muscosa. Classification (NCBI taxonomy): domain Eukaryota; kingdom Metazoa; phylum Chordata; class Amphibia; order Anura; family Ranidae; genus Rana; species Rana muscosa. The sequence goes on from CM055118.1 coordinate 142,948,601, forward strand.
GCCAAGGGATCCCCAGAAGAGAGGATCCCTCCTGTTGGCACTAGAACAATTATTGCTCCAAGCAGTAATTATAGAGGTTCCCCTGGAAGAATGGGGGTTCGGGTTTTACTCAAACCTGTTTACAGTCCCGAAGCCAAACGGGGACGTGAGGCCCATATTAAATCTAAAAGGGCTAAACAAATTCCTACATATCAGGACTTTCCGGATGGAGTCGATCCGGTCGGTGGCCACTGCCCTACAAGGGGAGGAATGGTTAGCCTCGATCGACATCAAAGATGCTTATTTGCACATTCCCATCTTTCCAGCCCACCAAAAATTTCTACGCTTTGCGGTAGAAGGGCGCCATTTTCAGTTCAGAGCCTTACCCTTCGGTCTGGCCACAGCACCACGAGTGTTCACAAAAATTCTGGCCCCATTATTGGCCAATCTAAGAACACGAGGTGTAACGATAATGGCATATCTAGACGACTTGTTGCTGATAGACCACTCAGTGGAAAAACTAGAAGTGGTTGTTCACGAGACAATCAAGTATCTGGAATATCACGGTTGGATTATCAACCGAGACAAGTCAGCCCTAAAACCAGTCAAAAGTCTGGAATACTTGGGGCTAAGGCTGGATTCAGACCAGAGAAAAATTTTCTTGCCTCAAGAAAAGGGGTCGTCTTTGAGAGATTTGATCCACTTAGTGGGTACAAAAAGACAGCCATCCATACGCCTGTGCATGAGGCTGCTGGGAAAAATGGTGGCATCATTCGAAGCAGTACCCTACGGTCAATTCCATTCAAGGAATTTGCAAAGGGCCATACTGTCAGCCTGGAACAAAAAAGTTCAGGCTCTGGACTTACCAATGTCCTTGTCCCCTTCCGTTCGCAAGAGCCTCCGCTGGTGGTTGGTTCCCCAGAATCTGGAAAGAGGGAAATCCTTCAGTCCGATTTCTTGGAAGGTGGTCACTACAGATGCCAGCCTTATAGGCTGGGGAGCAGTACTGGAGCAATGGTCTCTCCAGGGCAGATGGTCGGATGCGGAAAAGGCCCTGCCCATCAATCTCTTAGAGATACGAGCAGCCCGGTATGCCCTAGTAGCATGGACATCCAAACTCCAAGGGTCCCCTGTCAGAATTCAATCAGACAATGCCACAGCAGTGGCATATATCAATCATCAGGGGGGCACCAGGAGTCGTGCAGCCCAGAGGGAAGTAAATTACATCCTGAAATGGGCAGAAAGATATGTCCCAGCCATATCTGCGGTATTCATTCCAGGAGTGGAGAATTGGAAGGCGGACTTTCTAAGTCGCCAACAATTATGCCCAGGGGAATGGTCCCTTCATCCCGAGGTTTTCCGGACAATATGTCAGCGGTGGGGAACACCGGATGTAGATCTGCTAGCATCCAGATTCAACGCAAAAGTGGACAGGTTTGTCTCTTGGACAAGGGATCCCCTAGCTTGCGGCTCGGATGCCCTAGTGTTCCCTTGGGATCAGTTCAAGCTGATATATGCATTCCCACCGCCACAATTGTTACCTCGATTACTCCGTAGAATCAGGGTAGAAAAGAAACCAGTGATTCTGGTGGCTCCAGCGTGGCCCCGAAGAGCATGGTACGCGGAGATTGTAAAGATGTCTGTGGGGAGTCCTTGGACCCTCCCACATCGTCCGGACCTGCTTTCGCAAGGACCGATATACCACCCTTCCTTACCAGCCCTAGGTTTGACGGCCTGGCTATTGAAGCCCACATTCTAAAAAAGAGAGGGCTCTCTAATTCTGTGGTATCTACCATGATCAATGCCAGGAAGCCGGTATCCAGGCAGATCTACTATAGAATCTGGAAGGCGTACATCGCCTGGTGTGAGGCCAAGAAATGGCATCCACGTAAATACGTAATAGGTAGGATTCTGGACTTCCTACAATGGGCTGTAGATAGGAAGCTTGCCTTGAGTACTATCAAGGGTCAGATTTCGGCCTTGTCAATATTTTTTCAAAGGCCCTTGGCTTCGCATTCACTAGTCAAAGCCTTTATACAAGGAGTGATGCGTATTAGTCCTCCGGTTAATATTCCCATATGTCCATGGGATCTAAACTTGGTTCTGTCGGTTCTACAGAAACAACCATTTGAACCATTACAGCATATTTCCTTGGTTCTTCTCACCAGGAAATTGATTTTTCTAGTAGCCATTTGTTCGGCTAAAAGAGTGTCGGAATTAGCAGCTATGTCCTGTAAGGAGCCATATCTGGTTATCCATAAGGACAGAGTAGTGTTACGTCCTCATCCAGCCTTTCTTCCAAAGGTGGTATCGAGGTTTCATTTGAACCAAGATGTGGTTCTTCCTTCTTTTTTCCCCAAACCTACTTCGGTAGAGGAAAAGTTATTGCATTCTTTGGATGTAGTAAGAGTAGTTAAAGCTTATCTAAAAGCCACTGCTCAGATTCGCAGAACGGATACTTTGTTTATTCTGCCGGAAGGCCCCAGAAAGGGTCAGGCAGCATCAAAATCTACTTTAGCCAAGTGGATTCGACAGGTCATAATGCAAGCCTATGGCTTGAGAAGGAGACCGCCTCCGTTCAAAGTTAGGGCGCACTCCACGAGAGCAGTTGGAACTTCATGGGCAGCGCATCACCAGGCCTCCCTGGCTCAAATCTGTAAGGCCGCAACATGGTCTTCAGTACACACGTTTAATAGGTTCTACCAGGTGGACGTTAGAAGTCAGGAGGATGTCGCCTTTGGGCGCAGTGTGTTGCAGGCCGCAAAAGATCCTCATGGCTGATAGCGCTCAGCTTATGTATGGTGTATCCCCCCCCCCTCGTTGGGCATTGCTTTAGGACATCCCATTAGTAATGACTATGTCGCTCTGTGTCCCGTGATGTACGAGAAAGAAAATAGGATTTTTATAACAGCTTACCTGTAAAATCCTTTTCTTGGAGTACATCACGGGACACAGAGCTCCCGCCCCTCTTTAGGGACACTTATTGCTTTGCTACAAAACTGAGGTGCTCCCGGATGGGAGGGGCTTATATAGGGGAGGGTACTTCTGGTTTTGGAAGTTGCCAGTGCCAGCACCTGAAGGTATCTATATAACCCATTAGTAATGACTATGTCGCTCTGTGTCCCGTGATGTACTCCAAGAAAAGGATTTTACAGGTAAGCTGTTATAAAAATCCTATTTTTCCAGCAGGACTTGGCACCTGCCCACACTGCCAAAAGCACCAAAACCTGGTTCAATGACCGTGGGATTACTGTGCTTGATTGGCCAGCAAACTCGCCTGACCTGAACCCTATAGAGAATCTATGGGGCATTGCCAAGAGAAAGATGAGGGACATGAGACCGAACAATGCAGAAGAGCTGAAGGCCACTATTGAAGCATCCTGGTCTTCCATAACACCTCAGCAGTGCCACAGGCTGATAGCTTCCATGCCACGCCGCATTGAGGCAGTAATTGCTGCAAAAGGGGCCCAAACCCAAGTACATATGCGTGCTTATACTTTTCATAGGTCCGATATTGTTCTATGTACAATCCTTGTTTTATTGATTGCATGTAATATTCTAATTTTCTGAGATTGTGGATTTGGGGTTTTCATGAGCTGTAAGCCATAATCATCACAATTATGACAAATCACGGCTTGAACGATCTTGCTTTTCATGTAATGAGTCTATCTCATATATTAGTTTCACCTTTTAAGTTGTATTAGTGAAATAAATGAACTTTTGCACGATATTCTGATAATCTAATTTTTCGAGTATCACCTGTATAACCTTCATCTAGTCAGGGAGAGGGGATGAAATGTCCAGCCAGAGAAGTGTGTGGACACACTGGTGACCACCAGATTTTTAGACTGATAGCCAAGGCAAGAGGAGAAGGATAGTGGGAAGTCCATGAGAGTCCTCGTCATACTCATCAAACATGTAAAGGGAAATTGTTTAGTACAATGTGTCTTATAAAATTAACTGAATCATCTTGAAGTGAACAGATATTGTATCGTAAAGGGGGCAAATCTGACTTGGGTTACCCAGTACTCTGTCACTGGCGTCCTAAACAATTCTAAACACAGCACCCTTCTGCTTCCCTTCTCCCCCCTACCTCTCCCCTCCTTCCCCAGTGCCCTGAGCCAATCACACAGAATATATTTGTGTTTTTTCTATTTTGTATGTTATTGTTATACATACATTTATACTATTCAAATAACAATACCCAAACATTAGGGAAACACACTAATACATTGTCGTTACTGTTTCTTTAACCTCTTACTGTCCATGGTACGTTTATAAACGTCCTCAGACAGGAAGGGTAATATCTCGCTCATCATTGCAGCAATGATCGAGATATTCTTTTTTAGTGCCGGCGATTCTGCATAAAGTAAAAGTAATCAGAGCGACTTATTTCCCCACATCATGTGTGATCACATTACTTTGTTTATTAACAAATGTTATGTGATCACCATATCCTTGTGACCAGTGGCTTGATTGTTATTGAACAAAAGTCATGCAACCATGATCATGTGACTTTTGTTTATCAACATTAGAACGTCACACTGGGAACTTTTTGTAATGCCAATGCTGTATAGCAGGGGTGCCCAACCTTTTGAAGAGCGAGGGCCACTTAAGCGACTTAGTAACCAGTCGCGGGCCACAATGATCAGAGTGGGCAGATGACAGGTCTGTTGTACACTCTGCATATGCAGAGTGGACAGACACAGCCCACTCTACTCTATGGGCCCTCTCATCTGATCAGATGGAAGGGGACGGATCCACTTCTGTTTTTTTTTAGCAGATCGTATTGGAGGTAGGCGGGTGTAAACGGACACAAGTCTGTTTACATCTGCTGCTTCATAGAAGTGAATGGGAGGTCTGATTGGGTCAGACCAATTGTGTGAAAGGTGCCTACATGTGCTTTTACACTGATGGTCTGTGGTCTACCCACGCCGCAGGGCAGCGCAGTGCACCTGTGGTTTTCCTGCAGGTTAGCTGCACTTTGCCATAGAATTCTATTATATCCTGCAGGTGTGGTGCACTTTCTGAGAGCGCCCCAACCGGCAGGTAAAACCAGAAGTCTATGGCTCAGTGCAGGTAACCTGCAGGTGCACTGCACCGGCGGATCAGTTTGAAAGCAGCCCAGTAACCACTGCAGAACAGATATGCCCAAATATACACTGTGATTTTAGTAATAAACTTACAATTGATAACAGTTTTCCATTCAGGTATCGCCAGCTGTTGCTGTCCTAGGCAGAGCTCATTTGGTATCACTCTGCCTATGACAGGAGCCGGCGCTATACAAGAAGCATTGGCTTATATGGCTCTGCTCTGCAGCTGCTTGCTTCCTCTACCGTCGGCTTCATTCACAAAACTGATGCTCTGGGATGGCGGGTTGGCAACCTGCAATCTGGGCCATCCCAGGGCAGGAGGTCGCGGGCCACATCAGAGGGCTCCGCGGGCCACATGTGGGCCCCGGGCCACTGGTTGGGCACCCCTGCTGTATGGCAACATTAGCAGCCATTTCTGATGAGAATTAGGCAAATGTGAAATTGGCAAAATCACTCCGATCATCCCCAGTGGGAGACGGCTAAAATTTTTCCTGTTTTTTTTTTCTCTGAGATGGCAGGAAATGACACACGTGAGAACCAGCAATTCTAATGTCAGAAGTTCACATGTCGCTCTGCTGTTAACCCCTACCTGCCCCGATTGTCACAAGCAATCTGTTGTGTAGTTTGCCTATCTTGCTCTGTAACTGACCTACATAAGAACAAATTTTTTCAAGGATTTTTACTACGCGCCTTTTAATGTATATAACTGCATGGCAATCTGTGAATGACGTTATGCAGGTTATTGTGAGCATTCATCCCGCTGCTCCCGGAGGTCATTAACGGTGTGCGCTATTCCTGAGTCAGCCAATAGTGTCATATTGATGGACGATGCAATAAGCGGAGGCGAGGACAACCTGGTGTGCTGATTGGCCCCAGCTAGAAATATTAAAATATTTTACAGATTAAAGCGATTTCAAATCTACACGTCCCGGACTTCAAACAACTGCAGTTTATTATTCTTTATATAATTTATGATTAATATGGCATCATCTGCTGGGGCACTGTAGGAAGTGTTACAAACAAAACTGACTGAGGAAGCCCAATTATCCTATCTTAATTGTAATTGTTAACTAGAGTACAATCCTCATATATTGTAATACTGATACAGAACCTGTATGGGGGGCATGAGGGCCTAATGTTTAATATAAAATGTAATAAGAACATATAAAAAGTATATTACAAAGGAATAATTGTACCATTCTCTTCTGTAAGCTTCATCAGGGAGCAAATAAAATTCATTAAAGCAGCAAGGGCAGATTTGCTGAAGATACAGCTCCATAAAAGACTTTCCAAAGGATAAAAACACGGAATTGTAGAGCAAAATATATTCCACAATACCTGGATGCAGGGTGGAGTGAGTTCCCTGCATACCCTATATTGCCCCTCGTTTTCTGAAAAACTGTGCTGTTCTTGTTGCTGTAAAATAATCAATTAAGATGTTATTGGCTCCCAAACATTTAACAAACATGCAATGGAAAAAATAAGCTGCGCTCTTAGGCTCCATGCACACTGGCATAAAAGACGTTGCTTCTACAGGAGTTTTGTGTTTTGCCTGTAGAAGCAGCTCAATGTTATCCTATGTGTCCATGCACATTAGGACGTTTACAGGCATATTTTGAGATCAATGTTTAGAGGCAGGAAAAAAAACCCTTCTAATTCGCATTTCTGATTGGAGCTTACTGGCAGCAAAAAATTAAAACTCTCCTAAACATTGTACAAAAAATGCTCTATATGAGTGTATTTTACTCCAAAGAGAACAGAGTTTTTTTTAACCACTTGTCCACCAAGGACGTCATATGACGTGATTGACTTTCAGCGGTGATATCTGAATGATGCCTGCAGCTGCAGGCATCATTCAGATAGTCTTCTCTTCTGCCAGCGATTCTGCGCAGCATAAAAATGATAATAGCGGCAGTTCCGCCGCTTGATATTTCTTATAAGCAGCAGGAGGGGACACTCCCGCCGCCATCCGGTGCTTCTCCGGGCTCTCCCGGGCCATCAGGGGGCCGGAAAACGAATCGGCTGGCGCCGGCTCACGACAATAGAGATGACTGGGGACCAGATGGTCACCAGTCATCTCTATGACTGTCGGAGTCCCGAGCGCGATGTTGTGACGTCAAGACCGGTACCCGGAAGTAAACAAAGCCGCAATTGCGGCTGTCAGCATGAGATTGGTGAATTTTTTTTCACCGATCTCATGCTTTCCAGCCTGGAGGGGCGATGTGGGGTCTTATTGACCCCGCATCTCTCCATAAAGAGAACCTGTCACAATGATTCCTATTACAAGGGATGTTTACATTCCTTGTAATAGGAATAAAAGTGATCAATTTTTTTTTTTTTAAAGTGTCAAAATAAAAAAAAATCTGTAAAATAAAAAAATAAAAAGTAAAACGCCCCTGTCCCCGGTAGCTCGCGCTCAGAAGCAAACACGCATGTAAGTCCCACCCACATATGTAAACGCCGTTCAAACCCCACATGTGAGGTATCGCCGCGTGCGGTAGAGTGCGAGCAACAATTCTAGCACTAGACCTTCTCTGTAACTCGAAAATAGTAACCTGTAAAAAAAATTAAAGCGTCGCCTATGGAGATTTTTAAGTACCGAAGTTTGGCGCCATTCCATGAGTGTGCGCAATTTTAAAGCGTGACATGTTAGGTATCTATTTACTTGGCGTAACATCATCTTTCACATTATACAAAAAAATTGGGCTAACTTTACTGTTTTGTTATTTTTTAATTTGTGAAACCGTTTTTTTGCAATGACCACTATTTTATTCCCTAGGGTGTCTGCTAAAAAAAAAATATAATGTTTGGGGGTTCTAATTAATTTTCTAGCAAAAAAATTATGATTTTTACATGAAGGAGAGAAGTGCCAGAATAGGCCCAGTGGAGAAGTGGTTAAGCCCAGTGTGCATGGAGCCTTAAAGTGATATGTTAAACAAATATATAAACACAAAACAAGAAATTCATTAAAGCGGAGGTTCTGCGGTGCATACTTTTTTTTTCTTTTTCTTTTCATTCTATGTTAAAAGCTTAGCAATGTAATTACTCACGTCTGCGGCACTTTAAAATGCCCCCCGTCCATTTTGCGGTAAAAAAAAGAGTTTATAAAACTCTTCCTGCTTTTCCCATTTTGCTTGTGGGCATCTTGAAGCCCACAAGCATATCCTTCCGGGTAGAGAAGAATGCTTCTCTCCCGGCATTCAGCGCTGGATCTCGCTCACGCCGGACGGACGCACGCCCCACGCGAGCAGCGCCGTCAACACTTCCTGGTTGCCATGACATTGCAGGTGTATAATGGCAAAATACACCAGCGTGCCCTTATCTAAAATGGCGCAATTAGATCCGCCCCCATCACGTGACCGGCTAGACGAGTCACGTGACGATACACTTATCGTGAGATCTGACTGAAAGGAGCTAGGAGCCACTGCGAGAATAGGAGCATAGGAAAGGACACGCCTACTCCCACGGGAGTAAATCCGGAAGTAAGATTAAAGATAAAAGATATAAGCAAAACTACCTTGAAAAAAAAAAAAGGTTAGTGCTATGCTTATTTACGTGATAAGAGGAACTAATGATGTTAAACTTAAATATGTGGGTGAACCTCCGCTTTAAATAAAAAGTGACTAGAAATTAATCCCAAATAGTGAAACATGTGACTTATGTAGAGTCCTCCAATGACTATTAAAGATTTTGATGGTTCCTTCAATAAAAAGGACAGACCAGCAAAGTTCAGTGAAAAACTTGTGACTTTATAATATGGACACAGTGAATCCACCACCACGCAAAATGCACGCTTACCAGCTGCACAAGTTTAGACACTTGTGGCTAATACCCAGCCAGGGCCTTTTCCTCCGAAGACTGCGGATGTTAGGTCTGGTCAAATGGTGTAGTAAGCCGTTTGGTCAGGAACGTAGTTGGAGGTACAGCTTATGGACCCATAAACGGTTCAAATGGCGATAAGGCAATGGCAGCTCCTTTGCCGCCAGTTCCTGCCGTGTCTTCTCTCTTACTTCGGCTAGTTCAATTAAGCTTTACGATGAAACCTGGAAGCTGATTGGTTCCTTTCTGCGAACATGCGAACACCATTAAAATCTATGGGACACGAACATGAAAAATCAAAAGTGCCAATTTTATAGACTTATATGCAAGTGATTGCCATAAAAAGTGTATGGGGACCCGACACATGACGTCAGAAGGGGTGGGGTCACTCAGTTATGTCACCGGGTGGCCTCGCCCTTGCCTATATAACAGCTGTCACTACGAAAAGACAGCAGTCGTCGGGACGCCTCCCATCGAGGCAGAACTTTTTTTTAATAATTTTTTTTATATTTTTCCGGTTGCTCTGCACCTTGATTGAAGAAAGATGGACATCGTGGGACACTTTCTTTTTTTTTTTTTTTTTTTTTAAAGGAATTGTCAAAAACTTTTGTGGTTTTTACTTTTTGACACTTTTTTTTGTGAATGGGTATGGGTACATTGGGGGGGGTGGGATTTGGGGTCCCCCTTGTTAAAGGGGGATTCAAGAATCTGATAAGCCCCCCATCTGCAGACCCCCCATCCTGACCTGCCAGGTTGCTTGCTCGGATAAGGGTCTGGTATGGATTTTGGGGGGGACCCCCACGCCATTTTTTTTTTATTTTAGCGCGGGGTTCCCCTTAAAATAAGTACCAGACATGAAGGGCTTGGTATGGATTTTGGGGGGACCCCCACACCATTTTAAAAAAAATAATTGGTGCAGGTTTTCCCTTAACCACTTCAATACACTGTGTTATATATACTACACTGCCTGCCCTGACTGAATATAGAATCTACACTGAATCTCTAGTCTACACTAAATGGAGACATATATATATATATATATATATGTGTGTGTGTAGCGGGTATTCGAATTTAGGGGAAGCATCTGGGTGGTAGTGTAACCCAGATGCACTGATTGCTAGGGAGTCTGAGACCCTTTTATGGTTCTTGGAGGACTCTGGTGGTGTGAGGTTCCCTGCTGCTTACAGGTGGCGTTGTTGCCGGGGACCGGAGGCAAACTCACACCGCAAGACTGTGCCTTTTCGTCCTCCCCTGGAGCTGGTACAGCGGGGCGGGGAACCCGCTGTGACGCAAAGGGAGAGGGGATAAAAGGGGCGGACGCCCTTACCACGGGGTTCAGATTCTGGAGGACGCAGCCGCACCCAGGCACCTTCAGCTTGGGTGCTGGTGTTCCGGTGTTCCGGGCCCAGGTGCCTTTGGCCTGGCCGGAGCGGAGATGGAGTCCATCTCAGGCACCTTTAGCCTGGGGTGAGGTACTATGGCGGATGCCTGGGGCTCAGTACCTTCGACTGAGTTCCGCGAGGGTGGAGGAATCCGAGGGGGCCCTAACTCCTTGGGTGCCGTGTCTTGAGTTTGTGAGGTCTGGTGAGCAGAACTTCTCTGGAGAGTCCGGCGCAGCATCGCTGGTGACAGAGAGGCCTTCGGTATCTCGCTTGGACGGATATCCTTCCCCTGACAGGGGCTGTGCTAGCAAAGGTAATTCACGTTCTACCTCACATAGTCAGTGGCAGTGACTATTCGCCACTGGTGATACCACAGTGATTAGCAAAAGAAGGGAAAGGATTGTGCCTCAACCTATTCCCATTACTACTAAGTTGTTGCAAAAGAATCCAACTTAACCGTGCTATATGTTTATTCGCTGAGAAGAATAAAACTGTGTTGGACCTATTCACTGTGTGGAACTCTGGTTACTAGGAGCAAAGGAGTCAGGGACGAAGGACAGGACTTGACTCTAGGACACCTACACAAAGCCCGATCTTTCTGGCCTTCACCTATTCACTATGGAGGACATGGGCCGTGGTGTATCTCATCACTCCCCCCAGCACTAACACCCCTAGACAAAGAAAGACAAGCCGAGAATGAGAAGGGGAGAGAGGGGTGAGGCCGCTACATATATATATGTAGCACACACACCCCCTTCTCCTTGTCTGTTTCGGCTCCTCTTAGGAGAAAGGGGCACACCGCACCACAAGCCCATACCCTCCCATGTTAAGAGGTTAGGCGGTGTTGTTTTTGGGCCTTGTCTGCAGCCGGGGCATAAAGTCCTTCCGAGAATGATTCTCACCTCCACAGTGTGTAGATGCAAGTCCTTGACTTCCCCAGGAACGTAAATGTCCACACCAGCTGAAAGTCCAACTCAATCTTTATTTCTCTTTCACAACACATTTTCTCTTGGATAAACGAAAGGTTGGAATAAAGACACAGGATAGCTTTAAGGTGTGGAGGAGGTCCAGGCACAAACGTAGCTCAAACTTTTAGGACTGTTCAGATTCTCAAACAGTTTTGGCGCATGGTCTCTGCCACAGACCATGAGGTTGGTCTCTGCCACAGACCTGGTGGATAAGGTCACTGCCACTGACCTGGCGAACAGGGTCACTGCCACTGACCTGGTGAATATGAATTTCCTTCCTAGGACATAGCCCCTTTTAGGGAGAAGACATCCCCCCAGAGAGTCAACAGACCCCTTCCTTCACCGTGTCCACAGCACTGGTCCTTCGGAACAGGATCCTCCCTTCTCATAGGGTGCGGGTCCCCTCGCAAGGCGGCACCCTGGACTCCTCGATCCCTTGCGGACCCCAGCCGAAGTCTGCAGGGCTCCAGGCCGTCACTGCAACTCCTGGGCCTCCATGCCCAGGCGAACAGGAGCGGTGAGATAGTACCTCACCCCAGGCTAAAGGTGCCTGAGGTGGAACCGGAACAAGGCCTCCGGGCCTAGGGCACCCGGAGATGACGAACCACACACACACACACACCCAGACTGAAGGTGCCTGGGCGTGGACGGACGAAGACCCCCTCTCAGATGATGTCCGCCCCTTTTATATCCTCTCCCGGCATGCACAGCAGGCTACCCGCCCTACTGTACGGCTGCCGAGAGGGGACACAAAAGGCCCAGCACTGCGCTCGCGGTTCAACCCTGGCCCAGAATGGCAGCGCCACCCCCCGGCCACAGGGAACACATCACAAGCACCAACCCCTGAGAACAAAAATGGTCCATGAACCCTATCAATTTAATGTGTCTGGGCCTAGTTACCACTCAGACACTTCCCTTAAATTGAACACACCGCTACATATATATATATATATATATATATATATATATATATATACTAGACTGTGTATATATATATATATATATATATATATTAAATACACTGCCTGCACGCCACTAACTAACCTGTCTTCCTAATCTAGCTCAATCTAGCTCTGTCCACACACTATACACGGCCGCTATATACAGTAGTGTGGGACGTGGACTTGAGTCCCCCTGAGCCATGATTGGCCAAAGGCACCCTGCCTTTGGCCAATTATTGCTCTTGCAGCGCGCTGTGATTGGCCAAAGCATGCAGGTCATTTACATGCTTTGGCCAATCATCAGACGTCAATGCACTGCGATCTCGCAGTGCAATATGGGACGTTCCAGGGCGCTCAAAATTCCCACGAACGTTCGACTGGAACCGCAGGATTTATAACTTTTTTGAAATGCATTTTCCTGTATTTTTGTTATTGTTATTCTGTCTCTAACTGTTAAAATAAACCTGCCAAAAAAATTATAGACTGATCATTTCTTTACCAGTGGGCAAATGTACAAAATCAGCATGGGATCAAAAACTTTTTTCCCTTACTGTAGATGAGACATGTCGACCAGTAGGCCTGATACGATGGTGAAAAATGTGACATTTTTGTTTTACTCTGTGTTTACATTGACTTTGTTTTCTGTCATTGTACAACAGCAGAAAAGGCCTCCTTGTGTCTCCTTGCCTCCGCCGTGCTGAAATCCTGAATCTATGACAGAAATATTTTATCTCCTGTTATTAAATATGTTTTGGTTTTAATAGAACCAATTGCGTAACTTTGTGTTTTCATTGTGAAATGGCTGATTGGGTGATGTGGGAACAAGTGGGGGTAGTGGCTGTCTGCTCTCCCTACTGATATGATACATACTAGCTTAATGATGAGGCAGCCCTAAAAGAAAACCTGTTAATGTGAATCCTGAAATGGAAGCAGCAAGTGTCTGGCCTGTATGGCAGTTTCAGGGAAGTGAAGCTTGTTCTAGTCCAGGGGTCTCCAAACTTTCTGTGCAAAGGGACAGTTTTCTGTCCTTCGGGCTTTAGGGGGGCCGGAATGTGGCCAATGGGAGTAGAAAATCCCCCCGCATCAGTGCTCAAACATCAATGGTAGGGAGGAATAGTGCCCTATTGTTGATATCAATTGGAAGAATAGTGCCCCATTGATGATATCAGCAGGGAAAATTGTGCACCATTGATGGTATTGCAGGGAAAATGGTGCCCCATCATTGGTGTCAGCTGGTGAAATAGTGCCCCAAGGGCCAGATAAAGCAAGCAAAGGGCCACATCTGGCCCCCGGGCCACAGTTTGGAGACCGCTGTTCTAGTCAATGGTGGCTTCCATTTGAGGCTTCAGACACAGGTCTCTGCATCCAGTTAGATGTGTTCTGCTTTATTTTATATGTTTTTTTATGCCATTTACATCTACATAAGAGTGGAAGGCTGTGTGATATCTGAGCCCTTATCTGAAATCAATAATGATGAGACCGGCTACGTGTTGGCAAGTTGCTGCTACCAGTTCTGTTACTTTATATAGCAGCATCTTCAGTAAAAGAAGGTATGTCACTTTCAGAGCTGCACCTGAATTTAAAACAGCCTTGGCTGATCCTCTTGTGGAGTGGAGGGCTTTAAATCACTTAACAGTCCTTCTTAGTAAGTGGAGTAGGATCAGTTCAGCTATCTATCTTCTCACCAAGGGCTGTGTGACACCCAAGCCTTTATCTGAAATAGAAAAAAAAAAAAAAAGCCAGAGCCCTTGCTTATAACAAATACTTCAAAGGGAGGGAGCCATTATTATTTTTTTCCACGCCTCTAAAGCTGGCCATACAGCGGTAGAATTTTGTTAGAACTTTTTCGTTTTAAGAACATTTATTTCATTTTCTAATCATTATTGAGGTCAAATAGATGTTGATTTTCGAATGCAGTAATGAGAATATTTGAAGGAGAAGGATGGAAAAAGTTTCCCAAACCAATGATTTTCTAACACTGAAAGTGTTTTTTATTTTTTTTTATGTATCTTTGACATCTTGTCCTCTAACAAACAGTCCCAGCACATCTGATTTCTGATAGTGGCTCAGACTTTACTCTGCCTTTCAGCTCTTTGATGGAAGTTAGGCCCCATGCACACGAGACGCTGTTATTTGCTGTTGAACGCGTGTTCAGAGGCAGTTGGACGCTTTTTTCAACTGCTCCTGAACCCATTCAATGTTATCCTATGTGTCCATGCACACACTCTCGTTTTTTGGCGTTTACAAGCAGTTGCGTTTAACCTCGTTTTTCCAGAAGCAAAAAAATGGGTTCAGACGCAAAAGTTTTCCACGTTTCAGACGCTAAACGCTGCTAAACGCGGCTAAACGCGGTACCGGCGTTTTGCCGCGTTTGCGTTTATAAGCGTTTTTAAAGGTGACCTATTTTTTAACATTAGAAATCTCAAAAATGATGGCAAATGATGAAAAACTATTAAAAAATATAAAAGAAAACTGTAATTGCTTGCATTAAATTGTGGACAATCCACAACTTGTGGCAGGTAACGTGGCAAGTGGACAATTAACAACTTGTGTCAGGTGATGTGGCCAGGTGACGTGGCAAGTGGACAATCCACAGCTTGTGGCAGGTGACGTGGCCAGGTGACGTGGCAGGTAACGTGGCCAGGTGACGTGGCCAGGTGACAAGGCAAGTGGACAATCCACAACTTGTGGCAGGTGACGTGGCAAGTGGACAATTAACAACTTGTGTCAGGTGATGTGGCCAGGTGACGTGGCAAGTGGACAATCCACAGCTTGTGGCAGGTGACGTGGCCAGGTGACGTGGCAGGTGACGTGGCCAGGTGACGTGGCAGGTAACGTGGCCAGGTGACAAGGCAAGTGGACAATCCACAACTTGTGGCAGGTGACGTGGCCAGGTGACGTGGCAGGTGACGTGGCAAGTGGACAATTCACAACTTGTGGCAGGTGACGTGGCTAGATGACGTGGCAGGTAATGTGGGCAGGTAACATGGCTAAGTGACATGGCCAGGTGACGTGGCAAGTGGACAATCCACAACTTGTGGCAGGTGACGTGGCCAGGTGACGTGGCAGGTGACGTGGCAAGTGGACAATTCACAACTTGTGGCAGGTGACGTGGCCAGGTGACGTGGCAAGTGGACAATCCACAACTTGTGGCAGGTGACGTGGCCAGCTGACGTGACAGGTAACGTGGCCAGGTGACGTGGCAGGTAACATGGCCAGGTGACGTGGCCAGGTAACGTGGCCAGGTAACGTGGCAAGTGGACAATCCACAACTTGTGGCAGGTGACGTGGCACGTGATGTGGCCAGGTGACGTGGCAAGTGGACAATCCACAACTTGTGGCAGGTGACGTGGCCAGGTGACGTGGTCAGGTGACGTGGCAGGTGACGTGGCAAGTGGACAATCCACAACTTGTGGCAGGTGATGTGGCAAGTGATACACTAAATACAAGTACACTGCTGCTCTCTCAGCTGCTGCTACTCACTCTGGTCTCACAAACTGGCTGAAATGGTTAAAATTTACTGTTTTTTGAGCTTAGGGAGGGTCTATGATGAAACGCTTATAAACGCAAACGCGGTAAAACGCAGCTAAACGCGGCCGCAAACGTGGCAAAACGCGCGTTTATAAACGCCGGTTTCAGCGTTTAAAAACGTGTGTTCAGCAGAGTTTGCACCTGCGTCTCGTGTGCATGGGGCCTTAAAGAGCTGTAATTCACTGGATTGCCTCCCCCCCTATTTCTCTATATGTAAAGATTAATAATATATAGAAAGACTTGAACCATTTGCTTTGGAGAATAAACACCTGGAAATAAGACACAAAGAGGATTTGTGTCCTCAATAACAAATATTGTGAATTTTTCTCATCCTCAGGTATCCCACCCTCAATCTCTCCGCTCACTTCCCCGTGTCACTCACCCATTCATGGCACGCCAGCACCCAGCCCCACGTTAAAGTCATTACCAGTGCAGTTCACAGATTCCGAGGGCAGCCGGCTGGGTCTGAACCCACACAAAGCCTTAACGTGTTCCAGGAGTGCGCCGGAAATTCCCGAGCCCGTCCCTGAAGTCACCACCGCTGTATGTAGCAGGTAATCACATGTATGCATCAATCTGTGTGTCAGCTCTGTGTGCAGAGCCAAATATCAACCAAAATTGGGATGTCATCAGACCATACAATTTATTGCACTCAGGTCCTATGGGAGAGCTTCTAGATCTGATTGATGGCACAGGACGCCGCCAGCTACTTCTGAGAACTGTTCACTGGTACTTTTTGATGTGGAACTCTTGGCATAGAGAATAAGAGAAAATCACATATCTCCCCTGCTTTATTGTGCCACTGTTCCAATTATTCGTAATGGCACCCCAAAGGACCTTGCTAACAGACTTGCACCACAACGCATCATAGCACACTACAATGGGTTGTGGTGCACTGTATTAAAAAAAAAAAGGGCATGCAAATTTTTTTGCCACATTTTTGTGTTAGCTCATCCAAATTATTTGGCTGTCTAACTTAAAGCACATGACGAGTGGCATAACGAGAGTCAGTGCGAATGAGTTAAAGCACCACATTAGTGTGAACTCAGCCTAATGCATCTCCCAAACCTTAACAGGTAAAGATTATACAAAGTCAACTCCTTAGGGTGCAGTATTAAGTTGGCGCACCCTTTGCAGCTATAACAGCGTCAACTCTTCTGGGAAAGCTGTCCACAAGGTTTAGGAGTGTGTCTATGGGAATATTTGACCATTCTTCCAGAAGAGCATTTATGAGGTCGGGCACTGATGTTGGACAGGAAGGCCTGGCTCGCAGTCTCCGCTCTAATTCATCCCAAAGGTGTTCTATCGGGTTGAGGTCAGGCCAGTCAACTTCCTCCACCCCAAACTCGCTCATCTATGTCTTTATGGACCTTGTTTGTGCACTGGTGTGCAGTCATGTTGGAACAGGAAGGGACCATCCCAAAACTGTTCCCACAAAGTTGGGAGCATGAAATTGTCCAAAATATCTTTGTATGCTGACGCCTTAAGAATTCCCTTCACTGGAACTAAGGGGCTAAGCCCAACCCCTGAGAAACAACTCCATACCATAATCCCCCCTCCACCAAATGATTTGGACCAGTGCACACTTGCTGAAAAGTCAGATGATTTCTGTTGAACCAGACGATATTCGGCCCGTGTGTACCAGCCTTAAGCCGTGGTCACACTGGTGCTCTGTGGTCTGGCTTTAGCATGGGTGTATGCATGTTTTTAGCTGTGTTTCTATTAAAAGTGGACCAAAGATGCTGCATGAAGAAAATTTGGTGCACTTTTAGAAAACACGGCATACACCCACGCTGTGGTAAACAGCAGCACATCAATGTGAACCCAGCCTAACAGAGTGCCTCTTAATGGGTTCCCCAAAAAAAACAGGCTGCAATGGTACAGACTAATAATGAAGTCTGGCTATCAGATAAGATGAGAACCTAAGAATGGAGACTTTGTCCCACCCAAAGTTCTACAAAGGGCCAGGACACAGGTCAGAACATATTAGGATTCTAAAAAATCTAAGCGTTTTTTTTTTCTCCCTATTAGCCATAAAGCCAAAATAGATGTGTTTCATTTCACTAGTCCTCACAATACTGTACAGATTGAATATTAAAACATTGAACTGAGGATTTAGTACTGATCGTGAATCTAGATATTTTATGTTTTATATTTGTGCTTGTTTCTGTTATAGCCCCAGAATGGGGTACAGCAGGTGTGCTGACTCGGGAACTCAGCACAGGGGATGGTGGGAACCTCTCATAATGGGCACAGCCAGGCTGCAGACCTGAGATCTCCACACAGGGGATGGTGGGAGCCCCTCATAATGGACACAGTCAGGCTGCAGACCTGAGATCTCAGCACAGGGGATGGTGAGAAACTCTCATAATGGGCACAGCCAGGCTGCAGACCTGAGATCTCAACACAGGGGATGGTGGGAGCCCCTCATAATGGACACAGCCAGGCTGCAGACCTGAGATCTCAGCACAGGGGATGGTGAGAAACTCTCATAATGGGCACAGCCAGGCTGCAGACCTGAGATCTCAACACAGGGGATGGTGGGAGCCCCTCATAATGGACACAGTCAGGCTGCAGACCTGAGATCTCAGCACAGGGGATGGTGGGAACCCCTCATAATGGACACAGTCAGGCTGCAGACCTGAGATCTCAACACAGGGGATGGTGGGAGCCCCTTATAATGGACACAGTCAGGCTGCAGACCTAAGATCTCAGCACAGGGAATGGTGGGAGCCCCTCATAATGGACACAGCCAGGCTGCAGACCTGAGATCTCAGCACAGGGAATGGTGGGAGCCCCTCATAATGGACACAGCCAGGCTGCAGACCTGAGATCTCAACACAGGGGATGGTGGGAGCCCCTCATAATGGACACAGTCAGGCTGCAGACCTGAGATCTCAGCACAGGGGATGGTGGGAACCCCTCATAAAGGGCACAGTCAGGCTGCAGACCTAAGATCTCAACACAGGGGATGGTGGGAACCCCTCATAATGGGCCCAACCAGGCTGCAGACCTGCGATCTCAGCACAGGGGATGGTGGGAACCCCTCATAATGGACACAGTCAGGCTGCAGACCTGAGATCTCAACACAGGGGATGGTGGGAACCCCTTATAATGGGCCCAACCAGGCTGCAGACCTGATATCTCAACACAGGGATGGTGGGAACCTCGCATAATGGGCACATTCATTTTGCAGACCTGGTATCTCAGTGCAGGGTTGGTGGAAACCACTCATAATGGGCACAGTCAGGCTGCAGACCTGAGATTTCAGCACAGGGGATGGTGGGAACCCCTCATAATGGGCACATCCAGGCTGCAGACCTGAGATCTCAGCACAGGGGATGGTGGGAACCCCTCATAATGCACACAGCCAGGCTGCAGACATGAGATCTCAACACAGAGATGGTGGGAACCTCTCATAATGGGCACATTCAGTTTGCAGACCTGGGATCTCAGTGCATGGTTGGTGGGAACCTCTCATAAGGGGCACAGTCAGTCTGCAGACCCAGAATCTCAGTGCAGGGTTGGTTGGAACCCTCAACCAGGCTGCAGACCTGGGAACTCAGTGCAGAGTTGTTGGGAACCCCTCATAATTGGCACATTCAGTCTGCAGACCTGGGATCTCGGTGCAGGATTGGTGGGAACCCCTTATAATGGGTGAAACCAGGCTGCAGTCCTGGGATCTCAGGTTGGGAACTCAACAGTGTCCCTAAAAGGTTGAAGTGAATGCCTGGGGGGGTTATTTCTCCAGCATCTATAAATAACTGACACCATTTCTGGGTGGAATAAACCTTTCATAAAATGGTGGCTGTGACTACACCCAGCGCGAGTGCTGCCTCACCCGACATGGACCTTTATGTTCCTGAATTTTACTAAGTGAGTGTCATTTTATACCTTTTATCCAAATAAAATCTACAGTCTGCATTTAGAGGCACCCTTGTACCTTCTCTCTTTCATAAAATGAACAAGATTGTATAACTGTTTGTATACTATCATAAATGATTATAAGTAACAAATTTTCATTTCCATATCTTTGCAGTTGTGGGCGGCCGTACAGCCAGGTGAATCCAGCCGAGAGGACAGGGGACACAAATGACATAACACACTCTCAGAGCCGAGCAGGTACAATACATGCAATGTCTTTTATGAATCTGGCATGGGTAGGGGTTACCACCAGATCTGCAAATCCCTAGGGCCTGACCTCATGCGGTGACCATACATATAAGTAGAGGGAAATGTTCCTTTGTTCCTGAATGCTGACGGGAGACGTTATTATTCAGCTATATACCCTCCACCTACAGAGCCAACAGTCTGGATTCATCAAGCTGCAACATCACTTCAGGAGTGCTTACATGACATCGTGGGGTTGATTTACTTTGCAAGGGAAGTTTCACTTTTCACTAAAATCTTCCACACAGCTTAGTGAATGTTTTGAAATTTCACTTTGCAAAGACTACCCAATGATATGCAAGGAAAAAAACAGCACTTTTGCTTATACATGATTGGATGATGAAAGTCAACAGTGTCACCTAATTCACTAAGCTCTGGGGGAAATTACCATGAAAAGTTCCAGTTTTCTTGTGTAGCGCCCTGCTCCTGTTGACCAGGCGCTATTGTGTAAATTTAGGGGGTCATCTGAATTGTACATAGTTCAGAATACAATGTTTATGGCTAAATTAGCCTCTGTTCCAGCTTTGGCTGTGTTGAGAGCATTTCCCACTGTCGCCGGTAGGTGTCGGTGTCACCATTGGCCAGTGTTGGAAATACAACAGGCTGGAGTGTATTGGGTGTCCTTTCCCCAGAAACAGCCCAGTGGGAGGGGTCTACTGATGTGCATTCTGGGAGAGGATACTTAAGGGGCAGATGCCATTTTTCTCTCTCTCTGACCTCATGGCCCGCCTTGCCTAAGGTATGTGACAACTCCTCTTCTGCCTCGGGGCCCTGCTGGCCCAAGGCTACGTTACTTTAAGTAGGCCCAGAAGTCTGTCTGGGGTCTACTGGTTCGGGGATGGTCCTGTGCTGCCTTGCCTGCGGAAAGAAGCCAAGCAATTGGAGGATCCTGGGGAGAACTCTTCTTGGAGAGGACCGAGCAAAAGGCTGGTATCTCAAAAAGAGCCTGGTGACTCAATTGAAGGATGCATCCTAACCAATCTACCTCACAGTACTGCCGGATGGCTTAAAGGACTTTGGAACTGTGTAGCTGTGTTCACTCAAACAATTACTGATTTCCAAATCCTGTGGCAGAGGATTGTTCAACAGTTAGTACTATCATCAAGTCTGTGGCAGAGACTTTTGTCCGTGCATCATTCCGGCTGCTAGACCAGTGAGAGAGGCCTATCCAGGTGAGCAAGATCCAGTGACAGAAAGTGTACTTGTCTCCAGGATCTCAAGTTCCTCAGCGATCTACACAAGGTATCTGAATTCCCCTAACCCTCCATCTCTCTACTGCTGCAAGTTGTGTTTAATAAAAAGCATTGGAAAAAGACTAAGTGACTGGTGCATGCATCTGTGGGCACTTTGCCCAATTTAGAGCCAAGCAAGTTTTGATAAGTTGGAATTTGGGGTAACGGCTGGACCAAAAATAACCAGCAGCTCCTACAGGGGGTAGTGCTACACTTGCAAAGTGAACAGCCTATTTGCCTTTAGTAAATCAACCCCAGTATGGGTTAGATGCCAGTTTTGCATGTCTTGCTGCAGGTTGATGAATCGGGTCTCGTGCTTCTCTTTCCTTTTCAGATTAGCTGTGTTGGCCCTCAGAAGGATAACAATGGGAATATGCTTTGTAAAAATCAAAATGTTGACATTATCTCTTACTGCAGCAAAGTCGACCATCCTATGATTTGAAGCAGAACTTCAGGCAGACATATCCCATGAATGCAGTAGAATATTAATTTATAAAATCAGTTCACATATTTTTCAGTTCAACTAATAGAAATATCTGAATGTTACCTGGTATCAGCCTCTTGTAATCCCTGAAAAGCAAAGCTCAGTTATATGTGTTTTTTGTGCCTTCATGCGCTATAATCCATTGTATAAATGAACATGTTTAAATGTAATGGTCTAAATTAATTCAGTCCTCCATGGTAGTGGTACAACCTGGTGAGAGGAGTGCTGTTGGGAAAAGTAAGGAATTGGTGCATATTACACTATTTACAGTATATTCTCCATCTTTCACATTAATGATGGCACTTTTGTTGCAGATGACCCAGCTCACACAACGTCAGACTACGACAGCACACATGAAACCAACAACAGCGACAGCAGCGACATTGTACAGAATGATGACGAGGCAGAGGGAGATGGGACACAGTCCAGGAAAAGTTCTGTTTGCCGAACGTTTCGATCGGACAACATCGACCTCCACACACTAATAACAGCACCCGAGGTCAGTGATTCCCAGAATCCTTTGCAGCATCACCAGTGTTCAGACTTGCTCCCAGAACCCCCATCAGTTTTCCCGGTGTGCTAGACTGACTGCTGAATCCCCTGCATGGTCCCTGGTGTGCCAGACTGACTCTCAGTATCACCTGCAGTGTCCCCTGTATGCCAGACTGACTCATAGAATCCACTGCTGTGCCCCTGGTGTGCGGTATGCCAGACTGACTCTCAGTATCACCTGCAGTGTCCCCTGTATGCCAGACTGACTCTCAGTATCACCTGCAGTGTCCCCTGTATGCCAGACTGACTCTCAGTATCACCTGCAGTGTCCCCTGTATGCCAGACTGACTCATAGAGTCCACTGCTGTGCCCCTGGTGTGCGGTGTGCCATACTGACTCTCAGAATCCCCTGCATGGTCCCCGGTGTGCCATACTGACTCTCAAAATCTCCTGCATGGTCCCCGGTGTGCCATACTGACTCTCAGAATCCCCTGCATGGTCCCCGGTGTGCCATACTGACTCTCAGAATCCCCTGCATGGTCCCCGGTGTGCAATACTGGCTCCCAGAATTCCCTGCATGGTCCCCGCTGTGCCATACTGACTCATAGAATCCCCTGCTGTTACCCTGATGTGCCAGACTGACTCCCAGAATCCCCTGCAGTATCTCTGGTATTCCAGATCTACTACCAGAATCCTCCAGAATCATCAATGTGCAGGATTCTCTCCTATCAGTGTGCAGAATCCCCACTTATTAGTACTCAGTACCCCCTTCCATCAGAGTGCAGGATCCCTAGAAATGAGATTATGAGATCCCCCTCCTATATGTTCACAAGATCCCCTCTTATAAGTGTAGCGATACCCCCAAACTAAGAGAGCCGCTGGTTTTGTTTCGGGCCCTGTAGACAGCACAGCCAACGCCCGGCAATCTACTCGACCCTCCTCTGGCACAGCTAGTCTAGGGGTGGTATATTAGTATAGCTCTATACCTACCCATGAACAATCCCACAATAATCCAAACAGTTGTAAAGTATAGTAATGAATAGGGGTGCAACGGATCAAAAAACTCACGGATCGGATCGATCTTCGGATCAGAGCCACGGATCGGATCATTTTCGGATCAGCAAAAAAATAAATAATGTTACACCCACCGGAGTTTTCGATTTCACAGTCATTTTCAACACAAAACTGAGCTTATTTTCTTAAATACAGTATTTGTAAATCCAACGGACTCTTTACATGTTAAATTTTAAAAGCAGCAGCAAACCTGCTGACCTTACATGGTTGCTAATGTGACGGAACACCTCTGATTTTCACATTTAACTAAATGTTAAATGTGAAAATCATGGGTGTTCCGTCACATTAGCCATCATGTAAGGTTTGCTGCTGCTTTTAAAATTTAAAATGTAAACAGTCCGATGGATTTCCAAATAATGTATTAAAGCTGATAAGCTCCGTTTTGTGTTTAAATTAACTGAAATTGAAAACTCCTTTGGGTGTAACAAGATGTCCGCTTGCCTATTCTCTCTATCATTACTGTGCAGGAGTGTGGGGTGGAGCAAGATGGCGGCGACGAAACGTCACTTCCTGATGAGACAGCCGCCGCCGGGTGTACCAAGATGGCAGCCGCTCCGGAGCTAGGCCGAAGCCGCGGCCTTTCCTACGGCCGAGGCTCCGAAGCGATCCTCGGATCGCGTGGTGATCTGATCCGAACAGGGTGACGCGTTCGGATCACGGATCACCACCTATCCGTTGCACCTCTAGTAATGAACACTAATACCAGAATGATTAACTATAGTAGATTTACTTGGATATAAAAGTCAACGATCAATACAATACAACACATACATGCAGAGCCCTGCAGTAATAATAGCATTAGTCAACTATAGTATCTAAAGAGAACACACACACGTGTAGCTATTCTCCCGTGAGCAATATGGCGCTCAACAAAGTTCTACACTCCCAGTCAGGCCTGACTCAGTTAAAGCTCAGTCTTAAAGTGAAGAATCTTCGCATGCAAGATGATCGGTGGTGCACATACAGGAACAATAATTTGTAATCCAATAATGATTTATAGTAATAGAAACAACGGACCGGAGACTATATAACTTAGTTCTGCAACTAGTCTCCTGTCAGGACAGCAAGTATAACACGATGGGCCAAGGCAGTCAATAAACCTAACGAAAGTACTTGGTTATAGTTGTGAGCAGGTGCTCTCTCACCCCTCCGGACTCGATCCCAGTCCGGGACTCCCACCGCTGTGTCTCCGCACACAGGGTCTGCGAGAGCCGGATCTCCGGTCCAACTGATGTCCGTGAAGCAAGTAGATATCAGGTACCACACAGGCTCTGCAGTGGGGTGGAAGGCTCTTTGGAAGTGCGCAAGGCCCAGGACTTGGGCCTTGCACTTGTAGCAGGTCCGCACAGGGAGTCCTCTTGCTAGCAGCGCGGTGTCCAAAGAGGCCGGGCTTAGCCTCGCCATCCCCTTTTATACCCCACCCATGAGTCTCTGCGGTGGCAAATTGCACCTTGGGTGCCAAACGGGGTTCTGGGTAACGTAGTTCATGGGGCCTTAAAGGAGACCCCGCTACACCCTCCCCCACTTAAACTCTTTGATCCCCAAAGATAGTTGTCAACATACACTACGCACAACATTAGACAAAGTTGCGTATGATGTCAGCAGAGGAAGTTCCCACCAAAAATGAGGGGGTGAACTTCCTTGCCCACAGGTCACACTGCTATAAGTGGCCTGTCTAACTGTGCCAGAGGGTGAGTTGGGGTTGCCCTCCACCAAATGAACAGTGGAGGGATCAGGGTTTTCTGCACTCCTCCTGACGGTTACTACAGTGTCCTCCGAGCTCTCCCCCATTTGTGGGTAAGTCAACTTTCTGGAAGGCCTTATGGTCCTTTTCATCCTCCGCTCTCTTGGGATTTCTGGTTTGGACACTGTAGGTTCCTCTTCTGGAACAGACATGGCAGCTTCCACTGTTTCTGAAACATTTAACTCAGGAGCAGGAAGATACAAGGAACCTCTTGGATCCTCCTCTGGGAGTGAGTCGAAGGCATCTTCCCAAGAGTCTGATAGAGGACTGGACGGGATGAACTCAGTAGCTTCTGCATTCAGTGTACTGTCTATGGTGTCTTTCAAAGGTGGAAGATCTATAGCAGAAGTTACTGGGGCCTGGGAAGGCCATAGCCATTCCAGCTCTTCCCTCTCATCCTCACTAGGTTCAGAGACATCTGTTTCTTCAGACCGAGATGCCTGGGACCGGGTATTTGGCCTAGGAGTATCCAGGATTGCAGTTGGTTCAGGGGAATCCTTTACAGGGGGTATCCGAACCGCTTCGGCAGGTGGGAGTATGTGGTTCCGGTGCCAAGTCTTCAATGGCCCCACCTTTCCCTCTGGCTTCAGTTGGTAGACTGGCAGGCCAGGCAGCTTCTTGCAAATAACATATGGCTCAGGTCTCCATCTGTCTGCAAGCTTGTGCTTCCCAGAGACTCCTAAGTTCCGTAGCAGCACTCTGTCCCCAGGTTGCAGATCCTGAATCCGGACCTTCAGGTCAAAGTTTCTCTTGTTGCGGGCTCCCCTTTAATCCGAAGCTGCTTGGGCCTGCTCATAGCCCAACTTTAAACTGTGCCTCAGCCTGTCCACATATCCTTTGTGGGAAGTGGCTGAGGAATGGTCTATGAAGGTGCCAAAGGCCAGGTCTACGGGTAGTCTTGCTTCTCTCCCAAACATAAGTCGATAGGGAGAGTACCCTGTAGTGTCACTTGTTGTACTGTTGTAAGCATGCACAATTGCTGCTATGTGCTTGCTCCAGTGCTGCTTCTTTTCGCTACTTAAAGTCCCCAGCATGTTGAGTAGGGTTCGGTTGAACCTCTCCGGCTGAGCATCCCCTTGTGGGTGGTAGGGGGTGGTTCAGGTCTTCTTGATCCCTAAGGAGTCCAGGAGCTTCCGGATCAGCCGACTTTCAAAGTCCCTCCCTTGATCCGAGTGGAGACGCTGTGGTAGCCCATAGTGCACAAAGTATTTTTCCATAAGTACTTTGGCCATGGTGGAAGCCTTCTTTCTGGTCCTTGGTTGGGAAGGCCTGGGCATACCGGGTGAAATGGTCGGTTATCACCAGAACATTTCCTAGTCCACTCAAGTCGGGTTCGAGGCAGAGAAAATCAATGCATACCAAATCCAATGGGCCTTGACTTTGCAGGTGGCCCATCGGGGCAGCTTGATGGGGTAAAGTTTTTCGCTGAATGCAGCGTGCGCATGAGTGGCAGTATTCCTCTACTTCAGCCCTCATGCAGGGCCAATAGAACTGACTCCTGACGAGTTGAAAGGTCCTTTCAGCTCCTAAATGACCATGGTTGTCGTGTGAGGCGACCAAGACAGTCTCTCGGTGTTTCTCGGGTAGAAACAGTTGCCATTTGTCTTCCAGGTCATCAGAGGGGCCCCTTCGGTAGACCACCCCTTGATGCACCTGCAGCCTGTCCCACTCCTTCCGCAACAGTCGAGCTTCCTTTGAAGGGTGATGCAAGAGTCTATCTGGATCCTGACTTTCCAGGGCCTCCAGGACCAATTTCCCCAAAGGGTCTTCCAATTGGTCACATCTCAATTCCTTTTTGGACAGCTTTGGTAAGTCCTCTTCCTCTATCTGAGTTACTCCACAGTATTGTTTGGGGACCCCCCACCGCTGTGACCCCTATCTATTCCGCTCTGGACCCAGCACTGGCCTGAAGTTCAGCCCTTTGACAGAGAGCCTGCACGCCGTCCGGTGGCACTTGGGTCCAGTCTTCTGTGCTGCTGGTGGGAACATGCGACCTTCTAGACAGGGCATCTAAAATCTGCATCTGCATCTCGATTTTAGGCTGAAATTGAATCCAGACAGTGCAACCAGCCATCGATGGCCTGTGGCATCCAGCTTTGCTGTGGTGAAAAGATAAGTAAGGGGGTTGTTGTCAGTTTTCACAGTGAATTCTGCCCCATACAGATAGTCTTTAAGTTTATCGACTACAGCCCACTTGAGGGCCAGGAACTCCAACTTATGAGTGGGGTAGTTCTTTTCAGAGGGGGTCAAACTCCTGCTCACATATGCAACGGGTCGCAGCTGCCCTCCATGCTCCTGATAGAGCACTCCTCCCAGACCATCATGACTGCCATCCACATGGAGTTAATAGGGTTTCTTTGGGTCTGTATAGGCCAAGACAGGGGCAGTGGTTAAGCTCTTCTTCAGCATTTGGAAGGCCTCTTCACACTTCCGATTCCACTGATCTTCGACTGACTCCCCCGGCTTCCTGGGACCCGAGTCATCCTCTTCTCCCTCTGTCTTTAACAGTTCATTCAGGGGTCTGGCAATCCGTGCGAACCCCTCTACGAACCTCCTATAGTAGGAGCAGAACCCCAAAAAGGACCTGAGTTCTGTCAGTGGTGGGCCGTGGCCAGGAGGTAACTGCCTCCAGCTTCCCGGGGTCTGTGGCTACCCCTTTTTCGGACACTATGTGCCCCAGATAGTTGACTGATGACTGGTAGAACTGGCATTTCTCTGGTGAAAGCTTGAGTCCCTCTTCACTGAGCCTTCTCAAGACTTTTTCCAGTCTCTCTTCATGTTCCTCTAGAGTCTTCCCAAAGACGATGAGGTTCATGTCTCCTACTGTTTACTCCATGAGGCGTTAAAAGGTGGCAGGGGCTCCAGACAGACCTTGGGGCATCCGGTCAAATTCAAAGAATCCCACAGGGGTTATAAAGGCTGTCTTCTCCTTATCTTCCGGATGCATGGGGATCTGGTAGTATCCGCTCTTAAGGTCCATGACACTGAACCACCTGGCTCCAGACAAACTCTGTAGGGCAGGGGTCTCAAAGTACCGGCCCGCGGGCCATTTACGGCCCGCGGAGCGGTTACAATTGGCCCGCAGGTCTGATTGATATTGATACATTTCCTGGTAAGCAATGGCCGCCTGCTTACAATTTTTTTTTCTCTTCCTGGTTTACTCGGAGGAAGTCGGGCTAGCTGATGTAGGTGACATCACGTGACGTCCGCCGCTGTTGCTTTGGGAATTGTAGTCTACGGCTGTGCGCTCAAGCTCCCTGTACCCGGCGGGTGGAGTTTGGAGAGCAGCGAACGCAGCCAGCCTAACTACAGCCATTGGCGTTGCTATAGGGGTGCGGGAGGGGCTGGGGGTGTGGCTGCCTCCTCCACTCCTCCCACAGACTCAATCCTCTCAACCAATAGGAAGCTGCGCTGTGAGCAGCTGATCCTCCCACCCAATAGGCTGCTGCGCTGTGAGCAGCTGAGCCTCCCATCCATTAGGCTGTCGTGCTGTGAGTGGCCGAGCCTCCCATCCAATAGGCTGCGGCGCTATCAGTTGCGGAGTCTCCCACTCAATTGGCTGCCGTGCTATGAGTGGCTGTGCCGCCCTCCCCCAACACGCTGCTGTGCAGTGGGTGGCTGAACCTCCCACCCAGTAGGCTACCGTGTTGTATCTGCAGATTTCATTGGCTGATTCCGATAACACGAGCAGCTGTCATCCCCATTGATGCTGCAGCTGAAGCAGATAGAGGCAAGGACAGACACAGCAGCCCCGCCTACCCGCCCGGGTCTTCATCTGCAGGCATGAGGCATACTATGTAAGTTACTCTGCACACTGTCACTACATAGAGTTCTAAGATGCTCTGTACCACCCCAACCTGCCCTGTGCCACCCCAACCTACCCTGTGCCGCCCCAACCTACCCTGTGCTGCCCTGTGCCACCCCAACCTTCCCTGTGCTGCCCTGTGCCACCCCAACCTACCCTGTGCCACCCCAACTTACCCTGTGCTACCCCAGCCTGCCCTGTGCCACCCCAACCTGCTCTGTGCCACCCCAACCTACCCTGTGCTGTCCTGTGCCACCCCAACCTACCCTGTGCCACCCCAGCCTGCCCTGTGCCACCCCAACCTACCCTGTGCTACCCCAGCCTGCCCTGTGCCACCCCAACCTACCCTGTGCCACCCCAGCCTGCCCTGTACCACCCCAACCTGCCCTGTACCACCCCAATCTGCCCTGTGCCACCCCAACCTGCCCTGTGCCGCCCCAGCCTACCCTGTGTCACCCTAGCCTGCCCTGTACCACCCTAGCCTGCCCTGTACCACCCTAGCCTGTCCTGTACTACCCCAACCTGCCCTGTGCCACCCCAACCTGCCCTATGCCACCCTAACTTTCCCCATACCACCCCAACCTGCCCTGTGCCACCCTAACTTGCCCTAAACCACCCCAACCTGCCCTATACCACCATAACCTGCCCTATACCACCCCAACCTGCCACTATACCACCCTATACTACCCTAACCTGCCACTATACCACCCTATACTATCATTTACAGGGGCTGGTATGGGGTGCACCCCATGACCGTGCGCTGTCTGCATGGTGCTGTGCAGCCTAGACGGGGGGGGGGGTGACACCATGTTTTACCACACCAGGTGACACCAACCCTAGTGACGCCACTGACTACAGCCAAACTACAACTCCCAGTGGGATCTTCTTGGACACCGTCGTGGCTGAGTCTGACTCATTGGCTCGGCGTGCAAGGAGGAGGACCTGTCCTGCTGAGCCTGAGCTGGCAGCTGCCATCGGCCTATCGCCGAGGTCACAGTGAGAGACCCTGACACCCCCAGCTGACCCTCACATGATCATCCCATCTATCCACCATACACCTCATTTACCCTGCTCCAATGCACATCCAGGAACCTCAAAATAGCCCTCAACACTGCTGCCCAAGTGCTCATGGCCTGTGGATCCTGCTAGGAGCTGGCCTCTGACCTGTGGCGTCCTACTGGCCACTGACCTGTGGCGTCCTGCTGGCCGCTTACCTGTGGGGTCCTGCTGGCCGCTGACCTGTGGCGTCCTGCTGGCAGCTGACCTGTGGGGTCCTGCTGGCCGCTGACCTGTGGGGTCCTGCTGGCCGATGACCTGTGGCGTCCTGCTGGCCGCTGACCTGTGGCGTCCTGCTGGCCGCTGACCTGTGGCGTCCTGCTGGCCCCTGACCTGTGGCGTCCTGCTGGCCTCTGGCCATGGCCTATGGGTCCTGCTGACCTGCGGTTCCTGCTGGCTATGGCATACAGGCCAGAAGGACCCACAGGTCCACAGCCAGCTCCCAGCAAGACCCACAAGCTGTAGGTCCTGCTGGGAGCTGGCTGCAGAACTGTGGGTCCTGCTGTCTGCTGACCTGTGGGGTCCTGCTGGCCGCTGACCTGTGAGGTCCTGATGGCCTCTGGCCATGGCCTATGGGACCTGCGGGGCCTTCTGGCTGTGGCCTACAGGCCAGCAGCCAGCAGGACCCATAGGCCATGGCCAGCAGGATCCACAGGCGGATCCCGCTAGGAGCTGGTCACTGACCTGTGGGGTCCTGCTGGTTGCTGACCTGTGGGGTCCTGCTGGTCGCTGACCTGTGGGGTCCTGCTGGTTGCTGACCTGTGGGGTCCTGCTGGTTGCTGACCTGTGGGGTCCTGCTGGTTGCTGACCTGTGGGGTCCTGCTGGATGCTGACCTGTGGGGTCCTGCTGGACGCTGACCTGTGGAATCCCATAGGTCAGTGGCCAACAGGACCCACAGGTCCACAGCCAGCTCCTAGAAGTACCCACAGGTCCACAGCCAGTTCCCAGCAGGACCCACAAGCTGTGGGTCCTGCTGGGAGCTGGCTACAGAACTGTGGGTCCTGTTAGACGCTGCAGAGCAAACACTGCCAAGCATCTGGCAGTAAGCAGTGACTGGTAGCAAGCAGTAACTACCACTATATATACTAGTTTAATGTTCTTTTTGAAGCTTGAAAGTTTGAATGCGGCCCCCTTGGGATATGAAAACTCGTCCTGTGGCCCTCAGGTAATTTGAGTTTGAGACCCCTGCTGTAGGGCATCCTCTATCCTCGGGGGGTGGTATACTGGTCGGGTATCGTTCTCCTGTTGAAAGTCCTGTAGTCTATACACAACCTCAACGACCCATTCTTCTTCCTGACCACCACTATCGGAGAGGCATAGGGGCTTCTAGATTCCCGGATAACACCGGTTCGCTTGAGCTCGGCGAGCTGTTCTCTCAGGTCTTCAGGGTCGGCTAGAGGAACTCGCCTGACTCTCTCCCTGAAAGGCTTGTCTTCCTGGAGGTGGATTCGATGGGTGGCACTCTTCGCACACCCTACATCAAACTCATCTTTAGAGAAAATCTTCCTCCATCTGGTCAACTGGGCCTTTGCCCTCTCTTTCCAGGCCCCTGGCAGGTTCGGGTTCTCCATGCAGAGCTTCTCCCAGATAGTCCTTTCTCACTCTGTCTTCTCCACATCTGATAAGACAATTGGGGCAGCAGGGCTCACCTGGCCCAGCAACATCCTGGCGGGGATCTCCATGGGGGCACCCGTGGTATTCCTGACGCTCACCGGCACCTTACAGTGTGCCTTCTTCAAAGCTCTTACCGGAACCATTTCTGGGATTACTTCTAAGCCTGAGTATTCTTCCCGGGGGTCTGGTTCCAACATGACAAAGGGGCCCGGTTGCTCCCAAGTAAGCTTCACAGTGGCTCTGAGACAGGTTACCTCACCGGGCTGCAACTCTATTCCTTTCTTCCCCAGTCGCCAGACTTTTCCCACCCCCTCTTCTGGGGCCTTCTGTTCTAAGACTAGTCGCTGGTAGGCTGTCTTCAACATTGGGTGGATTCTGGTGACTGCAGGATTCTTCCCTCGTGCTAGAGGGGCCAAGAGCCTCCGGACCAGGTCCGTGTTGGTCCCTATTATTAGGGAGTTCTTGTTGGCTCCAGGCGGTCGGGGGCACACCACTGCCGGGGTATCGAACACTTCAGCCTTCCCGGCTACTGAGGGGTCGAAGGTCAGTTTTATGGGCAAGTAACCATTGTAAGGGAACCTCTGTGTTCCGATTCCCCATATCTCCAAATCTTCAATTCTCTGGATGGGTAGATGACTCAGATGTTTATCATAGAAGTCCCGGTATAATAAGGTCACTTGTGCCCCAGTATCCAAGATGGCTTTTGTGTAGACTCCCTCCACCTGAATAGGTACTACGGGGGAGGGGTCTACCAGTTTTTCTGGATACGACTTCAGAGGGGTCTCTTTCTGTTGACCCCTACACTTTCCCTTGGAATTTTCCTTCTTGTATTTGGCTGTTGACTTTAGTCCCTCTTGGGCTCGCTATGCATTGATATCCCCCCTCCTTTTAGGTGTATGTTCCCGCTGAGGGACATTGTTCTTCTTCTGAGGGGGTTTGCCCCCTTTCCTTCTGGACTTCTCATTTAGTTTGGGTCCAATGGAGCTCACTGGAGATGATGGGCACCCGGTTGACTCCTTCACCGGGGCCCTCTGGAGTTTTCCGTCGGCTTGCGATTATTTAGCTTCTTTTTCTTGGGACTGGAACATACTTTCGCAATATGGCCAATTCCTCCGCAGTTAAAACAAATCGCATCCCCCCAATCTTGTAGGGGAGTGGGCACTGAGGTATCCGGGAACAACTCCTTCTTCGGCCCCTCTTTTTCTACGACCCTTGGATCCTTTGCCATCAAAGAGGTCAGCATCTCCAACACCTGAGACATCTGTGACTTCACGGTATCTACTTCTGAGTCTCTTTCAGGGGTCATGGCTGATCTGACCATTACTGGCGTAGAAGAGGTATGCGTCTTGATCGCTTGCTGATCTTTCTGTAGAGCCTCTTCATCTCTGATGATCTTTACCAGATCAGGGTAATTCAGTGACATACCTCCTCCAGAGGTTTTCAAGTGAAGCCAGACTGGATCCGAGCGTAGCGCTCCCTTTAAGATCTGCTTCATTCTTGCCGCATCTATGGCTTGGGGTACCATCCCTTTTTTTAACACGATTTGGCAAAGCATCTTGTTCAGTCTTCTGACGTACTCCGACAGCTTTTCTCCCGGCTGCTGAAAAGTGTGTTCAAACTGATACACCAGCTCCGTTACTTTCTCTAACTGACCGAACTCTTCTTGCAGCATGGCTAAGCAGTCATAAGCCGTGCAGGCAGCATTTCCAAACCGGAAACTTTTTACAGCTTCCGCAGCCGCGCCTTTCAGACTTTCCATCACGCGCTGCTTCTTCTGCGCTTCAGGCACCTCTCATGCCTCTACCGCTAATAAGGCCTGTTCGATCCAGGTATCAAAGTCTTCCTCCCCCACAGGGATGGGCAGCCTCCCCGAGAATATTCTTAGCTTCCGGTAGCTGGCCTCTATGTGTACCGTGTTAGTTTTCTGACACTTCACGAGCAGATCCCCCAAGGCATTTAAAAGCTCTGGCCCTATGGCAGTAATAGATGTCACTGGAGGTGTCGTCCCTTTCCGCTTCTCCTGTGCATGGGGTATCCCTGGCGGTGATCCCATTGGGGATGGCGGAGGTGACTCCGTCTTTGTGGTCATTGCGTGCGCCAAACCATAAGTCTTGTTATCTGGCGTCTGCACACTTTGGCCTTTAAAGTTCCCCGGTACTCCATCCCACCATTCTATCAGTGCATTCTGAAACAAGGTGTCTGGGTCTGATCTCGTGTCCATCACCCATGGTGTATGATTTGGGGATAACGACACTACGAGTCGCTCCGCCGCATCTATCAACCATTCTTCTCCTGGGAGACTGATGACCACTGACATGTCTGGGTTTGTTTTGGCTGCTTCGCACCACGCTTTCACTTCTAGCGGGTCCATGCCGGTACTTTTGGCGTGTTTGCTTGCCGTATACAGGATCCCGGACCCGGAGCCCCCACGTGTAGCGATACCCCCAAACTAAGAGAGCCGCTGGTTTTGTTTCGGGCCCTGTACACAGCACAGCCAACCCCCGGCAATCTACTCGACCCTCCTCTGGCACAGCTAGTCTAGGGGTGGTATATTAGTATAGCTCTATACCTACCCATGAACAATCCCACAATAATCCAAACAGTTGTAAAGTATAGTAATGAACACTAATACCAGAATGATTAACTAGTAGATTTACTTGGATATAAAAGTCAACGATCAATACAATACAACACATACATGCAGAGCCCTGCAGTAATAATAGCATTAGTCAACTATAGTATCTAAAGAGAACACACACACGCGTAGCTATTCTCCCCGTGAGCAATATGGCGCTCAACAAAGTTCTGCACTCCCAGTCAGGCCTGACTCAGTTAAAGCTCAGTCTTAAAGTGAAGAATCTTCGCATGCAAGATGATCGGTGGTGCACATACAGGAACAATAATTTGTAATCCAATAACGATTTATAGTAATAGAAACAACGGACCGGAAACTATATAACTCAGTTCTGCAACTAGTCTCCTGTCAGGACAGCAAGTATAACATGATGGGCCAAGGCAGTCAATAGGCTTAACGAAAGTACTCGGTTATAGTTGTGAGCAGGTGCTCTCTCACCCCTCCGGACTCGATCCCAGTCCGGGACTCCCATCCCTGTGTCTCCGCACACAGGGTCTGCGAGAGCCGGATCTCCGGTCCAACTGATGTCCGCGAAGCAAGTAGATATCAGGTGCCACACAGGCTCCGCAGTGGGGTGGAAGGCTCTTTGGAAGTGCGCAAGGCCCAGGCCTTGGGCCTTGCACTTGTAGCAGGTCTGCAAAGGGAGTCCTCTTGCTAGCAGGTCGGTGTCCAAAGAGGCCGGGCTTAGCCTCGCCCTCCCCTTTTATACCCCACCCATGAGTCTCTGCGGTGGAAAATTGCGCCTTGGGTGCCAAACGAGGTTCTGGGTAACGTAGTCCATGGGGCCTTAAAGGAGACCCCGCTACATAAGTATGCAGGATCCCCTCCCATCAGTGCGCAGGACCCCCCTCCCCCATCAGTGCACAGGAACCCCTCCTATCAGTGTGCAGAATCCCCTCTCATTAGTGTATGGGACTCCCCCTACCAGTGTGCAGGTTCCCTTTCTATCAGTGTAAAGGATCCCCTCCTCTCATTGCACATGATCCCCTCCTATTAGTGTGCAAGATTCTCTCCTATCAGCGTGCGGGGCTTCTTATCGGTGTGCAGAATTCCCTTACATCATATCCCCCCAGTATCAATACTTTTTCTATCAGTGAGTCTTTTTGTGTGTCTGGCACATATTGGATCTCCATTTCCTTCTCTCTTTCATACTCAGGACAAGCCCATCCTAGCCCCGGAGCCGCTCATCATGGACAATGTAGATGACCTTTTGGGGGAGGTCAACAACTGGAACTTCCCCATATTTGACCTGGTGGAGATGACGGGTCAGAAGTGTGGGCGGATCCTCAGCCAGGTGAGTGGCAGAATGAGGTTTGTCATGGAATTCTAGCAGATTGGTCCCAGATCCAGGGTAGATCTGGGAAGCTGGAGGATGAAGGCACATATATGCATTAGATGCATATTACACTCTCCTGGTGGAAACAGCTATAGACATTGATGGGGCATTATAGTGTGCCCCAGAACCTGGGGGCTCCCCGGTGTATATAAAGGGATCTGAAGATTCATTCAAGTTAGTGCTATTTGCAAGTGAATTTTGAAAGATTCACTCTTATAAGCCGTGTAAAGTTCTTGTGGTATCACACCTGTACAACACACGGGACACTGATAGGAGCCCAGTGCAAAGATCTTAGCCGTAGTTTGAGTGCTGGATGTGCCATATCTGTCCACCAGTGGGAGTTAAAGCAGAACTTTACCCATAACAACCCATAACAACTTGATAAAAAATGATGTTATTTAGCAAGGAACAT
Source organism: Rana muscosa (assembly GCA_029206835.1). Taxonomy (NCBI): domain Eukaryota; kingdom Metazoa; phylum Chordata; class Amphibia; order Anura; family Ranidae; genus Rana; species Rana muscosa. Next base: position 142,984,369 of record CM055118.1, read on the forward strand.
ACATTCCACATTCATAACTATGCTACCAAAATGAATGTGTGCTGTAAATTGCCTCCAGCGTTGCTCCTGTTTCTTCTTGCTGGAGGCTGCCATTTTGCTGAAGCCCAAAGCCCCAGCAGTAAACCATAAAGCGGAAGTAAACTCATTGATTTCATGGTTTCAAAAACAGTTACATTCCTGAAATGCTGGAAATGCAAACTATTACATTTGACTGTGTCCTCAGCCATACTGTCAAACCATCAAATGGCTGGTGTCATAACTGATCACATGGGAAGCACCGTGGCAGTTGCAGATCAAACAGAAGCAGCATCCTTGGCTGTAAATGATAGGAGGGTTTAATTCAGCTTTAAGGCTGTCAGCAGATCAACGTTTGCAAACTCAGAAGTGCCTAAAAATGGAGAGCAACTGAGCATGTGCAGAGCAGTGAGACAGTGTTTAACTGGATTTTAAACAGTTCGTATAGGCACTTATTTGTAATGTTATACATAGCTATACCTGCAAAAGGGACCAGCATGAAGTGATCTAGCAGGACTTAATTTTTTGACTAAAGTTCCACTTTAAGTACACCGAGAAGCAGGAAATGCACTACTAGTGAAGTTTCTGAGTATGTTGCGATGACAAAAGAAATCTACTCTGTTGTGAACAATTGTCACCATGTTCCAATCTATATTCACAATGACTCCTCGTGTTTCCCATTTGTAGATGTCATATCGACTCTTTGAGGATATGAATCTTCTGGATACCTTTAAGATCCCCCTGAAGGAATTCATGAACTATTTTCATGCCTTGGAGAACGGCTACCGAGACATCCCGTGTAAGAGCAGTTTGTTTTGTACTAATTCCTACTTTGAGCAAATGAGAAATGTCCGGTCTCCTGGCCAGTAACCATTACCGTTTTCCTACCTAATAATAGAGCAAGCTCTTAAAGTGGGTGTAAACCCACTTTAAAAAACAAAACAAAAAAACTAACACCTGCGAGACAACGGCATAATGAGCTAGTATGCATAGCATACTAGCTCATTATGTTATACTCACCTGGGATCGAAGCCCTCGCTGCGGTGCCTGACACAGCACCGGCCGGCGACATGTCGGCCCGGAGTTACTTCCGGGTATCGCGGCTTCTGCGCTGTGATTGGCCAGAGCCGCAATGACGCATGTGCGTGGGAGCCGCCAGTCACAGCATGACCTCCTTTAGAAGCGGCACGATCGCCGTTTCTAAAGTGCGCCTGCGCCGTTATCCACGGCGCATGAGCTGTAGATATCAGCGCAAGTCTCTATTGTAAATATCTCCTAAACCGTGTAGGTTTAGGGGATGTTTCTAGCACCTACAGGTAAGTCTTAATCTAGGCTTACCTGTAGGTAAAAGTGGTTGTACAGGGTGTACAGCCACTTTAAATTATCCTTCCTACATAAAAACTGGTTAGATTTTGTTTATTGCTATTGGGGGCATGATGGTCTTTAAATAGAGGGATCACATAAAGTCTTGAAAAATTCCCAAAGGGTCCTGATAGCCATTTCTAGGTTCCGATACTGTACAGACATAACACAACTGAAGGAATAAGATTTTTTTTGGGGGGGGGGGGGGGTATTTATTTCAGATGATTACAAAATGAGAAGTGTGACCAGGCAGTGGGATAAGTGAATGGGATTCTAGGGTGTAGGAGGGAGGAAAACCTGATTCCCCTATATAGATCTTTTGTTATCATTAGAGGGATCCCCAGCTGGTGGAGGGAGGTCCTAATTCCCATATATTGATCTTTAGTTAAACCTTATATCAGGGGCGGATCCAGAGTCTTTTCTCGGGAGGGGCACTGCCAAAAAAATCTGTTTTTTTTGTGGGAAATTTATCGGGGAAATGGCTGGCGTCGGCGCTTCAATCATCCCGGCACCAAGGTTGTTATGGTGTCAGGATGATTGAAGCGCATTATTTATATTATTACATTGTAATATAAAATGAAATAGTTCAATGCAGAATCAGTGGGAGCCCCCGTCACCTGCAATTAGTGCGAGCCCTGAGCGTGTCACTTGCCACACGTTGCGGATTGTCACTTGCCACGTCACCTGCCACATCTCGTGGATTGACACTTGCCACACCTTGTGGATTGTCACTTGCCACATCACCTGCCACACCTTGCGGATTGTCACTAGCCACATCTTGCGGATTGTCACTTGCCACGTCAACTGCCACACCTTGCTGATTGTCACTTGCCTGCCACCAGATGCAGATTGTCATTTGCCACATCACCTGACACAATTTGCGGATTGTCACTTGCCACGTCGCCTGCCACACCTTGCGGATTGTCACTAACTTGCCTGCTAAGGTGTAGTTTTGGTTGTCTCTTGCTGTGTCCCAGACTCCCAGAGTCAGGCAGCAGAGAGATAATGTAATCTTTCTGCTGCCTGCACAGTGAGGGCGGAAGTCACTGCAGGAATGCAGGGCAGGCACGGGCGGTGAGAGATGATCTCATCTCTCTGCTTCCCCGCTCCCGGCTAGCTGATTGGCCAGCTGCCACACTGAGCCTGCTCTCTCACTCTCACCTGCGCTGCCAACACACTGAGCAGCACGGTCTGCCCACGAACCGTGCCGCCCGCCCACAAACTGCGCCGCAAGCGGAGCCTCCCGCTTTCTTACCCGTCTGTGGAGCCGCACGCTTTCGCACCTTCCCGCAGAGTGGCCCGACGTGACTCACTGACATCACTCGTTGCTAGACGCCAAGCGGCCCAGGCGTTAGCAAAGAGTGCAGGGAAGAGGCTCAACCCACCTCCTCCTCTGCTCCTGGTATGGTGTCAGTGCGCCGCATAACTACATTAGACGAGTCTCTCTCTTGGCGCCGCTGATCAGCTGATGTGAGAAACTGAGGGAGAGACTCAGAGAGGCAGCGGCAGCCGCAGAACAAGTACTGTATATACTCGAGTTTAAGCCGACCCGAATATAAGCCGAGGCACCTAATTATACCCCAAAAAACTGGGAAAACGTATTGACTCGAGTATAAGCCTAGGGTCTCCATCTGTGCCTCACTTTGCCTCACTGTGCCCATGCCTCACTGTGCCCATGCTTCACTGTGCCCATGCTTCACTGTGCCCATGACTAGACTGATGTTTAACATGGGAGTCTATGGAAGGAGTGCCCGGCTTTGAAAAATCGGTTCTCCCCGGCCGTAGGTCTCCCAGACACCAAGCTTTGCACACTTGTAGAGGAGACATATGTGTGCCAAGTTTGGGGTCCAGGGGACCTACGACCGGCCGGTACCGGGTCCGCAAAGTCACCAGAGAAATGACCGTTTAACATTGGAGTCTATGGAAGGGGTGCCCGGCTTTAAAAAATCAGTGCTCCCCGGCCGTAGGTCCCCCAGACACCAAACTTTGCACACTTGTAGAGGAGACATGGGGCTACATCTGTGCCACGTTTGGTCGGTACTGGGTCCCCAAAGTCCGGGAGATCAGGCGCAAAAAAAAAAAATACTGAGCAAGCGAGTGTGACAGATGGTCTCAGGGGGGGGGGCACATGCTCTGTTGCCCCCCCTGGATCCGCCCCTGCCTTATATAGATTACTTTGTCCAGTTCTGGAGACCTCCCTTGAAAAAAAAAGATATTAATAGGTTAGAATGAGTCCAGAGACAGGCAGAAAAAATGGTGTAAGGTCTGAGGGATAAACCATATCAGAAGAGAGTGCAGGAACTTAAAGCAGTCCTTCACCCTGCCAGTGAACTCTCCTCCTTTCTAAACAGAGAGGTGGATCCCAGCAGCTCAACATGGATCTGTTGGCTAGGTGAGTATCCTTTATGCCGCGTACACACGGTCGGAATTTCCGACAACAAGCTCACATCGAACATTTGTTGTCGGAAATTCCGACAACAAAAATTTGAGAGCTGGTTCTCAAATTTTCCGACAACAAAAGTTGTCAGAAACTCCGACCGTGTGTACACAATTCAACACACAAAAATTCTACGCATGCTCAGAATCAATTCGATGCATGCTCAGAATCATTGCACTTAATTTTTTTCGGCTTGTAATGTTGTTAGTCACCGCGTTCTTGACGTTCACAATTTCTGACAACATTTGTGTGACTGTGTGTATGCAAGACAAGTTTGAGCGAACATCCGTCGGAAAAAAATCCACGGTTTTGTTGTCGGAATGTCCGATTGTCTGTACGCGGCATTAATGTGCAGAACACAGTATCAGGTAAGCAGTGAAAAAGCGGGAAAAGAAATGCTGACGTTTCTTTTTAATATGTAGAGTCTTGAGGGAAAAAAGGGAAATGAGGACGATTGAAACCTTTCAATACATGAAGGGTGTTAATAAGGTTCAGAAGGGCAGTATTTTCAGTATGACGCTGAGATCAAGGACACAGGAGTGGTGAATCATTCAACAGTAAGTGAATAAAAACATGCTCTGATCAACCATAAATTTATGACCACCTATGTAATACTGAGTAGGTCCCCCTTTTGCCAGCAAAACAGCCTTGACCTACTAAGACATGGGTGCCACTAGACTTCTGAAAGTATGCTATGGTATCTGGCACCAAGCCATCAGGAGCTGATCCTTTAAGTCCTGTAACCTGCAAGATGGGGCTTTCATGAATTGGACTTGTTTTTCCAGCACATCCCAAACATGCTTGATGGATTGAGATCTCGAGAATTTGAAGGCCAAGTCAACAACTGAAACTCAAGGTGTTCCTCAAACCATTCTTGAATTATTTTTGCAGTCTGGCAAGGTGCATTATCCTGCTGAAAGAGGCCACTGCCATCAGGGAATACCGTACTTGGTCAGCAATAATGTTCAGTTAGGTAGCTACGTGTCAAAGTAACATCTACATGAATTGCAGGACCAAGGTTTCCAAGCAGAACATTCCCCAAAGAATCACACTGTGTCTGCCGGCTTGTCTTCTTCTCATACTACATCCTGGTGCCATCTCTCCCCACGTAAGCGACACACCCGGTCATCCGCATTATGTAAAAGAGATCGTGATTCATCAGACCAGGCCACCATCTTCCATTTTTTCACAAGAAGCACCATCTTCCATTTGCTCCATTGTCCAGTTCCGGTGCTCACATGCTCATTGTAAGCGCTTTTGGCTATGGACACCGGTCAGCATGGGCACCCTGACTGGTTTGCGTACACACAGCCCAAATCTGAGATTCCCTTTTTTTCTGCTTTCAACACATCAACTTCAGGGACAACATGTTTACTTGCTGCCTAATATATCCAACAGACTTTCAGATGCCATTGTAACAAGACAATCAGTGTTATTCACTTAACCTGGATTCCGCAAATCATGAACTGTATGAAAAATGCCTCATTCTATTTGCAAATTATTCGAAAGATCAGACATCTACTTTCATATCGACACCAAATCACACTTACTTTGGCTCTAGTACAATCCAGACTAGACTTTGCCAATGGTTTTTGCCTTGGCCTTCCCCTTAAGTGGGTTAAAAAAATCTAAATTATACAGAATCAAGCAGCACGCACTATTACGGGTACACCATATAGACATCACATCACCCCCGTGCTGGCACAGCTACATTGGTTACCTACAGTGCATAGAGTACAATTCAAAATCCTGGTTCTGATGTTTATAGCATATTGGGGCTTGGGCCCACTCTATCTCACGGAAATGGCCCCCCCCCCCCATTACACACCAATTAGAGCATTGCGGTCAGAGCTTCAAAGTAGGATCATCCAAGCACCCGCCCGACTCCAATCCTTGGGAGGTCGACGAATGCAGACCATGGGCGCGGCTCTTTGGAACCAACTCCCCGACCATCTCCGGCTCCCAATGCCCCAAGCTCTTTTTAAAAGGCAATTAAAAACCCACCTTTTTAAAAACGCTTTACTAAGTTGTAGAGACATTAAAATCAGTAATAATTAACGTCAACTTTGTTTTTCTACTCCTCTCGTGAGCCTTCCCTTCTTTTTTTTTTTTCTCTCCCCTTTTTCTCAAGTAGTTTTTTTTTTTTTTCTTTTCCCAAGGCTGATTGGTGAATTTATGGTACAGCGTGCTTAGTTGCGGTCCTCCAAGACAGTATTTAGCGCAATATAAATTGACATATCATCATCATCATCAACCTGTCAGTGGTCATAAAGTTATGGCTGATTGGTGTAGGTCTATAAAAAAAATGGGGAAGACTGGGGATGGTCTTTTTTTCTGTTTCTAAATATGAACTTTCTGCTTGGCCCGCGTTTGCATTTAGCATTTTCAAAAGTAAAGTTTAACAATGGCAGCCCATATACTGTATCTTCTCCATGCAGGTCTCCTTTAAGACATGTACATTTTCTAGTATGGCAAGGACATCTGGATCCTCGTCATTAACATTAATTACTTCCTGCTAATTACTGATGTTCTGGGTATGCAACCATTATTAGAAAGACAGCACGGAAATTTCTCAGTGCCGGGGTCTTTTCATGCAGCTTCCTGCTCTGAAATCAGCTGACCCCACACTGACCTCTAACCTTATCCAAACCCTCATGCCGGTTACACACGATCGTTATTAATGTCATTTTCAAAAACGACGTTTTTCTCAACGTGATTTTTCCTGTTTCCTCTCATGCCTGTCTTGCATACACACGTTCATTAAAAAAAACGCTCGAGCAAAGCGCAGTGACGTACAACACGTACGACGGCACTATAAAGGGGAAGTTCCGTTCGAACGGCGCCACCCTTCATGTTAGTAAAGTTTGTTGAGCAACGATTCGCGCTTTTCAGCCTCGTGCTTTTCAGTCCGTTACAGCGTGACGAATGTGCTATCTCCATTACAAACACTAGTTTCACCAGAACGAGCGCTCCCGTCTCATACTTGATTCTGAGCATGCGCGTTTTTTTTCCCCTTGTAAAAGCATACACACTACCGTTTTTCACGTCGTTAAAAAAACGACGTGAAAAACGATGTGAAAAAATGGAGCAGGTTCTAATTTTTTTTAGCCCATTTTTCACGTCGTTAAAAATGCTCTGGAGCCTACACACGGTCGTTTTTAATGCCCAATTTTAAAAATTGCATTTTTAACGACGTGAAAAACGATCGTGTGTACGCGGCATTATAATGACCCTGAAGCCCCTTTCATCAACCAACCCCTAAAATGAACCCATAAAGCCCCATACACGCTATCAGATTTTCTGCTGGTTTTTGTCATCAGATTTACCAAAACCATGTAGTAGAAGGGCCTGCCTGATTGCATACAAATTGAAACTCTTAAGGTTTGACCTCATATTATATGGTTTTGGTAAATCTGATGAAAAAAATCAGCAGAAAATCTGATAGTGTGTATTGGGCTTAACACTTTATATCCTCGAGCACCGGACACTTAAACCTCACCCTCAGCCTAACTTTAAAAAATAGTTTTGCTGGAATTGGCCTTTAATTTTTTGGATGGACAGGTGGACAGGATGTTAAAGCGGAGGTCCACACAAAAATGGAACCTCTGCTTTTCAGAACCCTACGTCTACGTCACATCCCGTTGTCCCCCGCTGTCTTCTGGAAGACAGGAGGGACCATTTCGATTGCGCAGCCCGACTCGCGCATGCACAGTAGGGAACCGGGAAGTGAAGCCGCAAGGCTTAATTTCCTGATTCCTTCAGCGAAGATGGCGGCGGCAGCATCCGAGGACCAAGGCACGGGTCGGCCTCGGGTGCCGTCATCGCGGGCGTGCTGGACAGGTAAGTGTCCATATTTTAAAAGTCAGCAGCTGCAGTATTTGTAGCTGCTGACTTTTACAAAAAAATTAATTTCCGCGAACCTCCGCTTTAAAGGGAATTTCCCCAACAGGAGGACAAACAGAAATAAAACCATTCCCTGCTCCATCCAAAGCAAACCTTTGTAGGGCTACAACTAACGATTATTTTCATAATCGATTAGTTGGCCGATTATTGTTTTGATTAATCGGTTAATAACCTTAAAAAAAAAAAAAAAAAGTGATTTTGCGGCGATTTGCATTTTTACCTTTTTTTTGGCCAATGTGTTGTTGGGCAGATTAAAAAACACAAATTGACGCAAAAACGCATTACATGCTTCTCCATTAAAGTATATTGAACCCAAAAAAAAAAAAAAATAGCACCGTTTTGCTTTAAAAAAAAGTCCTTGCCCTTTCCAAATACGCAGCAGCTGAAAAAATCCTGGATGTGAACGTGTCCCATAGGAAACCATGTAAATGAACTGTAGTGTGTTTCTGCATAAAGCACCAAAAAAACACAGAGGTGTGACCCGGGCCTGAGATGTTTAGTAACATAATGGGGTTAAAAAAACTAAAATTAGTACAAAAAGAGCAAATAATGGCTACTGTAAGGGGTTCATTTTTTACTGTGGGACAGTGAAAGTAATACTTAAGCCTCGTACACACGGTCGGACTTCAAACAAACTTTTCCGTAGATTTTTGTCCGAAGGGAGTTGGCTGGGCACACCCATAGCATACACACGGCAGGACTTTTCTGAAAACTTTCCCAACATCACGTGGTTTTTCTGCTCTTTTCTGCTCTTTACCACCACCATAGGCATGCGCACAGGGTGTGCCGGATGTGCCTGGGCACACCCTAATCACCTCATGTGAATTAGCATTATCCAGGGGGCGGCACCGGGTGGGTGGTTGGGGGATGCCAGTGGCCAGTGTAAATGCCCCCATTATATTAAAAAGGCTAGGTTCAAATTTAGGAACACATTATACTCGTATTTAGGGTGCAGTAATATGCTCCCAAGCAACTGTCTCCCACCACCCTGTGACAGCGGTTGGCATTTATGTGTGTTTGAGCTTTGGGGTGCACACCCTAATGCAATAGGCTGCGCACACCTATGACCGCCACCCTTTGGTCAACTTCTGCTATTGTTGGTTGATTTTAACATTGGTTCTGGGCATGCGTATTTGTACTTTGGACAAAAGTCTGATGGATTTCTGTACACACGGCCAGACTTTACACCATCGGACTTTTGTTGCCGAAAAGTTTGTCCGTTTGCAGAGCGAACTTTTGTCCGATGAAAAACGAAAAAGTTTGTCCGATGGAGCGTACACACGGTCGGATTTTTTGAAAAACTTGCTCATTTTGAAGTTTGTTGGCAAAAAGTCCGACCGTGTGTACGGGGCTATACAGTAGCGATTTGCTCTTTTTGTACTATAAAGGGCTCATTTTCGTTTTTTTTTAACCCCATTATGTTACTGGACGATTAATCGATTATGAAAATAGTAATCAATGAATTTCATAATCGATTAGTTGTTTCGGCCCTAAACCTTTTGGCACCTTTGACCTAACACTTGGAATTAACCCTTAACCTGATCCATGACTTTGGCTAAATGTTCCCCAGTAACCGGGCAGTTGGTCTGTACTGTGGTCCCAGCATGGAGTAAACAAGCTCCAGCAAAGTTTCATATTAAATATGAACAACAGTTCAGAACGTATAATGGGGGCCTGGGTACTTCAGATACAGAAATGTCCTATTTTTTGGTTTCTGTACAGAAATGCCGCCTGGATGGTATTATCCTCACTCTCGCTCTCATTCTGGGTTGAGTGGTTCTTTAATCAGCACAGTGGAGTGATATTTGGGCGGTAGAAGCTCCTAGTATTTTCAGTCATTCACTGGGTAATTGGGGCGATGTAGGGCGCTTGTCTCCATTGAACGTGTCCCAGAGCTGTGACCACACTCCAGGCTAGTGAGCCTTCCCACTATTTATAGACTCTTTATTTTTACGCTTGGCTGGCACATCAGCGCAGCACAAATCAATGATAAACAAATGTCCCCGGGACGTGTCTCCACCTCTAATGAGCACCACGTAAGGTCATGAACGGATTCTGTCTGTAAAACATTGTCCACTTGGGAACAGCCACGACAGAGAAACACTAATTATAACAGGCTATATTACTTAACCTTCGCAGAGCAACCATGGGAGATTTTGGGAAATACAAAGGTTGCGGTTCAACAGATTTATCTCCCCCCCCCCTTTTCCCCAGCAGAACAGTCATGTGACCACATGGCGCAGTATCATGCTTCCAGTAACAGGGTATATTGGGAAATACAGAGGTGGCAGCCATGATGGTTCAACAGCTTTGTCTTCACACAGGTCCTGGCTGGTCTCTATCTTCTCCTGTAATAAAATCTGTATTTATATGGAACATTTGATACCAAATATCTGATACAAAACCACTCTGGTTGTCAGCTTTGTGCTCCCCGTGTGGCATATCTGACCGACTAAGCAGGTGTCTCTGCATGTTATTTGTCACAATAGTGTAGGATGCGCATTTTAGTTATTTTAGGGACTGGTATAAAGAACTTTTGGTCAAAGTTATATATTTTTAGTATGTTACCCCAACATTTTATATTCCTGATATGTGTCTGTTGTACCCTGTACTTGTAAAGAGTAGCCTGTTTCTTTTGCATTGCTTCCTTTATGTGAAATCCATGGTGATCCTGCCAGACCCTCTGCTTTCTTATTTTAAACTGACCATGTTAGGCATGAGAAAAAGCATGCACAATAGGAAAAAGCAAAGGATAAATGAGTCCAAATTCCTTTTTTGGTTTGTACTAAGAAACAGGCAACATGTTTCAGGGGTAAAAACAAACAAAAAACCCCCTGCTTCATCAGGCCTTCAATTAAAATAAAAAGCTTGAATGGACTCGAAATAGAGCTTTCCTGTGTGAATCTGTGTAGGGAAGTGAATTGCTGGATCAGGAGATTTACTGGCCAGAAATATCTGCATGAGCAATCAAGATAAACCTACTGAGGTGCCCACTGGAAGGGTGGCCTTGTCTGTTGTGAGCCACCTAAACTGAGCCAGTGAGCTATTTGAATATTTTTGTTCTCTCACTATTTTGTATGAGCATGTTAGACAGGGCCATCTTTAATATTGAGATGAAAGGAAATCCTGGACTGACGCACTCTGTTCAATGACGTCTTTATTGAATAAAATCAATCAAAAATAATCCAAAATGGTAGTCACAATGAAAGGTAAACAACAAGATAAAGGTGGCTAACACGTTTCACATCGTGAGATGCTTATTCATAGCTACTACCCCCATCATTACACAGCCCCTGCATACTACATTGCCACTCATTAACAATCAGCGCGCTGCTGTTTCTGCAGAAAGGTGGGTTATTGAGGGTGGAGAGGCGGGAGGGGGTTATTATTGAGGATGGAGAAGCAGGGAGGGGGTTATTGTTGATGGTGGAGAAGCAGGGAGGGGGGAAGTTATTGTTGAGGGTGGAAAGGTGGGAGAGGGTTTATTGTTGATGGTGGAGAAGCAGGGAGAGGGGTTATTATTGAGGGTGGGGAAGCAGAGAGGGGTGTATTGTTGAGGGTGGAGAAGCAGGGAGGGGGGTTATTATTGAGGGTGGAGAAGCAGGGAGGGGGGTTATTATTGAGGGTGGAGAAGCAGGGAGGGGTGTATTATTGAGGGTGGAGAAGCAGGGAGGGGGGTTATTATTGAGGGTGGAGAAGCAGGGAGAGGGGTTATTATTGAGGGTGGGGAAGCAGAGAGGGGTGTATTATTGAGGGTGGAGAAGCAGGGAGGGGGGTTATTATTGAGGGTGGAGAAGCAGGGAGGGGGGTTATTATTGAGGGTGGAGAAGCAGGGAGGGGGGGTTATTGTTGAGGGTGGAGAAGCAGGGAGGGGGGTTATTATTGAGGGTGGAGAAGCAGGGAGGGGGTCATTATTGAGGGTGGAGAGGCAGGGAGGGGGGTTATTGTTGAGGGTGGAGAAGCGGGAAGGGGGTTATTATTGAGGGTGGAGAAGCAGGGAGGGGGTTATTGTTGATGGTGGAGAAGCAGGGAGGGGGGAAGTTATTGTTGAGGGTGGAAAGGTGGGAGAGGGTTTATTGTTGATGGTGGAGAAGCAGGGAGAGGGGTTATTATTGAGGGTGGGGAAGCAGAGAGGGGTGTATTGTTGAGGGTGGAGAAGCAGGGAGAGGGGTTATTATTGAGGGTGGAGAAGCAGGGAGGGGGGTTATTATTGAGGGTGGAGAAGCAGGGAGGGGTGTATTATTGAGGGTGGAGAAGCAGGGAGGGGGGTTATTATTGAGGGTGGAGAAGCAGGGAGAGGGGTTATTATTGAGGGTGGGGAAGCAGAGAGGGGTGTATTATTGAGGGTGGAGAAGCAGGGAGGGGGGTTATTATTGAGGGTGGAGAAGCAGGGAGGGGGGTTATTATTGAGGGTGGAGAAGCAGGGAGGGGGGGTTATTGTTGAGGGTGTAGAAGCAGGGAGGGGGGTTATTATTGAGGGTGGAGAAGCAGGGAGGGGGGTTATTGTTGAGGGTGGAGAAGCAGGGAGGGGGGTTATTATTGAGGGTGAAGAAGCAGGGAGGGGGGTTATTGTTGAGGGTGAAGAAGCAGGGAGGGGGGTTATTGTTGAGGGTGGAGAAGCAGGGAGGGGGGTTATTGTTGAGGGTGGAGAAGCAGGGAAGGGGGTTATTGTTGAGGGTGGAAAGGTGGGAGGGGGGTTATTGTTGAGCCCAGAGCTGTCAATCACTGCCCTACACTACAACACCCAGCAAACCCTCCCTCTTTTCCAAGAAGTTCTGCAGCAGCAGCCAATCAGTGCCCTGCACTACAACACCCAGCAGCCCAGCCCCATCCCCCTCCAAGACATTTTGCAGCAGCTGAGACTCCCTGAGAAGTTATCAGAGTAAGCACTAGATTATAGTGTGAAACACGTCGGTGGTTTGTCCCTTATCTTGCTGTGATATGTAGTGCTTTTTATCCTTTACAATAAAGGCAACCATCAAGGTTTTTTTGGAGTGCGGCTGTCCATATTATTATTTCTTCACTATTTATTAAGTTATCAGAGGTGATGGGAGTGGGAGCCTGGCTCAGGGCAGGACATGGTGTCTCTCACTGTGCAGAGCGATGTAGTCTGGCAGCCCGCAGAGGAGGGATGGGAGGGTCAGAATGCAGCATGTGGCTGGTGAAGAGACTTGGTCCACTGAGCTAAGGGGGAGGGGGCAGTAGAAGAGACAGTGCGGGACCTGACTTAACCCGTGCCAACCTGGAAAGGAGGAGAAAACCAATCCACTTGACTTCTCAGTGTTTGGGGCCCTCCAACAATGAATGGACCCTGGGCAGATGCCCCATCTGCCCTGTGTTAAAGACGGCCCTGACATTAGAGTGTCAACACCTCTTGGATGCTTTTTTCTTCATGTTAGGCATGAGAGCACATCCAACCCAGCGTGGTCAGTTTTCTGGTTGTGCTGGGGGCACAGCCTGTCTGTTATGTGTTGACATGCTCTCCCCTGCACAGCCATTCACTGGGAAGATAAGTGTACTGCTTTGTCAGTGAACTACCCCACTGCATTCTCCATCCTCACTTATAGAAAAAAAAAAAGTATTTATAAGGTTTTTTATAAATTTTATACGTAAATGGTTTGTCTTGCTTTTCCCTTTTAAACTAAATGGGTTGTTTTACGAGGTAAGGGTTCACATAAAAGTTTGCAAGTTTCTAAATTAAACTTTGATTGTGGTCTCCGAGCTTATAGTCTGAATACAGTGACTCCTAGGGGTGGGGGGGTTGTGTCTCCGCTATGTACAGTATTTGACACACAACCGTCCACTCATATGAAAATATCCCTCTTTTTACCAGTTGTCCAGGTTTTTACCCTTTAGTCATCATTTTTACCACTTTTAGACGTGACCATCCCTAAAACTTTCTGTAATTCTCTAATGAAAATACAATTTAGTGCTTTATAAATGTCAACACGCATTACTAAAAACAGGGATTGGCCAGCAGGTAAGAGGGGGAATAAAACATCAATAATGTGATTGAAATATTTGTAAAATGGTCCAATTGAAAAATAGAATGGAACAAATCTGAATTGCCTTATAGCTGGGGACTGCTGCTTGGCAGATGCAATATTCAGGACATCCACTGGGTGGCAGGAGGCTTCTGTCCAATAATAATGCAGTAACTGAATACTTTATGTTCATTTTAGATCACAACAGAATTCACGCCACTGATGTGTTGCATGCAGTCTGGTACCTCAGTACACAGGCCATTCCGGGTCTGCAGAATGCTGTCAGTGATCATGGCTCAGCCAGCGATTCAGGTAACAAAGGAGAAGAGTTTTTCTAACATAACATAAGTGAAACTCTTAGTAACCTTCCAAATCTGCATGATCATATTCCTAACATGTTGCAGTGCATGTCAACGGTATCATTCTTCAGAAAGGCTCCACCTTTATCATAAAAAAGGCATCCTTGAAATTCATTCTAGTGACTTCATGTAGGGTGAGATGATGCTATCAGTCTGCTGCAGGCAGGAGGAAGCATTTCCTAAGTCTCCACTCCCCCACTGGTCAAGGTGAGAGGCTGCAGCAGTGGCTGGTCTCTGTCAGGCATTAGTGAACACAGCCAAAAACAGCACAGGTACCAGGATATATACATTTGTGTCATCTCTGAACTGGTATCTCAGACCATTAAGTAAATGGTGACCCTGATTGATGACTGAACAAAGATGATGCTGTCCTTGTGCAGAGAAAAATAGATGAAGGCATTGGAACTGTTACAAAACACATTACTGAGTAGGCACATGCTATAAATGGATATACTGTACAGTGGATATAAAAAGTTTACACACCCCTGTTAAAATATCAGCTTTCTGTGATGTAAAAAAATGAGACAAAGATAAATCATTTCAGAACTTTTTCCACCTTTAATGTGACCTAAAAACTGCACAACTCAGTTAAACAGCAAACTGAAATCTTTTAGGTGGAGGGAAGTAAAAAATAAATAAAAATAATATGGTTGCATAAGTTTGCACACTCTTAAACTAATACTTTGTTGAAGCACCTTTGGATTTTATTACAGCACTCAGTCTTTTTGGGTGAGTCTATCAGCATGGCACATCTTGACTTGGCAATATTGGCCCACTCTTCTTTGCAAAAACACTCCAAATCTGTCAGATTGTGAGGGCATCTCCTGTGCACAGCCCTCTTCAGATCACCCCACAGATTTTCAATTGGATTTAGGTCTGGGCTCTGGCTGGGCCATTCCAAAACTTGAATCATCTTCTGGTGAAGTCATTCCTTTGTTGATTTGGATGTATGCTGTGGCTCGTTGTCATGCTGAAAGATGAAGTTCCTCTTCATGTTCAACTTTCTAGCAGAAGCCTGAAGGTTTTGTGCCAATATTGACTGGTATTTGGAACTCATCATAATTCCCTCTACCTTGACTAAAGCCCCTGTTCCAGCTGAAGAAAAACAGCCCCAAAGCATGATGCTGCCACCACCATGCTTCACTGTGGGTATGGTGTTCTTTTGGTGATGTGCAATGTTGTTTTTGTGCCAAACATCTTTTGTAATTATGGCCAAAAAGTTCAACCTTGGTTTCATCAGACCAGAACACATTTTCCCACATGCTTTTCGGAGACTTCAGATGTGGTTTTGCAAAATTTTAGCCGGGCTTGGATGTTTTTCTTCGTAAGAAAAGGCTTCCGTCTTGCCACTATACCCCATAGCCCAGACATATGAACAATACGGGAGATTGTTGTCACATGTACCACACAGCCAGTACTTGTCAGATATTCCTGCAGCTCCTTTAATGTTGCTGTAGGCCTCTTGGCACCATCCCTGACCAGTTTTCTTCTCGTCTTTTCATCAATTTTGGAGGAACGTCCAGTTCTTGCTAATGTCACTGTTGTGCCATATTTTCTCTACTTGATGATGACTGTCTTCACTGTGTTCCATGGTATATCTAATGCCTTGGAAATTCTTTTGTACCCTTCTCCTGACTAATACCTTTTAACAATGAGATCCCTCTGATGCTTTGGAAGCTCTCTGCAGACCATGGCTTTTGCTGTAGGATGCAACTAAGAAAATGTCAGGAAAGACCTACTAGAACAGCTAAACTTTATTTGAGGTTAATCAGAGGCACTTTAAATGATGGCAGGTGTGTACTGACTCATTTTTAACATGAATTTGTATGTGATTGCTTAATTCTGAACAGCTACATCCCCTGTTATCAGAGGGTGTGTAACACTTATGCAACCACATTATTTTTTTATTTTTACTTCCCTCCCCTAAAAGATTTCAGTTTGTTTTTCAACTGAGTTGTACGGTTTATAGGTCACATTAAAGGTGGAAAAGTCTAATTTTTTTACATCACAGAAACCTGACATTTTAACAGGCGTGTGTTGACTTTTTATATCCACTGTATAGATACATACATGTATGCATTGTAATTCTAAATGAAAATCGGTTTTTATGTGCAATTTTTCTGACACAGGCAGGGACTGATGGTTGGATACATCCACCATACTGCCCCCCAGTGGGCAAATGTCATAAAATGTGAGGGCAAGAAAACAACAGTTGTATGGTGTCAGACAACAGCTCATCAGCCCGTGCTGTACCCCAGCCCCAGGGGCTGTGATGGGGAACTTGCCATGGATGAAGTAAGTTCATCATACCTGTACAGATTTAAGATACAGAGTTTTGTAAGTTTCTTAGTCATCTAACAGATCAGCATCAATAAATGCATCAATAAATGCTTAGATATTTGGGGGGTAGGGGGTCTTGAGATACAGTAAACCATAATAGTATCCCATAACAATTTATCTTTGCTTGTCTTAATTTACTTTAGTAAACGTGTCCCACTCAGTCCGTTAGCAGCACGTTGGGGTGGATTTACTAAAATTGAAGAGTGTGAAATCTGGTGCAGCTGTGCATGGTAGAAAATCAGCTTCTAACTTCAGCTTGTTCAATTAAGCTTTGACGATAAAACCTGGAATCTGATTGGTTTCTATGCAGAGCTACACTAGATTTTGCACTCTCCAGTTTTAGTAAATCAACCCCCTTGTGTAGCTGCAAGGCCAGAGATGGTGACCCTACTGTATGTGATAGCCGTACACAAGACCCCCAGAGGGATGACAAACACACAAATAGGACCACAAGGGAGATTGATTTAACAGAAGTGTTATGTGTTATGTCTCCTTAGATTCAGACAGCGGCATTACACATGGGCACATGGGTTACACTTTCTCCAAGATGTACAATCCCTCAGAAGACACGTACGGCTGTTTGTCAGGAAATATTCCATCCTTAGAACTGATGGCTCTTTATGTAGCGGCAGCCATGCATGACTACGACCACCCAGGGAGAACCAACGCCTTCCTTGTGGCCACCAGTGCACCGCAGGTAATGCATGTCCTATCAACACGTAGTAGATCCTCGTGGGAGGAGCTTATTTTGTGATGTTTAAATGCCAGAGGAGTTAGAATGAGAGACAGCAGATGAGGGTGGGGCTAAATTGGTGACAAAAAATGAGGGCCACTATATTAAGTAAAATGGGGGGGTGGATTCAATGGGGGGGGGGTGGATTCAGTGAATGGACGAAGAGGGGAGGGGCTGCCATGAGATGTAGAAGATTGAGGGGGGTCTTCAGTGAGTCAAAGAGAGATAGGGAAGCGATACTATAAAATGTAGATGAATAGGGAGTGACTTCAGTGAGTATTAAAAAAAATGGGGAGGTGCTACTATGAGATGTGGAAGATTGGGGAGAGACTTCATTGATTAGAAGAGACATTTCTAGGGGATACTGTAAGATGTAGAGAAATGGGGAGGGGCTTCAGTGAGTAAAAGAGTAATGAGGAGGGGCTACTATGAAATATAGAGAATTGAAGCGGGACTTCATTGAGTAGAAGAAAAATGGGAAGGGGATACAATCAGTAGTAGGGAAGGGCTTTAATGGAGTTCAGTGGTTGCGGGAGGAGCTTAAGTAATACCCACCCTCTTTTCCAGGCAGTGCTCTATAATGACCGGTCGGTTCTGGAGAATCACCACGCAGCTGCGGCATGGAATCTCTTCCTGTCACGGCCAGAATATAATTTTTTAATCAATTTAGATCACATGGAATTCAAGCGGTTTCGGTTCCTGGTGATCGAGGCAATTCTGGCCACTGACCTGAAAAAGCACTTTGATTTCTTGGCAGAGTTCAATGCTAAGGTGAGAGGACCATACTCCGTGTATTTCATAAAAGTACTGATATTTCATGTTCGTTAAAGATATACATTGCTTTTTTCTTAAAAATTGTACTACTACTACACAGTGCCAAACATCACCACTTCTGTACATTGTTCCACCTTCACCACTCCTACACAGTACCCCAGCTTCACCTCTTCTTCACAATGCCCCATCTTCATCATTGCCACACAGTGCCCCAACTTCGCCCTTGCTACACAATGCCCAAATATCGTCACACCTACACAGAGCCCCAACTTCACCCCTGCTACACAATACCCAAATCTCATCACACTTACACAGAGCACCAACTTCACCCTTGCTACAAAATGGCCAAATCTCATCACACTTACACAGAGCCCCAACTTCACCCGTGCTACACAATGCCCAAATTATGTCACACACAGAGCCCCAACTCCACCCCTGCTACACAATGCCCAAATCTCGTCACACTTACACAGAGCCCCAACTCTGTGGGGCTCACACTTACACAGAGCCCCAACTTCACCCCTGCTACACAATGCCCAAATGTCGTCACACTTACACAGAGCCCCGACTTCACCCCTGCTACACAATGCCCACATCTTGTCACACCTACACAGTGCCCCAACTTCACCCCTGCTACACAATGCCCACATATTGTCACACCTACAA
Source organism: Rana muscosa (assembly GCA_029206835.1). NCBI lineage: Eukaryota > Metazoa > Chordata > Amphibia > Anura > Ranidae > Rana > Rana muscosa. The sequence continues at coordinate 143,002,942 of CM055118.1, forward strand.
AGAGCCTCAACTTCACCCCTGCTACACAATGCCCAAATGTCGTCACACCTAGACAGAGCCCCAACTTCACCAATGCTACACAATGCCCAAATGTCATCACACCTACACAGAGCCCCAACTTCACCCCTGCTACACAATGTCCAAATTATGTCACACCTACACAGAGCCCCAACTTCACCCCTGCTACATAATGCCCAAATGTCATCACACCTACACAGAGCCCCAACTTCACCCCAGCTACACAATGCCCAAATGTCGTCACACTTGCACAGAGTCCCAACTCTACCCCTGCTACACAATGCCCAAATCTTGTCACACTTACACAGAGCCCCAACTTCACCCCTGCTACACAATGCCCAAATGTCATCACACCTACACAAAGCCCCAACGTCACCCCTGCTGCACAATGCCCAAATGTCGTCACACCTACACAGAGCCCCAACTTCACCCATGCTACACAATGCCCAAATTTCGTCACACCTACACAGAGCCCCAACTTCACCCCTGCTATACAATAGACAAATGTTGTCACTCCTACACAGAGCCCCAACTTCACAGTGTCCCAACCTCCCCAGTTCTACATAGTGTCCCAACTTCTCCACTGCTACACAGTGCTGCCACTTTCAGAGGGTCTCACCATTTCTGCACAGTGCCCCTACATCACCACTCCTACACAGTGCCCCAACTTCACCACTTCTAAACAGTGCCTCAACTTCACCACTTCTTCACAGTGCCATATCTTCATTATTGCCACACTGTGCCCCAATTTCACCCCTGCAGCACAATATTCCAATGTCACCACACCTACACAATGCCCCAACTTCACAGTGCCTCAACCTCCCCAGTTCTACACAGTGTCCCAACTTCTCCACTGCTACACAGTGCTGTCACTTTTAGAGGGCCTCAATCTCACCACTTCTGCACAGTGCCCCTATTTCACCACTCCTACAGAGTGCCCTAGCTTCACCACTTCTACACAGTGCACCCAACTTCACCACTCCTACACGAGGCCCCACCATCTCAAACTTCCGATCACATGCATTACATTTTGGTCACACAGTTCTCCTCTTTTCCCAACAAAAATCTATTCTTTTTTGGTTCAGAGAATTTAGCACTTTTCCATTTTTTAGGAAAAATACCAGGAAATAGTAGACAATGTGTCTGTGGCAGTGTGGAGAAAAATGAACACATAATGCTGCTGATGTACCGCTGATGTAATGATTGTACCTCATGGGGGCCATAACACGATCTGTCTGTGTACTGAATCTCACCTCTACTCCAGGTGAATGAGGAGGTGGGGCCGGGGATCGACTGGTCCAATGAGAACGACCGATTGCTGGTCTGTCAGATGTGCATTAAGCTGGCCGACATCAACGGACCCCTCAAATGTAAAGATTTACATCTGAAGTGGACAGAGGGCATTGTCAATGAGTTCTATGAGCAGGTGAGAACTCCAAAATCATGCTGACTGCTATTATTCTGATTGACAGGGAGGGAGGGTCTCTGCTGCCAGTCTGTGAGCAGTACGAATAGCTGTATAGAGCGGCTTTATTAAGGATATATTCCAGACAGATAAGAAAGGCGCAAATGAATGTAGTTCTGTAGTCATAATACATAATTGAACATATTTATTTAAATACAAATAGTGTATGTACCTACATTTGACTAGGTATCGGCATCTTGCAGTCCCTGTACAGCAGAGCTTAGACTGTTCAAGGGCGACAGAGCTTAGACTGGGGGCTGGTACACAGTTCTTGCGTTTTTTATTCTGCATCAAAAATTTATGGACAATGGTTAACATGGATTCCAATGGCCCTAGTTCACACCAGGGCAGTGCATTCAAGTGCAGTCAAGCAAAAGTAGAACACTGCATTTTTTTCTGTATCAAACGCATCTGGAACATGACAAAAAGCTTCAAAAACACACCATGTCCTCATTTGAGATGAAGAAACTAAAAAGGATGGGAAAAAACTGTAACGCATCAGAAAGCATCAAAAACATATAAAAAATGCACATGCAAAAACCTGTCCAGAATGTAGAAATTGTGGTATGAACTGGCCCTGGGGGGAGGGAGGAGCAGAACAGGTAGTCAATAAGCTGTGCTACAGTGCTCATGTGCTTAAGAGGAACATGCTGATAGTAGGGGTAAGCAGAGTAACGGAGAGAAATTAGCTCATCGGTCTGCTGTTTCTCCTTTCACTGTCCATTCACAGGCTGGATAGGTTAGTGAACTGCAGCAGAGTAAAATCAGGTCTACTGTCCTGCCCAACAGATCTGTGCTGTTTGGTAAGGTTGTATAAATCTCAGGACTGGATGGACAGACATTCAACTCCTTTGGTAGGTAAAACAAATAAAAATAAAATAGCTAGCGCAGGGTTTGAACTGTCAGGTCACTGTCAGGGTTGGGTTCAGGGTTAGGGTCAGAGTCAAAGTCAGTGTGTTTTAGGTAGGATTAAAAAAAAGCTTTTTTTTTACAACCCCAATTCTAAAACAAGTTGGGACGCTGTTTAAAATCTACAAAAAACAGAATGCAGTGATTTGCAAATCTCATAAGCCCATATTTTATTCACAATAAAAAATATATAATGTTTAAACTGAGAAAATGTACCATTTTAAGAAAAAAATAAGGTCATTTTGAAATTCATGGCAGAAACACACCTCAAAAAAATTAGGACAGGGCGACAAAAAGCTGGCAAAGTAACAAGGTAAGAGCTGGAAGAACATTTTGCAACTAATCAGGTTAATTGGCAACAGGTCAGAAACATGATTGGGTATAAAAGAGCATCTTAGAGAGTCAGAGTGTGTCAGAAGTAAAGATGTGCCGAGGTTCACCAATCTGGGAAAAGCTAAACATTGTTGACCAATTGTTGGACTGTAGCAGACACAGTCTGGAATGCAGACCATAGAGGGAAAGTAGCAGAGAGCTGAAATGGCAACCATTGGTGGGATTATGTCGTTTTTATTGTATGTTGGTATTGGGTTAATTATGATTTTGGGTAACGTTAGAGAAAGCGGTGTACTATTTGCATTATGGTAGTTTGATTTTCTGTAATTTTTTAATGTGTCATTTATTCTAAGTTGTATTTTAATAGTATGGATAGTTTTATTAGAGTATAGTTTTATTTATTTTTATTTTTTTGGTACTACCTACTGTTATTGGTAATTGTTGGTCTTGTTCCATTCGTTATTGTGATCTTGTGTTGTCTTTGTTAAATGTAACTGTATCTTAATAATTTCACTTTGGAATAATAAAGTATTCTGAATCAGAATCTGATGGATGAGCGCTAGGAGCTGGCTGCCATTGGGAACTCCACTGTAGTCTGTTCATGAAATGAGGGGTGCAAATTAAGTAAAGATACGTGTTTTGCAGATCAAAACTTCTTCAGTTGTAAAATGAACTGCCTCCAGGATCTATTTGTAGGCTTCCTCCTGTTTAGCCCCATGCACTGCCGATTAAAGAGCAAGTAAACCCTCTTTTTTTTTTTTCCTGAAAAAAAAAACCCCTGCAAGAGAAAGGCATGAATGACTTACCTGAGATCAAAGCCCCCGAAGCGCTTCTCGTTCCTCTCTTCCGCTGCCGCCATATCCCCTCCGGGCGCCTTCCGGGTATCGCCGCTCCGGCACTGTGACTGGCCGGAGCGGCGATGACGTCACTCTCGCGCATGCGTGCGGGACCGGCACGATCACGCGCATGTGTGCAGGACCGGCATAATCCCGGCATGATTCCATTCATAAAACCGGGACGCTCAGTGCACCGTAGATATCGGTGCAGTGTTTTCTGCAAATATCTCCTTAACCGTGTAGGTTAAGGAGATATTTCTTGCACCTACAGGTAAGCCTTGATCTAGGCTTGCCTGTAGGTGCAAGTTGTCAGAGTGGGTTTACAAACACTTTAACAATGAGGATAAAAGGAAATTTCTGGACAGCCGCACTCCAAAAAATATTTGCCTTTAATAGTAAAATAGGATTGTAACGGAGATGTAGGTGTAACAGACACACGCGGAGAATAGGAGCACCCAGAAAGCTTTTTATTTAACGGTAACAGGGTTAACACACCGCCAGGTAGCAGTTATCACAGCTGGGCAAAGCAAGGGTCCAGAATACAGTATAAATGCGCAGTGTCCGTGCTGGTCAAGGGTAATCCGCACCATGCTGGCCAAACAAGAGACATATCAGAGTTCTGGCAAGTAGGGGTAGTCCGTGCCCAGTCTTGGATACACAAGAATAAAGTTCGCTATACTCACAGCGCGGGTGATCACAAGGATAATCCACTTTCCTGACAGACTCCATGGCAGACTACGTGTGGGTTAACTCCGCCTCCTCTCCACAGCTATAGGACCCCTTACCCATAAATTTGAGCTCACCTCCACAGACAGGTGTTCCTTTTTTGTCCTCCTCACATGGACCTTCATCATGCGATTCTGTGCGATGTCCAGGAGATGTGGATTGCTTGGTACTGTATCTGCGGTGCACCCAGGGCCCAGCTATGAGCGGGCGAGTGGTTACAGGGCTGGAAATACCCCTATGGTGGAAGGGATGTGGCCCAGAGTACCGGATCGGATGTCGCAGGAATCCCGGCTGGCAAGGTCTGAAGATCCTTATATTTCTTCTCTCATGGCAGACAAGTTTTTGTATGTGCTTGTGTTATAACCTTGTGTGTTTTCTTCCATGCCTGTGTCTCCCCGGCATGTGGAACGCTTCTGCATTCCAGAGAGCTGCATTCCTTCCGGGTCTCCGGCCGTCGCTCGTCTGCGCATGCGCTAGCCGCGGTGAAACAGAGGCTTGGTTTTCGCGCATGCACAGTGCGGCGGAGGGGCCCGAGGCCGCACAAGCGCAGTAGGATTGGTCTCCTCGGTGCAGGCGCACGATGGAGACCGACCGTGACGTCATCCCAGCAGGGAATTTAAACCGCTGGGAGCCCTATACAGGTGGGATACCTGTGGGCGTTCGTGCAGCAGCATCCCAGAGCGCGATACTTCTGTGGGCAAGGTAGTCTTCGCATACTGGACTCCTGACCCTGAAGGGGAGGAGCTTGAAAAAAAAAAAAAACTTTTTTTTTGTTTGCTGTTTGTTTTTTTGTATGCATTTATAATACATGTTCATATAGTAGATGAATGGTATGTCTTTCCTTATGCCTTCCTAGCCCTGGTTGTACTCAGTTCTCGGAGTGATTGTTTTGTTCTGTCATCACCATGAACTCATCTTCACCGCCGTGTGGCCAGCTCTCCCGCACAAGGTATGTGTGGAGGGGGTAAGGGGATGCTGTTAGTGTGTTTTTTGCAGCCGGTTGCTAACGGTTACTTTGGTTGCTTTCCTTCCCCTGTGTGTATTGTTTCATTACAGCCCGGCTAGATCAGATCATCCGTCACAAGACAGAGACCTTGCCAGGCCGCATCAGCATCATTGTTCATCCTCTAGGTCCAGACGCATCACTACGTCTAGGACCCATCATCATAGGGGACGTTCACATTCCCCCTCTAGACATAGGAGACGTTCCCATTCCTCCTCTAGTCACCGCCACCACCACCGCGATAGTCGCTCTGACCACAGAGCCTGTTGGGGATGTAAGACCAGAATCTCGGAGGGCAAATCGCTATGCGACTCATGTTATGCCCGAGCGGTCGGTGAGAAAGAGACCGGAAAACAAAATCTAGAGTCTCTTGTGAAACGTGTGGTACAGCAATCTATGAAGGAAATAGTTGCCCCCCACACGAGGAGCCAGTCCACCACCTTGTCTGGCTCCTTGGCTGACGAGGCCCAGGAGGATCCAGGCCAATTCCAGCCCAATGATTCCTCCCATAAATCCTCGCAAGACGAGATGTAGGGAGATGATTCTACGGTGGGATTCGACTACGCTTTAGTCTCTCCACTAATCAGTGCAGTGAAGGAAACCTTAAAGTTGGAAGATACCACTGCCCCCCCAGAGAAACAAAGAAAACTGTTTAAGCAACTGGGGAAAGAACGCTCCAATTTCCCACTTCCCTCTGAGTTGAAAGGAGTGTTTGAGGAAGAATGAAGCAAGGGAGATAAGAAGGTTTCTATGCTAAGCAAAACCTCTAGACTGTATCCCTTTATATCTGAGGACGTTAAGCATTTGGAAAATGCTCCCCTCGTAGATGCAGCAGTAATGCGCCTAGCGAAGCATGTCACCCTCCCGCTAGATGATACTGTATCTTTTAAAGATGGTCTGGATCGAAAGATTGAGCAAGACCTCAAAAGAATATATAGCCTGACCGGAACGGCCTGCAAACCAGCTTTAGCCCTTGCAGTTACCTCCAAAGCAATGGAGGCCTGGGTGGAAAATGTAGACTCAGTTCTGAAAGGTGTCTCGGAGGAACTAGCTCAAAGTTCAGCAGTGCAAAAACTTAAACTGGCAGTCGCCTTTTTGGGGGAAGCATCAATTGACCTCATCCGTTTACTGGCCAGATCAATGTTGTCTTTGGTCACGGCCAAACGAGCATTGTGGTTAAGCCCCTGGCTTGCTGATCCAGCCTCCAAGCAGGCGTGGTGCAAAATTCCCTTTGAAGGGACTTCATTGTTTGGGAACAAACTTGATAACGCCATTTCAAAAGCTACAGGCGGAAAGTCGGGTTTCCTTCCCCAGGACAGGCGCCCGTTTAACCAGAGAAGACCTCAACAGAGACGCAGTACAGAGCGTTCGAGGGAGGCACGCTCCTATAAACCTGGACAGGATTTTAGGAGAAGCTGGAACTGGAATAGAGGGCAAACTTCCTTTCAAAAGTCTGGCAAGAAATAGACGCCTGGTGGGCGTGAGCCAACCAAGTCCTTTTGAGATTGGGCCCGCCCAGGCGGGTCGGGTAGGGGCTCGCCTACGCCTCTTCCAGCACGTCTGGGTGGCCTCGATCTCAGATTATTGGACCATCAAAACGGTCTCAACAGGCCGCACACGGTCCTTCACCAAGATCCCTCCATGCAGACCAATGCAAACTTCACTTCCTCAATCAGAAAAAAAAAACAACAAGTTCTTCTTTCATATGTGAATGTCCTAAAAGATCAAGGAGCAGTGGTGCCCGTGCCAAAGGACGAGGAATTCCAGGGGGTATACTCCCCCCTCTTTCTAGTACAGAAGAAAAACGGCTCTTGGCGCCCAGTTATAGACCTCACCTTTCTAAACAGATATATAAAGCATGAGAAGTTCAAGATGGAGTCACTCTCAACTATCCAAAAAGTCGTTCAACCAGGCGACTGGTTGATCTCAATAGATCTAAAGGACGCGTACTTTCATGTTCCCGTGGCGGAAGATTTTCACAAATATCTTCGGTTCCAGGTCGAACAAGAGCACTTACAATTTATTTGTCTTCCATTCGGACTAACGACTTCTCCAAGAGTCTTTTCCAAGGTGCTGTTGGCAGTTGTGTCCCTTATCAAAATACAGGGTGTGCGTCTGTATCATTATCTGGACGATTTGCTAGTTCTGTCCCAAGACAAGCAGCAGCTGCTGATCCACAAAGATCAGGTGATCTCTACACTGTTGGAGTTCGGATGGCTCCTAAACCGGGAGAAGAGTCAGCTAGAACTGACCCAGAGCTTAGTCTATCTAGGAGCTCAGTTCGACACCATAGAGAATACCATCTCTCTTCCGGAAAAAAAAATACCGATCATTGGGGAAATAATCTCCTTAGCCCTAGACTCCTCACACCTAAGGGCGTCACAGTGCCTGAAGATAATCGGCACGATGGTGGCCACATCCCCTATGGTCAAATGGGCGATGTGGAGACTTCGTCTTTTTCAGTCAGGTTTCCTCCAGCAGTGGAGGTCGGACGATCTCAATCAGTTGATCCGGATAACACAGTCAATGAGGAACAGTCTCCTCTGGTGGCTTCAAACCAAGAACTTGTTAACTTGCCACTCCCTTGCTCCCATCCAGTGGGTGACTGTTACATCCGATGCCAGCAATGTGGGCTGGGGGGCCCATTGTGGGGCAGAACTGGCTCAGGGCAAATGGGATGCCTGTCTCCACACTCCAGGTTCAAACATTCTGGAGCTACGTGCGGCATGGTGTGCCCTTCAAGCCTTTTCCCACCTCCTGAAAGGGAAGTCGGTCCTACTCAAAATGGACAACACCACTGCGTGGCATACGTGAAGAGGCAAGGGGGCACTCGGAGCTCCACCCTTCTCCAAGAGGTCGAGCCCATCATGACCTGGGCTCAGAGGAATCTGCTCAACTTGACAGCAGTTTTCATTCCAGGGGAGCAGAACATTCAAGCGGACTTCCTGTCACGCAGCAATCTAGACAACAACGAATGGTCACTGCATCAACAAACATTCAAGTGGATCCTATCGTTGGAATTCGATCCAGAGGTGGATCTGTTTGCATCCCCCTGCAATTACAAGATCGACAGATACTACACTCGAGGTCGGTGCAGTCAAGCCTTCGGAGTAGATGCATTAATGAGTCAATGGGATTTCAACAGGGCATATGCCTTCCCTCCGCCTCCGATTATGCTAAAATTCCTACAGCGGCTTCAGTTGGAGACAGTCGAAGTGGTAATAATAGCACCATACTGGCCGAGCAGGCCGTGGTTTCCTCTCCTGAATCTAATGAGCTTCCGGGACCCGTTGCCTCTTCCTCTCAGGCCGGACCTTCTTTCTCAGGGGGCGACCCTGTACCCCTGTCCAGCGATACTGAGACTGATGGTCTGGTTCTTGAGAGGGAGAGACTAGAGTCTCTTGGGTGTGCTTCAGGGGTAATCTCTACCCTTATGAGCTCCAGAAAGCCTAACACAAACAAAACTTACAATAGAATCTGGGCCAGGTTTGTCAGCTTCACGACTTCTGCAGGAAAATCATCTAGAAATCCTAGTGTTCAAGACATTTTGAGTTTTCTCCAATCAGGCTTGGATCTTCCTTTGTCGATCAGTTCCCTCAGGGTACAAGTTTCAGCCTTATCAGCTTTTTCGGGAACGTCATGGGCAACTCATCCCCTGGTTCAACAGTTCTTTGGGGGGGCATCGAGAATCAGGCCTCAGAGGAAACCCAAGTTCCCCAAATGGGATCTTTCGCTCGTTCTTGATGCTCTTTCAGCACTCAACAACAAGGATCTTTCCATTAAGGACTTATCAGTTAAACTGGCTTTTCTAGTGGCTATTACTTCAACCAAAAGGGTTTCAGAAATAAGCTTCCTGGGTTGTCAAGAACCCTTTTTGACTTTCTTCCCGGACCGAGTGGTCCTTATTCCCATGCTTGGGTCAAAGCCAAAAGTCACGTCAGTTTTTCACGAGAATCAGGAAATAGTCCTTCCTACTTTCAATTCTCCGGAATCAGCAGATGCTCATCCCTTGGATGTGGGCGAGACTCTGAAAGAATATTTGCGAGTCACTTCATCTTTTAGAAGCTCGAACTACCTGTTCTTGTTACATAATGGCAGCAACAAAGGAAAGAGGGCTTCCTCCAGAACGATAGCAGCCTGGATCGTTCAATCTATTCAACAGGCCTACAGGGTGAAGGGCTTGGCTCCTCCAGAGGCGGTGACGTCTCATTCCGCCAGAGGCATGGCAGCCTCATGGGCAGCAGCTCGACACATGGCTCCTGAAGTGATATGCAAGGCAGCTTCGTGGTCTTCCATTAATACATTTATGTCCCATTATTGTATTGAGCCTGCTTCCCTTTCCTCTGTTAATTTTGGTCGAAAAATCCTGTCAGTAGACGGGAAAGATTAAAATATTTTTTGTTCAAGCATACCCTCCCGTGTGGATTGGCTAGTTATTTCCCACACGTAGTCTGCCATGGAGTCTGTCAGGAAAACTGAAAATTTATTACCAAATACTTACCGTAATTTTCCTTTCCTGATAGAGTCCATAGGAAAGGAAAAACGTACCGCTCAAAAGCTTGAGAATTCACCAAATGGCTGCTTCCGCCCGGTCACTCACACAGGTGCTGGCTCTGCACTGATGAATGGGAGAAAAAGAAACCCTGGACTGCCGCACTCTGTATAGACAGTTATTTATTCCAAAATTTCAAGTAACAAATCCAAATTCAAAATAAATCCATAAATTTTTGTATTGGATATGTTTGTAAAGCAGAAAGTAAAAAATATTGTGCTTTTTTTTGTTTATATAATGAAAAATATATATATAAAGTGGTGACCAAATACCAACAAAAAAAGCTCTATTTGTGTGAAAAAAATATTAAAAATGTAATTTGCATAGTGTTGCATGACTGCGCAATTGCCAGTTAAAGTAGCGCAATGCCGAATAGCAAAATATGCTCTGGTCTTGAAGGGGGTAAGACCTTCCGGAGCTCAAGTGTGTAACTAGCATGCCTACAGTCCAGACCTTTCACCAATTGAAAATATTCATCTTGAAATTAAAAATACGAAGATTGCTGAGCAGTTAGAATCCTATATCAGGCAAGAATGGGACAACATTCCTCTCATAAAACTCCAGCAACTGCTCCCCTCAGTTTCCAGATGTTTACAGAGTATTGTTAAAAGAAGAGGGGATGCTACACCATGGTAAACATGGCACTGTCCTAACTTTTTAGAGACCATAAATTTCAAAATTAGCTTTTTTTTTCTTAAAATGGTAAAAAAAAAATCAGTTCACACATTTGATATGTTTTCTATTCTATATTGTGAATAAAATATGGCTTCATGAGATTTGCAAAGCATTGCATTTTGTTTATATGTCGATTTTACACAGCGTCCCAACTTTTTGAAAATCGGGGTTGTTTTTAGTGTGTTTAATGTCAGATAATAAAAGCGAAATGTGCACTATTGATTTTGGGTCTTATTACAGGTATAAACAACAAATAATATACACATATATGGTATCACTGCGATCGTCAGGAGTCAGAGAATTGGGTTGTTCTTTGTGGTAGGTTATGGTAATAGCCAGAAATATACAGCTACATTTGAAAATTAATATTCTTTGTACTATTTTGGGAAAGTTTTCCGTTGATAGTTAAAATATCAGATATAAAGATATCTACTGTATATATCTATTACCATTTATCACCAAATGAAAGCCCAATTTGTCCTGGAAAAAACAAGGTATAATCCATATGGATACACGATCGGATTTCCTATGGATTCTAATCCAATGGATTTTTCCATCGGAAAACCGATGAAGCTGACTTCCATCAGTCTTACCTACACACCATCAGTCAAAAAACCGATCGTCCAAAATGCCGTGACGTAAAACACTCCGACAAGCCGAGAAAAATGAAGTTCAATGCTTCTGAGCATGCGTCGACTTGATTCTGAGCATGCGTGGGTTTTTTGTCCGATGGAGTTCCACACAGATGATCGGAATTTGCTATTGTTTTTTTTTCCATCGGATAAATTTAAAACGTTCTATTTTTTCTCACCAATGGAAAAAAGACCGATGGGGCCCATACACGATCGGTTTCTCCGATGAAAAAAAGTCTATCGGACTGTTTTCATCGGTAAAACCGATCGTGTGTACACGGCTTAAGACTGCATTCACACCTGAGCATAACGATATACTGGCGTTTTTATTGAAGAGTTTATGAGCATTTTTAGAAGTGTATACAAGCATTTTAGAAGTGTATTAAAAGCGTTAGAAGCAATAGAAGGCACTAGGAGGAGGAGAGGGAGAGGAAATTAGGGGTAGAGAGCTGCTGTTTGAGCAGAAAATGAGTAACAGAACACTCAAGTCAGGTGTTTCTATTGAAGTCTATGGGGTCAAAAATGCTTGTAATATGCCAAAATGAAGCTCATGTACTTTTTTGAGCGAAAGGCGTTTTGCTTGAGCATTCCATAAAGATGAATTGGCTACTCTGCGCAAAAATTTGCATATGTGCAACGCTGGATGTTATGCTGCAGTGGTGTGAATGGAGACTTAGGCCTCGTACACACGGCCGAGATTCTCGTCAGGAAAAAACTCGTTGTTTTTCCCGACGAGATTCTTGGACAAGAAACTTGTCCCGGCCGAGTGTACACACGTACCTTTCAAAAGAACCGCCGTTCTTTTGAATGGCACGAATGCGGTGACGTCATCGACTACGACAAGCGTGCGCTCGTCACATTCGATGCCGTCGCCGCCATCTTGCTACACCCTACCTATGCCTAGGAAGCTACCGCGCATGCGTCAAAGTCATTTCGAGCATGCACGGGTTTCCACGGCGACAGGTAAGTGTACACACACTCAGGTTTCTCGTTGAGAAACAGGCCGACGAGAAACCCGACGAGAAAATCGAGAATCCCGACGAGAAAATAGAGAGCAGCTTCTCTATTTTTCTTGCGAGATTCTTGCCTGTTTTCTTGACGAGAAACCTGAAATCTGCGTACACACGACCGATTTACTCGGCAAGAAAGCTCTGCCAGCAAGTTTCTTGCTGGTTCTTGCCGAGAAAATCGGTTGTGTGTACGAGGCTTAAAAGTAACTGGGGGTATCGAAGACCTCTTGTTTTAAAGCTCTTTTAATGCTTTTTAAGAAAATGTTTATAGTTTAATGTTTATAGTCTAGGCACAGGTGCACTTTAAGAATGATGGAACAGATAGTGGTTGTTTCAGGAAACCTCTTTTGTCTTCTATAGGGGGATGAAGAGGCCAGCCTTGGCCTCCCCATTAGCCCATTCATGGATCGCTCCGCCCCCCAGTTAGCCAAACTTCAAGAATCGTTCATAACTCACATTGTGGGGCCTTTGTGTAACTCATATGACTCGTCGGGTCTAATACCAGGCAAATGGATTGAGGACAGCGATGAGTCTGGGGATACGGATGATCCGGATGAAGATACTGATACTACAGAGGAGGAAACGTCTGATGCCTCAGAAACGATAACAAGTATGTCCTCTCAGATCTTCTGTTGTTTCAGAGATGCCTTTTGGGGGATAAGTTCAGGGAAGGGTAAGAACCTCTCATTGTATCTGTCTGTCTCCTCCCTACCTATAGAATGTACGGATGTCATTGTAATCATTTTATTACTGAAGAGGAAATTTGATTTCATAATCTAATCTTAATACATACTCCCAGTATCCAGTGTCTGGAGAGAGATTAGAGTTCTGCTGGAGGTTTACATACAGATCCTGCATTAAATATTTACAGAAATTACTGTATTTTCTGTTTTGTTTTTTTTATCTACAAGTGGAGAAGGCAGTACAGGTAGAATAGGTGGTAGAAGTGGAGAAGGCAGTACAGGTAGAATAGGTGGTAGAAGTGGAGAAGGTAGTACAGGAGGAGGGGATGGCACAGGTGGAGAAGTTGGTAGGTTTGAAGGTAATACAGGTGGAGATGGTACAGGTGGAGAAGGTAGCACCGGTTGAGTTGGTGGTAGAGGTGGAAAATGTAGTAGGGGTGGAGTATCTGAATACCACCTCCCAGTGGAGTTTCTGGTGTATATCTCCTACTGGTGGAGTATATGAATACATCCTCCCAGGGTCTGGAGAGAGCTGAGAGCTCTGCTTGAGGTTTTTTATATAGATCCTTCCTCAGATATTTACAGAAATGGCTGCCATGAGCAGATTGATTTTTTTTTTTTTTAATCTACAAGTGGAGAAGGCAGCACAGGTAGAAAAGGTGGTAGAAGTGGAGGATATAGTATGGATGGAAAGGGTGGCACAGGTGGAGTAGTTGGTAGGTTTGAAGGTAATACAGGTGGAGATGGTACAGGTGGAAAAGGTAGCACCGGTAGAGTTGGTGGTAGAGGTGGAAAATGTAGTAGGGGTGGATTATCTGAATACATCCTCCCAGGGGAGTATCTGGTGTATATATCCTACTGGTGGGGTATATGAATACATCCTCCCAGGGTCTGGAGAGAGCTGAGAGCTCTGCTTGAGGTTTTTTTATATACCGGTAGATCCTTCCTCAGATATTTACAGAAATGGCTGGCATGAGCAGATAGATTTTTTTTTTAATCTACAAGTGGAGAAGGCAGTACAGGTAGAAAAGGTGGTAGAAGTGGAGGATATAGTACAGGTGGAAGGGGTGGCATAGGTGGAGTAGTTGGTAGGTTTGAAGGTAATACAGGTGGAGATGGTACAGGCAGAAAAGGAAGCACCGGTAGAGTAGGTGGTAGAGGTGGAAAACGTAGTACGGGTGGAGTATCTGAATACATCCTCCCAGGGGAGTATCTGGTGTATATATCCTACTGGTAGAATACCTGATTATATCCTGTCTGGAGAGAGATGGGAGCTCTGCTGGAGGTTTACATATATAGTAGATCCTTCTTCAGATATTTACAGAATTGGCTGCCATGAGCAGATTGATTTTTTTTTTTATCTACAAGTGGAGAAGGCAGTACAGGTGGAGGGGGTGGCACAGGTGGAGTACAGTGCCTTGAAAAAGTATTCATACCCCTTACAATTTTCCACATATTGTCATGTTATAACCAAAACTGTAAAATGTATTTTATTGGGATTTTATGTAATAGACCAACACAAAGTGGCACATAATTGTGAAGTGGAAGGAAAATGATAAATGGTTTTCAAAATTTTTACAAATAAATATCTGAAAAGTGTGGGGTGCATTTGTATTCCGCCCCCCTGAGTTAATTCTTTGTAGAACCTCCTTTCGCTGCAATTACAGCTGCAAGTCTTTTTGGGTATTTCTCTACCAGCTTCTCTAGAGAGTGACATTTTTGCCCATTCTTCTTTGCAAAATAGCTCAAGCTCTGTCAGGTTAGATGGAGAGCGTCTGTGAACAGCAATTTTCAAGTTTTGCCGCAGATTCTCAATTGGATTTAGGTCTGGACTTTGACTGGACCATTTTACCACATGAATATGTTTTGATCTAAACCATTCCGTTGTAGCTCTGGCTGTATGTTTAGGGTCGTTGTCATTCTGGAAGGTGAATCTCTGCCTTAAGCCTCGTACACACGGTCGGACTTCCATCTGACTTTTCCGTGGTTTTTTGTCCGAACGGAGTTGGTCGGGAACACCCATAGCATACACACGCTCTGACTTTTCTGCAAACTTTCTTAAAACTTCTTACAACATCACGTGTTTTCTGCTCTTTTCTGATCTTTACTGCCACCCTTTGGTCAACTTCTGCTATTGTTGGTTGATTTTAACATTAGTTGTTTTGTCCATCGGACTAGTCTGATGGTTTTCTGTACACATGGTCGGACTTTGCTCCAAAACCAAACGAAAAAAGTTTGTCCGATGGACCGTACACACGGTCGGATTGTTGGTCCAACTTGCTCAAAACTAAGTTTGTTGGGCAAAAGTCCGACCGTGTGTACGGGGCTTAAGTCTCAAGTCTTTTGCAGACTCCAACAGGTGTTCTTCTAAGATTGCCCTGTATTTAGCTCCATTCTTCCTATCAACTCTGACCAGCTTCCCTGTCCCTGCTGAAGAAAAACATCCCCACAACATAATGCTGCCACCACCATGTTTCACGGTGGGGATGGTGTGTTCAGGGTGATGTGCAGTGTTAGTTTTCCGCCACACATTGTTTTTGCTTTGTTTTAAAATTTTGGTCTCATCTGACCAGAGCACCTTCTTCTACATGTTTGCTGTGTACATGGCTTCTCGCAAACTTTAAACAGGACTTCTTATGGCTTTCTTTCAACAATGGTTTTCTTCTTGCCACTCTTCCATAAAGGCCAGATTTGTGGAGTGCACGACTAATGCCGCATACACACGAGCGGAATTTCCGCCAGCAAAAGTCTGACGTGAGCTTTTGGTCGGAAATTCCGACTGTGTGTATGCTCCATCAGATTTTTTCTGTCGGAATTTCCGCCAGCAAAAGATTGAGTATTGAGAGCAGGTTCTCTATATTTCCGATGGAAAAAGTTCGGAAAATCCGTATGCAATTCCGACGGGGGGAAAAATGCGCATGCTCGGAAACAATTTGACGCATGCTCGGAAGCATTGAACTTCTTTTTCTCGCCTCGTCGTAGTGTTGTACATCACTGCGTTCTTAACGCTAGAAAGTTCAGAGAACTTTTGTGTGACCGTGTGTATGCAAGCCAAGCTTTAGCGGAATTCCGTCGGAAAAAACATCCAACTTTTTATGACAGAAATTCCGCTCGTGTGTATGCGGCATTATAGTTGTCCTGTGGACAGATTTTCCCACCTGAGCTGCAGATCTCTGAAGCTCCTCCACAGTTACCATGGGCCTCTTGGCTTCTTTTCTGATTAATGCTCTCCTTGCCCGGCCTGTCAATTTAGGTGGACGGCCATGTCTTGGTAGATTTGCAATAGTGCCATACTCTTTCCATTTTCGAATGATGGCTTAAACAGTGCTCCGTGAGATGTTCAAAGCTTGGGATGTTTTTTTATAACTTAATCCTTCTTTAAACTTCTCCACAACTTTATTCCCGACCTGTCTGGTGTGTTCCTTGGCCTTCATGATGCTTTTTGTTCACTAAGGTTGTCTAACTAACTTCTGAGGGCTTCACAGAACAGCTGTATTTGTACTGAGATTAAATTACCCCTCAGGTGGACTCTATTTACTAATTATGCGACTTATGAAGGCAATTGGTTCCACTAGGTTTTAGTAAGGGCTATCAGAGTAAAGGGGGCTGAATACAAATGCACGCCACACTTTTCAGATATTTATTCGTAAAAAGAATGTAAAACCATTTATCATTTTCCTTCCACTTCGCAATTATGTGCCACTTTGTGTTGGTCTATTAAATAAAATTCCATAAAAATGAATTTTCGTTTATTGTTGTAACATGACAAAATCTGGAAAATTTCAAGGGGTATGAATACTTTTTCAAGGCACTGTAGTTGGTGGGTTTAAAGGTAATACAGGTGGAGGTGATACAGGTGGAGAAAGTAGTAAAGGTGGAGGAGATGGCACAGGTGGAGTAGTTGGGTTTGAAGGTAATACAGGCAGAGGTGATACAGGTAGAGAAGGTAGTACAGGTGGAAAATATATTATGGATGGAGTATGTGGTACAGGGGGAGAAGGCAGTACAAGTGGAGTAAGTGGTAGAGGAACAGGTTACGAAAGTAGTACAGGTAGAGGGGGTGGTAGAGGTGGAGAATGTAGTACAGGTGGAGGGGGCAGTACAGCTGGAGGGGATAGGTGTAGAGGTGGAGAAGGTAGTACAGGTGGAAAATATATTATGGATGGAGTATGTGGTACAGGGGGAGAAGGCAGTACAAGTGGAGTAAGTGGTAGAGGAACAGGTTAAGAAAGTAGTACAGGTAGAGGGGGTGGTAGAGGTGGAGAATGTAGTACAGGTGGAGGGGGCAGTACAGCTGGAGGGGATAGGTGTAGAGGTGGAGAAGGTAGTACAGGTGGAAAATATATTATGGATGGAGTATGTGGTACAGGGGGAGAAGGCAGTACAAGTGGAGTAAGTGGTAGAGGAACAGGTTACGAAAGTAGTACAGGTAGAGGGGGTGGTAGAGGTGGAGAATGTAGTACAGGTGGAGGGGGCAGTACAGCTGGAGGGGATAGGTGTAGAGGTGGAGAAGGTAGTACAGGTGGAAAATATATTATGGATGGAGTATGTGGTACAGGGGGAGAAGGCAGTACAAGTGGAGTAAGTGGTAGAGGAACAGGTTACGAAAGTAGTACAGGTAGAGGGGGTGGTAGAGGTGGAGAATGTAGTACAGGTGGAGGGGGCAGTACAGCTGGAGGGGATAGGTGTAGAGGTGGAGAAGGTAGTACAGGTGGAAAATATATTATGGATGGAGTATGTGGTACAGGGGGAGAAGGCAGTACAAGTGGAGTAAGTGGTAGAGGAACAGGTTAAGAAAGTAGTACAGGTAGAGGGGGTGGTAGAGGTGGAGAATGTAGTACAGGTGGAGGGGGCAGTACAGCTGGAGGGGATAGGTGTAGAGGTGGAGAAGGTAGTACAGGTGGAAAATATATTATGGATGGAGTATGTGGTACAGGGGGAGAAGGCAGTACAAGTGGAGTAAGTGGTAGAGGAACAGGTTACGAAAGTAGTACAGGTAGAGGGGGTGGTAGAGGTGGAGAATGTAGTACAGGTGGAGGGGGCAGTACAGCTGGAGGGGATAGGTGTAGAGGTGGAGAAGGTAGTACAGGTGGAAAATATATTATGGATGGAGTATGTGGTACAGGGGGAGAAGGCAGTACAAGTGGAGTAAGTGGTAGAGGAACAGGTTAAGAAAGTAGTACAGGTAGAGGGGGTGGTAGAGGTGGAGAATGTAGTACAGGTGGAGGGGGCAGTACAGCTGGAGGGGATAGGTGTAGAGGTGGAGAAGGTAGTACAGGTGGAAAATATATTATGGATGGAGTATGTGGTACAGGGGGAGAAGGCAGTACAAGTGGAGTAAGTGGTAGAGGAACAGGTTAAGAAAGTAGTACAGGTAGAGGGGGTGGTAGAGGTGGAGAATGTAGTACAGGTGGAGGGGGCAGTACAGCTGGAGGGGATAGGTGTAGAGGTGGAGAAGGTAGTACAGGTGGAAAATATATTATGGATGGAGTATGTGGTACAGGAGGAGAAGGCAGTACAAGTGGAGTAAGTGGTAGAGGAACAGGTTACGAAAGTAGTACAGGTAGAGGGGGTGGTAGAGGTGGAGAATGTAGTACAGGTGGAGGGGGCAGTACAGCTGGAGGGGATAGGTGTAGAGGTGGAGAAGGTAGTACAGGTGGAAAATATATTATGGATGGAGTATGTGGTACAGGGGGAGAAGGCAGTACAAGTGGAGCAAGTGGTAGAGGAACAGGTTACGAAAGTAGTACAGGTAGAGGGGGTGGTAGAGGTGGAGAATGTAGTACAGGTGGAGGGGGCAGTACAGCTGGAGGGGATAGGTGTAGAGGTGGAGAAGGTAGTACAGGTGGAAAATATATTATGGATGGAGTATGTGGTACAGGGGGAGAAGGCAGTACAAGTGGAGTAAGTGGTAGAGGAACAGGTTACGAAAGTAGTACAGGTAGAGGGGGTGGTAGAGGTGGAGAATGTAGTACAGGTGTAGGGGGCAGTACAGCTGGAGGGGATAGGTGTAGAGGTGGAGAAGGTAGTACAGGTGGAAAATATATTATGGATGGAGTATGTGGTACAGGGGGAGAAGGCAGTACAAGTGGAGTAAGTGGTAGAGGAACAGGTTAAGAAAGTAGTACAGGTAGAGGGGGTGGTAGAGGTGGAGAATGTAGTACAGGTGGAGGGGGCAGTACAGCTGGAGGGGATAGGTGTAGAGGTGGAGAAGGTAGTACAGGTGGAAAATATATTATGGATGGAGTATGTGGTACAGGGGGAGAAGGCAGTACAAGTGGAGTAAGTGGTAGAGGAACAGGTTACGAAAGTAGTACAGGTAGAGGGGGTGGTAGAGGTGGAGAATGTAGTACAGGTGGAGGGGGCAGTACAGCTGGAGGGGATAGGTGTAGAGGTGGAGAAGGTAGTACAGGTGGAAAATATATTATGGATGGAGTATGTGGTACAGGGGGAGAAGGCAGTACAAGTGGAGTAAGTGGTAGAGGAACAGGTTAAGAAAGTAGTACAGGTAGAGGGGGTGGTAGAGGTGGAGAATGTAGTACAGGTGGAGGGGGCAGTACAGCTGGAGGGGATAGGTGTAGAGGTGGAGAAGGTAGTACAGGTGGAAAATATATTATGGATGGAGTATGTGGTACAGGGGGAGAAGGCAGTACAAGTGGAGTAAGTGGTAGAGAACAGGTTAAGAAAGTAGTACAGGTAGAGGGGGTGGTAGAGGTGGAGAATGTAGTACAGGTGGAGGGGGCAGTACAGCTGGAGGGGATAGGTGTAGAGGTGGAGAAGGTAGTACAGGTGGAAAATATATTATGGATGGAGTATGTGGTACAGGGGGAGAAGGCAGTACAAGTGGAGTAAGTGGTAGAGGAACAGGTTACGAAAGTAGTACAGGTAAAGGGGGTGGTAGAGGTGGAGAATGTAGTACAGGTGGAGGGGGCAGTACAGCTGGAGGGGATAGGTGTAGAGGTGGAGAAGGTAGTACAGGTGGAAAATATATTATGGATGGAGTATGTGGTACAGGGGGAGAAGGCAGTACAAGTGGAGTAAGTGGTAGAGGAACAGGTTACGAAAGTAGTACAGGTAAAGGGGGTGGTAGAGGTGGAGAATGTAGTACAGGTGGAGGGGGCAGTACAGCTGGAGGGGATAGGTGTAGAGGTGGAGAAGGTAGTACAGGTGGAAAATATATTATGGATGGAGTATGTGGTACAGGGGGAGAAGGCAGTACAAGTGGAGTAAGTGGTAGAGGAACAGGTTAAGAAAGTAGTACAGGTAGAGGGGGTGGTAGAGGTGGAGAATGTAGTACAGGTGGAGGGGGCAGTACAGCTGGAGGGGATAGGTGTAGAGGTGGAGAGGGTAGTACAGGTGGAAAATATATTATGGATGGAGTATGTGGTACAGGGGGAGAAGGCAGTACAAGTGGAGTAAGTGGTAGAGGAACAGGTTAAGAAAGTAGTACAGGTAGAGGGGGTGGTAGAGGTGGAGAATGTAGTACAGGTGGAGGGGGCAGTACAGCTGGAGGGGATAGGTGTAGAGGTGGAGAAGGTAGTACAGGTGGAAAATATATTATGGATGGAGTATGTGGTACAGGGGGAGAAGGCAGTACAAGTGGAGTAAGTGGTAGAGGAACAGGTTACGAAAGTAGTACAGGTAGAGGGGGTGGTAGAGGTGGAGAATGTAGTACAGGTGGAGGGGGCAGTACAGCTGGAGGGGATAGGTGTAGAGGTGGAGAAGGTAGTACAGGTGGAAAATATATTATGGATGGAGTATGTGGTACAGGGGGAGAAGGCAGTACAAGTGGAGTAAGTGGTAGAGGAACAGGTTACGAAAGTAGTACAGGTAGAGGGGGTGGTAGAGGTGGAGAATGTAGTACAGGTGGAGGGGGCAGTACAGCTGGAGGGGATAGGTGTAGAGGTGGAGAAGGTAGTACAGGTGGAAAATATATTATGGATGGAGTATGTGGTACAGGGGGAGAAGGCAGTACAAGTGGAGTAAGTGGTAGAGGAACAGGTTACGAAAGTAGTACAGGTAGAGGGGGTGGTAGAGGTGGAGAATGTAGTACAGGTGGAGGGGGCAGTACAGCTGGAGGGGATAGGTGTAGAGGTGGAGAAGGTAGTACAGGTGGAAAATATATTATGGATGGAGTATGTGGTACAGGGGGAGAAGGCAGTACAAGTGGAGTAAGTGGTAGAGGAACAGGTTACGAAAGTAGTACAGGTAGAGGGGGTGGTAGAGGTGGAGAATGTAGTACAGGTGGAGGGGGCAGTACAGCTGGAGGGGATAGGTGTAGAGGTGGAGAAGGTAGTACAGGTGGAAAATATATTATGGATGGAGTATGTGGTACAGGGGGAGAAGGCAGTACAAGTGGAGTAAGTGGTAGAGGAACAGGTTACGAAAGTAGTACAGGTAGAGGGGGTGGTAGAGGTGGAGAATGTAGTACAGGTGGAGGGGGCAGTACAGCTGGAGGGGATAGGTGTAGAGGTGGAGAAGGTAGTACAGGTGGAAAATATATTATGGATGGAGTATGTGGTACAGGGGGAGAAGGCAGTACAAGTGGAGTAAGTGGTAGAGGAACAGGTTACGAAAGTAGTACAGGTAGAGGGGGTGGTAGAGGTGGAGAATGTAGTACAGGTGGAGGGGGCAGTACAGCTGGAGGGGATAGGTGTAGAGGTGGAGAAGGTAGTACAGGTGGAAAATATATTATGGATGGAGTATGTGGTACAGGGGGAGAAGGCAGTACAAGTGGAGTAAGTGGTAGAGGAACAGGTTAAGAAAGTAGTACAGGTAGAGGGGGTGGTAGAGGTGGAGAATGTAGTACAGGTGGAGGGGGCAGTACAGCTGGAGGGGATAGGTGTAGAGGTGGAGAAGGTAGTACAGGTGGAAAATATATTATGGATGGAGTATGTGGTACAGGGGGAGAAGGCAGTACAAGTGGAGTAAGTGGTAGAGGAACAGGTTACGAAAGTAGTACAGGTAGAGGGGGTGGTAGAGGTGGAGAATGTAGTACAGGTGGAGGGGGCAGTACAGCTGGAGGGGATAGGTGTAGAGGTGGAGAAGGTAGTACAGGTGGAAAATATATCATGGATGGAGTATGTGGTACAGGGGGAGAAGGCAGTACAAGTGGAGTAAGTGGTAGAGGAACAGGTTACGAAAGTAGTACAGGTAGAGGGGGTGGTAGAGGTGGAGAATGTAGTACAGGTGGAGGGGGCAGTACAGCTGGAGGGGATAGGTGTAGAGGTGGAGAAGGTAGTACAGGTGGAAAATATATTATGGATGGAGTATGTGGTACAGGGGGAGAAGGCAGTACAAGTGGAGTAAGTGGTAGAGGAACAGGTTAAGAAAGTAGTACAGGTAGAGGGGGTGGTAGAGGTGGAGAATGTAGTACAGGTGGAGGGGGCAGTACAGCTGGAGGGGATAGGTGTAGAGGTGGAGAAGGTAGTACAGGTGGAAAATATATTATGGATGGAGTATGTGGTACAGGGGGAGAAGGCAGTACAAGTGGAGTAAGTGGTAGAGGAACAGGTTACGAAAGTAGTACAGGTAGAGGGGGTGGTAGAGGTGGAGAATGTAGTACAGGTGGAGGGGGCAGTACAGCTGGAGGGGATAGGTGTAGAGGTGGAGAAGGTAGTACAGGTGGAAAATATATTATGGATGGAGTATGTGGTACAGGGGGAGAAGGCAGTACAAGTGGAGTAAGTGGTAGAGGAACAGGTTAAGAAAGTAGTACAGGTAGAGGGGGTGGTAGAGGTGGAGAATGTAGTACAGGTGGAGGGGGCAGTACAGCTGGAGGGGATAGGTGTAGAGGTGGAGAAGGTAGTACAGGTGGAAAATATATTATGGATGGAGTATGTGGTACAGGGGGAGAAGGCAGTACAAGTGGAGTAAGTGGTAGAGGAACAGGTTACGAAAGTAGTACAGGTAGAGGGGGTGGTAGAGGTGGAGAATGTAGTACAGGTGGAGGGGGCAGTACAGCTGGAGGGGATAGGTGTAGAGGTGGAGAAGGTAGTACAGGTGGAAAATATATTATGGATGGAGTATGTGGTACAGGGGGAGAAGGCAGTACAAGTGGAGTAAGTGGTAGAGGAACAGGTTACGAAAGTAGTACAGGTAGAGGGGGTGGTAGAGGTGGAGAATGTAGTACAGGTGGAGGGGGCAGTACAGCTGGAGGGGATAGGTGTAGAGGTGGAGAAGGTAGTACAGGTGGAAAATATATTATGGATGGAGTATGTTGTACAGGGGGAGAAGGCAGTACAAGTGGAGTAAGTGGTAGAGGAACAGGTTAAGAAAGTAGTACAGGTAGAGGGGGTGGTAGAGGTGGAGAATGTAGTACAGGTGGAGGGGGCAGTACAGCTGGAGGGGATAGGTGTAGAGGTGGAGAAGGTAGTACAGGTGGAAAATATATTATGGATGGAGTATGTGGTACAGGGGGAGAAGGCAGTACAAGTGGAGTAAGTGGTAGAGGAACAGGTTAAGAAAGTAGTACAGGTAGAGGGGGTGGTAGAGGTGGAGAATGTAGTACAGGTGGAGGGGGCAGTTTAGCTGGAGGGGATAGGTGTAGAGGTGGAGAAGGTAGTACAGGTGGAAAATATATTATGGATGGAGTATGTGGTACAGGGGGAGAAGGCAGTACAAGTGGAGTAAGTGGTAGAGGAACAGGTTAAGAAAGTAGTACAGGTAGAGGGGGTGGTAGAGGTGGAGGGGGCAGTACAGCTGGAGGGGATAGGTGTAGAGGTGGAGAAGGTAGTACAGGTGGAAAATATATTATGGATGGAGTATGTGGTACAGGGGGAGAAGGCAGTACAAGTGGAGTAAGTGGTAGAGGAACAGGTTAAGAAAGTAGTACAGGTAGAGGGGGTGGTAGAGGTGGAGAATGTAGTACAGGTGGAGGGGGCAGTACAGCTGGAGGGGATAGGTGTAGAGGTGGAGAAGGTAGTACAGGTGGAAAATATATTATGGATGGAGTATGTGGTACAGGGGGAGAAGGCAGTACAAGTGGAGTAAGTGGTAGAGGAACAGGTTACGAAAGTAGTACAGGTAGAGGGGGGTGGTAGAGGTGGAGAATGTAGTACAGGTGGAGGGGGCAGTACAGCTGGAGGGGATAGGTGTAGAGGTGGAGAAGGTAGTACAGGTGGAAAATATATTATGGATGGAGTATGTGGTACAGGGGGAGAAGGCAGTACAAGTGGAGTAAGTGGTAGAGGAACAGGTTACGAAAGTAGTACAGGTAGAGGGGGTGGTAGAGGTGGAGAATGTAGTACAGGTGGAGGGGGCAGTACAGCTGGAGGGGATAGGTGTAGAGGTGGAGAAGGTAGTACAGGTGGAAAATATATTATGGATGGAGTATGTGGTACAGGGGGAGAAGGCAGTACAAGTGGAGTAAGTGGTAGAGGAACAGGTTAAGAAAGTAGTACAGGTAGAGGGGGTGGTAGAGGTGGAGAATGTAGTACAGGTGGAGGGGGCAGTACAGCTGGAGGGGATAGGTGTAGAGGTGGAGAAGGTAGTACAGGTGGAAAATATATTATGGATGGAGTATGTGGTACAGGGGGAGAAGGCAGTACAAGTGGAGTAAGTGGTAGAGGAACAGGTTACGAAAGTAGTACAGGTAGAGGGGGTGGTAGAGGTGGAGAATGTAGTACAGGTGGAGGGGGCAGTACAGCTGGAGGGGATAGGTGTAGAGGTGGAGAAGGTAGTACAGGTGGAAAATATATTATGGATGGAGTATGTGGTACAGGGGGAGAAGGCAGTACAAGTGGAGTAAGTGGTAGAGGAACAGGTTAAGAAAGTAGTACAGGTAGAGGGGGTGGTAGAGGTGCAGAATGTAGTACAGGTGGAGGGGGCAGTACAGCTGGAGGGGATAGGTGTAGAGGTGGAGAAGGTAGTACAGGTGGAAAATATATTATGGATGGAGTATGTGGTACAGGGGGAGAAGGCAGTACAAGTGGAGTAAGTGGTAGAGGAACAGGTTAAGAAAGTAGTACAGGTAGAGGGGGTGGTAGAGGTGGAGAATGTAGTACAGGTGGAGGGGGCAGTACAGCTGGAGGGGATAGGTGTAGAGGTGGAGAAGGTAGTACAGGTGGAAAATATATTATGGATGGAGTATGTGGTACAGGGGGAGAAGGCAGTACAAGTGGAGTAAGTGGTAGAGGAACAGGTTACGAAAGTAGTACAGGTAGAGGGGGTGGTAGAGGTGGAGAATGTAGTACAGGTGGAGGGGGCAGTACAGCTGGAGGGGATAGGTGTAGAGGTGGAGAAGGTAGTACAGGTGGAAAATATATTATGGATGGAGTATGTGGTACAGGGGGAGAAGGCAGTACAAGTGGAGTAAGTGGTAGAGGAACAGGTTAAGAAAGTAGTACAGGTAGAGGGGGTGGTAGAGGTGGAGAATGTAGTACAGGTGGAGGGGGCAGTTTAGCTGGAGGGGATAGGTGTAGAGGTGGAGAAGGTAGTACAGGTGGAAAATATATTATGGATGGAGTATGTGGTACAGGGGGAGAAGGCAGTACAAGTGGAGTAAGTGGTAGAGGAACAGGTTAAGAAAGTAGTACAGGTAGAGGGGGTGGTAGAGGTGGAGGGGGCAGTACAGCTGGAGGGGATAGGTGTAGAGGTGGAGAAGGTAGTACAGGTGGAAAATATATTATGGATGGAGTATGTGGTACAGGGGGAGAAGGCAGTACAAGTGGAGTAAGTGGTAGAGGAACAGGTTAAGAAAGTAGTACAGGTAGAGGGGGTGGTAGAGGTGGAGAATGTAGTACAGGTGGAGGGGGCAGTACAGCTGGAGGGGATAGGTGTAGAGGTGGAGAAGGTAGTACAGGTGGAAAATATATTATGGATGGAGTATGTGGTACAGGGGGAGAAGGCAGTACAAGTGGAGTAAGTGGTAGAGGAACAGGTTAAGAAAGTAGTACAGGTAGAGGGGGTGGTAGAGGTGGAGAATGTAGTACAGGTGGAGGGGGCAGTACAGCTGGAGGGGATAGGTGTAGAGGTGGAGAAGGTAGTACAGGTGGAAAATATATTATGGATGGAGTATGTGGTACAGGGGGAGAAGGCAGTACAAGTGGAGTAAGTGGTAGAGGAACAGGTTAAGAAAGTAGTACAGGTAGAGGGGGTGGTAGAGGTGGAGAATGTAGTACAGGTGGAGGGGGCAGTACAGCTGGAGGGGATAGGTGTAGAGGTGGAGAAGGTAGTACAGGTGGAAAATATATTATGGATGGAGTATGTGGTACAGGGGGAGAAGGCAGTACAAGTGGAGTAAGTGGTAGAGGAACAGGTTACGAAAGTAGTACAGGTAGAGGGGGTGGTAGAGGTGGAGAATGTAGTACAGGTGGAGGGGGCAGTACAGCTGGAGGGGATAGGTGTAGAGGTGGAGAAGGTAGTACAGGTGGAAAATATATTATGGATGGAGTATGTGGTACAGGGGGAGAAGGCAGTACAAGTGGAGTAAGTGGTAGAGGAACAGGTTACGAAAGTAGTACAGGTAGAGGGGGTGGTAGAGGTGGAGAATGTAGTACAGGTGGAGGGGGCAGTACAGCTGGAGGGGATAGGTGTAGAGGTGGAGAAGGTAGTACAGGTGGAAAATATATTATGGATGGAGTATGTGGTACAGGGGGAGAAGGCAGTACAAGTGGAGTAAGTGGTAGAGGAACAGGTTACGAAAGTAGTACAGGTAGAGGGGGTGGTAGAGGTGGAGAATGTAGTACAGGTGGAGGGGGCAGTACAGCTGGAGGGGATAGGTGTAGAGGTGGAGAAGGTAGTACAGGTGGAAAATATATTATGGATGGAGTATGTGGTACAGGGGGAGAAGGCAGTACAAGTGGAGTAAGTGGTAGAGGAACAGGTTACGAACGTAGTACAGGTAGAGGGGGTGGTAGAGGTGGAGAATGTAGTACAGGTGGAGGGGGCAGTACAGCTGGAGGGGATAGGTGTAGAGGTGGAGAAGGTAGTACAGGTGGAAAATATATTATGGATGGAGTATGTGGTACAGGGGGAGAAGGCAGTACAAGTGGAGTAAGTGGTAGAGGAACAGGTTACGAAAGTAGTACAGGTAGAGGGGGTGGTAGAGGTGGAGAATGTAGTACAGGTGGAGGGGGCAGTACAGCTGGAGGGGATAGGTGTAGAGGTGGAGAAGGTAGTACAGGTGGAAAATATATTATGGATGGAGTATGTGGTACAGGGGGAGAAGGCAGTACAAGTGGAGTAAGTGGTAGAGGAACAGGTTAAGAAAGTAGTACAGGTAGAGGGGGTGGTAGAGGGGGAGAATGTAGTACAGGTGGAGGGGGCAGTACAGCTGGAGGGGATAGGTGTAGAGGTGGAGAAGGTAGTACAGGTGGAAAATATATTATGGATGGAGTATGTGGTACAGGGGGAGAAGGCAGTACAAGTGGAGTAAGTGGTAGAGGAACAGGTTACGAAAGTAGTACAGGTAGAGGGGGTGGTTGAGGTGGAGAATGTAGTACAGGTGGAGGGGGCAGTACAGCTGGAGGGGATAGGTGTAGAGGTGGAGAAGGTAGTACAGGTGGAAAATATATTATGGATGGAGTATGTGGTACAGGGGGAGAAGGCAGTACAAGTGGAGTAAGTGGTAGAGGAACAGGTTACGAAAGTAGTACAGGTAGAGGGGGTGGTAGAGGTGGAGAATGTAGTACAGGTGGAGGGGGCAGTACAGCTGGAGGGGATAGGTGTAGAGGTGGAGAAGGTAGTACAGGTGGAAAATATATTATGGATGGAGTATGTGGTACAGGGGGAGAAGGCAGTACAAGTGGAGTAAGTGGTAGAGGAACAGGTTAAGAAAGTAGTACAGGTAGAGGGGGTGGTAGAGGTGGAGAATGTAGTACAGGTGGAGGGGGCAGTACAGCTGGAGGGGATAGGTGTAGAGGTGGAGAAGGTAGTACAGGTGGAAAATATATTATGGATGGAGTATGTGGTACAGGGGGAGAAGGCAGTACAAGTGGAGTAAGTGGTAGAGGAACAGGTTACGAAAGTAGTACAGGTAGAGGGGGTGGTAGAGGTGGAGAATGTAGTACAGGTGGAGGGGGCAGTACAGCTGGAGGGGATAGGTGTAGAGGTGGAGAAGGTAGTACAGGTGGAAAATATATTATGGATGGAGTATGTGGTACAGGGGGAGAAGGCAGTACAAGTGGAGTAAGTGGTAGAGGAACAGGTTAAGAAAGTAGTACAGGTAGAGGGGGTGGTAGAGGTGGAGAATGTAGTACAGGTGGAGGGGGCAGTACAGCTGGAGGGGATAGGTGTAGAGGTGGAGAAGGTAGTACAGGTGGAAAATATATTATGGATGGAGTATGTGGTACAGGGGGAGAAGGCAGTACAAGTGGAGTAAGTGGTAGAGGAACAGGTTAAGAAAGTAGTACAGGTAGAGGGGGTGGTAGAGGTGGAGAATGTAGTACAGGTGGAGGGGGCAGTACAGCTGGAGGGGATAGGTGTAGAGGTGGAGAAGGTAGTACAGGTGGAAAATATATTATGGATGGAGTATGTGGTACAGGGGGAGAAGGCAGTACAAGTGGAGTAAGTGGTAGAGGAACAGGTTACGAAAGTAGTACAGGTAGAGGGGGTGGTAGAGGTGGAGAATGTAGTACAGGTGGAGGGGGCAGTACAGCTGGAGGGGATAGGTGTAGAGGTGGAGAAGGTAGTACAGGTGGAAAATATATTATGGATGGAGTATGTGGTACAGGGGGAGAAGGCAGTACAAGTGGAGTAAGTGGTAGAGGAACAGGTTACGAAAGTAGTACAGGTAGAGGGGGTGGTAGAGGTGGAGAATGTAGTACAGGTGGAGGGGGCAGTACAGCTGGAGGGGATAGGTGTAGAGGTGGAGAAGGTAGTACAGGTGGAAAATATATTATGGATGGAGTATGTGGTACAGGGGGAGAAGGCAGTACAAGTGGAGTAAGTGGTAGAGGAACAGGTTACGAAAGTAGTACAGGTAAAGGGGGTGGTAGAGGTGGAGAATGTAGTACAGGTGGAGGGGGCAGTACAGCTGGAGGGGATAGGTGTAGAGGTGGAGAAGGTAGTACAGGTGGAAAATATATTATGGATGGAGTATGTGGTACAGGGGGAGAAGGCAGTACAAGTGGAGTAAGTGGTAGAGGAACAGGTTACGAAAGTAGTACAGGTAAAGGGGGTGGTAGAGGTGGAGAATGTAGTACAGGTGGAGGGGGCAGTACAGCTGGAGGGGATAGGTGTAGAGGTGGAGAAGGTAGTACAGGTGGAAAATATATTATGGATGGAGTATGTGGTACAGAGGGAGAAGGCAGTACAAGTGGAGTAAGTGGTAGAGGAACAGGTTAAGAAAGTAGTACAGGTAGAGGGGGTGGTAGAGGTGGAGAATGTAGTACAGGTGGAGGGGGCAGTACAGCTGGAGGGGATAGGTGTAGAGGTGGAGAAGGTAGTACAGGTGGAAAATATATTATGGATGGAGTATGTGGTACAGGGGGAGAAGGCAGTACAAGTGGAGTAAGTGGTAGAGGAACAGGTTAAGAAAGTAGTACAGGTAGAGGGGGTGGTAGAGGTGGAGAATGTAGTACAGGTGGAGGGGGCAGTACAGCTGGAGGGGATAGGTGTAGAGGTGGAGAGGGTAGTACAGGTGGAAAATATATTATGGATGGAGTATGTGGTACAGGGGGAGAAGGCAGTACAAGTGGAGTAAGTGGTAGAGGAACAGGTTAAGAAAGTAGTACAGGTAGAGGGGGTGGTAGAGGTGGAGAATGTAGTACATGTGGAGGGGGCAGTACAGCTGGAGGGGATAGGTGTAGAGGTGGAGAAGGTAGTACAGGTGGAAAATATATTATGGATGGAGTATGTGGTACAGGGGGAGAAGGCAGTACAAGTGGAGTAAGTGGTAGAGGAACAGGTTACGAAAGTAGTACAGGTAGAGGGGGTGGTAGAGGTGGAGAATGTAGTACAGGTGGAGGGGGCAGTACAGCTGGAGGGGATAGGTGTAGAGGTGGAGAAGGTAGTACAGGTGGAAAATATATTATGGATGGAGTATGTGGTACAGGGGGAGAAGGCAGTACAAGTGGAGTAAGTGGTAGAGGAACAGGTTACGAAAGTAGTACAGGTAGAGGGGGTGGTAGAGGTGGAGAATGTAGTACAGGTGGAGGGGGCAGTACAGCTGGAGGGGATAGGTGTAGAGGTGGAGAAGGTAGTACAGGTGGAAAATATATTATGGATGGAGTATGTGGTACAGGGGGAGAAGGCAGTACAAGTGGAGTAAGTGGTAGAGGAACAGGTTACGAAAGTAGTACAGGTAGAGGGGGTGGTAGAGGTGGAGAATGTAGTACAGGTGGAGGGGGCAGTACAGCTGGAGGGGATAGGTGTAGAGGTGGAGAAGGTAGTATAGGTGGAAAATATATTATGGATGGAGTATGTGGTACAGGGGGAGAAGGCAGTACAAGTGGAGTAAGTGGTAGAGGAACAGGTTACGAAAGTAGTACAGGTAGAGGGGGTGGTAGAGGTGGAGAATGTAGTACAGGTGGAGGGGGCAGTACAGCTGGAGGGGATAGGTGTAGAGGTGGAGAAGGTAGTACAGGTGGAAAATATATTATGGATGGAGTATGTGGTACAGGGGGAGAAGGCAGTACAAGTGGAGTAAGTGGTAGAGGAACAGGTTAAGAAAGTAGTACAGGTAGAGGGGGTGGTAGAGGTGGAGAATGTAGTACAGGTGGAGGGGGCAGTACAGCTGGAGGGGATAGGTGTAGAGGTGGAGAAGGTAGTACAGGTGGAAAATATATTATGGATGGAGTATGTGGTACAGGGGGAGAAGGCAGTACAAGTGGAGTAAGTGGTAGAGGAACAGGTTACGAAAGTAGTACAGGTAGAGGGGGTGGTAGAGGTGGAGAATGTAGTACAGGTGGAGGGGGCAGTACAGCTGGAGGGGATAGGTGTAGAGGTGGAGAAGGTAGTACAGGTGGAAAATATATTATGGATGGAGTATGTGGTACAGGGGGAGAAGGCAGTACAAGTGGAGTAAGTGGTAGAGGAACAGGTTACGAAAGTAGTACAGGTAGAGGGGGTGGTAGAGGTGGAGAATGTAGTACAGGTGGAGGGGGCAGTACAGCTGGAGGGGATAGGTGTAGAGGTGGAGAAGGTAGTACAGGTGGAAAATATATTATGGATGGAGTATGTGGTACAGGGGGAGAAGGCAGTACAAGTGGAGTAAGTGGTAGAGGAACAGGTTACGAAAGTAGTACAGGTAGAGGGGGTGGTAGAGGTGGAGAATGTAGTACAGGTGGAGGGGGCAGTACAGCTGGAGGGGATAGGTGTAGAGGTGGAGAGGGTAGTACAGGTGGAAAATATATTATGGATGGAGTATGTGGTACAGGGGGAGAAGGCAGTACAAGTGGAGTAAGTGGTAGAGGAACAGGTTAAGAAAGTAGTACAGGTAGAGGGGGTGGTAGAGGTGGAGAATGTAGTACAGGTGGAGGGGGCAGTACAGCTGGAGGGGATAGGTGTAGAGGTGGAGAAGGTAGTACAGGTGGAAAATATATTATGGATGGAGTATGTGGTACAGGGGGAGAAGGCAGTACAAGTGGAGTAAGTGGTAGAGGAACAGGTTACGAAAGTAGTACAGGTAGAGGGGGTGGTAGAGGTGGAGAATGTAGTACAGGTGGAGGGGGCAGTACAGCTGGAGGGGATAGGTGTAGAGGTGGAGAAGGTAGTACAGGTGGAAAATATATTATGGATGGAGTATGTGGTACAGGGGGAGAAGGCAGTACAAGTGGAGTAAGTGGTAGAGGAACAGGTTAAGAAAGTAGTACAGGTAGAGGGGGTGGTAGAGGTGGAGAATGTAGTACAGGTGGAGGGGGCAGTACAGCTGGAGGGGATAGGTGTAGAGGTGGAGAAGGTAGTACAGGTGGAAAATATATTATGGATGGAGTATGTGGTACAGGGGGAGAAGGCAGTACAAGTGGAGTAAGTGGTAGAGGAACAGGTTAAGGAAGTAGTACAGGTAGAGGGGGTGGTAGAGGTGGAGAATGTAGTACAGGTGGAGGGGGCAGTACAGCTGGAGGGGATAGGTGTAGAGGTGGAGAAGGTAGTACAGGTGGAAAATATATTATGGATGGAGTATGTGGTACAGGGGGAGAAGGCAGTACAAGTGGAGTAAGTGGTAGAGGAACAGGTTACGAAAGTAGTACAGGTAAAGGGGGTGGTAGAGGTGGAGAATGTAGTACAGGTGGAGGGGGCAGTACAGCTGGAGGGGATAGGTGTAGAGGTGGAGAAGGTAGTACAGGTGGAAAATATATTATGGATGGAGTATGTGGTACAGGGGGAGAAGGCAGTACAAGTGGAGTAAGTGGTAGAGGAACAGGTTACGAAAGTAGTACAGGTAGAGGGGGTGGTAGAGGTGGAGAATGTAGTACAGGTGGAGGGGGCAGTACAGCTGGAGGGGATAGGTGTAGAGGTGGAGAAGGTAGTACAGGTGGAAAATATATTATGGATGGAGTATGTGGTACAGGGGGAGAAGGCAGTACAAGTGGAGTAAGTGGTAGAGGAACAGGTTAAGAAAGTAGTACAGGTAGAGGGGGTGGTAGAGGTGGAGAATGTAGTACAGGTGGAGGGGGCAGTACAGCTGGAGGGGATAGGTGTAGAGGTGGAGAGGGTAGTACAGGTGGAAAATATATTATAGATGGAGTATGTGGTACAGGGGGAGAAGGCAGTACAAGTGGAGTAAGTGGTAGAGGAACAGGTTAAGAAAGTAGTACAGGTAGAGGGGGTGGTAGAGGTGGAGAATGTAGTACAGGTGGAGGGGGCAGTACAGCTGGAGGGGATAGGTGTAGAGGTGGAGAAGGTAGTACAGGTGGAAAATATATTATGGATGGAGTATGTGGTACAGGGGGAGAAGGCAGTACAAGTGGAGTAAGTGGTAGAGGAACAGGTTAAGAAAGTAGTACAGGTAGAGGGGGTGGTAGAGGTGGAGAATGTAGTACAGGTGGAGGGGGCAGTACAGCTGGAGGGGATAGGTGTAGAGGTGGAGAAGGTAGTACAGGTGGAAAATATATTATGGATGGAGTATGTGGTACAGGGGGAGAAGGCAGTACAAGTGGAGTAAGTGGTAGAGGAACAGGTTAAGAAAGTAGTACAGGTAGAGGGGGTGGTAGAGGTGGAGAATGTAGTACAGGTGGAGGGGGCAGTTTAGCTGGAGGGGATAGGTGTAGAGGTGGAGAAGGTAGTACAGGTGGAAAATATATTATGGATGGAGTATGTGGTACAGGGGGAGAAGGCAGTACAAGTGGAGTAAGTGGTAGAGGAACAGGTTAAGAAAGTAGTACAGGTAGAGGGGGTGGTAGAGGTGGAGAATGTAGTACAGGTGGAGGGGGCAGTACAGCTGGAGGGGATAGGTGTAGAGGTGGAGAAGGTAGTACAGGTGGAAAATATATTATGGATGGAGTATGTGGTACAGGGGGAGAAGGCAGTACAAGTGGAGTAAGTGGTAGAGGAACAGGTTACGAAAGTAGTACAGGTAGAGGGGGTGGTAGAGGTGGAGAATGTAGTACAGGTGGAGGGGGCAGTACAGCTGGAGGGGATAGGTGTAGAGGTGGAGAAGGTAGTACAGGTGGAAAATATATTATGGATGGAGTATGTGGTACAGGGGGAGAAGGCAGTACAAGTGGAGTAAGTGGTAGAGGAACAGGTTAAGAAAGTAGTACAGGTAGAGGGGGTGGTAGAGGTGGAGAATGTAGTACAGGTGGAGGGGGCAGTTTAGCTGGAGGGGATAGGTGTAGAGGTGGAGAAGGTAGTACAGGTGGAAAATATATTATGGATGGAGTATGTGGTACAGGGGGAGAAGGCAGTACAAGTGGAGTAAGTGGTAGAGGAACAGGTTAAGAAAGTAGTACAGATAGAGGGGGTGGTAGAGGTGGAGAATGTAGTACAGGTGGAGGGGGCAGTACAGCTGGAGGGGATAGGTGTAGAGGTGGAGAAGGTAGTACAGGTGGAAAATATATTATGGATGGAGTATGTGGTACAGGGGGAGAAGGCAGTACAAGTGGAGTAAGTGGTAGAGGAACAGGTTAAGAAAGTAGTACAGGTAGAGGGGGTGGTAGAGGTGGAGAATGTAGTACAGGTGGAGGGGGCAGTACAGCTGGAGGGGATAGGTGTAGAGGTGGAGAAGGTAGTACAGGTGGAAAATATATTATGGATGGAGTATGTGGTACAGGGGGAGAAGGCAGTACAAGTGGAGTAAGTGGTAGAGGAACAGGTTAAGAAAGTAGTACAGGTAGAGGGGGTGGTAGAGGTGGAGAATGTAGTACAGGTGGAGGGGGCAGTTTAGCTGGAGGGGATAGGTGTAGAGGTGGAGAAGGTAGTACAGGTGGAAAATATATTATGGATGGAGTATGTGGTACAGGGGGAGAAGGCAGTACAAGTGGAGTAAGTGGTAGAGGAACAGGTTAAGAAAGTAGTACAGGTAGAGGGGGTGGTAGAGGTGGAGAATGTAGTACAGGTGGAGGGGGGCAGTACAGCTGGAGGGGATAGGTGTAGAGGTGGAGAAGGTAGTACAGGTGGAAAATATATTATGGATGGAGTATGTGGTACAGGGGGAGAAGGCAGTACAAGTGAGTAAGTGGTAGAGGAACAGGTTAAGAAAGTAGTACAGGTAGAGGGGGGTGGTAGAGGTGGAGAATGTAGTACAGGTGGAGGGGGCAGTACAGCTGGAGGGGATAGGTGTAGAGGTGGAGAAGGTAGTACAGGTGGAAAATATATTATGGATGGAGTATGTGGTACAGGGGGAGAAGGCAGTACAAGTGGAGTAAGTGGTAGAGGAAACAGGTTAAGAAAGTAGTACAGGTAGAGGGGGTGGTAGAGGTGGAGAATGTAGTACAGGTGGAGGGGGCAGTACAGCTGGAGGGGATAGGTGTAGAGGTGGAGAAGGTAGTACAGGTGGAAAATATATTATGGATGGAGTATGTGGTACAGGGGGAGAAGGCAGTACAAGTGGAGTAAGTGGTAGAGGAACAGGTTAAGAAAGTAGTACAGGTAGAGGGGGTGGTAGAGGTGGAGAATGTAGTACAGGTGGAGGGGGCAGTTTAGCTGGAGGGGATAGGTGTAGAGGTGGAGAAGGTAGTACAGGTGGAAAATATATTATGGATGGAGTATGTGGTACAGGGGGAGAAGGCAGTACAAGTGGAGTAAGTGGTAGAGGAACAGGTTAAGAAAGTAGTACAGGTAGAGGGGGTGGTAGAGGTGGAGAATGTAGTACAGGTGGAGGGGGCAGTACAGCTGGAGGGGATAGGTGTAGAGGTGGAGAAGGTAGTACAGGTGGAAAATATATTATGGATGGAGTATGTGGTACAGGGGGAGAAGGCAGTACAAGTGGAGTAAGTGGTAGAGGAACAGGTTAAGAAAGTAGTACAGGTAGAGGGTGGTGGTAGAGGTGGAGAATGTAGTACAGGTGGAGGGGGCAGTACAGCTGGAGGGGATAGGTGTAGAGGTGGAGAAGGTAGTACAGGTGGAAAATATATTATGGATGGAGTATGTGGTACAGGGGGAGAAGGCAGTACAAGTGGAGTAAGTGGTAGAGGAACAGGTTAAGAAAGTAGTACAGGTAGAGGGGGTGGTAGAGGTGGAGAATGTAGTACAGGTGGAGGGGGCAGTACAGCTGGAGGGGATAGGTGTAGAGGTGGAGAAGGTAGTACAGGTGGAAAATATATTATGGATGGAGTATGTGGTACAGGGGGAGAAGGCAGTACAAGTGGAGTAAGTGGTAGAGGAACAGGTTAAGAAAGTAGTACAGGTAGAGGGGGTGGTAGAGGTGGAGAATGTAGTACAGGTGGAGGGGGCAGTACAGCTGGAGGGGATAGGTGTAGAGGTGGAGAAGGTAGTACAGGTGGAAAATATATTATGGATGGAGTATGTGGTACAGGGGGAGAAGGCAGTACAAGTGGAGTAAGTGGTAGAGGAACAGGTTAAGAAAGTAGTACAGGTAGAGGGGGTGGTAGAGGTGGAGAATGTAGTACAGGTGGAGGGGGCAGTACAGCTGGAGGGGATAGGTGTAGAGGTGGAGAAGGTAGTACAGGTGGAAAATATATTATGGATGGAGTATGTGGTACAGGGGGAGAAGGCAGTACAAGTGGAGTAAGTGGTAGAGGAACAGGTTACGAAAGTAGTACAGGTAGAGGGGGTGGTAGAGGTGGAGAATGTAGTACAGGTGGAGGGGGCAGTACAGCTGGAGGGGATAGGTGTAGAGGTGGAGAAGGTAGTACAGGTGGAAAATATATTATGGATGGAGTATGTGGTACAGGGGGAGAAGGCAGTACAAGTGGAGTAAGTGGTAGAGGAACAGGTTACGAAAGTAGTACAGGTAGAGGGGGTGCTAGAGGTGGAGAATGTAGTACAGGTGGAGGGGGCAGTACAGCTGGAGGGGATAGGTGTAGAGGTGGAGAGGGTAGTACAGGTGGAAAATATATTATGGATGGAGTATGTGGTACAGGGGGAGAAGGCAGTACAAGTGGAGTAAGTGGTAGAGGAACAGGTTAAGAAAGTAGTACAGGTAGAGGGGGTGGTAGAGGTGGAGAATGTAGTACAGGTGGAGGGGGCAGTTTAGCTGGAGGGGATAGGTGTAGAGGTGGAGAAGGTAGTACAGGTGGAAAATATATTATGGATGGAGTATGTGGTACAGGGGGAGAAGGCAGTACAAGTGGAGTAAGTGGTAGAGGAACAGGTTAAGAAAGTAGTACAGGTAGAGGGGGTGGTAGAGGTGGAGAATGTAGTACAGGTGGAGGGGGCAGTACAGCTGGAGGGGATAGGTGTAGAGGTGGAGAAGGTAGTACAGGTGGAAAATATATTATGGATGGAGTATGTGGTACAGGGGGAGAAGGCAGTACAAGTGGAGTAAGTGGTAGAGGAACAGGTTAAGAAAGTAGTACAGGTAGAGGGGGTGGTAGAGGTGGAGAATGTAGTACAGGTGGAGGGGGCAGTACAGCTGGAGGGGATAGGTGTAGAGGTGGAGAAGGTAGTACAGGTGGAAAATATATTATGGATGGAGTATGTGGTACAGGGGGAGAAGGCAGTACAAGTGGAGTAAGTGGTAGAGGAACAGGTTAAGAAAGTAGTACAGGTAGAGGGGGTGGTAGAGGTGGAGAATGTAGTACAGGTGGAGGGGGCAGTACAGCTGGAGGGGATAGGTGTAGAGGTGGAGAAGGTAGTACAGGTGGAAAATATATTATGGATGGAGTATGTGGTACAGGGGGAGAAGGCAGTACAAGTGGAGTAAGTGGTAGAGGAACAGGTTACGAAAGTAGTACAGGTAGAGGGGGTGGTAGAGGTGGAGAATGTAGTACAGGTGGAGGGGGCAGTACAGCTGGAGGGGATAGGTGTAGAGGTGGAGAAGGTAGTACAGGTGGAAAATATATTATGGATGGAGTATGTGGTACAGGGGGAGAAGGCAGTACAAGTGGAGTAAGTGGTAGAGGAACAGGTTAAGAAAGTAGTACAGGTAGAGGGGGTGGTAGAGGTGGAGAATGTAGTACAGGTGGAGGGGGGCAGTACAGCTGGAGGGGATAGGTGTAGAGGTGGAGAAGGTAGTACAGGTGGAAAATATATTATGGATGGAGTATGTGGTACAGGGGGAGAAGGCAGTACAAGTGGAGTAAGTGGTAGAGGAACAGGTTACGAAAGTAGTACAGGTAGAGGGGGTGCTAGAGGTGGAGAATGTAGTACAGGTGGAGGGGGCAGTACAGCTGGAGGGGATAGGTGTAGAGGTGGAGAGGGTAGTACAGGTGGAAAATATATTATGGATGGAGTATGTGGTACAGGGGGAGAAGGCAGTACAAGTGGAGTAAGTGGTAGAGGAACAGGTTAAGAAAGTAGTACAGGTAGAGGGGGTGGTAGAGGTGGAGAATGTAGTACAGGTGGAGGGGGCAGTTTAGCTGGAGGGGATAGGTGTAGAGGTGGAGAAGGTAGTACAGGTGGAAAATATATTATGGATGGAGTATGTGGTACAGGGGGAGAAGGCAGTACAAGTGGAGTAAGTGGTAGAGGAACAGGTTAAGAAAGTAGTACAGGTAGAGGGGGTGGTAGAGGTGGAGAATGTAGTACAGGTGGAGGGGGCAGTACAGCTGGAGGGGATAGGTGTAGAGGTGGAGAAGGTAGTACAGGTGGAAAATATATTATGGATGGAGTATGTGGTACAGGGGGAGAAGGCAGTACAAGTGGAGTAAGTGGTAGAGGAACAGGTTAAGAAAGTAGTACAGGTAGAGGGGGTGGTAGAGGTGGAGAATGTAGTACAGGTGGAGGGGGCAGTACAGCTGGAGGGGATAGGTGTAGAGGTGGAGAAGGTAGTACAGGTGGAAAATATATTATGGATGGAGTATGTGGTACAGGGGGAGAAGGCAGTACAAGTGGAGTAAGTGGTAGAGGAACAGGTTACGAAAGTAGTACAGGTAGAGGGGGTGGTAGAGGTGGAGAATGTAGTACAGGTGGAGGGGGCAGTACAGCTGGAGGGGATAGGTGTAGAGGTGGAGAAGGTAGTACAGGTGGAAAATATATTATGGATGGAGTATGTGGTACAGGGGGAGAAGGCAGTACAAGTGGAGTAAGTGGTAGAGGAACAGGTTAAGAAAGTAGTACAGGTAGAGGGGGTGGTAGAGGTGGAGAATGTAGTACAGGTGGAGGGGGCAGTACAGCTGGAGGGGATAGGTGTAGAGGTGGAGAAGGTAGTACAGGTGGAAAATATATTATGGATGGAGTATGTGGTACAGGGGGAGAAGGCAGTACAAGTGGAGTAAGTGGTAGAGGAACAGGTTAAGAAAGTAGTACAGGTAGAGGGGGTGGTAGAGGTGGAGAATGTAGTACAGGTGGAGGGGGCAGTACAGCTGGAGGGGATAGGTGTAGAGGTGGAGAAGGTAGTACAGGTGGAAAATATATTATGGATGGAGTATGTGGTACAGGGGGAGAAGGCAGTACAAGTGGAGTTAGTGGTAGAGGAACAGGTTACGAAAGTAGTACAGGTAGAGGGGGTGGTAGAGGTGGAGAATGTAGTACAGGTGGAGGGGGCAGTACAGCTGGAGGGGATAGGTGTAGAGGTGGAGAAGGTAGTACAGGTGGAAAATATATTATGGATGGAGTATGTGGTACAGGGGGAGAAGGCAGTACAAGTGGAGTAAGTGGTAGAGGAACAGGTTACGAAAGTAGTACAGGTAGAGGGGGTGGTAGAGGTGGAGAATGTAGTACAGGTGGAGGGGGCAGTACAGCTGGAGGGGATAGGTGTAGAGGTGGAGAAGGTAGTACAGGTGGAAAATATATTATGGATGGAGTATGTGGTACAGGGGGAGAAGGCAGTACAAGTGGAGTAAGTGGTAGAGGAACAGGTTACGAAAGTAGTACAGGTAGAGGGGGTGGTAGAGGTGGTGAATGTAGTACAGGTGGAGGGGGCAGTACAGCTGGAGGGGATAGGTGTAGAGGTGGAGAAGGTAGTACAGGTGGAAAATATATTATGGATGGAGTATGTGGTACAGGGGGAGAAGGCAGTACAAGTGGAGTAAGTGGTAGAGGAACAGGTTAAGAAAGTAGTACAGGTAGAGGGGGTGGTAGAGGTGGAGAATGTAGTACAGGTGGAGGGGGCAGTACAGCTGGAGGGGATAGGTGTAGAGGTGGAGAAGGTAGTACAGGTGGAAAATATATTATGGATGGAGTATGTGGTACAGGGGGAGAAGGCAGTACAAGTGGAGTAAGTGGTAGAGGAACAGGTTAAGAAAGTAGTACAGGTAGAGGGGGTGGTAGAGGTGGAGAATGTAGTACAGGTGGAGGGGGCAGTACAGCTGGAGGGGATAGGTGTAGAGGTGGAGAAGGTAGTACAGGTGGAAAATATATTATGGATGGAGTATGTGGTACAGGGGGAGAAGGCAGTACAAGTGGAGTAAGTGGTAGAGGAACAGGTTAAGAAAGTAGTACAGGTAGAGGGGTGGTAGAGGTGGAGAATGTAGTACAGGTGGAGGGGGCAGTACAGCTGGAGGGGATAGGTGTAGAGGTGGAGAAGGTAGTACAGGTGGAAAATATATTATGGATGGAGTATGTGGTACAGGGGGAGAAGGCAGTACAAGTGGAGTAAGTGGTAGAGGAACAGGTTAAGAAAGTAGTACAGGTAGAGGGGGTGGTAGAGGTGGAGAATGTAGTACAGGTGGAGGGGGCAGTACAGCTGGAGGGGATAGGTGTAGAGGTGGAGAAGGTAGTACAGGTGGAAAATATATTATGGATGGAGTATGTGGTACAGGGGGAGAAGGCAGTACAAGTGGAGTAAGTGGTAGAGGAACAGGTTAAGAAAGTAGTACAGGTAGAGGGGGTGGTAGAGGTGGAGAATGTAGTACAGGTGGAGGGGGCAGTACAGCTGGAGGGGATAGGTGTAGAGGTGGAGAAGGTAGTACAGGTGGAAAATATATTATGGATGGAGTATGTGGTACAGGGGGAGAAGGCAGTACAAGTGGAGTAAGTGGTAGAGGAACAGGTTAAGAAAGTAGTACAGGTAGAGGGGGTGGTAGAGGTGGAGAATGTAGTACAGGTGGAGGGGGCAGTACAGCTGGAGGGGATAGGTGTAGAGGTGGAGAAGGTAGTACAGGTGGAAAATATATTATGGATGGAGTATGTGGTACAGGGGGAGAAGGCAGTACAAGTGGAGTAAGTGGTAGAGGAACAGGTTAAGAAAGTAGTACAGGTAGAGGGGGTGGTAGAGGTGGAGAATGTAGTACAGGTGGAGGGGGCAGTACAGCTGGAGGGGATAGGTGTAGAGGTGGAGAAGGTAGTACAGGTGGAAAATATATTATGGATGGAGTATGTGGTACAGGGGGAGAAGGCAGTACGAGTGGAGTAAGTGGTAGAGGAACAGGTTACGAAAGTAGTACAGGTAGAGGGGGTGGTAGAGGTGGAGAATGTAGTACAGGTGGAGGGGGCAGTACAGCTGGAGGGGATAGGTGTAGAGGTGGAGAAGGTAGTACAGGTGGAAAATATATTATGGATGGAGTATGTGGTACAGGGGGAGAAGGCAGTACAAGTGGAGTAAGTGGTAGAGGAACAGGTTACGAAAGTAGTACAGGTAGAGGGGGTGCTAGAGGTGGAGAATGTAGTACAGGTGGAGGGGGCAGTACAGCTGGAGGGGATAGGTGTAGAGGTGGAGAGGGTAGTACAGGTGGAAAATATATTATGGATGGAGTATGTGGTACAGGGGGAGAAGGCAGTACAAGTGGAGTAAGTGGTAGAGGAACAGGTTAAGAAAGTAGTACAGGTAGAGGGGGTGGTAGAGGTGGAGAATGTAGTACAGGTGGAGGGGGCAGTTTAGCTGGAGGGGGTAGGTGTAGAGGTGGAGAAGGTAGTACAGGTGGAAAATATATTATGGATGGAGTATGTGGTACAGGGGGAGAAGGCAGTACAAGTGGAGTAAGTGGTAGAGGAACAGGTTAAGAAAGTAGTACAGGTAGAGGGGGTGGTAGAGGTGGAGAATGTAGTACAGGTGGAGGGGGCAGTACAGCTGGAGGGGATAGGTGTAGAGGTGGAGAAGGTAGTACAGGTGGAAAATATATTATGGATGGAGTATGTGGTACAGGGGGAGAAGGCAGTACAAGTGGAGTAAGTGGTAGAGGAACAGGTTAAGAAAGTAGTACAGGTAGAGGGGGTGGTAGAGGTGGAGAATGTAGTACAGGTGGAGGGGGCAGTACAGCTGGAGGGGATAGGTGTAGAGGTGGAGAAGGTAGTACAGGTGGAAAATATATTATGGATGGAGTATGTGGTACAGGGGGAGAAGGCAGTACAAGTGGAGTAAGTGGTAGAGGAACAGGTTAAGAAAGTAGTACAGGTAGAGGGGGTGGTAGAGGTGGAGAATGTAGTACAGGTGGAGGGGGCAGTACAGCTGGAGGGGATAGGTGTAGAGGTGGAGAAGGTAGTACAGGTGGAAAATATATTATGGATGGAGTATGTGGTACAGGGGGAGAAGGCAGTACAAGTGGAGTAAGTGGTAGAGGAACAGGTTACGAAAGTAGTACAGGTAGAGGGGGTGCTAGAGGTGGAGAATGTAGTACAGGTGGAGGGGGCAGTACAGCTGGAGGGGATAGGTGTAGAGGTGGAGAGGGTAGTACAGGTGGAAAATATATTATGGATGGAGTATGTGGTACAGGGGGAGAAGGCAGTACAAGTGGAGTAAGTGGTAGAGGAACAGGTTAAGAAAGTAGTACAGGTAGAGGGGGTGGTAGAGGTGGAGAATGTAGTACAGGTGGAGGGGGCAGTTTAGCTGGAGGGGATAGGTGTAGAGGTGGAGAAGGTAGTACAGGTGGAAAATATATTATGGATGGAGTATGTGGTACAGGGGGAGAAGGCAGTACAAGTGGAGTAAGTGGTAGAGGAACAGGTTAAGAAAGTAGTACAGGTAGAGGGGGTGGTAGAGGTGGAGAATGTAGTACAGGTGGAGGGGGCAGTACAGCTGGAGGGGATAGGTGTAGAGGTGGAGAAGGTAGTACAGGTGGAAAATATATTATGGATGGAGTATGTGGTACAGGGGGAGAAGGCAGTACAAGTGGAGTAAGTGGTAGAGGAACAGGTTAAGAAAGTAGTACAGGTAGAGGGGGTGGTAGAGGTGGAGAATGTAGTACAGGTGGAGGGGGCAGTACAGCTGGAGGGGATAGGTGTAGAGGTGGAGAAGGTAGTACAGGTGGAAAATATATTATGGATGGAGTATGTGGTACAGGGGGAGAAGGCAGTACAAGTGGAGTAAGTGGTAGAGGAACAGGTTACGAAAGTAGTACAGGTAGAGGGGGTGGTAGAGGTGGAGAATGTAGTACAGGTGGAGGGGGCAGTACAGCTGGAGGGGATAGGTGTAGAGGTGGAGAAGGTAGTACAGGTGGAAAATATATTATGGATGGAGTATGTGGTACAGGGGGAGAAGGCAGTACAAGTGGAGTAAGTGGTAGAGGAACAGGTTAAGAAAGTAGTACAGGTAGAGGGGGTGGTAGAGGTGGAGAATGTAGTACAGGTGGAGGGGGCAGTACAGCTGGAGGGGATAGGTGTAGAGGTGGAGAAGGTAGTACAGGTGGAAAATATATTATGGATGGAGTATGTGGTACAGGGGGAGAAGGCAGTACAAGTGGAGTAAGTGGTAGAGGAACAGGTTAAGAAAGTAGTACAGGTAGAGGGGGTGGTAGAGGTGGAGAATGTAGTACAGGTGGAGGGGGCAGTACAGCTGGAGGGGATAGGTGTAGAGGTGGAGAAGGTAGTACAGGTGGAAAATATATTATGGATGGAGTATGTGGTACAGGGGGAGAAGGCAGTACAAGTGGAGTTAGTGGTAGAGGAACAGGTTACGAAAGTAGTACAGGTAGAGGGGGTGGTAGAGGTGGAGAATGTAGTACAGGTGGAGGGGGCAGTACAGCTGGAGGGGATAGGTGTAGAGGTGGAGAAGGTAGTACAGGTGGAAAATATATTATGGATGGAGTATGTGGTACAGGGGGAGAAGGCAGTACAAGTGGAGTAAGTGGTAGAGGAACAGGTTACGAAAGTAGTACAGGTAGAGGGGGTGGTAGAGGTGGAGAATGTAGTACAGGTGGAGTGGGCAGTACAGCTGGAGGGGATAGGTGTAGAGGTGGAGAAGGTAGTACAGGTGGAAAATATATTATGGATGGAGTATGTGGTACAGGGGGAGAAGGCAGTACAAGTGGAGTAAGTGGTAGAGGAACAGGTTACGAAAGTAGTACAGGTAGAGGGGGTGGTAGAGGTGGAGAATGTAGTACAGGTGGAGGGGGCAGTACAGCTGGAGGGGATAGGTGTAGAGGTGGAGAAGGTAGTACAGGTGGAAAATATATTATGGATGGAGTATGTGGTACAGGGGGAGAAGGCAGTACAAGTGGAGTAAGTGGTAGAGGAACAGGTTAAGAAAGTAGTACAGGTAGAGGGGGTGGTAGAGGTGGAGAATGTAGTACAGGTGGAGGGGGCAGTACAGCTGGAGGGGATAGGTGTAGAGGTGGAGAAGGTAGTACAGGTGGAAAATATATTATGGATGGAGTATGTGGTACAGGGGGAGAAGGCAGTACAAGTGGAGTAAGTGGTAGAGGAACAGGTTACGAAAGTAGTACAGGTAGAGGGGGTGGTAGAGGTGGAGAATGTAGTACAGGTGGAGGGGGCAGTACAGCTGGAGGGGATAGGTGTAGAGGTGGAGAAGGTAGTACAGGTGGAAAATATATTATGGATGGAGTATGTGGTACAGGGGGAGAAGGCAGTACAAGTGGAGTAAGTGGTAGAGGAACAGGTTAAGAAAGTAGTACAGGTAGAGGGGGTGGTAGAGGTGGAGAATGTAGTACAGGTGGAGGGGGCAGTACAGCTGGAGGGGATAGGTGTAGAGGTGGAGAAGGTAGTACAGGTGGAAAATATATTATGGATGGAGTATGTGGTACAGGGGGAGAAGGCAGTACAAGTGGAGTAAGTGGTAGAGGAACAGGTTACGAAAGTAGTACAGGTAGAGGGGGTGCTAGAGGTGGAGAATGTAGTACGGGTGGAGGGGGCAGTACAGCTGGAGGGGATAGGTGTAGAGGTGGAGAGGGTAGTACAGGTGGAAAATATATTATGGATGGAGTATGTGGTACAGGGGGAGAAGGCAGTACAAGTGGAGTAAGTGGTAGAGGAACAGGTTAAGAAAGTAGTACAGGTAGAGGGGGTGGTAGAGGTGGAGAATGTAGTACAGGTGGAGGGGGCAGTTTAGCTGGAGGGGGTAGGTGTAGAGGTGGAGAAGGTAGTACAGGTGGAAAATATATTATGGATGGAGTATGTGGTACAGGGGGAGAAGGCAGTACAAGTGGAGTAAGTGGTAGAGGAACAGGTTAAGAAAGTAGTACAGGTAGAGGGGGTGGTAGAGGTGGAGAATGTAGTACAGGTGGAGGGGGCAGTACAGCTGGAGGGGATAGGTGTAGAGGTGGAGAAGGTAGTACAGGTGGAAAATATATTATGGATGGAGTATGTGGTACAGGGGGAGAAGGCAGTACAAGTGGAGTAAGTGGTAGAGGAAC
This sequence comes from Rana muscosa, assembly GCA_029206835.1. Lineage (NCBI taxonomy): Eukaryota > Metazoa > Chordata > Amphibia > Anura > Ranidae > Rana > Rana muscosa. Next base: position 143,047,754 of record CM055118.1, read on the forward strand.
AGGTTAAGAAAGTAGTACAGGTAGAGGGGGTGGTAGAGGTGGAGAATGTAGTACAGGTGGAGGGGGCAGTACAGCTGGAGGGGATAGGTGTAGAGGTGGAGAAGGTAGTACAGGTGGAAAATATATTATGGATGGAGTATGTGGTACAGGGGGAGAAGGCAGTACAAGTGGAGTAAGTGGTAGAGGAACAGGTTAAGAAAGTAGTACAGGTAGAGGGGGTGGTAGAGGTGGAGAATGTAGTACAGGTGGAGGGGGCAGTACAGCTGGAGGGGATAGGTGTAGAGGTGGAGAAGGTAGTACAGGTGGAAAATATATTATGGATGGAGTATGTGGTACAGGGGGAGAAGGCAGTACAAGTGGAGTAAGTGGTAGAGGAACAGGTTACGAAAGTAGTACAGGTAGAGGGGGTGCTAGAGGTGGAGAATGTAGTACAGGTGGAGGGGGCAGTACAGCTGGAGGGGATAGGTGTAGAGGTGGAGAGGGTAGTACAGGTGGAAAATATATTATGGATGGAGTATGTGGTACAGGGGGAGAAGGCAGTACAAGTGGAGTAAGTGGTAGAGGAACAGGTTAAGAAAGTAGTACAGGTAGAGGGGGTGGTAGAGGTGGAGAATGTAGTACAGGTGGAGGGGGCAGTTTAGCTGGAGGGGATAGGTGTAGAGGTGGAGAAGGTAGTACAGGTGGAAAATATATTATGGATGGAGTATGTGGTACAGGGGGAGAAGGCAGTACAAGTGGAGTAAGTGGTAGAGGAACAGGTTAAGAAAGTAGTACAGGTAGAGGGGGTGGTAGAGGTGGAGAATGTAGTACAGGTGGAGGGGGCAGTACAGCTGGAGGGGATAGGTGTAGAGGTGGAGAAGGTAGTACAGGTGGAAAATATATTATGGATGGAGTATGTGGTACAGGGGGAGAAGGCAGTACAAGTGGAGTAAGTGGTAGAGGAACAGGTTAAGAAAGTAGTACAGGTAGAGGGGGTGGTAGAGGTGGAGAATGTAGTACAGGTGGAGGGGGCAGTACAGCTGGAGGGGATAGGTGTAGAGGTGGAGAAGGTAGTACAGGTGGAAAATATATTATGGATGGAGTATGTGGTACAGGGGGAGAAGGCAGTACAAGTGGAGTAAGTGGTAGAGGAACAGGTTACGAAAGTAGTACAGGTAGAGGGGGTGGTAGAGGTGGAGAATGTAGTACAGGTGGAGGGGGCAGTACAGCTGGAGGGGATAGGTGTAGAGGTGGAGAAGGTAGTACAGGTGGAAAATATATTATGGATGGAGTATGTGGTACAGGGGGAGAAGGCAGTACAAGTGGAGTAAGTGGTAGAGGAACAGGTTAAGAAAGTAGTACAGGTAGAGGGGGTGGTAGAGGTGGAGAATGTAGTACAGGTGGAGGGGGCAGTACAGCTGGAGGGGATAGGTGTAGAGGTGGAGAAGGTAGTACAGGTGGAAAATATATTATGGATGGAGTATGTGGTACAGGGGGAGAAGGCAGTACAAGTGGAGTAAGTGGTAGAGGAACAGGTTAAGAAAGTAGTACAGGTAGAGGGGGTGGTAGAGGTGGAGAATGTAGTACAGGTGGAGGGGGCAGTACAGCTGGAGGGGATAGGTGTAGAGGTGGAGAAGGTAGTACAGGTGGAAAATATATTATGGATGGAGTATGTGGTACAGGGGGAGAAGGCAGTACAAGTGGAGTTAGTGGTAGAGGAACAGGTTACGAAAGTAGTACAGGTAGAGGGGGTGGTAGAGGTGGAGAATGTAGTACAGGTGGAGGGGGCAGTACAGCTGGAGGGGATAGGTGTAGAGGTGGAGAAGGTAGTACAGGTGGAAAATATATTATGGATGGAGTAAGTGGTACAGGGGGAGAAGGCAGTACAAGTGGAGTAAGTGGTAGAGGAACAGGTTACGAAAGTAGTACAGGTAGAGGGGGTGGTAGAGGTGGAGAATGTAGTACAGGTGGAGGGGGCAGTACAGCTGGAGGGGATAGGTGTAGAGGTGGAGAAGGTAGTACAGGTGGAAAATATATTATGGATGGAGTATGTGGTACAGGGGGAGAAGGCAGTACAAGTGGAGTAAGTGGTAGAGGAACAGGTTACGAAAGTAGTACAGGTAGAGGGGGTGGTAGAGGTGGAGAATGTAGTACAGGTGGAGGGGGCAGTACAGCTGGAGGGGATAGGTGTAGAGGTGGAGAAGGTAGTACAGGTGGAAAATATATTATGGATGGAGTATGTGGTACAGGGGGAGAAGGCAGTACAAGTGGAGTAAGTGGTAGAGGAACAGGTTAAGAAAGTAGTACAGGTAGAGGGGGTGGTAGAGGTGGAGAATGTAGTACAGGTGGAGGGGGCAGTACAGCTGGAGGGGATAGGTGTAGAGGTGGAGAAGGTAGTACAGGTGGAAAATATATTATGGATGGAGTATGTGGTACAGGGGGAGAAGGCAGTACAAGTGGAGTAAGTGGTAGAGGAACAGGTTAAGAAAGTAGTACAGGTAGAGGGGGTGGTAGAGGTGGAGAATGTAGTACAGGTGGAGGGGGCAGTACAGCTGGAGGGGATAGGTGTAGAGGTGGAGAAGGTAGTACAGGTGGAAAATATATTATGGATGGAGTATGTGGTACAGGGGGAGAAGGCAGTACAAGTGGAGTAAGTGGTAGAGGAACAGGTTAAGAAAGTAGTACAGGTAGAGGGGGTGGTAGAGGTGGAGAATGTAGTACAGGTGGAGGGGGCAGTACAGCTGGAGGGGATAGGTGTAGAGGTGGAGAAGGTAGTACAGGTGGAAAATATATTATGGATGGAGTATGTGGTACAGGGGGAGAAGGCAGTACAAGTGGAGTAAGTGGTAGAGGAACAGGTTAAGAAAGTAGTACAGGTAGAGGGGGTGGTAGAGGTGGAGAATGTAGTACAGGTGGAGGGGGCAGTACAGCTGGAGGGGATAGGTGTAGAGGTGGAGAAGGTAGTACAGGTGGAAAATATATTATGGATGGAGTATGTGGTACAGGGGGAGAAGGCAGTACAAGTGGAGTAAGTGGTAGAGGAACAGGTTACGAAAGTAGTACAGGTAGAGGGGGTGGTAGAGGTGGAGAATGTAGTACAGGTGGAGGGGGCAGTACAGCTGGAGGGGATAGGTGTAGAGGTGGAGAAGGTAGTACAGGTGGAAAATATATTATGGATGGAGTATGTGGTACAGGGGGAGAAGGCAGTACAAGTGGAGTAAGTGGTAGAGGAACAGGTTACGAAAGTAGTACAGGTAGAGGGGGTGGTAGAGGTGGAGAATGTAGTACAGGTGGAGGGGGCAGTACAGCTGGAGGGGATAGGTGTAGAGGTGGAGAAGGTAGTACAGGTGGAAAATATATTATGGATGGAGTATGTGGTACAGGGGGAGAAGGCAGTACAAGTGGAGTAAGTGGTAGAGGAACAGGTTACGAAAGTAGTACAGGTAGAGGGGGTGGTAGAGGTGGAGAATGTAGTACAGGTGGAGGGGGCAGTACAGCTGGAGGGGATAGGTGTAGAGGTGGAGAAGGTAGTACAGGTGGAAAATATATTATGGATGGAGTATGTGGTACAGGGGGAGAAGGCAGTACAAGTGGAGTAAGTGGTAGAGGAACAGGTTACGAAAGTAGTACAGGTAGAGGGGGTGGTAGAGGTGGAGAATGTAGTACAGGTGGAGGGGGCAGTACAGCTGGAGGGGATAGGTGTAGAGGTGGAGAAGGTAGTACAGGTGGAAAATATATTATGGATGGAGTATGTGGTACAGGGGGAGAAGGCAGTACAAGTGGAGTAAGTGGTAGAGGAACAGGTTAAGAAAGTAGTACAGGTAGAGGGGGTGGTAGAGGTGGAGAATGTAGTACAGGTGGAGGGGGCAGTTTAGCTGGAGGGGATAGGTGTAGAGGTGGAGAAGGTAGTACAGGTGGAAAATATATTATGGATGGAGTATGTGGTACAGGGGGAGAAGGCAGTACAAGTGGAGTAAGTGGTAGAGGAACAGGTTAAGAAAGTAGTACAGGTAGAGGGGGTGGTAGAGGTGGAGAATGTAGTACAGGTGGAGGGGGCAGTACAGCTGGAGGGGATAGGTGTAGAGGTGGAGAAGGTAGTACAGGTGGAAAATATATTATGGATGGAGTATGTGGTACAGGGGGAGAAGGCAGTACAAGTGGAGTAAGTGGTAGAGGAACAGGTTAAGAAAGTAGTACAGGTAGAGGGGGTGGTAGAGGTGGAGAATGTAGTACAGGTGGAGGGGGCAGTACAGCTGGAGGGGATAGGAGTAGAGGTGGAGAAGGTAGTACAGGTGGAAAATATATTATGGATGGAGTATGTGGTACAGGGGGAGAAGGCAGTACAAGTGGAGTAAGTGGTAGAGGAACAGGTTACGAAAGTAGTACAGGTAGAGGGGGTGGTAGAGGTGGAGAATGTAGTACAGGTGGAGGGGGCAGTACAGCTGGAGGGGATAGGTGTAGAGGTGGAGAAGGTAGTACAGGTGGAAAATATATTATGGATGGAGTATGTGGTACAGGGGGAGAAGGCAGTACAAGTGGAGTAAGTGGTAGAGGAACAGGTTACGAAAGTAGTACAGGTAGAGGGGGTGGTAGAGGTGAAGAATGTAGTACAGGTGGAGGGGGCAGTACAGCTGGAGGGGATAGGTGTAGAGGTGGAGAAGGTAGTACAGGTGGAAAATATATTATGGATGGAGTATGTGGTACAGGGGGAGAAGGCAGTACAAGTGGAGTAAGTGGTAGAGGAACAGGTTAAGAAAGTAGTACAGGTAGAGGGGGTGGTAGAGGTGGAGAATGTAGTACAGGTGGAGGGGGCAGTTTAGCTGGAGGGGATAGGTGTAGAGGTGGAGAAGGTAGTACAGGTGGAAAATATATTATGGATGGAGTATGTGGTACAGGGGGAGAAGGCAGTACAAGTGGAGTAAGTGGTAGAGGAACAGGTTAAGAAAGTAGTACAGGTAGAGGGGGTGGTAGAGGTGGAGAATGTAGTACAGGTGGAGGGGGCAGTACAGCTGGAGGGGATAGGTGTAGAGGTGGAGAAGGTAGTACAGGTGGAAAATATATTATGGATGGAGTATGTGGTACAGGGGGAGAAGGCAGTACAAGTGGAGTAAGTGGTAGAGGAACAGGTTAAGAAAGTAGTACAGGTAGAGGGGGTGGTAGAGGTGGAGAATGTAGTACAGGTGGAGGGGGCAGTACAGCTGGAGGGGATAGGTGTAGAGGTGGAGAAGGTAGTACAGGTGGAAAATATATTCTGGATGGAGTATGTGGTACAGGGGGAGAAGGCAGTACAAGTGGAGTAAGTGGTAGAGGAACAGGTTAAGAAAGTAGTACAGGTAGAGGGGGTGGTAGAGGTGGAGAATGTAGTACAGGTGGAGGGGGCAGTACAGCTGGAGGGGATAGGTGTAGAGGTGGAGAAGGTAGTACAGGTGGAAAATATATTATGGATGGAGTATGTGGTACAGGGGGAGAAGGCAGTACAAGTGGAGTAAGTGGTAGAGGAACAGGTTAAGAAAGTAGTACAGGTAGAGGGGGTGGTAGAGGTGGAGAATGTAGTACAGGTGGAGGGGGCAGTACAGCTGGAGGGGATAGGTGTAGAGGTGGAGAAGGTAGTACAGGTGGAAAATATATTATGGATGGAGTATGTGGTACAGGGGGAGAAGGCAGTACAAGTGGAGTAAGTGGTAGAGGAACAGGTTAAGAAAGTAGTACAGGTAGAGGGGGTGGTAGAGGTGGAGAATGTAGTACAGGTGGAGGGGGCAGTACAGCTGGAGGGGATAGGTGTAGAGGTGGAGAAGGTAGTACAGGTGGAAAATATATTATGGATGGAGTATGTGGTACAGGGGGAGAAGGCAGTACAAGTGGAGTAAGTGGTAGAGGAACAGGTTAAGAAAGTAGTACAGGTAGAGGGGGTGGTAGAGGTGGAGAATGTAGTACAGGTGGAGGGGGCAGTACAGCTGGAGGGGATAGGTGTAGAGGTGGAGAAGGTAGTACAGGTGGAAAATATATTATGGATGGAGTATGTGGTACAGGGGGAGAAGGCAGTACAAGTGGAGTAAGTGGTAGAGGAACAGGTTACGAAAGTAGTACAGGTAGAGGGGGTGCTAGAGGTGGAGAATGTAGTACAGGTGGAGGGGGCAGTACAGCTGGAGGGGATAGGTGTAGAGGTGGAGAGGGTAGTACAGGTGGAAAATATATTATGGATGGAGTATGTGGTACAGGGGGAGAAGGCAGTACAAGTGGAGTAAGTGGTAGAGGAACAGGTTAAGAAAGTAGTACAGGTAGAGGGGGTGGTAGAGGTGGAGAATGTAGTACAGGTGGAGGGGGCAGTTTAGCTGGAGGGGATAGGTGTAGAGGTGGAGAAGGTAGTACAGGTGGAAAATATATTATGGATGGAGTATGTGGTACAGGGGGAGAAGGCAGTACAAGTGGAGTAAGTGGTAGAGGAACAGGTTAAGAAAGTAGTACAGGTAGAGGGGGTGGTAGAGGTGGAGAATGTAGTACAGGTGGAGGGGGCAGTACAGCTGGAGGGGATAGGTGTAGAGGTGGAGAAGGTAGTACAGGTGGAAAATATATTATGGATGGAGTATGTGGTACAGGGGGAGAAGGCAGTACAAGTGGAGTAAGTGGTAGAGGAACAGGTTACGAAAGTAGTACAGGTAGAGGGGGTGGTAGAGGTGGAGAATGTAGTACAGGTGGAGGGGGCAGTACAGCTGGAGGGGATAGGTGTAGAGGTGGAGAAGGTAGTACAGGTGGAAAATATATTATGGATGGAGTATGTGGTACAGGGGGAGAAGGCAGTACAAGTGGAGTAAGTGGTAGAGGAACAGGTTAAGAAAGTAGTACAGGTAGAGGGGGTGGTAGAGGTGGAGAATGTAGTACAGGTGGAGGGGGCAGTACAGCTGGAGGGGATAGGTGTAGAGGTGGAGAAGGTAGTACAGGTGGAAAATATATTATGGATGGAGTATGTGGTACAGGGGGAGAAGGCAGTACAAGTGGAGTAAGTGGTAGAGGAACAGGTTAAGAAAGTAGTACAGGTAGAGGGGGTGGTAGAGGTGGAGAATGTAGTACAGGTGGAGGGGGCAGTACAGCTGGAGGGGATAGGTGTAGAGGTGGAGAAGGTAGTACAGGTGGAAAATATATTATGGATGGAGTATGTGGTACAGGGGGAGAAGGCAGTACAAGTGGAGTAAGTGGTAGAGGAACAGGTTACGAAAGTAGTACAGGTAGAGGGGGTGGTAGAGGTGGAGAATGTAGTACAGGTGGAGGGGGCAGTTTAGCTGGAGGGGATAGGTGTAGAGGTGGAGAAGGTAGTACAGGTGGAAAATATATTATGGATGGAGTATGTGGTACAGGGGGAGAAGGCAGTACAAGTGGAGTAAGTGGTAGAGGAACAGGTTACGAAAGTAGTACAGGTAGAGGGGGTGGTAGAGGTGGAGAATGTAGTACAGGTGGAGGGGGCAGTACAGCTGGAGGGGATAGGTGTAGAGGTGGAGAAGGTAGTACAGGTGGAAAATATATTATGGATGGAGTATGTGGTACAGGGGGAGAAGGCAGTACAAGTGGAGTAAGTGGTAGAGGAACAGGTTACGAAAGTAGTACAGGTAGAGGGGGTGGTAGAGGTGGAGAATGTAGTACAGGTGGAGGGGGCAGTACAGCTGGAGGGGATAGGTGTAGAGGTGGAGAAGGTAGTACAGGTGGAAAATATATTATGGATGGAGTATGTGGTACAGGGGGAGAAGGCAGTACAAGTGGAGTAAGTGGTAGAGGAACAGGTTACGAAAGTAGTACAGGTAGAGGGGGTGGTAGAGGTGGAGAATGTAGTACAGGTGGAGGGGGCAGTACAGCTGGAGGGGATAGGTGTAGAGGTGGAGAAGGTAGTACAGGTGGAAAATATATTATGGATGGAGTATGTGGTACAGGGGGAGAAGGCAGTACAAGTGGAGTAAGTGGTAGAGGAACAGGTTACGAAAGTAGTACAGGTAGAGGGGGTGGTAGAGGTGGAGAATGTAGTACAGGTGGAGGGGGCAGTACAGCTGGAGGGGATAGGTGTAGAGGTGGAGAGGGTAGTACAGGTGGAAAATATATTATGGATGGAGTATGTGGTACAGGGGGAGAAGGCAGTACAAGTGGAGTAAGTGGTAGAGGAACAGGTTAAGAAAGTAGTACAGGTAGAGGGGGTGGTAGAGGTGGAGAATGTAGTACAGGTGGAGGGGGCAGTACAGCTGGAGGGGATAGGTGTAGAGGTGGAGAAGGTAGTACAGGTGGAAAATATATTATGGATGGAGTATGTGGTACAGGGGGAGAAGGCAGTACAAGTGGAGTAAGTGGTAGAGGAACAGGTTACGAAAGTAGTACAGGTAGAGGGGGTGGTAGAGGTGGAGAATGTAGTACAGGTGGAGGGGGCAGTACAGCTGGAGGGGATAGGTGTAGAGGTGGAGAAGGTAGTACAGGTGGAAAATATATTATGGATGGAGTATGTGGTACAGGGGGAGAAGGCAGTACAAGTGGAGTAAGTGGTAGAGGAACAGGTTAAGAAAGTAGTACAGGTAGAGGGGGTGGTAGAGGTGGAGAATGTAGTACAGGTGGAGGGGGCAGTACAGCTGGAGGGGATAGGTGTAGAGGTGGAGAAGGTAGTACAGGTGGAAAATATATTATGGATGGAGTATGTGGTACAGGGGGAGAAGGCAGTACAAGTGGAGTAAGTGGTAGAGGAACAGGTTAAGAAAGTAGTACAGGTAGAGGGGGTGGTAGAGGTGGAGAATGTAGTACAGGTGGAGGGGGCAGTACAGCTGGAGGGGATAGGTGTAGAGGTGGAGAAGGTAGTACAGGTGGAAAATATATTATGGATGGAGTATGTGGTACAGGGGGAGAAGGCAGTACAAGTGGAGTAAGTGGTAGAGGAACAGGTTACGAAAGTAGTACAGGTAGAGGGGGTGGTAGAGGTGGAGAATGTAGTACAGGTGGAGGGGGCAGTACAGCTGGAGGGGATAGGTGTAGAGGTGGAGAAGGTAGTACAGGTGGAAAATATATTATGGATGGAGTATGTGGTACAGGGGGAGAAGGCAGTACAAGTGGAGTAAGTGGTAGAGGAACAGGTTACGAAAGTAGTACAGGTAGAGGGGGTGGTAGAGGTGGAGAATGTAGTACAGGTGGAGGGGGCAGTACAGCTGGAGGGGATAGGTGTAGAGGTGGAGAAGGTAGTACAGGTGGAAAATATATTATGGATGGAGTATGTGGTACAGGGGGAGAAGGCAGTACAAGTGGAGTAAGTGGTAGAGGAACAGGTTACGAAAGTAGTACAGGTAGAGGGGGTGGTAGAGGTGGAGAATGTAGTACAGGTGGAGGGGGCAGTACAGCTGGAGGGGATAGGTGTAGAGGTGGAGAAGGTAGTACAGGTGGAAAATATATTATGGATGGAGTATGTGGTACAGGGGGAGAAGGCAGTACAAGTGGAGTAAGTGGTAGAGGAACAGGTTACGAAAGTAGTACAGGTAGAGGGGGTGGTAGAGGTGGAGAATGTAGTACAGGTGGAGGGGGCAGTACAGCTGGAGGGGATAGGTGTAGAGGTGGAGAAGGTAGTACAGGTGGAAAATATATTATGGATGGAGTATGTGGTACAGGGGGAGAAGGCAGTACAAGTGGAGTAAGTGGTAGAGGAACAGGTTAAGAAAGTAGTACAGGTAGAGGGGGTGGTAGAGGTGGAGAATGTAGTACAGGTGGAGGGGGCAGTACAGCTGGAGGGGATAGGTGTAGAGGTGGAGAAGGTAGTACAGGTGGAAAATATATTATGGATGGAGTATGTGGTACAGGGGGAGAAGGCAGTACAAGTGGAGTAAGTGGTAGAGGAACAGGTTAAGAAAGTAGTACAGGTAGAGGGGGTGGTAGAGGTGGAGAATGTAGTACAGGTGGAGGGGGCAGTACAGCTGGAGGGGATAGGTGTAGAGGTGGAGAAGGTAGTACAGGTGGAAAATATATTATGGATGGAGTATGTGGTACAGGGGGAGAAGGCAGTACAAGTGGAGTAAGTGGTAGAGGAACAGGTTAAGAAAGTAGTACAGGTAGAGGGGGTGGTAGAGGTGGAGAATGTAGTACAGGTGGAGGGGGCAGTACAGCTGGAGGGGATAGGTGTAGAGGTGGAGAAGGTAGTACAGGTGGAAAATATATTATGGATGGAATATGTGGTACAGGGGGAGAAGGCAGTACAAGTGGAGTAAGTGGTAGAGGAACAGGTTAAGAAAGTAGTACAGGTAGAGGGGGTGGTAGAGGTGGAGAATGTAGTACAGGTGGAGGGGGCAGTACAGCTGGAGGGGATAGGTGTAGAGGTGGAGAAGGTAGTACAGGTGGAAAATATATTATGGATGGAGTATGTGGTACAGGGGGAGAAGGCAGTACAAGTGGAGTAAGTGGTAGAGGAACAGGTTAAGAAAGTAGTACAGGTAGAGGGGGTGGTAGAGGTGGAGAATGTAGTACAGGTGGAGGGGGCAGTACAGCTGGAGGGGATAGGTGTAGAGGTGGAGAAGGTAGTACAGGTGGAAAATATATTATGGATGGAGTATGTGGTACAGGGGGAGAAGGCAGTACAAGTGGAGTAAGTGGTAGAGGAACAGGTTAAGAAAGTAGTACAGGTAGAGGGGGTGGTAGAGGTGGAGAATGTAGTACAGGTGGAGGGGGCAGTACAGCTGGAGGGGATAGGTGTAGAGGTGGAGAAGGTAGTACAGGTGGAAAATATATTATGGATGGAGTATGTGGTACAGGGGGAGAAGGCAGTACAAGTGGAGTAAGTGGTAGAGGAACAGGTTACGAAAGTAGTACAGGTAGAGGGGGTGCTAGAGGTGGAGAATGTAGTACAGGTGGAGGGGGCAGTTTAGCTGGAGGGGATAGGTGTAGAGGTGGAGAAGGTAGTACAGGTGGAAAATATATTATGGATGGAGTATGTGGTACAGGGGGAGAAGGCAGTACAAGTGGAGTAAGTGGTAGAGGAACAGGTTAAGAAAGTAGTACAGGTAGAGGGGGTGGTAGAGGTGGAGAATGTAGTACAGGTGGAGGGGGCAGTACAGCTGGAGGGGATAGGTGTAGAGGTGGAGAAGGTAGTACAGGTGGAAAATATATTATGGATGGAGTATGTGGTACAGGGGGAGAAGGCAGTACAAGTGGAGTAAGTGGTAGAGGAACAGGTTACGAAAGTAGTACAGGTAGAGGGGGTGGTAGAGGTGGAGAATGTAGTACAGGTGGAGGGGGCAGTACAGCTGGAGGGGATAGGTGTAGAGGTGGAGAAGGTAGTACAGGTGGAAAATATATTATGGATGGAGTATGTGGTACAGGGGGAGAAGGCAGTACAAGTGGAGTAAGTGGTAGAGGAGCAGGTTACGAAAGTAGTACAGGTAGAGGGGGTGGTAGAGGTGGAGAATGTAGTACAGGTGGAGGGGGCAGTACAGCTGGAGGGGATAGGTGTAGAGGTGGAGAAGGTAGTACAGGTGGAAAATATATTATGGATGGAGTATGTGGTACAGGGGGAGAAGGCAGTACAAGTGGAGTAAGTGGTAGAGGAGCAGGTTACGAAAGTAGTACAGGTAGAGGGGGTGGTAGAGGTGGAGAATGTAGTACAGGTGGAGGGGGCAGTACAGCTGGAGGGGATAGGTGTAGAGGTGGAGAAGGTAGTACAGGTGGAAAATATATTATGGATGGAGTATGTGGTACAGGGGGAGAAGGCAGTACAAGTGGAGTAAGTGGTAGAGGAACAGGTTAAGAAAGTAGTACAGGTAGAGGGGGTGGTAGAGGTGGAGAATGTAGTACAGGTGGAGGGGGCAGTACAGCTGGAGGGGATAGGTGTAGAGGTGGAGAAGGTAGTACAGGTGGAAAATATATTATGGATGGAGTATGTGGTACAGGGGGAGAAGGCAGTACAAGTGGAGTAAGTGGTAGAGGAACAGGTTAAGAAAGTAGTACAGGTAGAGGGGGTGGTAGAGGTGGAGAATGTAGTACAGGTGGAGGGGGCAGTACAGCTGGAGGGGATAGGTGTAGAGGTGGAGAAGGTAGTACAGGTGGAAAATATATTATGGATGGAGTATGTGGTACAGGGGGAGAAGGCAGTACAAGTGGAGTAAGTGGTAGAGGAACAGGTTACGAAAGTAGTACAGGTAGAGGGGGTGGTAGAGGTGGAGAATGTAGTACAGGTGGAGGGGGCAGTACAGCTGGAGGGGATAGGTGTAGAGGTGGAGAAGGTAGTACAGGTGGAAAATATATTATGGATGGAGTATGTGGTACAGGGGGAGAAGGCAGTACAAGTGGAGTAAGTGGTAGAGGAACAGGTTACGAAAGTAGTACAGGTAGAGGGGGTGGTAGAGGTGGAGAATGTAGTACAGGTGGAGGGGGCAGTACAGCTGGAGGGGATAGGTGTAGAGGTGGAGAAGGTAGTACAGGTGGAAAATATATTATGGATGGAGTATGTGGTACAGGGGGAGAAGGCAGTACAAGTGGAGTAAGTGGTAGAGGAACAGGTTACGAAAGTAGTACAGGTAGAGGGGGTGGTAGAGGTGGAGAATGTAGTACAGGTGGAGGGGGCAGTACAGCTGGAGGGGATAGGTGTAGAGGTGGAGAAGGTAGTACAGGTGGAAAATATATTATGGATGGAGTATGTGGTACAGGGGGAGAAGGCAGTACAAGTGGAGTAAGTGGTAGAGGAACAGGTTACGAAAGTAGTACAGGTAGAGGGGGTGGTAGAGGTGGAGAATGTAGTACAGGTGGAGGGGGCAGTACAGCTGGAGGGGATAGGTGTAGAGGTGGAGAAGGTAGTACAGGTGGAAAATATATTATGGATGGAGTATGTGGTACAGGGGGAGAAGGCAGTACAAGTGGAGTAAGTGGTAGAGGAACAGGTTAAGAAAGTAGTACAGGTAGAGGGGGTGGTAGAGGTGGAGAATGTAGTACAGGTGGAGGGGGCAGTACAGCTGGAGGGGATAGGTGTAGAGGTGGAGAAGGTAGTACAGGTGGAAAATATATTATGGATGGAGTATGTGGTACAGGGGGAGAAGGCAGTACAAGTGGAGTAAGTGGTAGAGGAACAGGTTAAGAAAGTAGTACAGGTAGAGGGGGTGGTAGAGGTGGAGAATGTAGTACAGGTGGAGGGGGCAGTACAGCTGGAGGGGATAGGTGTAGAGGTGGAGAAGGTAGTACAGGTGGAAAATATATTATGGATGGAGTATGTGGTACAGGGGGAGAAGGCAGTACAAGTGGAGTAAGTGGTAGAGGAACAGGTTAAGAAAGTAGTACAGGTAGAGGGGGTGGTAGAGGTGGAGAATGTAGTACAGGTGGAGGGGGCAGTACAGCTGGAGGGGATAGGTGTAGAGGTGGAGAAGGTAGTACAGGTGGAAAATATATTATGGATGGAGTATGTGGTACAGGGGGAGAAGGCAGTACAAGTGGAGTAAGTGGTAGAGGAACAGGTTAAGAAAGTAGTACAGGTAGAGGGGGTGGTAGAGGTGGAGAATGTAGTACAGGTGGAGGGGGCAGTACAGCTGGAGGGGATAGGTGTAGAGGTGGAGAAGGTAGTACAGGTGGAAAATATATTATGGATGGAGTATGTGGTACAGGGGGAGAAGGCAGTACAAGTGGAGTAAGTGGTAGAGGAACAGGTTACGAAAGTAGTACAGGTAGAGGGGGTGGTAGAGGTGGAGAATGTAGTACAGGTGGAGGGGGCAGTACAGCTGGAGGGGATAGGTGTAGAGGTGGAGAAGGTAGTACAGGTGGAAAATATATTATGGATGGAGTATGTGGTACAGGGGGAGAAGGCAGTACAAGTGGAGTAAGTGGTAGAGGAACAGGTTACGAAAGTAGTACAGGTAGAGGGGGTGGTAGAGGTGGAGAATGTAGTACAGGTGGAGGGGGCAGTACAGCTGGAGGGGATAGGTGTAGAGGTGGAGAAGGTAGTACAGGTGGAAAATATATTATGGATGGAGTATGTGGTACAGGGGGAGAAGGCAGTACAAGTGGAGTAAGTGGTAGAGGAACAGGTTACGAAAGTAGTTCAGGTAGAGGGGGTGGTAGAGGTGGAGAATGTAGTACAGGTGGAGGGGGCAGTACAGCTGGAGGGGATAGGTGTAGAGGTGGAGAAGGTAGTACAGGTGGAAAATATATTATGGATGGAGTATGTGGTACAGGGGGAGAAGGCAGTACAAGTGGAGTAAGTGGTAGAGGAACAGGTTACGAAAGTAGTACAGGTAGAGGGGGTGGTAGAGGTGGAGAATGTAGTACAGGTGGAGGGGGCAGTACAGCTGGAGGGGATAGGTGTAGAGGTGGAGAAGGTAGTACAGGTGGAAAATATATTATGGATGGAGTATGTGGTACAGGGGGAGAAGGCAGTACAAGTGGAGTAAGTGGTAGAGGAACAGGTTAAGAAAGTAGTACAGGTAGAGGGGGTGGTAGAGGTGGAGAATGTAGTACAGGTGGAGGGGGCAGTACAGCTGGAGGGGATAGGTGTAGAGGTGGAGAAGGTAGTACAGGTGGAAAATATATTATGGATGGAGTATGTGGTACAGGGGGAGAAGGCAGTACAAGTGGAGTAAGTGGTAGAGGAACAGGTTAAGAAAGTAGTACAGGTAGAGGGGGTGGTAGAGGTGGAGAATGTAGTACAGGTGGAGGGGGCAGTACAGCTGGAGGGGATAGGTGTAGAGGTGGAGAAGGTAGTACAGGTGGAAAATATATTATGGATGGAGTATGTGGTACAGGGGGAGAAGGCAGTACAAGTGGAGTAAGTGGTAGAGGAACAGGTTACGAAAGTAGTACAGGTAGAGGGGGTGGTAGAGGTGGAGAATGTAGTACAGGTGGAGGGGGCAGTACAGCTGGAGGGGATAGGTGTAGAGGTGGAGAAGGTAGTACAGGTGGAAAATATATTATGGATGGAGTATGTGGTACAGGGGGAGAAGGCAGTACAAGTGGAGTAAGTGGTAGAGGAACAGGTTACGAAAGTAGTACAGGTAGAGGGGGTGGTAGAGGTGGAGAATGTAGTACAGGTGGAGGGGGCAGTACAGCTGGAGGGGATAGGTGTAGAGGTGGAGAAGGTAGTACAGGTGGAAAATATATTATGGATGGAGTATGTGGTACAGGGGGAGAAGGCAGTACAAGTGGAGTAAGTGGTAGAGGAACAGGTTACGAAAGTAGTACAGGTAGAGGGGGTGGTAGAGGTGGAGAATGTAGTACAGGTGGAGGGGGCAGTACAGCTGGAGGGGATAGGTGTAGAGGTGGAGAAGGTAGTACAGGTGGAAAATATATTATGGATGGAGTATGTGGTACAGGGGGAGAAGGCAGTACAAGTGAAGTGGTAGAGGAACAGGTTACGAACGTAGTACAGGTAGAGGGGGTGGTAGAGGTGGAGAATGTAGTACAGGTGGAGGGGGCAGTACAGCTGGAGGGGATAGGTGTAGAGGTGGAGAAGGTAGTACAGGTGGAAAATATATTATGGATGGAGTATGTGGTACAGGGGGAGAAGGCAGTACAAGTGGAGTAAGTGGTAGAGGAACAGGTTACGAAAGTAGTACAGGTAGAGGGGGTGGTAGAGGTGGAGAATGTAGTACAGGTGGAGGGGGCAGTTTAGCTGGAGGGGATAGGTGTAGAGGTGGAGAAGGTAGTACAGGTGGAAAATATATTATGGATGGAGTATGTGGTACAGGGGGAGAAGGCAGTACAAGTGGAGTAAGTGGTAGAGGAACAGGTTAAGAAAGTAGTACAGGTAGAGGGGGTGGTAGAGGTGGAGAATGTAGTACAGGTGGAGGGGGCAGTACAGCTGGAGGGGATAGGTGTAGAGGTGGAGAAGGTAGTACAGGTGGAAAATATATTATGGATGGAGTATGTGGTACAGGGGGAGAAGGCAGTACAAGTGGAGTAAGTGGTAGAGGAACAGGTTAAGAAAGTAGTACAGGTAGAGGGGGTGGTAGAGGTGGAGAATGTAGTACAGGTGGAGGGGGCAGTACAGCTGGAGGGGATAGGTGTAGAGGTGGAGAAGGTAGTACAGGTGGAAAATATATTATGGATGGAGTATGTGGTACAGGGGGAGAAGGCAGTACAAGTGGAGTAAGTGGTAGAGGAACAGGTTACGAAAGTAGTACAGGTAGAGGGGGTGGTAGAGGTGAAGAATGTAGTACAGGTGGAGGGGGCAGTACAGCTGGAGGGGATAGGTGTAGAGGTGGAGAAGGTAGTACAGGTGGAAAATATATTATGGATGGAGTATGTGGTACAGGGGGAGAAGGCAGTACAAGTGGAGTAAGTGGTAGAGGAACAGGTTAAGAAAGTAGTACAGGTAGAGGGGGTGGTAGAGGTGGAGAATGTAGTACAGGTGGAGGGGGCAGTACAGCTGGAGGGGATAGGTGTAGAGGTGGAGAAGGTAGTACAGGTGGAAAATATATTATGGATGGAGTATGTGGTACAGGGGGAGAAGGCAGTACAAGTGGAGTAAGTGGTAGAGGAACAGGTTAAGAAAGTAGTACAGGTAGAGGGGGTGGTAGAGGTGGAGAATGTAGTACAGGTGGAGGGGGCAGTACAGCTGGAGGGGATAGGTGTAGAGGTGGAGAAGGTAGTACAGGTGGAAAATATATTATGGATGGAGTATGTGGTACAGGGGGAGAAGGCAGTACAAGTGGAGTAAGTGGTAGAGGAACAGGTTAAGAAAGTAGTACAGGTAGAGGGGGTGGTAGAGGTGCAGAATGTAGTACAGGTGGAGGGGGCAGTACAGCTGGAGGGGATAGGTGTAGAGGTGGAGAAGGTAGTACAGGTGGAAAATATATTATGGATGGAGTATGTGGTACAGGGGGAGAAGGCAGTACAAGTGGAGTAAGTGGTAGAGGAACAGGTTACGAAAGTAGTACAGGTAGAGGGGGTGGTAGAGGTGGAGAATGTAGTACAGGTGGAGGGGGCAGTACAGCTGGAGGGGATAGGTGTAGAGGTGGAGAAGGTAGTACAGGTGGAAAATATATTATGGATGGAGTATGTGGTACAGGGGGAGAAGGCAGTACAAGTGGAGTAAGTGGTAGAGGAACAGGTTACGAAAGTAGTACAGGTAGAGGGGGTGGTAGAGGTGGAGAATGTAGTACAGGTGGAGGGGGCAGTACAGCTGGAGGGGATAGGTGTAGAGGTGGAGAAGGTAGTACAGGTGGAAAATATATTATGGATGGAGTATGTGGTACAGGGGGAGAAGGCAGTACAAGTGGAGTAAGTGGTAGAGGAACAGGTTACGAAAGTAGTACAGGTAGAGGGGGTGGTAGAGGTGGAGAATGTAGTACAGGTGGAGGGGGCAGTACAGCTGGAGGGGATAGGTGTAGAGGTGGAGAAGGTAGTACAGGTGGAAAATATATTATGGATGGAGTATGTGGTACAGGGGGAGAAGGCAGTACAAGTGAAGTGGTAGAGGAACAGGTTACGAACGTAGTACAGGTAGAGGGGGTGGTAGAGGTGGAGAATGTAGTACAGGTGGAGGGGGCAGTACAGCTGGAGGGGATAGGTGTAGAGGTGGAGAAGGTAGTACAGGTGGAAAATATATTATGGATGGAGTATGTGGTACAGGGGGAGAAGGCAGTACAAGTGGAGTAAGTGGTAGAGGAACAGGTTACGAAAGTAGTACAGGTAGAGGGGGTGGTAGAGGTGGAGAATGTAGTACAGGTGGAGGGGGCAGTTTAGCTGGAGGGGATAGGTGTAGAGGTGGAGAAGGTAGTACAGGTGGAAAATATATTATGGATGGAGTATGTGGTACAGGGGGAGAAGGCAGTACAAGTGGAGTAAGTGGTAGAGGAACAGGTTAAGAAAGTAGTACAGGTAGAGGGGGTGGTAGAGGTGGAGAATGTAGTACAGGTGGAGGGGGCAGTACAGCTGGAGGGGATAGGTGTAGAGGTGGAGAAGGTAGTACAGGTGGAAAATATATTATGGATGGAGTATGTGGTACAGGGGGAGAAGGCAGTACAAGTGGAGTAAGTGGTAGAGGAACAGGTTAAGAAAGTAGTACAGGTAGAGGGGGTGGTAGAGGTGGAGAATGTAGTACAGGTGGAGGGGGCAGTACAGCTGGAGGGGATAGGTGTAGAGGTGGAGAAGGTAGTACAGGTGGAAAATATATTATGGATGGAGTATGTGGTACAGGGGGAGAAGGCAGTACAAGTGGAGTAAGTGGTAGAGGAACAGGTTACGAAAGTAGTACAGGTAGAGGGGGTGGTAGAGGTGAAGAATGTAGTACAGGTGGAGGGGGCAGTACAGCTGGAGGGGATAGGTGTAGAGGTGGAGAAGGTAGTACAGGTGGAAAATATATTATGGATGGAGTATGTGGTACAGGGGGAGAAGGCAGTACAAGTGGAGTAAGTGGTAGAGGAACAGGTTAAGAAAGTAGTACAGGTAGAGGGGGTGGTAGAGGTGGAGAATGTAGTACAGGTGGAGGGGGCAGTACAGCTGGAGGGGATAGGTGTAGAGGTGGAGAAGGTAGTACAGGTGGAAAATATATTATGGATGGAGTATGTGGTACAGGGGGAGAAGGCAGTACAAGTGGAGTAAGTGGTAGAGGAACAGGTTAAGAAAGTAGTACAGGTAGAGGGGGTGGTAGAGGTGGAGAATGTAGTACAGGTGGAGGGGGCAGTACAGCTGGAGGGGATAGGTGTAGAGGTGGAGAAGGTAGTACAGGTGGAAAATATATTATGGATGGAGTATGTGGTACAGGGGGAGAAGGCAGTACAAGTGGAGTAAGTGGTAGAGGAACAGGTTAAGAAAGTAGTACAGGTAGAGGGGGTGGTAGAGGTGCAGAATGTAGTACAGGTGGAGGGGGCAGTACAGCTGGAGGGGATAGGTGTAGAGGTGGAGAAGGTAGTACAGGTGGAAAATATATTATGGATGGAGTATGTGGTACGGGGGGAGAAGGCAGTACAAGTGGAGTAAGTGGTAGAGGAACAGGTTAAGAAAGTAGTACAGGTAGAGGGGGTGGTAGAGGTGGAGAATGTAGTACAGGTGGAGGGGGCAGTACAGCTGGAGGGGATAGGTGTAGAGGTGGAGAAGGTAGTACAGGTGGAAAATATATTATGGATGGAGTATGTGGTACAGGGGGAGAAGGCAGTACAAGTGGAGTAAGTGGTAGAGGAACAGGTTACGAAAGTAGTACAGGTAGAGGGGGTGGTAGAGGTGGAGAATGTAGTACAGGTGGAGGGGGCAGTACAGCTGGAGGGGATAGGTGTAGAGGTGGAGAAGGTAGTACAGGTGGAAAATATATTATGGATGGAGTATGTGGTACAGGGGGAGAAGGCAGTACAAGTGGAGTAAGTGGTAGAGGAACAGGTTACGAAAGTAGTACAGGTAGAGGGGGTGGTAGAGGTGGAGAATGTAGTACAGGTGGAGGGGGCAGTACAGCTGGAGGGGATAGGTGTAGAGGTGGAGAAGGTAGTACAGGTGGAAAATATATTATGGATGGAGTATGTGGTACAGGGGGAGAAGGCAGTACAAGTGGAGTAAGTGGTAGAGGAACAGGTTAAGAAAGTAGTACAGGTAGAGGGGGTGGTAGAGGTGGAGAATGTAGTACAGGTGGAGGGGGCAGTTTAGCTGGAGGGGATAGGTGTAGAGGTGGAGAAGGTAGTACAGGTGGAAAATATATTATGGATGGAGTATGTGGTACAGGGGGAGAAGGCAGTACAAGTGGAGTAAGTGGTAGAGGAACAGGTTAAGAAAGTAGTACAGGTAGAGGGGGTGGTAGAGGTGGAGAATGTAGTACAGGTGGAGGGGGCAGTACAGCTGGAGGGGATAGGTGTAGAGGTGGAGAAGGTAGTACAGGTGGAAAATATATTATGGATGGAGTATGTGGTACAGGGGGAGAAGGCAGTACAAGTGGAGTAAGTGGTAGAGGAACAGGTTAAGAAAGTAGTACAGGTAGAGGGGGTGGTAGAGGTGGAGAATGTAGTACAGGTGGAGGGGGCAGTACAGCTGGAGGGGATAGGTGTAGAGGTGGAGAAGGTAGTACAGGTGGAAAATATATTATGGATGGAGTATGTGGTACAGGGGGAGAAGGCAGTACAAGTGGAGTAAGTGGTAGAGGAACAGGTTAAGAAAGTAGTACAGGTAGAGGGGGTGGTAGAGGTGGAGAATGTAGTACAGGTGGAGGGGGCAGTACAGCTGGAGGGGATAGGTGTAGAGGTGGAGAAGGTAGTACAGGTGGAAAATATATTATGGATGGAGTATGTGGTACAGGGGGAGAAGGCAGTACAAGTGGAGTAAGTGGTAGAGGAACAGGTTACGAAAGTAGTACAGGTAGAGGGGGTGCTAGAGGTGGAGAATGTAGTACAGGTGGAGGGGGCAGTACAGCTGGAGGGGATAGGTGTAGAGGTGGAGAGGGTAGTACAGGTGGAAAATATATTATGGATGGAGTATGTGGTACAGGGGGAGAAGGCAGTACAAGTGGAGTAAGTGGTAGAGGAACAGGTTAAGAAAGTAGTACAGGTAGAGGGGGTGGTAGAGGTGGAGAATGTAGTACAGGTGGAGGGGGCAGTTTAGCTGGAGGGGATAGGTGTAGAGGTGGAGAAGGTAGTACAGGTGGAAAATATATTATGGATGGAGTATGTGGTACAGGGGGAGAAGGCAGTACAAGTGGAGTAAGTGGTAGAGGAACAGGTTAAGAAAGTAGTACAGGTAGAGGGGGTGGTAGAGGTGGAGAATGTAGTACAGGTGGAGGGGGCAGTACAGCTGGAGGGGATAGGTGTAGAGGTGGAGAAGGTAGTACAGGTGGAAAATATATTATGGATGGAGTATGTGGTACAGGGGGAGAAGGCAGTACAAGTGGAGTAAGTGGTAGAGGAACAGGTTACGAAAGTAGTACAGGTAGAGGGGGTGGTAGAGGTGGAGAATGTAGTACAGGTGGAGGGGGCAGTACAGCTGGAGGGGATAGGTGCAGAGGTGGAGAAGGTAGTACAGGTGGAAAATATATTATGGATGGAGTATGTGGTACAGGGGGAGAAGGCAGTACAAGTGGAGTAAGTGGTAGAGGAACAGGTTAAGAAAGTAGTACAGGTAGAGGGGGTGGTAGAGGTGGAGAATGTAGTACAGGTGGAGGGGGCAGTACAGCTGGAGGGGATAGGTGTAGAGGTGGAGAAGGTAGTACAGGTGGAAAATATATTATGGATGGAGTATGTGGTACAGGGGGAGAAGGCAGTACAAGTGGAGTAAGTGGTAGAGGAACAGGTTAAGAAAGTAGTACAGGTAGAGGGGGTGGTAGAGGTGGAGAATGTAGTACAGGTGGAGGGGGAAGTACAGCTGGAGGGGATAGGTGTAGAGGTGGAGAAGGTAGTACAGGTGGAAAATATATTATGGATGGAGTATGTGGTACAGGGGGAGAAGGCAGTACAAGTGGAGTAAGTGGTAGAGGAACAGGTTACGAAAGTAGTACAGGTAGAGGGGGTGGTAGAGGTGGAGAATGTAGTACAGGTGGAGGGGGCAGTACAGCTGGAGGGGATAGGTGTAGAGGTGGAGAAGGTAGTACAGGTGGAAAATATATTATGGATGGAGTATGTGGTACAGGGGGAGAAGGCAGTACAAGTGGAGTAAGTGGTAGAGGAACAGGTTACGAAAGTAGTACAGGTAGAGGGGGTGGTAGAGGTGGAGAATGTAGTACAGGTGGAGGGGGCAGTACAGCTGGAGGGGATAGGTGTAGAGGTGGAGAAGGTAGTACAGGTGGAAAATATATTATGGATGGAGTATGTGGTACAGGGGGAGAAGGCAGTACAAGTGGAGTAAGTGGTAGAGGAACAGGTTACGAAAGTAGTACAGGTAGAGGGGGTGGTAGAGGTGGAGAATGTAGTACAGGTGGAGGGGGCAGTACAGCTGGAGGGGATAGGTGTAGAGGTGGAGAAGGTAGTACAGGTGGAAAATATATTATGGATGGAGTATGTGGTACAGGGGGAGAAGGCAGTACAAGTGGAGTAAGTGGTAGAGGAACAGGTTACGAAAGTAGTACAGGTAGAGGGGGTGGTAGAGGTGGAGAATGTAGTACAGGTGGAGGGGGCAGTACAGCTGGAGGGGATAGGTGTAGAGGTGGAGAAGGTAGTACAGGTGGAAAATATATTATGGATGGAGTATGTGGTACAGGGGGAGAAGGCAGTACAAGTGGAGTAAGTGGTAGAGGAACAGGTTAAGAAAGTAGTACAGGTAGAGGGGGTGGTAGAGGTGGAGAATGTAGTACAGGTGGAGGGGGCAGTACAGCTGGAGGGGATAGGTGTAGAGGTGGAGAAGGTAGTACAGGTGGAAAATATATTATGGATGGAATATGTGGTACAGGGGGAGAAGGCAGTACAAGTGGAGTAAGTGGTAGAGGAACAGGTTAAGAAAGTAGTACAGGTAGAGGGGGTGGTAGAGGTGGAGAATGTAGTACAGGTGGAGGGGGCAGTTTAGCTGGAGGGGATAGGTGTAGAGGTGGAGAAGGTAGTACAGGTGGAAAATATATTATGGATGGAGTATGTGGTACAGGGGGAGAAGGCAGTACAAGTGGAGTAAGTGGTAGAGGAACAGGTTAAGAAAGTAGTACAGGTAGAGGGGGTGGTAGAGGTGGAGAATGTAGTACAGGTGGAGGGGGCAGTACAGCTGGAGGGGATAGGTGTAGAGGTGGAGAAGGTAGTACAGGTGGAAAATATATTATGGATGGAGTATGTGGTACAGGGGGAGAAGGCAGTACAAGTGGAGTAAGTGGTAGAGGAACAGGTTACGAAAGTAGTACAGGTAGAGGGGGTGGTAGAGGTGGAGAATGTAGTACAGGTGGAGGGGCAGTACAGCTGGAGGGGATAGGTGTAGAGGTGGAGAAGGTAGTACAGGTGGAAAATATATTATGGATGGAGTATGTGGTACAGGGGGAGAAGGCAGTACAAGTGGAGTAAGTGGTAGAGGAACAGGTTACGAAAGTAGTACAGGTAGAGGGGGTGGTAGAGGTGGAGAATGTAGTACAGGTGGAGGGGGCAGTACAGCTGGAGGGGATAGGTGTAGAGGTGGAGAAGGTAGTACAGGTGGAAAATATATTATGGATGGAGTATGTGGTACAGGGGGAGAAGGCAGTACAAGTGGAGTAAGTGGTAGAGGAACAGGTTACGAAAGTAGTACAGGTAGAGGGGGTGGTAGAGGTGGAGAATGTAGTACAGGTGGAGGGGGCAGTTCAGCTGGAGGGGATAGGTGTAGAGGTGGAGAAGGTAGTACAGGTGGAAAATATATTATGGATGGAGTATGTGGTACAGGGGGAGAAGGCAGTACAAGTGGAGTAAGTGGTAGAGGAACAGGTTACGAAAGTAGTACAGGTAGAGGGGGTGGTAGAGGTGGAGAATGTAGTACAGGTGGAGGGGGCAGTACAGCTGGAGGGGATAGGTGTAGAGGTGGAGAAGGTAGTACAGGTGGAAAATATATTATGGATGGAGTATGTGGTACAGGGGGAGAAGGCAGTACAAGTGGAGTAAGTGGTAGAGGAACAGGTTAAGAAAGTAGTACAGGTAGAGGGGGTGGTAGAGGTGGAGAATGTAGTACAGGTGGAGGGGGCAGTTTAGCTGGAGGGGATAGGTGTAGAGGTGGAGAAGGTAGTACAGGTGGAAAATATATTATGGATGGAGTATGTGGTACAGGGGGAGAAGGCAGTACAAGTGGAGTAAGTGGTAGAGGAACAGGTTAAGAAAGTAGTACAGGTAGAGGGGGTGGTAGAGGTGGAGAATGTAGTACAGGTGGAGGGGGCAGTACAGCTGGAGGGGATAGGTGTAGAGGTGGAGAAGGTAGTACAGGTGGAAAATATATTATGGATGGAGTATGTGGTACAGGGGGAGAAGGCAGTACAAGTGGAGTAAGTGGTAGAGGAACAGGTTAAGAAAGTAGTACAGGTAGAGGGGGTGGTAGAGGTGGAGAATGTAGTACAGGTGGAGGGGGCAGTACAGCTGGAGGGGATAGGTGTAGAGGTGGAGAAGGTAGTACAGGTGGAAAATATATTATGGATGGAGTATGTGGTACAGGGGGAGAAGGCAGTACAAGTGGAGTAAGTGGTAGAGGAACAGGTTAAGAAAGTAGTACAGGTAGAGGGGGTGGTAGAGGTGCAGAATGTAGTACAGGTGGAGGGGGCAGTACAGCTGGAGGGGATAGGTGTAGAGGTGGAGAAGGTAGTACAGGTGGAAAATATATTATGGATGGAGTATGTGGTACAGGGGGAGAAGGCAGTACAAGTGGAGTAAGTGGTAGAGGAACAGGTTAAGAAAGTAGTACAGGTAGAGGGGGTGGTAGAGGTGGAGAATGTAGTACAGGTGGAGGGGGCAGTACAGCTGGAGGGGATAGGTGTAGAGGTGGAGAAGGTAGTACAGGTGGAAAATATATTATGGATGGAGTATGTGGTACAGGGGGAGAAGGCAGTACAAGTGGAGTAAGTGGTAGAGGAACAGGTTACGAAAGTAGTACAGGTAGAGGGGGTGGTAGAGGTGGAGAATGTAGTACAGGTGGAGGGGGCAGTACAGCTGGAGGGGATAGGTGTAGAGGTGGAGAAGGTAGTACAGGTGGAAAATATATTATGGATGGAGTATGTGGTACAGGGGGAGAAGGCAGTACAAGTGGAGTAAGTGGTAGAGGAACGGGTTACGAAAGTAGTACAGGTAGAGGGGGTGGTAGAGGTGGAGAATGTAGTACAGGTGGAGGGGGCAGTACAGCTGGAGGGGATAGGTGTAGAGGTGGAGAAGGTAGTACAGGTGGAAAATATATTATGGATGGAGTATGTGGTACAGGGGGAGAAGGCAGTACAAGTGGAGTAAGTGGTAGAGGAACAGGTTAAGAAAGTAGTACAGGTAGAGGGGGTGGTAGAGGTGGAGAATGTAGTACAGGTGGAGGGGGCAGTTTAGCTGGAGGGGATAGGTGTAGAGGTGGAGAAGGTAGTACAGGTGGAAAATATATTATGGATGGAGTATGTGGTACAGGGGGAGAAGGCAGTACAAGTGGAGTAAGTGGTAGAGGAACAGGTTAAGAAAGTAGTACAGGTAGAGGGGGTGGTAGAGGTGGAGAATGTAGTACAGGTGGAGGGGGCAGTACAGCTGGAGGGGATAGGTGTAGAGGTGGAGAAGGTAGTACAGGTGGAAAATATATTATGGATGGAGTATGTGGTACAGGGGGAGAAGGCAGTACAAGTGGAGTAAGTGGTAGAGGAACAGGTTACGAAAGTAGTACAGGTAGAGGGGGTGCTAGAGGTGGAGAATGTAGTACAGGTGGAGGGGGCAGTACAGCTGGAGGGGATAGGTGTAGAGGTGGAGAGGGTAGTACAGGTGGAAAATATATTATGGATGGAGTATGTGGTACAGGGGGAGAAGGCAGTACAAGTGGAGTAAGTGGTAGAGGAACAGGTTAAGAAAGTAGTACAGGTAGAGGGGGTGGTAGAGGTGGAGAATGTAGTACAGGTGGAGGGGGCAGTACAGCTGGAGGGGATAGGTGTAGAGGTGGAGAAGGTAGTACAGGTGGAAAATATATTATGGATGGAGTATGTGGTACAGGGGGAGAAGGCAGTACAAGTGGAGTAAGTGGTAGAGGAACAGGTTACGAAAGTAGTACAGGTAGAGGGGGTGGTAGAGGTGGAGAATGTAGTACAGGTGGAGGGGGCAGTACAGCTGGAGGGGATAGGTGTAGAGGTGGAGAAGGTAGTACAGGTGGAAAATATATTATGGATGGAGTATGTGGTACAGGGGGAGAAGGCAGTACAAGTGGAGTAAGTGGTAGAGGAACAGGTTAAGAAAGTAGTACAGGTAGAGGGGGTGGTAGAGGTGGAGAATGTAGTACAGGTGGAGGGGGCAGTACAGCTGGAGGGGATAGGTGTAGAGGTGGAGAAGGTAGTACAGGTGGAAAATATATTATGGATGGAGTATGTGGTACAGGGGGAGAAGGCAGTACAAGTGGAGTAAGTGGTAGAGGAACAGGTTAAGAAAGTAGTACAGGTAGAGGGGGTGGTAGAGGTGGAGAATGTAGTACAGGTGGAGGGGGCAGTACAGCTGGAGGGGATAGGTGTAGAGGTGGAGAAGGTAGTACAGGTGGAAAATATATTATGGATGGAGTATGTGGTACAGGGGGAGAAGGCAGTACAAGTGGAGTAAGTGGTAGAGGAACAGGTTACGAAAGTAGTACAGGTAGAGGGGGTGGTAGAGGTGGAGAATGTAGTACAGGTGGAGGGGGCAGTACAGCTGGAGGGGATAGGTGTAGAGGTGGAGAAGGTAGTACAGGTGGAAAATATATTATGGATGGAGTATGTGGTACAGGGGGAGAAGGCAGTACAAGTGGAGTAAGTGGTAGAGGAACAGGTTACGAAAGTAGTACAGGTAGAGGGGGTGGTAGAGGTGGAGAATGTAGTACAGGTGGAGGGGGCAGTACAGCTGGAGGGGATAGGTGTAGAGGTGGAGAAGGTAGTACAGGTGGAAAATATATTATGGATGGAGTATGTGGTACAGGGGGAGAAGGCAGTACAAGTGGAGTAAGTGGTAGAGGAACAGGTTACGAAAGTAGTACAGGTAGAGGGGGTGGTAGAGGTGGAGAATGTAGTACAGGTGGAGGGGGCAGTACAGCTGGAGGGGATAGGTGTAGAGGTGGAGAAGGTAGTACAGGTGGAAAATATATTATGGATGGAGTATGTGGTACAGGGGGAGAAGGCAGTACAAGTGGAGTAAGTGGTAGAGGAACAGGTTACGAAAGTAGTACAGGTAGAGGGGGTGGTAGAGGTGGAGAATGTAGTACAGGTGGAGGGGGCAGTACAGCTGGAGGGGATAGGTGTAGAGGTGGAGAAGGTAGTACAGGTGGAAAATATATTATGGATGGAGTATGTGGTACAGGGGGAGAAGGCAGTACAAGTGGAGTAAGTGGTAGAGGAACAGGTTAAGAAAGTAGTACAGGTAGAGGGGGTGGTAGAGGTGGAGAATGTAGTACAGGTGGAGGGGGCAGTACAGCTGGAGGGGATAGGTGTAGAGGTGGAGAAGGTAGTACAGGTGGAAAATATATTATGGATGGAGTATGTGGTACAGGGGGAGAAGGCAGTACAAGTGGAGTAAGTGGTAGAGGAACAGGTTAAGAAAGTAGTACAGGTAGAGGGGGTGGTAGAGGTGGAGAATGTAGTACAGGTGGAGGGGGCAGTACAGCTGGAGGGGATAGGTGTAGAGGTGGAGAAGGTAGTACAGGTGGAAAATATATTATGGATGGAGTATGTGGTACAGGGGGAGAAGGCAGTACAAGTGGAGTAAGTGGTAGAGGAACAGGTTAAGAAAGTAGTACAGGTAGAGGGGGTGGTAGAGGTGGAGAATGTAGTACAGGTGGAGGGGGCAGTTTAGCTGGAGGGGATAGGTGTAGAGGTGGAGAAGGTAGTACAGGTGGAAAATATATTATGGATGGAGTATGTGGTACAGGGGGAGAAGGCAGTACAAGTGGAGTAAGTGGTAGAGGAACAGGTTAAGAAAGTAGTACAGGTAGAGGGGGTGGTAGAGGTGGAGAATGTAGTACAGGTGGAGGGGGCAGTACAGCTGGAGGGGATAGGTGTAGAGGTGGAGAAGGTAGTACAGGTGGAAAATATATTATGGATGGAGTATGTGGTACAGGGGGAGAAGGCAGTACAAGTGGAGTAAGTGGTAGAGGAACAGGTTAAGAAAGTAGTACAGGTAGAGGGGGTGGTAGAGGTGGAGAATGTAGTACAGGTGGAGGGGGCAGTACAGCTGGAGGGGATAGGTGTAGAGGTGGAGAAGGTAGTACAGGTGGAAAATATATTATGGATGGAGTATGTGGTACAGGGGGAGAAGGCAGTACAAGTGGAGTAAGTGGTAGAGGAACAGGTTAAGAAAGTAGTACAGGTAGAGGGGGTGGTAGAGGTGGAGAATGTAGTACAGGTGGAGGGGGCAGTACAGCTGGAGGGGATAGGTGTAGAGGTGGAGAAGGTAGTACAGGTGGAAAATATATTATGGATGGAGTATGTGGTACAGGGGGAGAAGGCAGTACAAGTGGAGTAAGTGGTAGAGGAACAGGTTACGAAAGTAGTACAGGTAGAGGGGGTGCTAGAGGTGGAGAATGTAGTACAGGTGGAGGGGGCAGTACAGCTGGAGGGGATAGGTGTAGAGGTGGAGAGGGTAGTACAGGTGGAAAATATATTATGGATGGAGTATGTGGTACAGGGGGAGAAGGCAGTACAAGTGGAGTAAGTGGTAGAGGAACAGGTTAAGAAAGTAGTACAGGTAGAGGGGGTGGTAGAGGTGGAGAATGTAGTACAGGTGGAGGGGGCAGTTTAGCTGGAGGGGATAGGTGTAGAGGTGGAGAAGGTAGTACAGGTGGAAAATATATTATGGATGGAGTATGTGGTACAGGGGGAGAAGGCAGTACAAGTGGAGTAAGTGGTAGAGGAACAGGTTAAGAAAGTAGTACAGGTAGAGGGGGTGGTAGAGGTGGAGAATGTAGTACAGGTGGAGGGGGCAGTACAGCTGGAGGGGATAGGTGTAGAGGTGGAGAAGGTAGTACAGGTGGAAAATATATTATGGATGGAGTATGTGGTACAGGGGGAGAAGGCAGTACAAGTGGAGTAAGTGGTAGAGGAACAGGTTAAGAAAGTAGTACAGGTAGAGGGGGTGGTAGAGGTGGAGAATGTAGTACAGGTGGAGGGGGCAGTACAGCTGGAGGGGATAGGTGTAGAGGTGGAGAAGGTAGTACAGGTGGAAAATATATTATGGATGGAGTATGTGGTACAGGGGGAGAAGGCAGTACAAGTGGAGCAAGTGGTAGAGGAACAGGTTACGAAAGTAGTACAGGTAGAGGGGGTGGTAGAGGTGGAGAATGTAGTACAGGTGGAGGGGGCAGTACAGCTGGAGGGGATAGGTGTAGAGGTGGAGAAGGTAGTACAGGTGGAAAATATATTATGGATGGAGTATGTGGTACAGGGGGAGAAGGCAGTACAAGTGGAGTAAGTGGTAGAGGAACAGGTTAAGAAAGTAGTACAGGTAGAGGGGGTGGTAGAGGTGGAGAATGTAGTACAGGTGGAGGGGGCAGTTTAGCTGGAGGGGATAGGTGTAGAGGTGGAGAAGGTAGTACAGGTGGAAAATATATTATGGATGGAGTATGTGGTACAGGGGGAGAAGGCAGTACAAGTGGAGTAAGTGGTAGAGGAACAGGTTACGAAAGTAGTACAGGTAGAGGGGGTGGTAGAGGTGGAGAATGTAGTACAGGTGGAGGGGGCAGTACAGCTGGAGGGGATAGGTGTAGAGGTGGAGAAGGTAGTACAGGTGGAAAATATATTATGGATGGAGTATGTGGTACAGGGGGAGAAGGCAGTACAAGTGGAGTAAGTGGTAGAGGAACAGGTTACGAAAGTAGTACAGGTAGAGGGGGTGGTAGAGGTGGAGAATGTAGTACAGGTGGAGGGGGCAGTACAGCTGGAGGGGATAGGTGTAGAGGTGGAGAAGGTAGTACAGGTGGAAAATATATTATGGATGGAGTATGTGGTACAGGGGGAGAAGGCAGTACAAGTGGAGTAAGTGGTAGAGGAACAGGTTAAGAAAGTAGTACAGGTAGAGGGGGTGGTAGAGGTGGAGAATGTAGTACAGGTGGAGGGGGCAGTACAGCTGGAGGGGATAGGTGTAGAGGTGGAGAAGGTAGTACAGGTGGAAAATATATTATGGATGGAGTATGTGGTACAGGGGGAGAAGGCAGTACAAGTGGAGTAAGTGGTAGAGGAACAGGTTAAGAAAGTAGTACAGGTAGAGGGGGTGGTAGAGGTGGAGAATGTAGTACAGGTGGAGGGGGCAGTACAGCTGGAGGGGATAGGTGTAGAGGTGGAGAAGGTAGTACAGGTGGAAAATATATTATGGATGGAGTATGTGGTACAGGGGGAGAAGGCAGTACAAGTGGAGTAAGTGGTAGAGGAACAGGTTACGAAAGTAGTACAGGTAGAGGGGGTGGTAGAGGTGGAGAATGTAGTACAGGTGGAGGGGGCAGTACAGCTGGAGGGGATAGGTGTAGAGGTGGAGAAGGTAGTACAGGTGGAAAATATATTATGGATGGAGTATGTGGTACAGGGGGAGAAGGCAGTACAAGTGGAGTAAGTGGTAGAGGAACAGGTTACGAAAGTAGTACAGGTAGAGGGGGTGGTAGAGGTGGAGAATGTAGTACAGGTGGAGGGGGCAGTACAGCTGGAGGGGATAGGTGTAGAGGTGGAGAAGGTAGTACAGGTGGAAAATATATTATGGATGGAGTATGTGGTACAGGGGGAGAAGGCAGTACAAGTGGAGTAAGTGGTAGAGGAACAGGTTAAGAAAGTAGTACAGGTAGAGGGGGTGGTAGAGGTGGAGAATGTAGTACAGGTGGAGGGGGCAGTACAGCTGGAGGGGATAGGTGTAGAGGTGGAGAAGGTAGTACAGGTGGAAAATATATTATGGATGGAGTATGTGGTACAGGGGGAGAAGGCAGTACAAGTGGAGTAAGTGGTAGAATAACAGGTTAAGAAAGTAGTACAGGTAGAGGGGGTGGTAGAGGTGGAGAATGTAGTACAGGTGGAGGGGGCAGTTTAGCTGGAGGGGATAGGTGTAGAGGTGGAGAAGGTAGTACAGGTGGAAAATATATTATGGATGGAGTATGTGGTACAGGGGGAGAAGGCAGTACAAGTGGAGTAAGTGGTAGAGGAACAGGTTACGAAAGTAGTACAGGTAGAGGGGGTGGTAGAGGTGGAGAATGTAGTACAGGTGGAGGGGGCAGTACAGCTGGAGGGGATAGGTGTAGAGGTGGAGAAGGTAGTACAGGTGGAAAATATATTATGGATGGAGTATGTGGTACAGGGGGAGAAGGCAGTACAAGTGGAGTAAGTGGTAGAGGAACAGGTTAAGAAAGTAGTACAGGTAGAGGGGGTGGTAGAGGTGGAGAATGTAGTACAGGTGGAGGGGGCAGTACAGCTGGAGGGGATAGGTGTAGAGGTGGAGAAGGTAGTACAGGTGGAAAATATATTATGGATGGAGTATGTGGTACAGGGGGAGAAGGCAGTACAAGTGGAGTAAGTGGTAGAGGAACAGGTTAAGAAAGTAGTACAGGTAGAGGGGGTGGTAGAGGTGCAGAATGTAGTACAGGTGGAGGGGGCAGTACAGCTGGAGGGGATAGGTGTAGAGGTGGAGAAGGTAGTACAGGTGGAAAATATATTATGGATGGAGTATGTGGTACAGGGGGAGAAGGCAGTACAAGTGGAGTAAGTGGTAGAGGAACAGGTTAAGAAAGTAGTACAGGTAGAGGGGGTGGTAGAGGTGGAGAATGTAGTACAGGTGGAGGGGGCAGTACAGCTGGAGGGGATAGGTGTAGAGGTGGAGAAGGTAGTACAGGTGGAAAATATATTATGGATGGAGTATGTGGTACAGGGGGAGAAGGCAGTACAAGTGGAGTAAGTGGTAGAGGAACAGGTTAAGAAAGTAGTACAGGTAGAGGGGGTGGTAGAGGTGGAGAATGTAGTACAGGTGGAGGGGGCAGTACAGCTGGAGGGGATAGGTGTAGAGGTGGAGAAGGTAGTACAGGTGGAAAATATATTATGGATGGAGTATGTGGTACAGGGGGAGAAGGCAGTACAAGTGGAGTAAGTGGTAGAGGAACAGGTTACGAAAGTAGTACAGGTAGAGGGGTGGTAGAGGTGGAGAATGTAGTACAGGTGGAGGGGGCAGTACAGCTGGAGGGGATAGGTGTAGAGGTGGAGAAGGTAGTACAGGTGGAAAATATATTATGGATGGAGTATGTGGTACAGGGGGAGAAGGCAGTACAAGTGGAGTAAGTGGTAGAGGAACAGGTTACGAAAGTAGTACAGGTAGAGGGGGTGGTAGAGGTGGAGAATGTAGTACAGGTGGAGGGGGCAGTACAGCTGGAGGGGATAGGTGTAGAGGTGGAGAAGGTAGTACAGGTGGAAAATATATTATGGATGGAGTATGTGGTACAGGGGGAGAAGGCAGTACAAGTGGAGTAAGTGGTAGAGGAACAGGTTAAGAAAGTAGTACAGGTAGAGGGGGTGGTAGAGGTGGAGAATGTAGTACAGGTGGAGGGGGCAGTACAGCTGGAGGGGATAGGTGTAGAGGTGGAGAAGGTAGTACAGGTGGAAAATATATTATGGATGGAGTATGTGGTACAGGGGGAGAAGGCAGTACAAGTGGAGTAAGTGGTAGAATAACAGGTTAAGAAAGTAGTACAGGTAGAGGGGGTGGTAGAGGTGGAGAATGTAGTACAGGTGGAGGGGGCAGTTTAGCTGGAGGGGATAGGTGTAGAGGTGGAGAAGGTAGTACACGTGGAAAATATATTATGGATGGAGTATGTGGTACAGGGGGAGAAGGCAGTACAAGTGGAGTAAGTGGTAGAGGAACAGGTTACGAAAGTAGTACAGGTAGAGGGGGTGGTAGAGGTGGAGAATGTAGTACAGGTGGAGGGGGCAGTACAGCTGGAGGGGATAGGTGTAGAGGTGGAGAAGGTAGTACAGGTGGAAAATATATTATGGATGGAGTATGTGGTACAGGGGGAGAAGGCAGTACAAGTGGAGTAAGTGGTAGAGGAACAGGTTAAGAAAGTAGTACAGGTAGAGGGGGTGGTAGAGGTGGAGAATGTAGTACAGGTGGAGGGGGCAGTACAGCTGGAGGGGATAGGTGTAGAGGTGGAGAAGGTAGTACAGGTGGAAAATATATTATGGATGGAGTATGTGGTACAGGGGGAGAAGGCAGTACAAGTGGAGTAAGTGGTAGAATAACAGGTTAAGAAAGTAGTACAGGTAGAGGGGGTGGTAGAGGTGGAGAATGTAGTACAGGTGGAGGGGGCAGTTTAGCTGGAGGGGATAGGTGTAGAGGTGGAGAAGGTAGTACAGGTGGAAAATATATTATGGATGGAGTATGTGGTACAGGGGGAGAAGGCAGTACAAGTGGAGTAAGTGGTAGAGGAACAGGTTACGAAAGTAGTACAGGTAGAGGGGGTGGTAGAGGTGGAGAATGTAGTACAGGTGGAGGGGGCAGTACAGCTGGAGGGGATAGGTGTAGAGGTGGAGAAGGTAGTACAGGTGGAAAATATATTATGGATGGAGTATGTGGTACAGGGGGAGAAGGCAGTACAAGTGGAGTAAGTGGTAGAGGAACAGGTTAAGAAAGTAGTACAGGTAGAGGGGGTGGTAGAGGTGGAGAATGTAGTACAGGTGGAGGGGGCAGTACAGCTGGAGGGGATAGGTGTAGAGGTGGAGAAGGTAGTACAGGTGGAAAATATATTATGGATGGAGTATGTGGTACAGGGGGAGAAGGCAGTACAAGTGGAGTAAGTGGTAGAGGAACAGGTTAAGAAAGTAGTACAGGTAGAGGGGGTGGTAGAGGTGCAGAATGTAGTACAGGTGGAGGGGGCAGTACAGCTGGAGGGGATAGGTGTAGAGGTGGAGAAGGTAGTACAGGTGGAAAATATATTATGGATGGAGTATGTGGTACAGGGGGAGAAGGCAGTACAAGTGGAGTAAGTGGTAGAGGAACAGGTTAAGAAAGTAGTACAGGTAGAGGGGGTGGTAGAGGTGGAGAATGTAGTACAGGTGGAGGGGGCAGTACAGCTGGAGGGGATAGGTGTAGAGGTGGAGAAGGTAGTACAGGTGGAAAATATATTATGGATGGAGTATGTGGTACAGGGGGAGAAGGCAGTACAAGTGGAGTAAGTGGTAGAGGAACAGGTTAAGAAAGTAGTACAGGTAGAGGGGGTGGTAGAGGTGGAGAATGTAGTACAGGTGGAGGGGGCAGTACAGCTGGAGGGGATAGGTGTAGAGGTGGAGAAGGTAGTACAGGTGGAAAATATATTATGGATGGAGTATGTGGTACAGGGGGAGAAGGCAGTACAAGTGGAGTAAGTGGTAGAGGAACAGGTTAAGAAAGTAGTACAGGTAGAGGGGGTGGTAGAGGTGGAGAATGTAGTACAGGTGGAGGGGGCAGTACAGCTGGAGGGGATAGGTGTAGAGGTGGAGAAGGTAGTACAGGTGGAAAATATATTATGGATGGAGTATGTGGTACAGGGGGAGAAGGCAGTACAAGTGGAGTAAGTGGTAGAATAACAGGTTAAGAAAGTAGTACAGGTAGAGGGGGTGGTAGAGGTGGAGAATGTAGTACAGGTGGAGGGGGCAGTTTAGCTGGAGGGGATAGGTGTAGAGGTGGAGAAGGTAGTACAGGTGGAAAATATATTATGGATGGAGTATGTGGTACAGGGGGAGAAGGCAGTACAAGTGGAGTAAGTGGTAGAGGAACAGGTTACGAAAGTAGTACAGGTAGAGGGGGTGGTAGAGGTGGAGAATGTAGTACAGGTGGAGGGGGCAGTACAGCTGGAGGGGATAGGTGTAGAGGTGGAGAAGGTAGTACAGGTGGAAAATATATTATGGATGGAGTATGTGGTACAGGGGGAGAAGGCAGTACAAGTGGAGTAAGTGGTAGAGGAACAGGTTAAGAAAGTAGTACAGGTAGAGGGGGTGGTAGAGGTGGAGAATGTAGTACAGGTGGAGGGGGCAGTACAGCTGGAGGGGATAGGTGTAGAGGTGGAGAAGGTAGTACAGGTGGAAAATATATTATGGATGGAGTATGTGGTACAGGGGGAGAAGGCAGTACAAGTGGAGTAAGTGGTAGAATAACAGGTTAAGAAAGTAGTACAGGTAGAGGGGGTGGTAGAGGTGGAGAATGTAGTACAGGTGGAGGGGGCAGTTTAGCTGGAGGGGATAGGTGTAGAGGTGGAGAAGGTAGTACACGTGGAAAATATATTATGGATGGAGTATGTGGTACAGGGGGAGAAGGCAGTACAAGTGGAGTAAGTGGTAGAGGAACAGGTTACGAAAGTAGTACAGGTAGAGGGGGTGGTAGAGGTGGAGAATGTAGTACAGGTGGAGGGGGCAGTACAGCTGGAGGGGATAGGTGTAGAGGTGGAGAAGGTAGTACAGGTGGAAAATATATTATGGATGGAGTATGTGGTACAGGGGGAGAAGGCAGTACAAGTGGAGTAAGTGGTAGAGGAACAGGTTAAGAAAGTAGTACAGGTAGAGGGGGTGGTAGAGGTGGAGAATGTAGTACAGGTGGAGGGGGCAGTACAGCTGGAGGGGATAGGTGTAGAGGTGGAGAAGGTAGTACAGGTGGAAAATATATTATGGATGGAGTATGTGGTACAGGGGGAGAAGGCAGTACAAGTGGAGTAAGTGGTAGAATAACAGGTTAAGAAAGTAGTACAGGTAGAGGGGGTGGTAGAGGTGGAGAATGTAGTACAGGTGGAGGGGGCAGTTTAGCTGGAGGGGATAGGTGTAGAGGTGGAGAAGGTAGTACAGGTGGAAAATATATTATGGATGGAGTATGTGGTACAGGGGGAGAAGGCAGTACAAGTGGAGTAAGTGGTAGAGGAACAGGTTACGAAAGTAGTACAGGTAGAGGGGGTGGTAGAGGTGGAGAATGTAGTACAGGTGGAGGGGGCAGTACAGCTGGAGGGGATAGGTGTAGAGGTGGAGAAGGTAGTACAGGTGGAAAATATATTATGGATGGAGTATGTGGTACAGGGGGAGAAGGCAGTACAAGTGGAGTAAGTGGTAGAGGAACAGGTTAAGAAAGTAGTACAGGTAGAGGGGGTGGTAGAGGTGGAGAATGTAGTACAGGTGGAGGGGGCAGTACAGCTGGAGGGGATAGGTGTAGAGGTGGAGAAGGTAGTACAGGTGGAAAATATATTATGGATGGAGTATGTGGTACAGGGGGAGAAGGCAGTACAAGTGGAGTAAGTGGTAGAGGAACAGGTTAAGAAAGTAGTACAGGTAGAGGGGGTGGTAGAGGTGCAGAATGTAGTACAGGTGGAGGGGGCAGTACAGCTGGAGGGGATAGGTGTAGAGGTGGAGAAGGTAGTACAGGTGGAAAATATATTATGGATGGAGTATGTGGTACAGGGGGAGAAGGCAGTACAAGTGGAGTAAGTGGTAGAGGAACAGGTTAAGAAAGTAGTACAGGTAGAGGGGGTGGTAGAGGTGGAGAATGTAGTACAGGTGGAGGGGGCAGTACAGCTGGAGGGGATAGGTGTAGAGGTGGAGAAGGTAGTACAGGTGGAAAATATATTATGGATGGAGTATGTGGTACAGGGGGAGAAGGCAGTACAAGTGGAGTAAGTGGTAGAGGAACAGGTTAAGAAAGTAGTACAGGTAGAGGGGGTGGTAGAGGTGGAGAATGTAGTACAGGTGGAGGGGGCAGTACAGCTGGAGGGGATAGGTGTAGAGGTGGAGAAGGTAGTACAGGTGGAAAATATATTATGGATGGAGTATGTGGTACAGGGGGAGAAGGCAGTACAAGTGGAGTAAGTGGTAGAGGAACAGGTTACGAAAGTAGTACAGGTAGAGGGGTGGTAGAGGTGGAGAATGTAGTACAGGTGGAGGGGGCAGTACAGCTGGAGGGGATAGGTGTAGAGGTGGAGAAGGTAGTACAGGTGGAAAATATATTATGGATGGAGTATGTGGTACAGGGGGAGAAGGCAGTACAAGTGGAGTAAGTGGTAGAGGAACAGGTTACGAAAGTAGTACAGGTAGAGGGGGTGGTAGAGGTGGAGAATGTAGTACAGGTGGAGGGGGCAGTACAGCTGGAGGGGATAGGTGTAGAGGTGGAGAAGGTAGTACAGGTGGAAAATATATTATGGATGGAGTATGTGGTACAGGGGGAGAAGGCAGTACAAGTGGAGTAAGTGGTAGAGGAACAGGTTAAGAAAGTAGTACAGGTAGAGGGGGTGGTAGAGGTGGAGAATGTAGTACAGGTGGAGGGGGCAGTACAGCTGGAGGGGATAGGTGTAGAGGTGGAGAAGGTAGTACAGGTGGAAAATATATTATGGATGGAGTATGTGGTACAGGGGGAGAAGGCAGTACAAGTGGAGTAAGTGGTAGAATAACAGGTTAAGAAAGTAGTACAGGTAGAGGGGGTGGTAGAGGTGGAGAATGTAGTACAGGTGGAGGGGGCAGTTTAGCTGGAGGGGATAGGTGTAGAGGTGGAGAAGGTAGTACACGTGGAAAATATATTATGGATGGAGTATGTGGTACAGGGGGAGAAGGCAGTACAAGTGGAGTAAGTGGTAGAGGAACAGGTTACGAAAGTAGTACAGGTAGAGGGGGTGGTAGAGGTGGAGAATGTAGTACAGGTGGAGGGGGCAGTACAGCTGGAGGGGATAGGTGTAGAGGTGGAGAAGGTAGTACAGGTGGAAAATATATTATGGATGGAGTATGTGGTACAGGGGGAGAAGGCAGTACAAGTGGAGTAAGTGGTAGAGGAACAGGTTAAGAAAGTAGTACAGGTAGAGGGGGTGGTAGAGGTGGAGAATGTAGTACAGGTGGAGGGGGCAGTACAGCTGGAGGGGATAGGTGTAGAGGTGGAGAAGGTAGTACAGGTGGAAAATATATTATGGATGGAGTATGTGGTACAGGGGGAGAAGGCAGTACAAGTGGAGTAAGTGGTAGAGGAACAGGTTAAGAAAGTAGTACAGGTAGAGGGGGTGGTAGAGGTGGAGAATGTAGTACAGGTGGAGGGGGCAGTACAGCTGGAGGGGATAGGTGTAGAGGTGGAGAGGGTAGTACAGGTGGAAAATATATTATGGATGGAGTATGTGGTACAGGGGGAGAAGGCAGTACAAGTGGAGTAAGTGGTAGAGGAACAGGTTAAGAAAGTAGTACAGGTAGAGGGGGTGGTAGAGGTGGAGAATGTAGTACAGGTGGAGGGGGCAGTACAGCTGGAGGGGATAGGTGTAGAGGTGGAGAAGGTAGTACAGGTGGAAAATATATTATGGATGGAGTATGTGGTACAGGGGGAGAAGGCAGTACAAGTGGAGTAAGTGGTAGAGGAACAGGTTAAGAAAGTAGTACAGGTAGAGGGGGTGGTAGAGGTGGAGAATGTAGTACAGGTGGAGGGGGCAGTACAGCTGGAGGGGATAGGTGTAGAGGTGGAGAAGGTAGTACAGGTGGAAAATATATTATGGATGGAGTATGTGGTACAGGGGGAGAAGGCAGTACAAGTGGAGTAAGTGGTAGAGGAACAGGTTAAGAAAGTAGTACAGGTAGAGGGGGTGGTAGAGGTGGAGAATGTAGTACAGGTGGAGGGGGCAGTACAGCTGGAGGGGATAGGTGTAGAGGTGGAGAAGGTAGTACAGGTGGAAAATATATTATGGATGGAGTATGTGGTACAGGGGGAGAAGGCAGTACAAGTGGAGTAAGTGGTAGAGGAACAGGTTACGAAAGTAGTACAGGTAGAGGGGGTGGTAGAGGTGGAGAATGTAGTACAGGTGGAGGGGGCAGTACAGCTGGAGGGGATAGGTGTAGAGGTGGAGAAGGTAGTACAGGTGGAAAATATATTATGGATGGAGTATGTGGTACAGGGGGAGAAGGCAGTACAAGTGGAGTAAGTGGTAGAGGAACAGGTTACGAAAGTAGTACAGGTAGAGGGGGTGCTAGAGGTGGAGAATGTAGTACAGGTGGAGGGGGCAGTACAGCTGGAGGGGATAGGTGTAGAGGTGGAGAAGGTAGTACAGGTGGAAAATATATTATGGATGGAGTATGTGGTACAGGGGGAGAAGGCAGTACAAGTGGAGTAAGTGGTAGAGGAACAGGTTACGAAAGTAGTACAGGTAGAGGGGGTGGTAGAGGTGGAGAATGTAGTACAGGTGGAGGGGCAGTACAGCTGGAGGGGATAGGTGTAGAGGTGGAGAAGGTAGTACAGGTGGAAAATATATTATGGATGGAGTATGTGGTACAGGGGGAGAAGGCAGTACAAGTGGAGTAAGTGGTAGAGGAACAGGTTACGAAAGTAGTACAGGTAGAGGGGGTGGTAGAGGTGGAGAATGTAGTACAGGTGGAGGGGCAGTACAGCTGGAGGGGATAGGTGTAGAGGTGGAGAAGGTAGTACAGGTGGAAAATATATTATGGATGGAGTATGTGGTACAGGGGGAGAAGGCAGTACAAGTGGAGTAAGTGGTAGAGGAACAGGTTACGAAAGTAGTACAGGTAGAGGGGGTGGTAGAGGTGGAGAATGTAGTACAGGTGGAGGGGGCAGTACAGCTGGAGGGGATAGGTGTAGAGGTGGAGAAGGTAGTACAGGTGGAAAATATATTATGGATGGAGTATGTGGTACAGGGGGAGAAGGCAGTACAAGTGGAGTAAGTGGTAGAGGAACAGGTTACGAAAGTAGTACAGGTAGAGGGGGTGGTAGAGGTGGAGAATGTAGTACAGGTGGAGGGGGCAGTACAGCTGGAGGGGATAGGTGTAGAGGTGGAGAAGGTAGTACAGGTGGAAAATATATTATGGATGGAGTATGTGGTACAGGGGGAGAAGGCAGTACAAGTGGAGTAAGTGGTAGAGGAACAGGTTAAGAAAGTAGTACAGGTAGAGGGGGTGGTAGAGGTGGAGAATGTAGTACAGGTGGAGGGGGCAGTTTAGCTGGAGGGGATAGGTGTAGAGGTGGAGAAGGTAGTACAGGTGGAAAATATATTATGGATGGAGTATGTGGTACAGGGGGAGAAGGCAGTACAAGTGGAGTAAGTGGTAGAGGAACAGGTTAAGAAAGTAGTACAGGTAGAGGGGGTGGTAGAGGTGGAGAATGTAGTACAGGTGGAGGGGGCAGTACAGCTGGAGGGGATAGGTGTAGAGGTGGAGAAGGTAGTACAGGTGGAAAATATATTATGGATGGAGTATGTGGTACAGGGGGAGAAGGCAGTACAAGTGGAGTAAGTGGTAGAGGAACAGGTTAAGAAAGTAGTACAGGTAGAGGGGGTGGTAGAGGTGGAGAATGTAGTACAGGTGGAGGGGGCAGTACAGCTGGAGGGGATAGGTGTAGAGGTGGAGAAGGTAGTACAGGTGGAAAATATATTATGGATGGAGTATGTGGTACAGGGGGAGAAGGCAGTACAAGTGGAGTAAGTGGTAGAGGAACAGGTTAAGAAAGTAGTACAGGTAGAGGGGGTGGTAGAGGTGGAGAATGTAGTACAGGTGGAGGGGGCAGTACAGCTGGAGGGGATAGGTGTAGAGGTGGAGAAGGTAGTACAGGTGGAAAATATATTATGGATGGAGTATGTGGTACAGGGGGAGAAGGCAGTACAAGTGGAGTAAGTGGTAGAGGAACAGGTTAAGAAAGTAGTACAGGTAGAGGGGGTGGTAGAGGTGCAGAATGTAGTACAGGTGGAGGGGGCAGTACAGCTGGAGGGGATAGGTGTAGAGGTGGAGAAGGTAGTACAGGTGGAAAATATATTATGGATGGAGTATGTGGTACAGGGGGAGAAGGCAGTACAAGTGGAGTAAGTGGTAGAGGAACAGGTTACGAAAGTAGTACAGGTAGAGGGGGTGGTAGAGGTGGAGAATGTAGTACAGGTGGAGGGGGCAGTACAGCTGGAGGGGATAGGTGTAGAGGTGGAGAAGGTAGTACAGGTGGAAAATATATTATGGATGGAGTATGTGGTACAGGGGGAGAAGGCAGTACAAGTGGAGTAAGTGGTAGAGGAACAGGTTAAGAAAGTAGTACAGGTAGAGGGGGTGGTAGAGGTGGAGAATGTAGTACAGGTGGAGGGGGCAGTACAGCTGGAGGGGATAGGTGTAGAGGTGGAGAAGGTAGTACAGGTGGAAAATATATTATGGATGGAGTATGTGGTACAGGGGGAGAAGGCAGTACAAGTGGAGTAAGTGGTAGAGGAACAGGTTAAGAAAGTAGTACAGGTAGAGGGGGTGGTAGAGGTGGAGAATGTAGTACAGGTGGAGGGGGCAGTACAGCTGGAGGGGATAGGTGTAGAGGTGGAGAAGGTAGTACAGGTGGAAAATATATTATGGATGGAGTATGTGGTACAGGGGGAGAAGGCAGTACAAGTGGAGTAAGTGGTAGAGGAACAGGTTAAGAAAGTAGTACAGGTAGAGGGGGTGGTAGAGGTGCAGAATGTAGTACAGGTGGAGGGGGCAGTACAGCTGGAGGGGATAGGTGTAGAGGTGGAGAAGGTAGTACAGGTGGAAAATATATTATGGATGGAGTATGTGGTACAGGGGGAGAAGGCAGTACAAGTGGAGTAAGTGGTAGAGGAACAGGTTAAGAAAGTAGTACAGGTAGAGGGGGTGGTAGAGGTGGAGAATGTAGTACAGGTGGAGGGGGCAGTACAGCTGGAGGGGATAGGTGTAGAGGTGGAGAAGGTAGTACAGGTGGAAAATATATTATGGATGGAGTATGTGGTACAGGGGGAGAAGGCAGTACAAGTGGAGTAAGTGGTAGAGGAACAGGTTACGAAAGTAGTACAGGTAGAGGGGGTGGTAGAGGTGGAGAATGTAGTACAGGTGGAGGGGGCAGTACAGCTGGAGGGGATAGGTGTAGAGGTGGAGAAGGTAGTACAGGTGGAAAATATATTATGGATGGAGTATGTGGTACAGGGGGAGAAGGCAGTACAAGTGGAGTAAGTGGTAGAGGAACGGGTTACGAAAGTAGTACAGGTAGAGGGGGTGGTAGAGGTGGAGAATGTAGTACAGGTG
Source organism: Rana muscosa (assembly GCA_029206835.1). NCBI lineage: Eukaryota > Metazoa > Chordata > Amphibia > Anura > Ranidae > Rana > Rana muscosa. The sequence continues at coordinate 143,089,191 of CM055118.1, forward strand.
GAGGGGGCAGTACAGCTGGAGGGGATAGGTGTAGAGGTGGAGAAGGTAGTACAGGTGGAAAATATATTATGGATGGAGTATGTGGTACAGGGGGAGAAGGCAGTACAAGTGGAGTAAGTGGTAGAGGAACAGGTTAAGAAAGTAGTACAGGTAGAGGGGGTGGTAGAGGTGGAGAATGTAGTACAGGTGGAGGGGGCAGTTTAGCTGGAGGGGATAGGTGTAGAGGTGGAGAAGGTAGTACAGGTGGAAAATATATTATGGATGGAGTATGTGGTACAGGGGGAGAAGGCAGTACAAGTGGAGTAAGTGGTAGAGGAACAGGTTAAGAAAGTAGTACAGGTAGAGGGGGTGGTAGAGGTGGAGAATGTAGTACAGGTGGAGGGGGCAGTACAGCTGGAGGGGATAGGTGTAGAGGTGGAGAAGGTAGTACAGGTGGAAAATATATTATGGATGGAGTATGTGGTACAGGGGGAGAAGGCAGTACAAGTGGAGTAAGTGGTAGAGGAACAGGTTAAGAAAGTAGTACAGGTAGAGGGGGTGGTAGAGGTGGAGAATGTAGTACAGGTGGAGGGGGCAGTACAGCTGGAGGGGATAGGTGTAGAGGTGGAGAAGGTAGTACAGGTGGAAAATATATTATGGATGGAGTATGTGGTACAGGGGGAGAAGGCAGTACAAGTGGAGTAAGTGGTAGAGGAACAGGTTAAGAAAGTAGTACAGGTAGAGGGGGTGGTAGAGGTGGAGAATGTAGTACAGGTGGAGGGGGCAGTACAGCTGGAGGGGATAGGTGTAGAGGTGGAGAAGGTAGTACAGGTGGAAAATATATTATGGATGGAGTATGTGGTACAGGGGGAGAAGGCAGTACAAGTGGAGTAAGTGGTAGAGGAACAGGTTACGAAAGTAGTACAGGTAGAGGGGGTGCTAGAGGTGGAGAATGTAGTACAGGTGGAGGGGGCAGTACAGCTGGAGGGGATAGGTGTAGAGGTGGAGAAGGTAGTACAGGTGGAAAATATATTATGGATGGAGTATGTGGTACAGGGGGAGAAGGCAGTACAAGTGGAGTAAGTGGTAGAGGAACAGGTTAAGAAAGTAGTACAGGTAGAGGGGGTGGTAGAGGTGGAGAATGTAGTACAGGTGGAGGGGGCAGTACAGCTGGAGGGGATAGGTGTAGAGGTGGAGAAGGTAGTACAGGTGGAAAATATATTATGGATGGAGTATGTGGTACAGGGGGAGAAGGCAGTACAAGTGGAGTAAGTGGTAGAGGAACAGGTTAAGAAAGTAGTACAGGTAGAGGGGGTGGTAGAGGTGGAGAATGTAGTACAGGTGGAGGGGGCAGTACAGCTGGAGGGGATAGGTGTAGAGGTGGAGAAGGTAGTACAGGTGGAAAATATATTATGGATGGAGTATGTGGTACAGGGGGAGAAGGCAGTACAAGTGGAGTAAGTGGTAGAGGAACAGGTTAAGAAAGTAGTACAGGTAGAGGGGGTGGTAGAGGTGGAGAATGTAGTACAGGTGGAGGGGGCAGTACAGCTGGAGGGGATAGGTGTAGAGGTGGAGAAGGTAGTACAGGTGGAAAATATATTATGGATGGAGTATGTGGTACAGGGGGAGAAGGCAGTACAAGTGGAGTAAGTGGTAGAGGAACAGGTTAAGAAAGTAGTACAGGTAGAGGGGGTGGTAGAGGTGGAGAATGTAGTACAGGTGGAGGGGGCAGTACAGCTGGAGGGGATAGGTGTAGAGGTGGAGAAGGTAGTACAGGTGGAAAATATATTATGGATGGAGTATGTGGTACAGGGGGAGAAGGCAGTACAAGTGGAGTAAGTGGTAGAGGAACAGGTTACGAAAGTAGTACAGGTAGAGGGGGTGGTAGAGGTGGAGAATGTAGTACAGGTGGAGGGGGCAGTACAGCTGGAGGGGATAGGTGTAGAGGTGGAGAAGGTAGTACAGGTGGAAAATATATTATGGATGGAGTATGTGGTACAGGGGGAGAAGGCAGTACAAGAGGAGTAAGTGGTAGAGGAACAGGTTACGAAAGTAGTACAGGTAGAGGGGGTGGTAGAGGTGGAGAATGTAGTACAGGTGGAGGGGGCAGTACAGCTGGAGGGGATAGGTGTAGAGGTGGAGAAGGTAGTACAGGTGGAAAATATATTATGGATGGAGTATGTGGTACAGGGGGAGAAGGCAGTACAAGTGGAGTAAGTGGTAGAGGAACAGGTTACGAAAGTAGTACAGGTAGAGGGGGTGGTAGAGGTGGAGAATGTAGTACAGGTGGAGGGGGCAGTACAGCTGGAGGGGATAGGTGTAGAGGTGGAGAAGGTAGTACAGGTGGAAAATATATTATGGATGGAGTATGTGGTACAGGGGGAGAAGGCAGTACAAGTGGAGTAAGTGGTAGAGGAACAGGTTACGAAAGTAGTACAGGTAGAGGGGGTGGTAGAGGTGGAGAATGTAGTACAGGTGGAGGGGGCAGTACAGCTGGAGGGGATAGGTGTAGAGGTGGAGAAGGTAGTACAGGTGGAAAATATATTATGGATGGAGTATGTGGTACAGGGGGAGAAGGCAGTACAAGTGGAGTAAGTGGTAGAGGAACAGGTTAAGAAAGTAGTACAGGTAGAGGGGGTGGTAGAGGTGGAGAATGTAGTACAGGTGGAGGGGGCAGTACAGCTGGAGGGGATAGGTGTAGAGGTGGAGAAGTTAGTACAGGTGGAAAATATATTATGGATGGAGTATGTGGTACAGGGGGAGAAGGCAGTACAAGTGGAGTAAGTGGTAGAGGAACAGGTTAAGAAAGTAGTACAGGTAGAGGGGGTGGTAGAGGTGGAGAATGTAGTACAGGTGGAGGGGGCAGTACAGCTGGAGGGGATAGGTGTAGAGGTGGAGAAGGTAGTACAGGTGGAAAATATATTATGGATGGAGTATGTGGTACAGGGGGAGAAGGCAGTACAAGTGGAGTAAGTGGTAGAGGAACAGGTTACGAAAGTAGTACAGGTAGAGGGGGTGGTAGAGGTGGAGAATGTAGTACAGGTGGAGGGGGCAGTACAGCTGGAGGGGATAGGTGTAGAGGTGGAGAAGGTAGTACAGGTGGAAAATATATTATGGATGGAGTATGTGGTACAGGGGGAGAAGGCAGTACAAGTGGAGTAAGTGGTAGAGGAACAGGTTACGAAAGTAGTACAGGTAGAGGGGGTGGTAGAGGTGGAGAATGTAGTACAGGTGGAGGGGGCAGTACAGCTGGAGGGGATAGGTGTAGAGGTGGAGAAGGTAGTACAGGTGGAAAATATATTATGGATGGAGTATGTGGTACAGGGGGAGAAGGCAGTACAAGTGGAGTAAGTGGTAGAGGAACAGGTTAAGAAAGTAGTACAGGTAGAGGGGGTGGTAGAGGTGGAGAATGTAGTACAGGTGGAGGGGGCAGTACAGCTGGAGGGGATAGGTGTAGAGGTGGAGAAGGTAGTACAGGTGGAAAATATATTATGGATGGAGTATGTGGTACAGGGGGAGAAGGCAGTACAAGTGGAGTAAGTGGTAGAATAACAGGTTAAGAAAGTAGTACAGGTAGAGGGGGTGGTAGAGGTGGAGAATGTAGTACAGGTGGAGGGGGCAGTTTAGCTGGAGGGGATAGGTGTAGAGGTGGAGAAGGTAGTACAGGTGGAAAATATATTATGGATGGAGTATGTGGTACAGGGGGAGAAGGCAGTACAAGTGGAGTAAGTGGTAGAGGAACAGGTTACGAAAGTAGTACAGGTAGAGGGGGTGGTAGAGGTGGAGAATGTAGTACAGGTGGAGGGGGCAGTACAGCTGGAGGGGATAGGTGTAGAGGTGGAGAAGGTAGTACAGGTGGAAAATATATTATGGATGGAGTATGTGGTACAGGGGGAGAAGGCAGTACAAGTGGAGTAAGTGGTAGAGGAACAGGTTAAGAAAGTAGTACAGGTAGAGGGGGTGGTAGAGGTGGAGAATGTAGTACAGGTGGAGGGGGCAGTACAGCTGGAGGGGATAGGTGTAGAGGTGGAGAAGGTAGTACAGGTGGAAAATATATTATGGATGGAGTATGTGGTACAGGGGGAGAAGGCAGTACAAGTGGAGTAAGTGGTAGAGGAACAGGTTAAGAAAGTAGTACAGGTAGAGGGGGTGGTAGAGGTGGAGAATGTAGTACAGGTGGAGGGGGCAGTACAGCTGGAGGGGATAGGTGTAGAGGTGGAGAAGGTAGTACAGGTGGAAAATATATTATGGATGGAGTATGTGGTACAGGGGGAGAAGGCAGTACAAGTGGAGTAAGTGGTAGAATAACAGGTTAAGAAAGTAGTACAGGTAGAGGGGGTGGTAGAGGTGGAGAATGTAGTACAGGTGGAGGGGGCAGTTTAGCTGGATGGGATAGGTGTAGAGGTGGAGAAGGTAGTACAGGTGGAAAATATATTATGGATGGAGTATGTGGTACAGGGGGAGAAGGCAGTACAAGTGGAGTAAGTGGTAGAGGAACAGGTTACGAAAGTAGTACAGGTAGAGGGGGTGGTAGAGGTGGAGAATGTAGTACAGGTGGAGGGGGCAGTACAGCTGGAGGGGATAGGTGTAGAGGTGGAGAAGGTAGTACAGGTGGAAAATATATTATGGATGGAGTATGTGGTACAGGGGGAGAAGGCAGTACAAGTGGAGTAAGTGGTAGAGGAACAGGTTAAGAAAGTAGTACAGGTAGAGGGGGTGGTAGAGGTGGAGAATGTAGTACAGGTGGAGGGGGCAGTACAGCTGGAGGGGATAGGTGTAGAGGTGGAGAAGGTAGTACAGGTGGAAAATATATTATGGATGGAGTATGTGGTACAGGGGGAGAAGGCAGTACAAGTGGAGTAAGTGGTAGAGGAACAGGTTACGAAAGTAGTACAGGTAGAGGGGGTGGTAGAGGTGGAGAATGTAGTACAGGTGGAGGGGGCAGTACAGCTGGAGGGGATAGGTGTAGAGGTGGAGAAGGTAGTACAGGTGGAAAATATATTATGGATGGAGTATGTGGTACAGGGGGAGAAGGCAGTACAAGTGGAGTAAGTGGTAGAGGAACAGGTTAAGAAAGTAGTACAGGTAGAGGGGGTGGTAGAGGTGGAGAATGTAGTACAGGTGGAGGGGGCAGTACAGCTGGAGGGGATAGGTGTAGAGGTGGAGAAGGTAGTACAGGTGGAAAATATATTATGGATGGAGTATGTGGTACAGGGGGAGAAGGCAGTACAAGTGGAGTAAGTGGTAGAGGAACAGGTTAAGAAAGTAGTACAGGTAGAGGGGGTGGTAGAGGTGGAGAATGTAGTACAGGTGGAGGGGGCAGTACAGCTGGAGGGGATAGGTGTAGAGGTGGAGAAGGTAGTACAGGTGGAAAATATATTATGGATGGAGTATGTGGTACAGGGGGAGAAGGCAGTACAAGTGGAGTAAGTGGTAGAGGAACAGGTTACGAAAGTAGTACAGGTAGAGGGGGTGGTAGAGGTGGAGAATGTAGTACAGGTGGAGGGGGCAGTACAGCTGGAGGGGATAGGTGTAGAGGTGGAGAAGGTAGTACAGGTGGAAAATATATTATGGATGGAGTATGTGGTACAGGGGGAGAAGGCAGTACAAGTGGAGTAAGTGGTAGAGGAACAGGTTAAGAAAGTAGTACAGGTAGAGGGGGTGGTAGAGGTGGAGAATGTAGTACAGGTGGAGGGGGCAGTACAGCTGGAGGGGATAGGTGTAGAGGTAGAGAAGGTAGTACAGGTGGAAAATATATTATGGATGGAGTATGTGGTACAGGGGGAGAAGGCAGTACAAGTGGAGTAAGTGGTAGAGGAACAGGTTACGAAAGTAGTACAGGTAGAGGGGGTGGTAGAGGTGGAGAATGTAGTACAGGTGGAGGGGGCAGTACAGCTGGAGGGGATAGGTGTAGAGGTGGAGAAGGTAGTACAGGTGGAAAATATATTATGGATGGAGTATGTGGTACAGGGGGAGAAGGCAGTACAAGTGGAGTAAGTGGTAGAGGAACAGGTTAAGAAAGTAGTACAGGTAGAGGGGGTGGTAGAGGTGGAGAATGTAGTACAGGTGGAGGGGGCAGTACAGCTGGAGGGGATAGGTGTAGAGGTGGAGAAGGTAGTACAGGTGGAAAATATATTATGGATGGAGTATGTGGTACAGGGGGAGAAGGCAGTACAAGTGGAGTAAGTGGTAGAGGAACAGGTTACGAAAGTAGTACAGGTAGAGGGGGTGGTAGAGGTGGAGAATGTAGTACAGGTGGAGGGGGCAGTACAGCTGGAGGGGATAGGTGTAGAGGTGGAGAAGGTAGTACAGGTGGAAAATATATTATGGATGGAGTATGTGGTACAGGGGGAGAAGGCAGTACAAGTGGAGTAAGTGGTAGAGGAACAGGTTAAGAAAGTAGTACAGGTAGAGGGGGTGGTAGAGGTGGAGAATGTAGTACAGGTGGAGGGGGCAGTACAGCTGGAGGGGATAGGTGTAGAGGTAGAGAAGGTAGTACAGGTGGAAAATATATTATGGATGGAGTATGTGGTACAGGGGGAGAAGGCAGTACAAGTGGAGTAAGTGGTAGAGGAACAGGTTACGAAAGTAGTACAGGTAGAGGGGGTGGTAGAGGTGGAGAATGTAGTACAGGTGGAGGGGGCAGTACAGCTGGAGGGGATAGGTGTAGAGGTGGAGAAGGTAGTACAGGTGGAAAATATATTATGGATGGAGTATGTGGTACAGGGGGAGAAGGCAGTACAAGTGGAGTAAGTGGTAGAGGAACAGGTTAAGAAAGTAGTACAGGTAGAGGGGGTGCTAGAGGTGGAGAATGTAGTACAGGTGGAGGGGGCAGTACAGCTGGAGGGGATAGGTGTAGAGGTGGAGAAGGTAGTACAGGTGGAAAATATATTATGGATGGAGTATGTGGTACAGGGGGAGAAGGCAGTACAAGTGGAGTAAGTGGTAGAGGAACAGGTTACGAAAGTAGTACAGGTAGAGGGGGTGGTAGAGGTGGAGAATGTAGTACAGGTGGAGGGGGCAGTTTAGCTGGAGGGGATAGGTGTAGAGGTGGAGAAGGTAGTACAGGTGGAAAATATATTATGGATGGAGTATGTGGTACAGGGGGAGAAGGCAGTACAAGTGGAGTAAGTGGTAGAGGAACAGGTTAAGAAAGTAGTACAGGTAGAGGGGGTGGTAGAGGTGGAGAATGTAGTACAGGTGGAGGGGGCAGTACAGCTGGAGGGGATAGGTGTAGAGGTGGAGAAGGTAGTACAGGTGGAAAATATATTATGGATGGAGTATGTGGTACAGGGGGAGAAGGCAGTACAAGTGGAGTAAGTGGTAGAGGAACAGGTTACGAAAGTAGTACAGGTAGAGGGGGTGGTAGAGGTGGAGAATGTAGTACAGGTGGAGGGGGCAGTACAGCTGGAGGGGATAGGTGTAGAGGTGGAGAAGGTAGTACAGGTGGAAAATATATTATGGATGGAGTATGTGGTACAGGGGGAGAAGGCAGTACAAGTGGAGTAAGTGGTAGAGGAACAGGTTACGAAAGTAGTACAGGTAGAGGGGGTGGTAGAGGTGGAGAATGTAGTACAGGTGGAGGGGGCAGTACAGCTGGAGGGGATAGGTGTAGAGGTGGAGAAGGTAGTACAGGTGGAAAATATATTATGGATGGAGTATGTGGTACAGGGGGAGAAGGCAGTACAAGTGGAGTAAGTGGTAGAGGAACAGGTTAAGAAAGTAGTACAGGTAGAGGGGGTGGTAGAGGTGGAGAATGTAGTACAGGTGGAGGGGGCAGTACAGCTGGAGGGGATAGGTGTAGAGGTGGAGAAGGTAGTACAGGTGGAAAATATATTATGGATGGAGTATGTGGTACAGGGGGAGAAGGCAGTACAAGTGGAGTAAGTGGTAGAATAACAGGTTAAGAAAGTAGTACAGGTAGAGGGGGTGGTAGAGGTGGAGAATGTAGTACAGGTGGAGGGGGCAGTTTAGCTGGAGGGGATAGGTGTAGAGGTGGAGAAGGTAGTACAGGTGGAAAATATATTATGGATGGAGTATGTGGTACAGGGGGAGAAGGCAGTACAAGTGGAGTAAGTGGTAGAGGAACAGGTTACGAAAGTAGTACAGGTAGAGGGGGTGGTAGAGGTGGAGAATGTAGTACAGGTGGAGGGGGCAGTACAGCTGGAGGGGATAGGTGTAGAGGTGGAGAAGGTAGTACAGGTGGAAAATATATTATGGATGGAGTATGTGGTACAGGGGGAGAAGGCAGTACAAGTGGAGTAAGTGGTAGAGGAACAGGTTAAGAAAGTAGTACAGGTAGAGGGGGTGGTAGAGGTGGAGAATGTAGTACAGGTGGAGGGGGCAGTACAGCTGGAGGGGATAGGTGTAGAGGTGGAGAAGGTAGTACAGGTGGAAAATATATTATGGATGGAGTATGTGGTACAGGGGGAGAAGGCAGTACAAGTGGAGTAAGTGGTAGAGGAACAGGTTAAGAAAGTAGTACAGGTAGAGGGGGTGGTAGAGGTGGAGAATGTAGTACAGGTGGAGGGGGCAGTACAGCTGGAGGGGATAGGTGTAGAGGTGGAGAAGGTAGTACAGGTGGAAAATATATTATGGATGGAGTATGTGGTACAGGGGGAGAAGGCAGTACAAGTGGAGTAAGTGGTAGAGGAACAGGTTAAGAAAGTAGTACAGGTAGAGGGGGTGGTAGAGGTGCAGAATGTAGTACAGGTGGAGGGGGCAGTACAGCTGGAGGGGATAGGTGTAGAGGTGGAGAAGGTAGTACAGGTGGAAAATATATTATGGATGGAGTATGTGGTACAGGGGGAGAAGGCAGTACAAGTGGAGTAAGTGGTAGAGGAACAGGTTAAGAAAGTAGTACAGGTAGAGGGGGTGGTAGAGGTGGAGAATGTAGTACAGGTGGAGGGGGCAGTACAGCTGGAGGGGATAGGTGTAGAGGTGGAGAAGGTAGTACAGGTGGAAAATATATTATGGATGGAGTATGTGGTACAGGGGGAGAAGGCAGTACAAGTGGAGTAAGTGGTAGAGGAACAGGTTACGAAAGTAGTACAGGTAGAGGGGGTGGTAGAGGTGGAGAATGTAGTACAGGTGGAGGGGGCAGTACAGCTGGAGGGGATAGGTGTAGAGGTGGAGAAGGTAGTACAGGTGGAAAATATATTATGGATGGAGTATGTGGTACAGGGGGAGAAGGCAGTACAAGTGGAGTAAGTGGTAGAGGAACGGGTTACGAAAGTAGTACAGGTAGAGGGGGTGGTAGAGGTGGAGAATGTAGTACAGGTGGAGGGGGCAGTACAGCTGGAGGGGATAGGTGTAGAGGTGGAGAAGGTAGTACAGGTGGAAAATATATTATGGATGGAGTATGTGGTACAGGGGGAGAAGGCAGTACAAGTGGAGTAAGTGGTAGAGGAACAGGTTAAGAAAGTAGTACAGGTAGAGGGGGTGGTAGAGGTGGAGAATGTAGTACAGGTGGAGGGGGCAGTTTAGCTGGAGGGGATAGGTGTAGAGGTGGAGAAGGTAGTACAGGTGGAAAATATATTATGGATGGAGTATGTGGTACAGGGGGAGAAGGCAGTACAAGTGGAGTAAGTGGTAGAGGAACAGGTTAAGAAAGTAGTACAGGTAGAGGGGGTGGTAGAGGTGGAGAATGTAGTACAGGTGGAGGGGGCAGTACAGCTGGAGGGGATAGGTGTAGAGGTGGAGAAGGTAGTACAGGTGGAAAATATATTATGGATGGAGTATGTGGTACAGGGGGAGAAGGCAGTACAAGTGGAGTAAGTGGTAGAGGAACAGGTTAAGAAAGTAGTACAGGTAGAGGGGGTGGTAGAGGTGGAGAATGTAGTACAGGTGGAGGGGGCAGTACAGCTGGAGGGGATAGGTGTAGAGGTGGAGAAGGTAGTACAGGTGGAAAATATATTATGGATGGAGTATGTGGTACAGGGGGAGAAGGCAGTACAAGTGGAGTAAGTGGTAGAGGAACAGGTTAAGAAAGTAGTACAGGTAGAGGGGGTGGTAGAGGTGGAGAATGTAGTACAGGTGGAGGGGGCAGTACAGCTGGAGGGGATAGGTGTAGAGGTGGAGAAGGTAGTACAGGTGGAAAATATATTATGGATGGAGTATGTGGTACAGGGGGAGAAGGCAGTACAAGTGGAGTAAGTGGTAGAGGAACAGGTTACGAAAGTAGTACAGGTAGAGGGGGTGCTAGAGGTGGAGAATGTAGTACAGGTGGAGGGGGCAGTACAGCTGGAGGGGATAGGTGTAGAGGTGGAGAAGGTAGTACAGGTGGAAAATATATTATGGATGGAGTATGTGGTACAGGGGGAGAAGGCAGTACAAGTGGAGTAAGTGGTAGAGGAACAGGTTAAGAAAGTAGTACAGGTAGAGGGGGTGGTAGAGGTGGAGAATGTAGTACAGGTGGAGGGGGCAGTACAGCTGGAGGGGATAGGTGTAGAGGTGGAGAAGGTAGTACAGGTGGAAAATATATTATGGATGGAGTATGTGGTACAGGGGGAGAAGGCAGTACAAGTGGAGTAAGTGGTAGAGGAACAGGTTAAGAAAGTAGTACAGGTAGAGGGGGTGGTAGAGGTGGAGAATGTAGTACAGGTGGAGGGGGCAGTACAGCTGGAGGGGATAGGTGTAGAGGTGGAGAAGGTAGTACAGGTGGAAAATATATTATGGATGGAGTATGTGGTACAGGGGGAGAAGGCAGTACAAGTGGAGTAAGTGGTAGAGGAACAGGTTAAGAAAGTAGTACAGGTAGAGGGGGTGGTAGAGGTGGAGAATGTAGTACAGGTGGAGGGGGCAGTACAGCTGGAGGGGATAGGTGTAGAGGTGGAGAAGGTAGTACAGGTGGAAAATATATTATGGATGGAGTATGTGGTACAGGGGGAGAAGGCAGTACAAGTGGAGTAAGTGGTAGAGGAACAGGTTAAGAAAGTAGTACAGGTAGAGGGGGTGGTAGAGGTGGAGAATGTAGTACAGGTGGAGGGGGCAGTACAGCTGGAGGGGATAGGTGTAGAGGTGGAGAAGGTAGTACAGGTGGAAAATATATTATGGATGGAGTATGTGGTACAGGGGGAGAAGGCAGTACAAGTGGAGTAAGTGGTAGAGGAACAGGTTACGAAAGTAGTACAGGTAGAGGGGGTGGTAGAGGTGGAGAATGTAGTACAGGTGGAGGGGGCAGTACAGCTGGAGGGGATAGGTGTAGAGGTGGAGAAGGTAGTACAGGTGGAAAATATATTATGGATGGAGTATGTGGTACAGGGGGAGAAGGCAGTACAAGAGGAGTAAGTGGTAGAGGAACAGGTTACGAAAGTAGTACAGGTAGAGGGGGTGGTAGAGGTGGAGAATGTAGTACAGGTGGAGGGGGCAGTACAGCTGGAGGGGATAGGTGTAGAGGTGGAGAAGGTAGTACAGGTGGAAAATATATTATGGATGGAGTATGTGGTACAGGGGGAGAAGGCAGTACAAGTGGAGTAAGTGGTAGAGGAACAGGTTACGAAAGTAGTACAGGTAGAGGGGGTGGTAGAGGTGGAGAATGTAGTACAGGTGGAGGGGGCAGTACAGCTGGAGGGGATAGGTGTAGAGGTGGAGAAGGTAGTACAGGTGGAAAATATATTATGGATGGAGTATGTGGTACAGGGGGAGAAGGCAGTACAAGTGGAGTAAGTGGTAGAGGAACAGGTTACGAAAGTAGTACAGGTAGAGGGGGTGGTAGAGGTGGAGAATGTAGTACAGGTGGAGGGGGCAGTACAGCTGGAGGGGATAGGTGTAGAGGTGGAGAAGGTAGTACAGGTGGAAAATATATTATGGATGGAGTATGTGGTACAGGGGGAGAAGGCAGTACAAGTGGAGTAAGTGGTAGAGGAACAGGTTAAGAAAGTAGTACAGGTAGAGGGGGTGGTAGAGGTGGAGAATGTAGTACAGGTGGAGGGGGCAGTACAGCTGGAGGGGATAGGTGTAGAGGTGGAGAAGTTAGTACAGGTGGAAAATATATTATGGATGGAGTATGTGGTACAGGGGGAGAAGGCAGTACAAGTGGAGTAAGTGGTAGAGGAACAGGTTAAGAAAGTAGTACAGGTAGAGGGGGTGGTAGAGGTGGAGAATGTAGTACAGGTGGAGGGGGCAGTACAGCTGGAGGGGATAGGTGTAGAGGTGGAGAAGGTAGTACAGGTGGAAAATATATTATGGATGGAGTATGTGGTACAGGGGGAGAAGGCAGTACAAGTGGAGTAAGTGGTAGAGGAACAGGTTACGAAAGTAGTACAGGTAGAGGGGGTGGTAGAGGTGGAGAATGTAGTACAGGTGGAGGGGGCAGTACAGCTGGAGGGGATAGGTGTAGAGGTGGAGAAGGTAGTACAGGTGGAAAATATATTATGGATGGAGTATGTGGTACAGGGGGAGAAGGCAGTACAAGTGGAGTAAGTGGTAGAGGAACAGGTTACGAAAGTAGTACAGGTAGAGGGGGTGGTAGAGGTGGAGAATGTAGTACAGGTGGAGGGGGCAGTACAGCTGGAGGGGATAGGTGTAGAGGTGGAGAAGGTAGTACAGGTGGAAAATATATTATGGATGGAGTATGTGGTACAGGGGGAGAAGGCAGTACAAGTGGAGTAAGTGGTAGAGGAACAGGTTAAGAAAGTAGTACAGGTAGAGGGGGTGGTAGAGGTGGAGAATGTAGTACAGGTGGAGGGGGCAGTACAGCTGGAGGGGATAGGTGTAGAGGTGGAGAAGGTAGTACAGGTGGAAAATATATTATGGATGGAGTATGTGGTACAGGGGGAGAAGGCAGTACAAGTGGAGTAAGTGGTAGAATAACAGGTTAAGAAAGTAGTACAGGTAGAGGGGGTGGTAGAGGTGGAGAATGTAGTACAGGTGGAGGGGGCAGTTTAGCTGGAGGGGATAGGTGTAGAGGTGGAGAAGGTAGTACAGGTGGAAAATATATTATGGATGGAGTATGTGGTACAGGGGGAGAAGGCAGTACAAGTGGAGTAAGTGGTAGAGGAACAGGTTACGAAAGTAGTACAGGTAGAGGGGGTGGTAGAGGTGGAGAATGTAGTACAGGTGGAGGGGGCAGTACAGCTGGAGGGGATAGGTGTAGAGGTGGAGAAGGTAGTACAGGTGGAAAATATATTATGGATGGAGTATGTGGTACAGGGGGAGAAGGCAGTACAAGTGGAGTAAGTGGTAGAGGAACAGGTTAAGAAAGTAGTACAGGTAGAGGGGGTGGTAGAGGTGGAGAATGTAGTACAGGTGGAGGGGGCAGTACAGCTGGAGGGGATAGGTGTAGAGGTGGAGAAGGTAGTACAGGTGGAAAATATATTATGGATGGAGTATGTGGTACAGGGGGAGAAGGCAGTACAAGTGGAGTAAGTGGTAGAGGAACAGGTTAAGAAAGTAGTACAGGTAGAGGGGGTGGTAGAGGTGGAGAATGTAGTACAGGTGGAGGGGGCAGTACAGCTGGAGGGGATAGGTGTAGAGGTGGAGAAGGTAGTACAGGTGGAAAATATATTATGGATGGAGTATGTGGTACAGGGGGAGAAGGCAGTACAAGTGGAGTAAGTGGTAGAGGAACAGGTTAAGAAAGTAGTACAGGTAGAGGGGGTGGTAGAGGTGGAGAATGTAGTACAGGTGGAGGGGGCAGTACAGCTGGAGGGGATAGGTGTAGAGGTGGAGAAGGTAGTACAGGTGGAAAATATATTATGGATGGAGTATGTGGTACAGGGGGAGAAGGCAGTACAAGTGGAGTAAGTGGTAGAATAACAGGTTAAGAAAGTAGTACAGGTAGAGGGGGTGGTAGAGGTGGAGAATGTAGTACAGGTGGAGGGGGCAGTTTAGCTGGATGGGATAGGTGTAGAGGTGGAGAAGGTAGTACAGGTGGAAAATATATTATGGATGGAGTATGTGGTACAGGGGGAGAAGGCAGTACAAGTGGAGTAAGTGGTAGAGGAACAGGTTACGAAAGTAGTACAGGTAGAGGGGGTGGTAGAGGTGGAGAATGTAGTACAGGTGGAGGGGGCAGTACAGCTGGAGGGGATAGGTGTAGAGGTGGAGAAGGTAGTACAGGTGGAAAATATATTATGGATGGAGTATGTGGTACAGGGGGAGAAGGCAGTACAAGTGGAGTAAGTGGTAGAGGAACAGGTTAAGAAAGTAGTACAGGTAGAGGGGGTGGTAGAGGTGGAGAATGTAGTACAGGTGGAGGGGGCAGTACAGCTGGAGGGGATAGGTGTAGAGGTGGAGAAGGTAGTACAGGTGGAAAATATATTATGGATGGAGTATGTGGTACAGGGGGAGAAGGCAGTACAAGTGGAGTAAGTGGTAGAGGAACAGGTTAAGAAAGTAGTACAGGTAGAGGGGGTGGTAGAGGTGGAGAATGTAGTACAGGTGGAGGGGGCAGTACAGCTGGAGGGGATAGGTGTAGAGGTGGAGAAGGTAGTACAGGTGGAAAATATATTATGGATGGAGTATGTGGTACAGGGGGAGAAGGCAGTACAAGTGGAGTAAGTGGTAGAGGAACAGGTTACGAAAGTAGTACAGGTAGAGGGGGTGGTAGAGGTGGAGAATGTAGTACAGGTGGAGGGGGCAGTACAGCTGGAGGGGATAGGTGTAGAGGTGGAGAAGGTAGTACAGGTGGAAAATATATTATGGATGGAGTATGTGGTACAGGGGGAGAAGGCAGTACAAGTGGAGTAAGTGGTAGAGGAACAGGTTAAGAAAGTAGTACAGGTAGAGGGGGTGGTAGAGGTGGAGAATGTAGTACAGGTGGAGGGGGCAGTACAGCTGGAGGGGATAGGTGTAGAGGTGGAGAAGGTAGTACAGGTGGAAAATATATTATGGATGGAGTATGTGGTACAGGGGGAGAAGGCAGTACAAGTGGAGTAAGTGGTAGAGGAACAGGTTAAGAAAGTAGTACAGGTAGAGGGGGTGGTAGAGGTGGAGAATGTAGTACAGGTGGAGGGGGCAGTACAGCTGGAGGGGATAGGTGTAGAGGTGGAGAAGGTAGTACAGGTGGAAAATATATTATGGATGGAGTATGTGGTACAGGGGGAGAAGGCAGTACAAGTGGAGTAAGTGGTAGAGGAACAGGTTACGAAAGTAGTACAGGTAGAGGGGGTGGTAGAGGTGGAGAATGTAGTACAGGTGGAGGGGGCAGTACAGCTGGAGGGGATAGGTGTAGAGGTGGAGAAGGTAGTACAGGTGGAAAATATATTATGGATGGAGTATGTGGTACAGGGGGAGAAGGCAGTACAAGTGGAGTAAGTGGTAGAGGAACAGGTTAAGAAAGTAGTACAGGTAGAGGGGGTGGTAGAGGTGGAGAATGTAGTACAGGTGGAGGGGGCAGTACAGCTGGAGGGGATAGGTGTAGAGGTAGAGAAGGTAGTACAGGTGGAAAATATATTATGGATGGAGTATGTGGTACAGGGGGAGAAGGCAGTACAAGTGGAGTAAGTGGTAGAGGAACAGGTTACGAAAGTAGTACAGGTAGAGGGGGTGGTAGAGGTGGAGAATGTAGTACAGGTGGAGGGGGCAGTACAGCTGGAGGGGATAGGTGTAGAGGTGGAGAAGGTAGTACAGGTGGAAAATATATTATGGATGGAGTATGTGGTACAGGGGGAGAAGGCAGTACAAGTGGAGTAAGTGGTAGAGGAACAGGTTAAGAAAGTAGTACAGGTAGAGGGGGTGGTAGAGGTGGAGAATGTAGTACAGGTGGAGGGGGCAGTACAGCTGGAGGGGATAGGTGTAGAGGTGGAGAAGGTAGTACAGGTGGAAAATATATTATGGATGGAGTATGTGGTACAGGGGGAGAAGGCAGTACAAGTGGAGTAAGTGGTAGAGGAACAGGTTACGAAAGTAGTACAGGTAGAGGGGGTGGTAGAGGTGGAGAATGTAGTACAGGTGGAGGGGGCAGTACAGCTGGAGGGGATAGGTGTAGAGGTGGAGAAGGTAGTACAGGTGGAAAATATATTATGGATGGAGTATGTGGTACAGGGGGAGAAGGCAGTACAAGTGGAGTAAGTGGTAGAGGAACAGGTTAAGAAAGTAGTACAGGTAGAGGGGGTGGTAGAGGTGGAGAATGTAGTACAGGTGGAGGGGGCAGTACAGCTGGAGGGGATAGGTGTAGAGGTAGAGAAGGTAGTACAGGTGGAAAATATATTATGGATGGAGTATGTGGTACAGGGGGAGAAGGCAGTACAAGTGGAGTAAGTGGTAGAGGAACAGGTTACGAAAGTAGTACAGGTAGAGGGGGTGGTAGAGGTGGAGAATGTAGTACAGGTGGAGGGGGCAGTACAGCTGGAGGGGATAGGTGTAGAGGTGGAGAAGGTAGTACAGGTGGAAAATATATTATGGATGGAGTATGTGGTACAGGGGGAGAAGGCAGTACAAGTGGAGTAAGTGGTAGAGGAACAGGTTAAGAAAGTAGTACAGGTAGAGGGGGTGCTAGAGGTGGAGAATGTAGTACAGGTGGAGGGGGCAGTACAGCTGGAGGGGATAGGTGTAGAGGTGGAGAAGGTAGTACAGGTGGAAAATATATTATGGATGGAGTATGTGGTACAGGGGGAGAAGGCAGTACAAGTGGAGTAAGTGGTAGAGGAACAGGTTACGAAAGTAGTACAGGTAGAGGGGGTGGTAGAGGTGGAGAATGTAGTACAGGTGGAGGGGGCAGTTTAGCTGGAGGGGATAGGTGTAGAGGTGGAGAAGGTAGTACAGGTGGAAAATATATTATGGATGGAGTATGTGGTACAGGGGGAGAAGGCAGTACAAGTGGAGTAAGTGGTAGAGGAACAGGTTAAGAAAGTAGTACAGGTAGAGGGGGTGGTAGAGGTGGAGAATGTAGTACAGGTGGAGGGGGCAGTACAGCTGGAGGGGATAGGTGTAGAGGTGGAGAAGGTAGTACAGGTGGAAAATATATTATGGATGGAGTATGTGGTACAGGGGGAGAAGGCAGTACAAGTGGAGTAAGTGGTAGAGGAACAGGTTACAAAAGTAGTACAGGTAGAGGGGGTGGTAGAGGTGGAGAATGTAGTACAGGTGGAGGGGGCAGTACAGCTGGAGGGGATAGGTGTAGAGGTGGAGAAGGTAGTACAGGTGGAAAATATATTATGGATGGAGTATGTGGTACAGGGGGAGAAGGCAGTACAAGTGGAGTAAGTGGTAGAGGAACAGGTTAAGAAAGTAGTACAGGTAGAGGGGGTGGTAGAGGTGGAGAATGTAGTACAGGTGGAGGGGGGCAGTACAGCTGGAGGGGATAGGTGTAGAGGTGGAGAAGGTAGTACAGGTGGAAAATATATTATGGATGGAGTATGTGGT
Organism: Rana muscosa; assembly: GCA_029206835.1. Lineage (NCBI taxonomy): Eukaryota > Metazoa > Chordata > Amphibia > Anura > Ranidae > Rana > Rana muscosa. The sequence goes on from CM055118.1 coordinate 143,106,477, forward strand.
ACAGGGGGAGAAGGCAGTACAAGTGGAGTAAGTGGTAGAGGAACAGGTTAAGAAAGTAGTACAGGTAGAGGGGGTGGTAGAGGTGGAGAATGTAGTACAGGTGGAGGGGGCAGTACAGCTGGAGGGGATAGGTGTAGAGGTGGAGAAGGTAGTACAGGTGGAGGGGGTAGTTCAGGTGGGGAAGTATCGCAAAATCCTCTGACATACTCTCCTAGTATCAGGTTCCCCAGTCGCTGCTTCATGGCAATGACTCCTCCCCTTTAAACTCTTATTGATTTGGGTTAATTTTTTGATTTGTAAAGTTTAAACAGTTTTATATGTTTACTGGAATTTTGTTTGCTATGTGTATAACATCTTTCATTACATATAGGAGCCTTCATAACTCCGAGCATAATAGGTTATATACAGACTCAAATACTTTTGCCAATTCCGGGCAAAACTTTTTTTTCCCCATGCAGTGGATCTGTGCCTGCATTGCATGGGCTAACTGCTTGTTTTCTCTAGGGGTGAACACAGCTTCTATACTCACCTGATCCTTCGATCCTCTGGAAAGCAGCGCTCCCCCCAGTCCTGCGGTGGACTATTCCTGACGTCTTCACTTCCAAAGCCCGTCTATGGGCATGATGATGGCAGGAATAGTCCACCGCACAAGACCATTGGACCTCGTCACCTCGAGGACAGGAGCCAAAGGGGCTGGGGACCATGCACTGGGATGATCAGAGGATTAGGTGAGTATATCTCGGCTCTCCGAACCCCAAGACTAAAACGAGTCGTTAACCCATGCAGTGTGGGCACATCCCCACTACATGGTAAAAAAAATTGCCTGGAGTTCTGCTTTAAGCTTCATCTGTTGAGCTTTGTACACACCAAGCCAGAGGTGGAGAAAGTACAGGTGGAGGGGGTGCTACAGGAAGATGAAATGGTGGTATAGATTGAGGGGATGGTAGAGGTGGAGGAGGTAGTACAGTTGAAGTGGATTGTCTATGTTTATTGGAAATTTGTTTTATATGTTTGCTACCGTATGTGTATATTATCTTCTATTAAATATGGGAGTCCACAGACTCTGTATACACCAAGCGTCTCTCTCAGCAGATCCAGATCACATGAACCATGATATGCAGCTGACAGCGCCACCCGCTATCTGCATATGAGAATACAGATTATTAAAGTGATTGTAAACGATCAGCTTATAAAACAACCCAGTTTAGAATAGAAATGAAAGGCAAAACATTTTTGTATAGATATAAACATTTTTTTTTATAAATTCCTTTTTTCCCCTTTTTTAAAGTAATCACATTCTTTCTGTTTTCAGCTGCATAAGAGCTGGGAGGAGGAGAAGCAACAGTACACTGATCTTCCCAGTAAAAGGCTGTGTGTGTGTGTGTGGGGGGGGGGGGGTCAGGGCAAGTGTGATCATTGGAGGAGAGCAGGCTGGAGAACTTACCAGGCTGTGCTCTTCTGCCTAGTGTGGTCAGTTTTTAATAGGAAAGCGGAGGGGCTGGCAGGAACAGCAGGGATTTCACACAAATGAAGCAATACAAAGAGAGCAGGATACACATATCAAGAATTAAATGTTGGGTTTACATAGTCTTTTATATGCAATATTTTATATTTATCTACATAACAAATGTGGGTGTGTACTGGTCAGATACAAAGAAGGGAGACCTAACAAGGATATTGGAGACTGAGAGAAGGGCAACTCCTTGTCAGTGCTTGTTTCTACTTTTGGAGACCATCAGCTAATATGAATCGTATTGTATTACTTAGTGTTGACTTTTGGAAATATGTAGGTATTATTGAATTTGCTGCAAGTTATTTTGTATATTATAATCATTCCACTATGTACTGCTTATTGATGGCGAGAAGACACATACACAAGGGAAAAAGTATTCATACGCCTTGAAATTTTGTCATGTTACAACCAAAAACGTAAATGTATTTTATTGGGATTTTAGATGATAAATCAACACAAACTGGCAAATAATTGTGAAGTGGAAGGAAAATTATAAATGGTTTTAATTTTTTTTTTACAAATAAATATGTGAAAAGTATGGCGTGCATTTGTATTCAGCCCCCCTGAGTCAATACTTTGTAGAATCACCCTTCGCTGCAATTACAGCTACATGTCTTTTTGGGTATGCCTCTACCAGCTTTGCACATCTAGAGAGTGAAGTTTTTGCTCATTCTTCACTTGTAAAATAGCGCAAGCTCTGTCAGATTGGATGGAGAGCATCTTTGAACAGCAATTTTCAAGTCTTGCCACAGATTATCAATTGGATTTAGGTCTGGACTTTGATTGGGCCATTCTAACACATGAATATGCTTTGATCTGAACCATTCTATTGTAGCTTTGGCTGTATATTTAGGGTCGTTGTCCTGCTGGAAGGTGAACCTCCACCTCAGTCTCAAGTCTTTTGCAGACAGGTTTTCTTCTAAGATTCCCCTGTATTTGGCTCCATCCACCTTCCCATCAACTCTGACCAGCTTCCCTGTCCCTGCTGAACAAAAGCATCCCCACAACATGATGCTGCCACCACCATGTTTCACAGTGGGGATGGTGGGTTCAGGGTGATGTGCAGTGTTAGTTTTCCACCACACGTTTTTCTTTTAGGCCAAAAAAGTAAAATTTTGGTCTCTGACCAGAGTACCTTCTTCCACATTTGCAGTGTCCCCCACATGGCTTCTTGCAAACTTCAAATGGGACTTATTATGTCTTTCTTTCAACAATGACTTTCTTCTTGCCACTCTTCCATAAAGGCCAGATTTGTGGAGTGCGCGACTAATAGTTGTCCTGTGGACAGATTCTCCCACCTGAGCTGCGAATCTCTGCATCTCCTCCAGAGTTACCATGGCCTGTCAGTTTAGGTGGACGACCATGTCTTGGTAGGTTTGCAGTTGTGTCATACTCTTTCCATTTTTGGCTGATGGATTGAACAGTGCTCTGTGAGATGTTCAAAGCTTGGGATATTTTTTTTATAACCTAACCCTGTTTTAAACTTCTCCACAACCTTATCCCTGACCTGTTTGGTGTGTTCCTTGACCTTCATGATGCTATTTGTTCACTAAGGTTCTCTAACAAACCTTTGAGGGCTTCACAGAACAGCTGTATTTATACTGAGATTAAATTAAACACAGGTGGATTCTATTTACTAATTACAGTAGGTGACTTCTGAAGGCAATTGGTTGCGCTAGGTTTTAGTTAGGGGTATCAGAGTAAAGGGGGCTGAATGCACGCCACACTTTTCAAATATTTATTTGTAAGAAATTTGGAAAACCATTTATCATTTTCCTTCCACTTCTCAAATGTATGTGCCACTTTGTGTTGGTCTATCACATAAAATCCCAATAAAATACAATTACCGTATATACTCGAGTATAAGCCGACCCGAATATAAGCCGAGGCACCTAATTTTACCACAAAAAAATGGGAAAACTTATTGACTCGAGTATAAGCCTAGGTTGAGAATGCAGCAGCTACTGTAAGCGGAAAAGAGGGTCAACAAATCCCATTTGCACGCCTCACTGTGCCCAACCTCACTGTGCCCATTGCAACCTCACTGTGCCCATCCTCACTGTGCCCATTGCAACCTCACTGTGCACATTACCTCACTGTGCCCATTACAACCTCACTGTGCCCATTGCAACCTCACTGTGCCCATCCTCACTGTGCCCATTGCAACCTCACTGTGCACATTACCTCACTGTGCCCATTACAACCTCACTGTGCCCATTGCTGCGTTCTTGAAATTCTTGACAGGCTGCGCTGCGGGCGTCCATTTTTTAAAACTCGCGGCTTCCTCCTGGTCCTGTCCCGTTCCGTGATAGGCGTTTGACACTGTGTTCCGCTATCGCCTATCACGGAGGTCCTCTCATCCTCGGACTCAGTTTCCCAGCAGACACTGTGTTCAGTGTTCCGCCAATCACGGATATTCTTTCATCCTCGGACAAGAGAAGGTCCATGATAGGCGGAACACTGAACACAGTGTCTGCTGGGAAACTGAGTCCGAGAATGAGAGGACCTCCGTGAAAGGCGGTAGCGAAACACAGTGTCAAACGCCTATCACGGAATGGGACGGGACCAGGAGGAAGCCGCGAGTTTTAAAAAATGGACGCCCGAGGTACACTGACTCGAGTATAAGCCGAGAGGGGTATTTTCAGCCCTAAAAAAGGGGCTGAAAAACTTGGCTTATACTCGAGTATATACAGTAAATTATTTGGTTGTAAAATGACAAAATGTGGAAAATTGTATGAATACTTTTTCAAGGCACTGTATAGTTCACAGTGTTGTACAGAGAACACTGAGCCAGTCACATTAGTGTTTTCACCAGAGAAGCTTACACTTTAATGTCATGTCATAGTCACACACTAATATTATAACACAATCTCATAGCTCTGACATATTCAGCAGTGCTGTACAGAGATCACTGAGCCAGTCATATCAATCTTTGTACTAGAGGAGGTTACACACTAATGTCCTACTACAGCCACACCTTATTCTTATTCAAAATTTATATAGCTCTGACATATTCTGCAATGCTGTACAAAGATTATCAAAAAATTCACAATCATATATCCAGATAGTTTTTTGGATTGTATTTGAACATTATTATGCCAGGATGGTTTACCATGTTGACTTTATACCCGGTCTGGCAGCTGGCATCCTTTTCCGTTATCTGTTATGATTGGTGTAATTGATTTTGATTTGTACTGATTTTAAAGTTTATCCACGACAATCTTCTTCCCACCTACAGAAAAGAAAAAGTGTAGAAGAAAAATCTACTGTCAGATTACACATCACTTGATGGAGAACCACAAAATGTGGAAGAAAGTGATCGAGGAGGAGCAGAAGATGGAGGCTGGTGAGAAGGAGCTGTCAGAGCCAATCCAGGCCATCCGGGAGGAGGAGGAAGCCAATGCCAAACAGGAGAATTCGGACGGTGATACCGATGAGTGAGCGCCGTAGCGCCAGACGCTAACCGACGCTGCTCTCCAGCCAGCACAAGCTTAGACACGACACTGTAGAGATGACGACCATGTGCCTCCACCCGTTTCTTGTGTTTTTCTATATACACGAGGAGATCCTTTTCCGATCTCGTTATACTCAAGGATGCTACGGCACCGCTGCGCGACCGTCTCCAGAGACTAGACACATGGGACTGCCAGGAGACGGCGGGACAGCCGCACATTTCAGAAATCTATATTTAATACCTATATACCTATGTATGTTTCTTTTTATTAAACACACACCTGCAGGAGAAGTGTGGGGACGTATATATATATGTAGCTGTACATATATATATATATCTACAGTCACTGTGAACAAAATGATGTCTAGACTGAAATAGTGCTTATCAAGCACATATATTTTTAAAGGGAACTGTCACTTATTTTAATATTTTTTTTAATTCTTCCTTTCAAAACCTCCCGTCCAATGGTGGCCCCCTTCTTGTATTAACCCTGATGGCCATTACTCAGTTAACACAAGATGGAGACCCTGACTCCCCCCGCAGGCCACGCCATCCATTCTGGGTGTCCTTCTGAGTGGCGGAAAACGTACCCACCGCACAATCCGCTCTGCACTTTTATTTCGTCAGCGTTTCTATGATGACTTTTTCACCATCCAAAAGAAAATGTAAACCTTTTTCAGCTATAAAAGCAAATCTTGAAAAATTGTCTTATGGATTGTAAATATTTTTAATTATTGTGCCAAAACAGTTGTGAAAAAATAACAAATCTGCTTCCTGATTTTGTTTTAAAAACATTTTTTTTTTTTTAAAACGTGAAAATTCGATAACATTTTTTTACAGGATTTGTTCTGCCACTCTGAAGAATACCCAATCCCTCACCCTGCTTCATGATATAAAGACAGAATTGCACCCATGGGCAAGAGGACCTGTTCTGTATCTCGGCCAACTCAGGGTAGACCATTGTAAGAGTTCTGAAAATACACATTATTTTACTCTAAATGGATTGTTGTTTTTTGTGATGAATTGGGCTGGGATTGCATTGACAATGTATATCATTGGGTTTTGAATTCCTTGATTTTGTTGGTTTGTGTAAAGAAAAAGAAAATGTTGAGGTGAGTGTTTGCTGCTCACTAACCGCACAGTATTCACCAATACTTGAGAGGACTGACAGGTATAGCAGGATGCCAGTTTCGTTCAAGGATATAACTGATCTTACACCAGGCACAGATGGGCAGATCTGTGATATGATAAAATATTCAATATTTCAAGTGGATATAAACCCTCAGATGTGCCCAGTGAAGTGAATAGCCTAATTTGATACACAGAGATGAAACAAATCCTCCTACATAAGTTTTACGTGTATATCTGCTGTCTTCAGCTTTCTACACTCTTTAGAAAGTGCAGATCGTGTTAATTTTTTTTTCCTATTTCAGCAGTACATAGGGGTGGGTGGGGAGACTGTGTTTACACACTGTAAGAGCTGAATGGAGGAAAGGGACACCCCCCCCCCCACCCTCCACATAGGCAGAGGAACGAAGGACCATGCAGAGCTGTAGTCTGAATTGTCAATCTCTCTGCTTATCACCCTCTAAGTTCCCTCCCCGACACAAATTTTCAGCCACTGTTATCTCATATGTCAGAAAACTTGTCAGAAGTAAGACATACTGATAACAGAGGAACGGAGCACCTGAGAGAAACGGCACTTAGAGCTTTGGAGAGAGGTAAGTAAACACTACAGATATGTGCTTAGTTCAACTTTCATGAATGGGGTTTACAACCACTTTAATTATTCCCAGAATGATTGAAACACAATAGTTTTTTTCAGATTTTCAGCATTTGGCTTCTAACAATTCCATACTCCATCCAAAACTAAGAAAAAGTTGCTTTGATATAAGCTTTAAGCCAGCCGGTTCAGCAGGGGCTGGCCAAATTTCGATCCATGTATGGGCAGGGTGGTTGTATAGAAGTCAACCTACTGATCACTTGCTGTACCACCACCCTGTCTGATTTTTGCCTCTGTTGGTTTTTCAGGTGGACCTAATTGGAAGCTCCATTCAGCTCTATGGGCAGGCGAATGTTAAAAGAGAAGAATGGGTTTTGTTTTTTTAATTATACATACCTAGGTGGATGCAGCATCAGTCCGATCCTGCATCTGTCCCTAGCTGGCTCTAAGACTAAGAATCGAGGGATCAAATACTGCTGTTCGCTTGGTTCTCAGAGCGCTGTGAGTAGAGAGCTGGTGACTGTGAGTCACTGCTCTCTGCTCTGCCCCTCCAGCGCTCACTGGAGCACTGGGCTGTGTAGGGGGTGGGAGCAGCTGGCTCTGGCACTCAGCAGTTCGCTATTGTCTCAATCTTTCCCCATTGTGGACCGGCTCTGTGACATCAGCTGACAACAGGCTTCAGCCTGCTGTCAGCTGAAAACAGGAGAGGTACAGCCAAACAAGCGTTGACTGTACATCTCCTTTAACCGCTTAAGGACCCCTTCACGCCGATATACGTCAGCAGAATGGCACGGCTGGGCACAAGCACATACCTGTACGTCGCCTTTAAGAGCCCAGCTGTGCTCCATGACCACGCCCGCGGGACCCGCAGACCCGTTCGCCGCCGGTGTCCCGCGATTGGGTCACAGAGATAAAGAACGGGGAGAGGTAAGTGTAAACAAACCTTTCCCCGTTCTTCCTAGTGTGACTGCCACTTATTGTCTGTTCCCTGTCATAGGGAACGACGATCAGTGACATCACACGGCAAGCCACGCCCCCTAACAGTAGTAATCACTCTCTATGTAGCGACCTCACCCCTCTCACCTCTTCTCATTCTCGGCTTCTCTGTCTCTGTCTAGGGCTAGGGGTGTCAGTACTGGGGGGAGGGATGAGATACACCACGGCCCATGTCCTCCATAGTGAAGAGGTGAAGGCCAGAAAGATCTGGCTTTGTGTAGGTGTCCTAGGGTCAAATCCTTTCCTCGGATCCACTCCCCTTTGCTCCTAGTAAACAGAGTTCCACACACTGAATAGGTCCAACACAGTTTTATTCTTCTCAGCGAATAAACGTACAGCACAGTCAAGTTGGGACCTTTGCAACAGTTCAGTATTAATGGGAGTAAGTCGAGGCACAATCCTTTAAAGTATCGCTAACCACTGTGGTGTCACCAGTGGCGAATAGTCACTGCCACTGACTATATGAGGTAGAACATGAATTACCTTCGCTAGCACAGCCCCTGTCAGGGGAAGGATATCCATCCAAGGGAGTCACCGGAGGCCTTTCTGTCACCAGCAAATGCTGCGTAGGACTCTCCAGAGAGGTTCCGCTCACCAGTCTCCTCGACCTCAGACACAGGCACAAGGAGTTAGGGCTCTCTCGGATTCCTCCACCCTCGCGGAACTCAGTCGAAGGCACTCAAGCCCAGGCATCCGCCATAGTACCTCACCCCAGGCTAAAGGTGCCTGAGATGGACTCCATCTCTCACTCCGGCCAGGTCAAGGACACCGGAACGCCAGTACCCAAGCTGAAGGTGCCTGAGTGCGGCCGCGTCCTCTGACTCTGAACCCCAAGGTCAGGGCGTTCGCCCCTTTTATCCCCTCGCCTTTTGCGTCACAGCAGGTTCCCTGCCCCGCTGTACCAGCGCCAGGAAACGACCACAAGGAAGCAGTCTTGCGGTGTGAGTTCAACTCCGGCCAGGGCGACAACGCCACCTGCAGGCCACAGGGAACCTCACACCACCAGAGTCCTCCAAGAACCATAAAAGGGTCTCGGATTCCCTAGCAATCAGTGCATCTGGGTTACACTACCACCCAGATGCTTCCCCTAAATTCAAATACCCGCTACACCTAGAAAACACTTAACCCCTTCACCGCCCCCTGCAGGTTAACCTCTTCACTGCCAGTGTCATTTTCACAGTAATCAGTGCATTTTTATAGCACTTTTCGCTGTAAAAATGACAATGGCCCCAAAATAGTGTCAAAAGTGTCCGATGTGTCCGCCATAATGTCGCAGTCACTAGTAAAAAAAAAAATATTAATAAAAATGCCATAAAACTATCCCCTATTTTGTAGACGCTATAATTTCCACGCAAACCAATCAATAAGCGCTTATTGTGATTATTTTTTACCAAAAATATGTAGAAGAATACGTATCGGCCTAAACTGAGGAAAAAAATGTTTTTTTTATATATTTTTGGGGGATATTTATTATAGCAAAAAGTAAAAAATATTGCATTTTTTTTTAAATTGTCGCTCTATTTTTGTTCATAGCGCAAAAAATAAAAACCGCAGAGGTGATCAAATACCACCAAAAGAAAGCTCTATTTGTAGGAAAAAAAGGACGTCAATTTTGTTTGGGAGCCACGTCGCACATCCGCGCAATTGTCAGTTAAAGCGACGCAGTGCTGAATCGCAAAAAGTGGCCTGGTCCTTAACCAGCCAAAATGGTCCGGGGCTTAAGTGGTTAATGGACTTGTATCTGACTATATCCACCTACCTTTGAATCTGGAAAGCATATGGAAAAGGACTGTGTCCTTTTCTGTTTTTCTGGACTTAAACAGGATGGATCAGAGGTAGCCTGATGTAAACAGACACTAGTCAATTTACACCTGGCAGCCTATAGATCGAACAAGGGTCCGCTACAGTCCATTGTCAAAATCTGGATAAAAACTAAATGGGCATGGATTTCACAAAAGTGACATCCATTCCGTTCTGATTCAGCAGGGAAATCTGTGCACTGATCCCCGGAATGGAGTGGAGCATCCCCCTGTGAAAGGGCCCATAAATTATACCTGTACTTGATATAAAAGTACAAAACTGATCTCTCCAACAGTCAGATTTCAGACTTCACTTCTACCTTACACCATTACTCAGAAAATACCCTGATCTCTGGAGATAGCAGCCCACTTTCAGAAATCCTGTATTTACTAAGGAGCCCTGGTGTCTCTAGTGCCAATTGTTGCGATGTCCCCTGCCATCGGATGTCTTTTTTTCCTTCAGTACATTCACACTTGAAGCCACCCGTGGTTAGGGTATGAAGGAACCTGGAACACTTATCACTTGTATGAATGAAAACGGAAGTAATACCAAATGTCATACAGCTCTCAGTCCAGGAGGATTTTATAATAAAATATCATCTGACAGTTTTTCATTTCATTCTTCAATTTGTAATGTAAAATATGATCACGTGTCAAATAGAACTGCAATTCACTACATCCTAATGTGATATCTTAGTCCAACAAAGAAAGTAATGTCTGATGTCACAGCAAGTGTTGGGGCGGCAGATTTTTTTTCTCTAAAAGGGAATTTTTATTCTCCGTCAGATCTAATGAATCTGAATCAGCTTAGCACAGATATGAATTAGGGGGGGGGGGGGGGGTCAACGTCGTGAAAATAATTTCCATCTCTACATGGTGTAAGATGATGCAAAATGCATCAACTTTGCAGGGGAGAAACTTCACCAAAACCTCAGATAAGATTTACCGTTAGCAGGACAGCCAGACGTTTATGTATTGATATTTGGGCCCATTTACACTTTGGGGTCTGTTTATAAAACATTCATTGGCTGAAAATCAGAAGCATTCATACAAGCTGGATGAAATTTTCCCTTATTTTTTTTACTTGATTCATTTCTGTATCATTAGCTCCATCTCATGGCCAAAATGCTGTGTATTTTCTATTAGAGGTATTTCAGAAAACCACTTTGGACACTAGATGGAGCTGATGATACAGGAGTTCAAGGGAATGTAAAGCTGTTCATGTTTTTCTATTAACCTCTTGCTGACCGCCAGCAGTAAATGATCTGGATGTTGCAGTTTATTTCCTGGTTTAAAGGCGCTCACGAATGCCCCTGCTGACCTGTGCTGTGATTGGACACAGCACGTGTTTGTCAGCAGGTTACAGACAATCATCTTGACTGTATACCTTCTGATCGGTCATAACCAATCACAGCACAGAGACCTGTATGTTTGTAAACACAACACACAGATCTGTCTGGATTTCTCCCTGCTAGCAGTTACCGTACAGGGATAGAGCATGAATGTGGATGGATGAGCCAGGTACTTTTTTTCCACAGGTTTTTGGAAAATGTGTAAAAAAAATGAAAACACATTTTTTTTTACACAAAGTTTTCCATTTGTAAGGTATTTCTAAAACATAGCATGTACATACCAAAAATTACACCCCATGGATGAGCCAGGGATTGAGCATGAATGTGGATGGATGAGCCAGGGATGGAGCATAAATGAGCATGGATGAGCCAGGGATTGAGCATGAATGAGGATGGATGATAGAGGATGGAGCATGGATGAGCATGAATGTGGATGGATGGTGTAACGACACCCCAAATATGAAAGGGGTTTAACGCCGTTTAGATATCTTCCCTCTCCTGGACACAAATTCACTGTCGATCCTCCACAGCCAGACGACCACTTCCCATAGGAATTAATCCTTCTGAAAGAACGAGACGCACTCTGTATCTTTCTAGGATAGACTGACTTTATTGCCAAAAACATTGTCTTTTATACACATCCAATACTGCATTAATCTAAAATGAACAATGGTCCAGCTCCACCCACAACATAACAAGACCCAATACACATTTGACAGTAGGCTAGCTTTTGTCTCCCAATACCCATCTCTTAGAAGGCAACAGCTAATCCCTTTATGTTTAAATAACTATGCATGACTTTTATATTCACCAGACTGTCTGTTACTTTACAATACACACAAGGACAGACTTAATTTCCCCAATCCACATCACCACAAACAATGAACAGGTCTTTTAGAAGCTGTGATTCATTAGCATTACACTAGGCAGACAGGTGATTGAGGCTGAACACATCCGTATCTCTCAATTAACCTGTTGAGTTCAGAATCAGTAAATAGTCCTGTACAGATATCCTTGGGAATATGGTGGATAAATATTACTATTTCAATTTCAAGCAATCCAAGCCATATTCTTAATGTCCATGGTTTCCTGGATCACCCTGTGTCCAAAGTGACCCCCCTGTCACACATCTCCCCTTTCGGCAGGAGACTAACACAGGAGGTGACCCCAGACGGGTTGACTCCGAAGTTAGTCCATAGGTCCATTCTTCTAATGCCGGTATCCACACAGTACCCCCAATGAATTGCTCCAAACAGAGCATTACTTACCCAGCCAACCTCTGCCTCTCTCAGAGAACATACCCGCCGCTGGGGAGAAGACAGGGTGACTGGGCTCAGTCCGTCATGCTGTTGGGGATCTGGGCCGACTGCCCAGCATCCCTGGGGTATACAAGTGGAGACTGAAGTCCCATCCACTTGTGGTAGGTGAAAATCCCCCAGTGCTTGCAAAGCAAGGCTGACATCCTCCTGTCTCAGTGTCACACCATTTTCTGGGGTTGGGTCAGTGAAGACCGAAGTCCCATCCAGTACCACAGGAACTCCCTCTTCTGTTAGTTGAGAGCAGAGGCCCGCGGCACTCTGCTCTGTTGCCAGCTCTTCTGCTGGGTTGCTGTGAGTGGAGACCGCAGTCCCATCCACCGATATCAGCTCAAGTTGCAGTTGTGTGCAGAGGCCAGTAGCATTCTGCCCTGCTGCCAGTGATTCAGCTGGGGGTAAAAGCTTTACCACTCCAGCTTGTTGCTGGAGAGAGGGGCCAACTGCCCCGGCTCCCTGAAACTCCACAGTTGTTTCCGGTGCTGGGCAGAGGTTGCTATCACTCTGCCCTGTTGCCAGCACTTCTGCTGGGGACTCCACACCATCTGCTCTGGCTAACTGTTGGGGAGGGAAAATGGCTGCTTCTCCTCCCTGCATCTCTGAAATCCACTGGGAAAGAGGAACCATCACTTTCTCACCTCGGGCCTCCAAAACTGCCACGGGTGTAGAGCAGGGTCTGCAGTACTCTGTCCTGCTGCCAGTACTTGAGCAGGCAATGCATAATCCATAACATCCTCTGAACAGTCACTTAAGTCCATACCTTCTGTAATCTGTGGCTGGGGAGATGAGTCAACTGCCCTAGCTCCCTGGAACTCCATATCATCCACTTCGGCTTTAGGGATGGCAATCTTCAGATTTTCCACTGCCGATTCTTCAGCCAGGCTAGCTCCCTGGAACTCCATATCATCCACTTCGGCTTTAGGGATGGCAATCTTCAGATTTTCCACTGCCGATTCTTCAGCCAGGCTAGCTCCCTGGAACTCCATATCATCCATTTCGGCTTTAGGGATGGCAATCTTCAGATTTTCCACTGCCGATTCTTCAGCCAGGCTAGCTCCCTGGGACTCCCTATCATCCACTTCGGCTTTAGGGATGGCAATCTTCAGATTTTCCACTGCCGATTCTTCAGCCAGGATTTCAGAGTTGTCCACTGGTATTTCCTGATAGTCCCAGGCAAAGGTAGCCCCACCCTGCTGCTGAGCAGATTCTAGCAGCTGTCTGTAGGCGATCTCTGATTGCCGTATTTCCGCCATTCTCCGCTCATGTTGTCGCTCTAGTTCTCTCTTTTGTCGCTCTCGTTCTCTCTCTTGTCGCTCTAGTTCTTTCTCTTGTCGCTCTAGTTCTCTCTTTTGTCGCTGTAGTTTTTTCTCTTGTCGCTCATCCTGCAGCTGGATGCCTCTAATGGCTTCCTATATGGCGGTCTCTGATGGGTTAGCACCATATAATGCCAACCGCTCTCGAACTCGTTGCTGAAACAAATCTTCAATTGACCGGGGTTTTGCATCACCATCCTTCTGGTCCATCTCGGCTAGCTTCCTGATCAAGGTGGCCTTGTTCTTTGTCCCACTGGTCCCTCCACGGCTCTCAAGTAGGTCTTTCAGCGTGGCTTTCCTGCAGGCTGCATAGCTGGTCATTCACTGTGGTGGTTTGGAGTGTCCCAGTAACTGGAGGGAAAATCCCGCTGCTGCCAACCAATGTAACGACACCCCAAATATGAAAGGGGTTTAACGCCGTTTAGATATCTTCCCTCTCCTGGACACAAATTCACTGTCGATCCTCCACAGCCAGATGACCACTTCCCATAGGAATTAATCCTTCTGAAAGAACGAGACGCACTCTGTATCTTTCTAGGATAGACTGACTTTATTGCCAAAAACATTGTCTTTTATACACATCCAATACTGCATTAATCTAAAATGAACAATGGTCCAGCTCCACCCACAACATAACAAGACCCAATACACATTTGACAGTAGGCTAGCTTTTGTCTCCCAATACCCATCTCTTAGAAGGCAACAGCTAATCCCTTTATGTTTAAATAACTATGCATGACCTTTATATTCACCAGACTGTCTGTTACTTTACAATACACACAAGGACAGACTTAATTTCCCCAATCCACATCACCACAAACAATGAACAGGTCTTTTAGAAGCTGCGATTCATTAGCATTACACTAGGCAGACAGGTGATTGAGGCTGAACACATCCGTATCTCTCAATTAACCTGTTGAGTTCAGAATCAGTAAATAGTCCTTTACAGATATCCTTGGGAATATGGTGGATAAATATTACTATTTCAATTTCAAGCAATCCAAGCCATATTCTTAATGTCCATGGTTTCCTGGCTCACCCTGTGTCCAAAGTGACCCCCCTGTCACAGATGGATGAGCCAGGGATGGAGCATAAATGAGCATGGATGAGCCAGGGATGGAGCATGAATGAGGATGGATGATCCAGGGATGGAGCATGGCTGAGTATGAATGTGGATGGATGGATGAGCCAGGGATGGAGCATAAATGAGCATGGATGAGCCAGGGATGGAGCATGAATGAGAATGGATGATCCAGAGATGGAGCATGAATGAGAATGGATGATCCAGGGATGGAGCATGGATGTGCATGAATGTAGATGGATGAGCCAGGGATGGATGTGGATGGATGAGCCAGGGATTGAGCATGAATGTGGATGGATGGATTGATGAGCCAGGGATGGAGCATTATTGAGAATAGATGGGCCATGGATGTCGATGAATGAGGATGGATGGAGCTTGGTTGTGGATGGATGAAGCAGGGATGGAGCATGAATGTGGATGGATGAGCCAGGGAGGGAGCATGGATGAGCATGAATGAGGATGGATGAGCCAGGGATGGGGCATGAATGTGGATGGATGAGCCAGGGATGGAGCATGGATGAGCATGAATGTGGATAGATGAGCCAGGGATGGAGCATGGCTGAGCATGAATGTGGATTGATGAGCCAGGGATAGATGAATGAGCCAGGGATGGGCACAGATCAGCCCTGTGGGAACTTCAGATCCAGCCCACGGTGCTGCTGCACCGGCTCCCTCCTCTCCACACACACTGGACCGATCGGCGTGAGGAGAGGGGAGGAGCCGAACTGGACATGGAGTGATCCCGTGGTAAAGGGCCGCTGTCTTTGGCTCTTTACCCCGATCCGTGACACGCCGGGTCTGGCAGACCCGATGATCACGGACATTCCAGGGAGCGCGTGAAAGTGCGATTCTAGGAAGACGTCATATGACGGCCTCCCAGAGTTATCTGATCGGCTATGGCCTGGTTGGCAAGCGGTTAAGGTAAAAAACCCTTTTATCTTTACATCCATTCTATTAGAAAACATACAGTGACATTTCCTTCAGTTTACACATGTGTTTCTAACATTCATGCAACAATGTTTTATAAATAGACACCTGCTGGACATTCTGTTCTAAACCCAAGGTCAATAATATAGAGTTGCCCCCCTTTGTGGCTATAAAAGACCCCATTCTTCTGGGAAGGGTTTCCACAAGATTTTGAAGTAAGAATGTGTGCCTATGGGATGATTTTTTTGCCCATTTGTGAATACAGGTACTGATGCTGAGAAGACATAGATCGCAATTCCTCCCAAAGGAATTCAGTAGGGTTGAGGTCAAGGCTGTGCGGTGGTCACTTGGGTTCTTCCACACCAAGCTGGGCAAATCATGTCTTTATGAAGCTGGCTTTGTACACGGGGGGGGCACAGTCATGCAAGTGCCTCAAACTGTTACCACAAGATTGGGAGAGCACAACTGTCTAAAATGTCTTTGTAAGTTGAAGTATTACTAGTACTCTTCACTGGACTTTTCAACCTGAAATAATAATTTGAAGGGGGGTCCACATACTTCTGGCTCTACAGTATGTATATACGAGGGTTCTTCAAGAAGTTTCAGCACTTTTTTTACCTAAGTTATATATATAAAAGTGCAGATTTTTTTAAGTCCCATTGTGTGTGTATATACTATATATATATATATATTTTTTTTTTTTTTTTTTTTTCACTTTAACAGGTGTTAATGCATGTTCAGATGAATTGTGTTGCCTCTGGTCATTCTTATTTTTTCTGTGGGCCCTTAACAAACTTGCACATACCAAAAAACACACCTGACCCATTTTTTTATAGCACACTGTCATTGTATTCACATTTGTGCATTGTAGGCTCAGTTGGATTGTTTGCTGCATTGATATTTATTGGGGGCTTATTAAAAAGGAAAGGAGTGACTAGGGCCGGTGCAAGAATTTTTGCCTACATAGGCAAAGGTTAGGGTTGCCACCTCATCCCCTTAACTTCTTCAGTTCCGCGCTATAGCCGAATGATGGCTACAGCGCGGACCTACTTTGCCGGGAGGGCGACAATAGACGTCCTCCCGTACTTGAGCAGCCAGCGTGCCCGCTGCAGGGCGCGCGCTGGGCTCTCTGTGATCAGTGAGTCTATGAGACTCGCTGGATCACAGATCGGAGTAAGGGGTCGATCCTGAAGCCTTACCACGTGATCAGCTGTCAGCCAATGACAGCTGATCATGTGATGTAAACAGAGCCGGTAATCGGCTATTTTTTCTACTCGCGCTGAAAGCCAATCATTGGTGGCTGTTAGAGGGACATCGGTCCCGATCAAGGAAAGCTGCCACCAGCTCATCTGTGCCACCTGGCAGTGCACAACAGTGCCCACCAGCGCCACCTACCAGTGCCCACAGTGCCACCTATCAGTGTCACCAATCAGTGCTTCATCAACAGTGCTGCCCATCAGTGTGACCTACCAGTGCCCATCAGTGTCACCTATCAGTGGTACCTATCAGTAACACCTATCAGTGCCCCCCTATTCTGTGCCCATCAGTACCGCCTTATCTGTGCCCATCAGTGCCGCCTTATCTGTGCCTATCAGTGCCCATCAGTGCAGCCTATCAGTGCCCACCAGTGCAGTCTATCAGTGCCGCCTCATCAGCGCATATTAATGAAGGAGAAAAATTACCTGTTTGCAAAATTTTATAACAAACTGTGAAACATGATTTTTTTTTCTTCAAAATGTTCCATCTTCTTTTGTTTGTTTAGCAACAAATAAAAACCCCAGCAGTGATTAAATACCACCAAAAGAAAGCTCTATTTGTGTGAAAAAAATGATAAAAATTTCATTTGTGTTTAGTGTTGTATGACTGGGCAATTGTCATTCAAAGTGCGTCAGCGCTGAAAGCTGAAAATTGGGCTGGGCAAGAGGGGGGTTTAAGTGCCCAGTAAGCAAGTGGTTAAAACAGAACACACATTAATTACACAGGTTCTGAGGCTGATTAAGGGCCATTTCACACGGGCGGATCCCGTGATGACCCATTCCTTAAATATCCGCTTGATCAGCGGGGATCGCTCCGTTGATCCCCGCTGAGCCGGCAGATGACAGGGCGGTCCCTGCACACTGTGCAGGGACTGCCCTGTCAGATCTCCGCTCTCCTCTATGGGGGGATCGGATAAACACGGACCGTCTGTCCGTGTTCATCCGATCTGCTCTACAGACGGATGGAAAAATAGGATTTTCCTCTGTCTGCAGAAACGGAGCATAGCAGGGACCGATGAGATCGGGTGTCAGCGGATGTTCATCCGCTGACACCCGCTATCCAATAGGGATACATGTATGTGCCTTTTCATCCGTAAACGGATGGATGGAAAAACAGACATACGGTCCGCATGTGTGAAAGAGCCCTTAGGTGGTAAGGAAACTCACTTGGTGTCTTATCTGCATTAAATTAGCCTCAGAACCTGTGTAGATCATATGTGTTCCGGGTTAAAGGGTTGAGCTGGCAACCCTAGTGAAGGTGCATTTGGGCGCCCCATCCTCCAGCTACCCTACTTTGGTACTGCTGTACGCCCTGTCCTCCAGCCACCCCACGCTGGTACTGCAACCCTAACCCCCCCATTTCTGTAGCCTACAAGTCCAGCTCCTAGGTCTGCACTAGTATGCGGGAAGTTCATTGTCTGGGAGAAGTGTGCACCGGAGGGCACATAGGGAGGGATGGAGGTGGCTTCGGGGGGTACCAGGACTCTGGCTGGGGTTTTGCCACCCCCCTATCCTGAAGCAGTTGCCGAAGCTGCCTATATGCTGGCACCGGCCCTGGGAGTGACCCCTAAACCACATGTACAATCCATGTTCCCAATTAGCCTCACAAATAGACATGAGAACACACAAACAGGGGTGGAGCCAGTTGCAGACTTTGTCAGCTTGAAAATGGTATATATATCTGAAAATTGATCAATCCTGATGTACTAAGGGCCTATCTAATTTCTTGAGGCGCTAAAATGCCAGGACAGTACAAATATCCTCCATATGACCCTTTTTTGAAAAGTACACAGTCCAAGGTATTTAGTAAGAGGCATTGCAAGTTTTTTGAAGTTGTAATTTTTTGTCACAATCTTTTGGAAAATTAAGAAAGTAAATAACTGTACATGAACCCAATTAATCCTGGCTGCAGTGAAGCTTAACTAAATTGACCTAACCTAGTCACACTATGTACACAAAGGGGTGCTACATATTATTGGCTACAGCTAATCACATGGTACAGGGTGCTGTGATTGGTCAAGGTACCATGTGATAGCTGTGGGTCAATCACAGCATCACAATAGTAAGGAAAGTAGTCATAAATGAAAGCCATTCATGACTATTTTGCTTACATGTAAACATGTGATCGCTATGATTGGTCATAACAATCACATGATATCCCGACAGCTCATAGTGGCCAGGTACTGAGTGCAGTAGACACAGTGGTCATGGGATAGCGTCAGTGCACGTGCATCGTGGTGCACTAGTATGTCACGGTGCCTGCAGCTGTCTCCGGCTCACAGTAAAAATATTCTGGGCAGGCAGCAAATGGTTAAATTGAAAATAAACCCACCTTTGTATTCCTTCAAACCTGTATAATGACTTGAAGTCTGTTATGACAATGATTTATCAATTTATTTTTTATTGAAATTTTGCATAAATATTAATACAAACACATTCTTTCACACAGTCTTCAATTATGTGTCTCTCTACCCCTAAATATTTCTACCACAATCTACATTCTTGATTATAGAATTCTTGAAATAACTCCTCCATGAACTCAACCCCCAGCTAACATGGGAAAGGATAAAAAGAGGGGAAGAAAACTTTATCTAGTCTTTCTCCCGTCATCCCCATCCGCAATTAGACAGAGCATTGAGGTCGGCTTGTAAATTGGAGACATCCTGTAAGGACGTTATTCCACTGCATAGCTTGATGTCATCTGCAAAGACAGAAATGTTACTTTTAATCCCTGACCCAATATCATTTATAAAGATATTAAAAATTAATGGTCCCAACACTGAACCTTGGGGTACACCACTGATAACCTTAGACCATTCAGACCTTAGACCATTCAGAGTAAGAATCATTAACCGCTACTCTCTGAATTCTGTCTTTTAGCCAGTTTTCTATCCATTTACAAGCTGATCTTTCCAAGCCGGTAGACTTTGCCTAGGCTACTCTCACACCGAAGCGCCGGATGCGCTGGCAGTATAGCGCCGCTATTTTTAGCGCCACTATACCGCCGCTTTTGCCGTGATTTGCGGGCGCTAGCCCCCGTTAGCGGGCGAAATAGGGTTAAAAACGCCCGCAATAGCGCCTCTCTGTGGTGTTTTGGAGGCGCTACCCCATTGATTTCAATGGGCATGGGCGCTATAGGAGCGGTATTTTTACCGCTCCTATCGCGCCTCAAAGATGCGGCTTACAGGAGTTTTTTTACCCTCCTGCCAGCGCACTGCTCCAGTGTGAAAGCCCTCGGCCTTTCACACTGGATACAAAGGAGCGGCTTTTTCAGGGCGCATTGCAGGCGCTATTTTTAGCGCAATAGCGCCTGCAAAGCGCCTCAGTGTGAAAGGGGCCTTACAAATTAGCCATGTGTCTGGGAACTGTGTCAAACGCTTTTGCAAAATCCAGGTATACCACGTGCCACCCA
Source organism: Rana muscosa (assembly GCA_029206835.1). Taxonomy (NCBI): domain Eukaryota; kingdom Metazoa; phylum Chordata; class Amphibia; order Anura; family Ranidae; genus Rana; species Rana muscosa. Next base: position 143,126,616 of record CM055118.1, read on the forward strand.
TCTGTCCAATGTTCTACTAACCTCCTCATATAAAGAAATCAGGTTTGTTTGAGAACTTTTTTTTCCAGCAAGAACTCATCTACAGTATGTGATATTTTATTAAACTCTCCAGTATCTTCCCAACTATATAAGTTAAACTAACAGGTCTGTACTTATTTGGTAAAGACCTTTTTAAAAATGGGCACCACATTGGCCTTATGCCAATCCAATGGTACTATTCCAGTCATTAACGAGTCCCTAAAAATTAGAAACATTGGCTTTGAAATGACAGAGCTCAATTCTTTTAGGATCCGTGGGTGGATGCCATCTGGTCCAGGTGCTTTATCCACCTTTATTCTGTCTAAATATTGTTCAGGGCATGTGACTGAGGGTGGGAGATCCAGCACTGTATGCAATAATGTTGTTATCCTAACTTGTTTCATGCACTGGGAGCTGTGAGGGGACGCTGTGATAGGCAGCTTACAGGAGAGGGAGAGAACCCTATTAGTATAATGATACTTAACCATGGTATAATGAGTAAGCTGGAGGTGGCACAGGAAGCTGTGAGCTCTGAGCAGTGGTGTCACCCTCTTGGCTATAGAGTATAAAGGGTGGTCTGTTTTGAAGGAGTTCTACAGAGTTCTCTGATTTGCAAACCTAAGATTTTAAACAGCTTCTAAAAAGTTGAGCAATGCCTGCAGAGTGCTACAACAAATACCCCCGGTCTCTGCATGTGGCAGCACCTTCTCTAAGGCAGCCAATAGATGATTCTATTTTTTATTTTTTTTAGATGACTTGATTCATCGAGTGTGTGGATGGGGAAATCTTCCCACCGTGTTCTGACAGTGGGGGACCTCCCTGCCGTCAGAAATACACTGATCAGTGCTGCCGACTATAGCCATGGGAAATGATCGAGTGCCAAAAATTCCAACAGTGCAGTTGCTCAGAAGTTGATCTGCCCATACATTGATTGAAATACAGCCTTTCCTTGCTGCACCAGACAAATTTTGATCCATGTATGGCCAGACTTAATAATCCAAACTCAATTTAGATCAGGGTTCTGACCTCAAACAGCCTCTTCTTGAAAGAGATAAGCTGACATCAGATTACGACTCTGATCTCACATAGCCCCTCCTTTAGTAAGCATAGCTCACTGCAGATCATGTTTTTGAACTCACAAAGCCGCTTCTTGAACAAGAAAAGCTGACCTCAGATCAGGGCAGGGACCTGACATAGCCCCTCCTTGAACAAGCAGAGCTCATCTCACATCATGGCTCTGACCTTACACAGCCCCTCCTTGAACAAGCAAAGATGACTTCAGATCAGGGCTCTGACCTCACACAGTCCCTCCTTTAACAAGCAGAGCTGACCTAAGACCATAGCTCTGACCTCTCACAGCTCTCCCTCTAACAAGCATAGTTTACCTTACATCAGGGCTCTGACCTCACACATCCCCTTCTCTAACAAACAGAGGTCATCTTAGATCGGGGCTCTGACCTTAAAGACCCTCCTCTAACAAGCAAAATTCACCTCAGATCAGGGCTCTGACTCACACAGTCCCTACCCTAACAAGGAGAGCTCATCTTGGGTCAGTCCCCTGACCTCAAACAGCCCTTCTCTATAAGTAGGGTACTGTCAGGAACCATGAATCAGACTGAGACAGAAGTGCAGTAAAAATCACACTATTTAATAAAATGGTAAAATGTTATAAACAGAGCAAACGTAGTCAAAACATAGCCAGAGTTCGGTAACCAGGACGGGTAGTCAGAACAAGCCAGATAAACAAGAGTCCAGAGATCAGCGAAGTCGGGTGCAGCAAACAGGATCAGGAACCAGAAGGGAAGTCAGCCAAGCAAAAGTCTTTCACAGGAAAACACAGCAGAGAGAGTCTGGATATGTTGACCAAGGCAAAGGCACAGAAGATCTGATCCAAGGAGTTTATATAACCAGCAGCTTTAGCTGACAAGCAGGAAATGAAGACCAGGTGAGTCACTGTGGAAGGAAGAGACGTTGGCAATTAACCGACAGCTGAGCACAGAGTTTTGAGAAGGAAGGACTGAGCCCAGCCCTGACAGACTAAAAAGAAAAATTCCATACTAGGCGCAATCGTTTAGTGTGTACACAACGTTTGACATCCGTTTCAGACTTTCCAAACAAAAATTTCCAAAGGGACAAACTCCAAACGTTTTTTCGTACGTGAACAGAACTAACGATTTTCGTTTAACCACTTCCTTACTGTGCTATAGCCAAAAGATGGCTACATCACGGCTCTCTCATTCCAGGAGGGCACCCATGGAAGTCCTCCTAGAACCACGTCTCTTGTGCGACCCCTAGGGTGCACACCCAGCGCTCTCTGTGATCGTTGTGTCCTTCAGACACACCTGATCACAGATTGTGGTAAAGGGCCAATCACAGCAGCCCTTTACCACGTGATCAGCTGTGTCTAATCACAGCTGATCACAATGTAAACAGAGTTGCCGGTTATCGGCACTCCTTTCCTCACATGCTGTCACAGCGTGAGGGGAGGAGAGCCGGTAAGCCGGCAATCCTGACGGGACATGCACACACATAATCAGTGCGGCCCTATATCAGTGCTGATGAGTGCCCATCAGTGCTGCATATCAGTGCTGCTGCCTATCAGTGCTGCATACAAGTGCCCATTAGTGCCGTCTATCAGTGCGCATCAGCGCTGCCTATCAGTGTCCATCAGTGCCGCCTATCAGTGCCCATTAGTGCCACCTATCAGTGCCCATTAGTGCCGCCTATCAGTCCCACAAATCAGTGCCACCTTATTAGTGCCCATCAGTGCAGCCTCATCAGTGCCGCCTCATCAGTGCACATCAGTGCAGCCTGTCAGTGCTTATCAGTGCAGCCTCATCAGCGCCCATCAGTGAAGGAGAAAAGTGTAAACTAAAAAAGTTTTTGTTTTTCAAAAAATTTGGTCTTTTTTTGTTTGTTTAGCAAAAAAAATTAAAAACCCAGTGGTGATTAAATACCACCAAAAGAAAACTCTATCTGTCTCAAATAAATTTCATATGAATACAGTGTTGCATGATTGTCTTTCAAATTGCAACAGCACTAAAAGCTGAAAATTGGCTTGGTCAGGAAAAGGGTATAAGTGCCCAGTAAGCAAGTGGCTAATGTACTGTTTTCGTACGAGAAAAAACATATATGAAAGACTGCGTGTGATAAGAAACAATAAACACAAAAAAGTCTGTCTTATGATAATTTTCATACATTAGTTCCATTCTCTGTATCGACTTGCTGCGAAACAACCAGAAGATCGTTCGCCCCATTTTCTTATAGTGTGTAGCCACCTTAACAAAAAAGAGCTTACTTCAAATCAGGACCTACAGAGCCCCTCTTTTAGCAACTAGAGATAGATAGATAGATAGATAGATAGATAGATAGATAGATAGATAGATAGATAGATAGATAGATAGATAGATAGATAGATAGATATAGTTACATAGTCCATCAAGTCCAACCAAAAAAAATAAAATAATACAATCCCATATACACAAACCTACACCCACAGTTAGATAGATAGATATACAGGTGATACTTGAAAAATTTGAATATCGTGCAAAAGTTCATTTATTTCACTAATGCAACTTAAAAGGTGAAACTAATATATGAGATAGACTCATTACATGCAAAGCAACATAGTTCAAGCCGTGATTTGTCATAATTGTGATGATTATGGCTTACAGCTCATGAAAACCCCAAATCCACAATCTCAGAAAATTTGAATATTGTGAAAAGGTTCTAGGCTCAAAGTGTCCCACTCTAATCAGCTAATTAAGCCATAACACCTGCAAAGGGTTCCCGAGCCTTTAAATGGTCTCTCAGTCTGGTTCAGTAGGAATCACAATCATGGGAAAGACTGCTGACCTGACAGTTGTGCAGAAAACCATCATTGACACCCTCCATAAGGAGGGAAAGCCTCAAAAGGTAATTGCAAAAGAAGTTGGATGTTCCCAAAGTGCTGTATCAAAGGACATTAATAGTAAGTTACGTGGAAGGGAAAAGTGTGGAAGAAAAAGGTGCACAAGCAGCAGGGATGACCGCAGCCTGGAGAGGATTGTCAGGAAAAGGCCATTCAAAAGTGTTGGGGACTTTCACAAGCAGTGGACTGAGGCTGGAGTCAGTGCATCAAGAGCCACCACACACAGACGGATCCTGGACATGGGCTTCAAATGTTGTATTCCTCTTGTCAAGCCACTCCTGAACAACAAACAACGTCAGAAGCGTCTTACCTGGGCTGAAGAAAAACAGACCTGGTCTGTTGCTCAGTGGTCCAAAGTCCTCTTTTCTGATGAAAGCAAATTTTGCATCTAATTTGGAAACCAAGGAGCCAGAGTATGGAGGAGGAATGGAGAGGCACTGTAATGTTCTTATCCTGTAATGTTCTTATCTCTCCACTGGGGCTCCAACATCTCCACCAACTCCGTGTAATATTCTTATCTTGTAATGTTCTTATCTCTCCACTGGGGGCTCCGACATCTCCACCAACTCCGTCGCAGATAGATGACGTCACAGCGACATCACCCGGCTCCTCCTCTTATCCCTACTTAAACAGCCGCCACCATTTGCTTGACGTTCGTGCTAGGAACCTGATGCCAAGCAAATACCGCTATCAGAAGACTGCCGTCTTCACTCACTATTGGGCCGGTCAGAGCCCCGACTTCCATCTCTCTATTGGGCAGGACAGAGCCCCGACTGCCATCTCTCTTTTTGGGCCGGACAGAGCCCAGTCTGCCTCCTCGCTTTTGGGCCGGACAGAGCCGCTCCAACTTCCAGCTTTTGGGCCGGTCAGAGCCCCTTCCTCACTGGTAGTCAGAGGCTCTCCACTGACCTACCCTCAGTCAGCCTACTCTGCTGGCAGAACTCCCTACCTATACCACTACAATAGGAGACCAGTATATCTCTCCAGAAGCCACTGGGTGACACCAACACCAGAAGTCCACTGACAGCAAGTATCCTTTCGTTTCCTATAAACTGTATTCCTGTGCACTGCTACTACACTCAAGTTACCTCTGGTGCTCCCCCTTATGGCTGTGTATTACCACACTAAATAAAACCACTTGATTTTCCAATTTATCTTCCTTCCTGATGTCTGTCAAATTGAAGTTAACTGTTTAGTATATCATATTCATAGACTTCCGAAACTGTGATCCACGCCAACCATTATAGCTACACTGCCTGAAGCATTACAGGTACACACTGCAAGATGCTTGAAGTCCAGTGTGAAGTTTCCACAGTCTGTGTTGATTTGGAGAGCCGTGTCATCTGCTGGTGTTGGTCCACTGTGCTTCATTAAGTCCAGGGTCAATGCAGCCGTCTACCAGGAGATTTTGGAGCACTTCATGCTTCCTTCCGCAGATGAGTTCTATGGGGATGCTGACTTAATTTTCCAGCAGGACTTGGCACCTGCCCACACTGCCAAACAGGGCCAGTGCTACCACTAGGCGAACTAGGCAGCCGCCTAGAGTACACTGCCACCTAGGGCGTAGCGACGGCCACCGGTTCCCTATATCAATGTGTGACAGTAGTAGTCCTTAGTAGTCCTTGCCGCTGCGCAGTCCTGTGGAGGAAGAGGAGGAGGCGCTGGGAGCTTGTCACAACCTCGATCATCCAACAGTTGTTGGGTCAGTGGGTGGATTCATGTGCTCCCCTCCCCCAGCTCCTCCCCTTCTTCTGCACTCTGCGGATCTCCTACCATGTGCAGAGCACAGATAATGACCGCCGTTGCTGCTGAGCAGCTCCTTGACCTCCTCTCCAGGATGGACGGCCGTAGTGGGGAAGACCTGCATGAGCAGCGATCATCGGAGAGCCAGTCTCAAGGTACTGTGCATGACGGTCCGCTGCCTGACACTGACAGCATCCCGTGATGTCACTCCCTGATCGAGGGCGCCCCGAACATCCCTGCTACCAGCCGCCCGTGATGATCTCACACACAGCCCTAATGCTATGATGCCACCTACTGTCCCCTGTCATCATCATGCTCCTCGTCATCCCCCTGTACCTGGCATCCCACCACCCTACGTCTGAGGCCTGTCATACATTTTATCACCCCCACTGTCATCTCCATCCTCTCTGTCAGCTTCCTACCACCCACCCCTGTTATCTCCATCCTCCCTGTCAGCTTCCTACTACCCACCCCTGTAATCTTCATCCTCCCTGTCAGCTTCCTACCACCCCACCCCCCTAAATTTACTTGTGCACATCACATATGATGGACGCAGGGACAATTTTTTGTTGACAACACGGACAGAAGTACATTCCTCCTTCCAGTGAAACCACAAATGAAGGGACTTTTTTCTTTCAATGACACCAAGGAGGGACATTATTATTATTTTTTTTTGGGGGGGGGGGGTGGGCGCACGTAGCTGGTCTTGCCTAGGGCGCCAAATTGCCTAGCACCGGCCCCTCTGCCAAAAGCACCAAAACCTGGTTCAAGGACCGTGGGATTACTGTGCTTGATTGGCCAGCAAACTCGCCTGACCTGAACCTCATAGAGAATCTATGGGGCATTGCCAAGAGAAAGATGAGAGACATGAGACCGAACAATGCAGAAGAGCTGAAGGCCACTATTGAAGCATCCTGGTCTTCCATAACACCTCAGCAGTGCCACAGACTGATAGCTTCCATGCCACGCAGTAATTGCTGCAAAAGGGGCCCAAACCAAGTACTGAGTACATATGCATGCTTATACACCTCTGCCGGGTTAGCCCCCCCTTATCAAAATTTTTGAAAAAATCTTATGCAGTTTGTTAGATCTTTGTTAGATCAGGTTAGATCAACCGTTGTTTGCGTTAGATCTCACACAGAAGAAGCAATATTAACAGTTATTTGCTGGGGGGGCTAACCCGTCATCAGCCCCCCCTTATCAAAAAATTGACCAAACAGTTAGCTATTTTGGAAGCTATTTGTTAGATCCGGTAAGATCAAGTGGTTTTAACGTTAGATCTCACATAATTAGAGACTTATTAAGTGATTAATGAGGGGGGGCTGGCCCCCCCTTATCAAATTTTCGGGCCAAAAATCATTCAGGCTAATAGATATTCGTTAGATCCGGTAAGATCAAGTGGTTTTAACGTTAGATCTCACATAATTAGAGACTTATTAAGTGATTAATGAGCGGGGGCTGGCCCCCCTTATCAAATTTTCGGGCCAAAAATCATTCAGGCTAATAGATATTTGTTAGATCTGGTAAGATCAAGTGGTTTTAACGTTAGATCACACATAATTTCAGAGATATTCCACATAAAAATACTGATATTAGGTGGTACATAAGGATGGGTTGGCCCCCCCTTATCAAATTTTCGGGCCAAAAATCATTCAGGCTAATAGATATTTGTTAGATCCGGTAAGATCAAGTGGTTTTAACGTTAGATCTCACATAATTAGAGACTTATTAGGTGATTAATGAGGGGGGGCTGGCCCCCCCTTATCAAATTTTCTGGCCAAAAATGATTCAGGCTAATAGATATTCGTTAGATCCAGTAAGATCAAGTGGTTTTAACGTTAGATCTCACATAATTTCAGAGATATTCCACATACAAATACTGATATTAGGTGGTACATATAGATGGGTTGGCCTCCCCACATGCAATTTACTGTCCAAAAATCATTCAGGCTAATAGATATTCGTTAAATACGGTAAGATCAAGTGCTTTTAATGATTGATTATACATAATTACAGGGATATTATGGATATTTGGTATCGATGCACGGATATCCATACTAGTGTCTATATCAGGTGTAGCAATACCCCCACAGGGGCTGCTGGTTTAAGATTTGGGTCTGCCATTACCTTACTGTTCACCACGTCCGTCCTAGGGGTCTTCCTTGAAGAATTTCTCACAAATGTCTGCACCAAACACTTAGTCTCTTTTTCTCAAGGGTTTTATTAACAGAGAGATGGAGGGTTAGGGGGGATTCAGGTACCTTGCTTGCGGATCACGGGTACTTCTTAATCCAGAGGACAAACAGTCTCCACACTGGATATAGCAACCACCGGATAGGCCTCTCTCACTGACCTAGCAGCCAGTGCGGTGCTCGGCCAAAAGTCTCTGCCACAGACTTGAAGAATACAAATAGTTTCTGCCACAGACTTGGGTAATCACTCACTTGATAAAGTTCTGAAAACATAACACACAGTGCCAGGATCTTTCAGCCAGCCGGCAGCACTGCGAGGCAAATTTTTATCCGGATGCGTCCTCCAATTGAGCCCTCAATTGTTCGGTCCCTTCCCTCAGGCAAGGCGACACGGGACCATCCCCAGATCAGTAGGCCCCCAGAAACTCCTGGGCCTACTCTCAGCAACAGAGCCTCGGGCCTACAGGCCCCGAGGCAGAAAACTACTAACACATCCCTGAGGCCAGGAGGGCCGTCAGGTCAGGATCGGAAGACCCCGAAAAACGGTGTCTGCTCCTTAAGTACCCTCTCCCAGAATGCACAGCGGGGTCACCACTCCCACTGCGCTGTCTCCGGGAAAGGAATACCCAATGCATCCAGCCTACTGCATTTCCAACCTTGACCTGTGGTAACAACGACACCTACAGTCAGGTGGAAAATGTGCAGCCCAGCTAAACTGGAACAGAGACCATAATTTGGTACAATTGTTCTGAGCTAAACGACAGCTCAGATAACTAAATTTACACTAGCACCTACCCAATACGAGCAGGGCGCTACACAGGCTAATAGATATTCGTTAGATCCGGTAAGATCAAGTGGTTTTAACGTTAGATTTCACATAATTTCAGAGATATTTCACATAAAAATAGGGATATTAGGTTTTACAGAAGGTACATCCATCTTCAACCGTCTCTGGATGGTCTCTGGAACAGTCTTTGGATGGTTCTTCAGCGGATGCCTGTAGTCTCTTCTCACACCTCCGTTCACCTCCCAGCCTCATGGTGATCTCTTCTCAGACCAACAAGCTTAAGTCTTTAGCTAGCCCCCTTCTTTCAAAGCAGAAGTAGTAGCTCCATCCCCAGTAAAAATCAATGGTGCCATTTTGTGATGAGCCTTTATGTCCTGTGGTCCTCTGCTGCTGCTTGATTGACTTCCTCTCCCTGCCAATAGGAACACAGAGAAGAGAGCAGAGCCGTCTGATGCCCGTGAGTGAGCGCTGCTCGTCACTCAAGGAAGAGGAGAGTCAGGGGGAGAAATCCCCCACAGGTACTGACAGGCGTGATCTCCCTCAGTAAGTGCCTGTGTCAGTGTCTATTCAGTCCGACGGTTCCTGGCAGGAATGGAGGGAGGTGTGGGACCATGGGTGACAGAGCAGCCCCCGCTACACACTCCCCCCACCAAAAAACCTTAGGTCCGCCAAAGGTGGTAAAGAGTCTATGACCTGTTACATGCTTTTGATATACACACATAAAAAAAAAAAAACAGGTTAGTGTGCACAGGAAACCATACAATTTGCATCTGCATAAAACCATGGCAGAGGAATATCCAACCAATTAGCATAGGAGGGGAGGTTGTCCTGCCTCGCGGTTTTCATCTTCAGCAAGGGGTACAGACTGAGAGTGAGATCTAGTCACTGGCTGGGATCTTTGAGAGGCCGTGGGTGTGGACTGTAAATCCAACAGATGATTGCGATGCCAAGTCCTGTGCTTCCCTCTGGCCGGATTTGATATACTGGGAGTCCAGGCAGATGCTTGCAAATGACATAGGGCTGCAACTTCCAGCGGGAAGTTGCTGAGGTATGGTCGAGGGATGTGCCGAAGGCCAAGTCAACTGGCAGCCGGGCCTACCGTCCGAACATCAAACTATAGGGAGCGTAACCTGTGGCATCATTGGCGGTGCTGTTATAAGCATGCACAATAGCCACTATATGCTTGCTCCAGTGCTGTTTTTGTTCTGAATTTAGAGTTCCGAGCATATCCAGGAGGGTTTGATTGATTGAATCTCTCTGGTTGAGGATCTCCTTGAGGATGATACGGGGTGGTTTTAGACTTCCTGATGCCCAACAGATCTAAAAGTCTCTTGATGAGACTACTCTCAAAATCTTTCCCCTGATCAGAGTGGATGCGTTGGGACAGACCATAGTGCACAAATAATTTCTCCACAAAGATCTTGGCCACCGTGGATGCTTGTTGGTCCCTCGTGGAAAACGCCTGGGCATACCGAGTGAAATGGTCAGTCACTACCAGGATATTTTCCTGCCCGCTAAAATCAGGCTCCAAGCACAGAATGTCAATGCACACCAGCTCCATGGGTCCCTGACTCCGAAGATGGCCCATTGAGGCAGCTCGTGAGGCAAAGTCTTCTTTTGGATACATCTGATGCAGGAGTGGCAATAGTCCTCAACTTCAGCCTGCATGCAGGGCCAGTAGAACCTGTCCCTTTACCAGGTCAAAAGTCCTTTTGGGCCCTAGGTGGCCATGGTTGTCATGTAGGGCAGTTAATACTGTCTCCCTATGTTTTTCAGGTAGGAATAGCTGCAATTTTTTTTCAGAATCGTCAGAGGGGCCCCTTCGGTAGACCAACCCTTGGTGCACCTGAAACTGATCCCACTCTCTGTGCAGCAGACGGGTTTCCTTTGGGGAGTCAGTGAGGAGCAAGTCAGGGCGTTGGCTCTCCAAGGCCTTCAATGCCAAGCTGCAGGGAGGGTCCTCCAACTGGTCCCTCTGCAGGTCATTCTTTGACAGCTTCGGGCAGACCTTTATCCCCGACTTGGGTGAAATTGCAATAACATCTGGGGACACCAGCGGCTGACACTCCAATGTCTTCGGCCCTGGATCATTCTCCAGCTTGATGTTCTGCTCCTGGACATAAGGTTCGTACCCCTTCAGGTGTCAGCTGGGGGGTCTCTGGAACAATGGGGCCTTCTTGACAAAGCATCCGCATCTTGTTTCAGGCTGAAAATAAACCCTGATAGAGTAGCCAATCATCTGTGACCCGTGGCATCCAACTTGGTGGTAGTGAGGATGTAGGTGAGAGGATTGTTGTCAGTCTTGATCACGAACTCCGCTCCATATAGATGATCCCTCAGCTTATCCACCACCACCCACTTCAAGGCCAGGAACTCAAGTTTGTGCATGGGGTAGTTCTTCTCGGCGGGGGGCCAAGTTCCGACTCATGTAGGCAACAGGCTATAGATGACCGTCATGCTCTTGTTATAGCACCCCACCTAACCCATCTCGACTGGCGTCAACATGTAGCTCATATGGCTTGGTTGGATCTGCATAGGCCAGAACAGGAGCTGTTGTTTGGCTTCACTTCAGCTGCCTAAAACCTCTTCACACTTCGGAGTCCATTGTTCCTGAATGGACTCTCTGGGTTTTCTGGGCCCTCCAGCTGGTCTGACAGGCTTCGCCAGATCAGGGTCAGCGTCTTAGCGAATCCCTTGACAAATCTTCTGTAATAAGAGCAGAATCCCAGAAATGACCTAAGCTCAGTCACGTTGGTAGGCCTCGGCCAGGAGGTGACAGCTTCCAGCTTCTGGGGGTCGGTAGCCACTTTGTCGGCAGACACAATATGGCCAAGGTAGTTGACTGAGGGTTGGTAAAACTGGCACTTTTCCAGAGACAGCTTCAACCTCCTCATCATGCAGTCTCTTCAGGACCTTCTCCAGATGCTCTTCGTGCTCTTCCAGGGTCTTGCCGAAAACGATGATGTCGTCTAAGTGCACCAACACCTCGATCAGTTTCATGTCACCCACGGTCTTCTCCATTAGCCTTTGGAAGGTGACTGGGGCACCAGACAGGCCTTGTGTCACTGTCAGGTGTGTACTGTGTAATTTGATAAGGGGGGGCCAACCCATCCTTATGTACCACCTAATATCAGTATTTGTATGTGGAATATCTCTGAAATTATGTGTGATCTAACGTTAAAACCACTTGATCTTACCGGATCTAACAAATATCTATTAGCCTGAATGATTTTTGGCCCGAAAATTTGATAAGGGGGGCCAGCCCCCCCTCATTAATCACTTGATAAGTCTCTAATTATGTGAGATCTAACGTTAAAACCACTTGATCTTACCGGATCTAACGAATATCTATTAGCCTGAATGATTTTTGGCCCGAAAATTTGATAAGGGGGGGGCCAGCCCCCCCTCATTAATCACTTAATAAGTCTCTAATTATGTGAGATCTAACGTTAAAACCACTTGATCTTACCGGATCTAACAAATAGCTTCCAAAATAGCTAACTGTTTGGTCAATTTTTTGATAAGGGGGGGCTGATGACGGGTTAGCCCCCCCAGCAAATAACTGTTAATATTGCTTCTTCTGTGTGAGATCTAACGCAAACAACGGTTGATCTAACCTGATCTAACAAAGATCTAACAAACTGCATAAGATTTTTTCAAAAATTTTGATAAGGGGGGGCTAACCCGGCAGAGGTTGCTTATACTTTTCAGAGGTCCGATATTGTTCTATGTACAATCCTTGTTTTATTGATTGCATGTAATATTCTAATTTTCTGAGATTGTGGATTTGGGGTTTTCATGAGCTGTAAGCCATAATCATCACAATTATGACAAATCACGGCTTGAACTATGTTGCTTTGCATGTAATGAGTCTATCTCATATATTAGTTCCACATTTTAAGTTGTATTAGTGAAATAAATGAACTTTTGCACGATATTCAAATATTTCGAGTATCACCTGTATAGATAGATAGATAGATAGATAAGAGATCAATCTATCTGTCCATCCATGGCCTCCTGTTCTCCCTGACATTTTGTACTTTGCAGGTAGTAAACAAAGAACAGGATTGTTGTCAGGACTGAGATTTACAGCGCTGGGATTAGATTGTCCAACGACAAAAACTCCATTCAGTCCAGCAGAATGGGGTTTAGTAAATGTAATTAATTTCTCCATTCTCTATTTTTTTATGGGCTCTTTCAGAGTCTCATTTCCTGTTTCTAAATATAAATGAACACAATGGTGAAGAAAGAGAAGAAATTCCAGCGACATTGTGAACAAATGTTCCCGAATTATCTGGCCCCGCCCCCTGCGCTCAGATATTTCAGGTGGTTACTTTGTGTGATCACAATTGTCCCAAGATTAGCTGCACAGATTGATTATAGAAATATCAACAAACAAGCCCGGACAGGTTAAAAGGGCACAACACGTTTGGATAAGGTTTATTAAACAAGCACCCTGGACTCAGATGTAAAATTTCCCAGGAGGGCTCTGAATGTCCTCATCCTCTGATTGACCCTGTCTCTGAGCCTGTAAAAAATGCATCACCCTCTCCCTAAGCTCACTGCAGTCACGCCCACACAGTGGAGCATGGGATGGAGGTTGCATGCTGGTATAGTATCATGTGACAAGAGGCTACAGCTCTTCATAGAATCAATGCCAAATCCATCCAGATATAAAGCTCAGATTATAATTAAAAGGTGAAAAGTCTATTCTTGCTGCCTTTATCGAATAGTTTTTTGCTTTGCTGCATTCTGACCATATTGTCGCTCATCACACATTTCTTCTCTATAAAAAAGATGGATGTGGAAATAGTCAAAATAAACATGATGGCAAAAAAGATACCCACACACAATACAATCTACAATACTATTAAGGAGCAGTGTCAGGACCTGATTAGATAAAAAGCATGTTTAGGCAAGTCCCCGCAATGTATGGTTATTGGGGTTATCCTAACCCCTTCCTGTCTGCCCTGGCATTCCTTTAAAAGGTTTTGAATGCCTGAGGGGAGGGAAGGATCAGTGATCCTGTGACCACTATGATTGACTGTCACAGTGGTCACATGGTTGGGAGTCGGTCCCACCGGCTACCAATGTTTAGTGGGGACCAAGTGCTGTCTTGGCAGCTCGGTCTCTTGTGCTGGGAGTGCACCCTCAGCCCAGAAACATTGGCCACCCAGTGACGCATTTGTATAGGCGTTAAAGCCCACCCTTTTGCAGATGCACATGTAGCGGCCTCACCCTCTCTCTTCTTCTTTAGCGGTTACTCTGGCTCCGGTCTAGGGGCACCTTGAAGGGGAGAGCGAGGTGCGCCACGGCCCATGTCCTCTAGATTACAGCATGTAGAGGTGAAGGCCAGCACCAGATTACTTTCGGGCTGTGTATACGCTCAGAGCCAGGTCTGTTCTGCTGATAACCCCCTTTGCTCCCAGTAATTGGAGTACCACACACTGAAAAGGTCCAACACTTATTTGCTACGCACAGTGGCTGTAAAACTTACTTTTTGGCTTCAGAGTCTCTCCCAGCGACTCTAATGAACAGGAACTGGAGTTACCTTCGCTACGCTGCAGCCCCTGTCAGGGGGAAGACATCCCTCCAGTTACCAGAGGCCCCGCCGTCACCGGATTAATGCTGTACCGGGCTTTTCGGAAGGGTTACACTCCCCGGCCTCCTCACCTCAGATACGGGTCCCAACACCTTAGGGCCCCTCGGACTCCTACACCCTCGCGGAAACCCAGTCGAAGTTACTGGGCCCCAGGCCTTGGCCATAGTATCTCACCCCAGGCTTAAGGTGCCTGGGATGGACTCCATCTCTCGCTCCGGCCAGGTCAAGGGCACCTGGGCCCGGAACTCCGGAACGCCAGCACCCAGGCTGAAGGTGCCTGGGTGCGGCCGCATCCTCCAACTCCGAACTCCCACCACTCCGGACAACGCCGGACCACCCCGTGGTAAGGGCATCCGCCCCTTTTATCCCCTCTCCCTTTGCGTCACAGCGGGTTCCCCGCCCCGCTGTACCAGCACCAGGAAAGGACAAAAAGGGGCAGTCTTGTGGTGCGGGTTCAACTCCGGCCCAGGGCGACAACGCCACCTGCAGGCCGCAGGGATCCTTGAACCACCAGAGTCCTCCAAGAACCACAAAAGAGGTTCTCAGACTCCCTAACAATTAGTGCATCCGGGTTGAATAACCCAGATACCCCCCCCCCCAATTTAAATGCCTGCTACACTCTCCCCTGGGTGATATGACACTGGTCCCCAGTGTCTGGTCCAAACTCACATCCCACAAAGGTGGTGACATAAGCTCCGCCCAGAAACTAAACTACACAATTTAGTCCTGAATTGTGCCAAGACCTACAATGGGAAAGGGAAAACATGAAACAGTAAAACTATAAAACTTTCAACAAAACACTTCTGACATTTACACATGCACAATCCCCCCCCCCCTTTTCTATCTAAGGACCACCCATTCTCAGCAGCCTTGACAGACAAATCTCCTGCAGAAGGGAAAAAACAAACATCCTACCACAATGTGTGTTTTCTTGGAATGAACGGGCCTGTCCTTGAAGAGGCCCATTCGCTCCAATGAGTATGGTGGTGCAAGTGTAAAAAACAAACAGCCACCTGGTGACAGTGCCACGGTCATGACACTTAGCCGAATCCTCCAGACAACTTTCCTTCTTCTCTTACTGTGTCTACACTAACTACACCCCAAAGTCATTATCTTCTTTGCAGTGCAGGGAGAAAGAGGGAGAACAAACAGTAACAGCTCCCATTTCTCCAAAGAGTAAAACGCCCAAATACAAAAAAAGCTAGGGCACAGTCCTTGTGTTCCGGCAAGTTCAGCAGTGAACGATAAACAGAGCATACAGGAGTCTTTTCCTCCTAAATGTAGAACTTTGGGTGCGGCAGGAACAGGGGCTTCAAGTGCTTATCGAAAGTCTCCACATTATATTCAATGTTCTCTCCATCTTTGCGACAAATAAGCACCATGTCCGCATGGATGTGCCGACCTAACATCCACTCCGCCTTACAGTTTTTGAACTTCTTAGACACGGGAGATGAGCACAAAAAGGTATCGGCGCGCATGGGGCACTTTGAGCTTTTCCCAGACAAACTCATCATACCATCGCTGCCGCAGGACCTCCACTTCAAAAAGCAAGTCCCGGGGTAGGTATGGGTACTCTAACCCATATTCACGGGCAACTCTCTGACAGAAGGGCCGCTGTAGCCGGGCCAGAGGTGGCATCGTCGCCCACTCTCCTTCTCCAGGCGGGACGATGGACACAGGATGCCGAGGTACTTTAACTACCTCCGTTGGCTTGGGCCTAGGAGCCCGCAGTGATGAACGTTGCGTTCCCGTCAACGGAATGGATGAAGCAGTAGGTGATCCGGGGGATGGAAGGGTAGGCAGGAGACCAGATTTCTCCCCGGGCTCCGGGGCCTCCACCCGGGGTGTACTATCCCCTGTAGACATAGGCAGATCCCTTGGCGCACGGAGCGCGAGTAATGGCATCCTGTCCCAACCCTTGCGGTGAAAGCCCTCATCGATCTCGCCATCATCCCCGGCATCTGACAGCGACTCTAGGTCGGAGGTGTCGTACATTTCTGCTGGCAGGTAATTCCCAGTAGATACGGAATCACCCTCCCTTATGGGCTCCACCGACAGTGGACTCCCGACACCTCCAACCACACTCACATTCCCAACCCCTGGCTCACCTGGGCCTTTAGCAGAACAGGGATGTCCAGGGCTCTTCCCTCCGTATCCATCCAGGCCAGGCAAGCGGCGGGGCGAAGCTCTTCCACGACCATAGGATGCCTGTACAAGGCCGACTTTCTTCTTCGGAGGTGGGAGCAGGGAGCTTGTGGTGACCGAAGCAGCATCCTCTGATTTTTCTCTCTCAGTCTCTGGTTGGGCACTCTCTTTGCCCTGGTCAGTGCGCACAGAAATCTCTGCAAAGGCCTGGATCTCCCCTTCCGGAGTGGCGGTACCTGTGAGGCAGTTGAGGTGGAAGGCTCGGGGCCTTTTTGTGGATGGCTCCACCTCAAAAAGAAACTCCTTGCAGGCCTCACATCGCCCGAATGGCTTCAAGTTGACCACCAGTCCCGAGCAGCCGGGACAGATCACACCGAGGGCCTCTATGTCTCTGCATACATACAGAGCCAAACGTCCTCGGGGCCTAAGTCTTATTCCTGTGTCCGTTATGGAAGCAGCAAAGGAAGTCATCTTCGTGGGGTAAGGAACCGGAATCCACGGGGTACTTGAGGTCATCCCGACTGTCTGCTGCTCGATTGCGCACTGACCAACTCGCGCCGGAATCCCCACGTGACTACTTCCACATGGCCAGACTCCTCCCATACTCTGCACTTGTTCGCGGGCTCCCTTCTCCCCGCCCATGAACTGCGCAGTTATGGTGTGCCTCATGGCACGCTTGCCAACATGGCCGACCTACTCGGAACTCCACTGGGCAGCAAAGTTCAAACACAGACGTTCTTAGCTCCATACACGAAACACACATCCCGGATTAGCCCCCACGTGATGCGGCCTCACCCTCTCTCTTCTTCTTTAGCGGTTACTCTGGCTCCAGTCTAGGGGTACCTTGAAGGGGAGAGCGAGGTGCGCCACGGCCCATGTCCTCTAGATCACAGCATGTAGAGGTGAAGGCCAGCACCAGATTACCTTCGGGCTGTGTATATGCTCAGAGCCAAGTCTGTTCTGCTTATAACCCCCTTTGCTCCCAGTAATTGGAGTACCACACACTGAAAAGGTCCAACACTTATTTATTCCAAAAATGCAAACAAATAGTCCTTTGCGAGCAGACAGTTTGAGACCTATAGAACAGTTCAGTATTGGTGGGGAGTAGGTCAAGGCACAATCCTCAATGAAACGAAACCGTTGAGGTTTCACCAACGGTTTCTAAGCACAGTGGCTGTAAAACGTACTTTTTGGCTTCAGAGTCTCTTCCAGCGACTCTAATGAACAGGAACTGGAGTTACCTTCGCTACGCTGCAGCCCCTGTCAGGGGGAAGACATCCCTCCAAGAGAGTTACCAGAGGCCATCACCGGATTAATGCTGTACCGGGCTATTCGGAAGGGTTACACTCCCCGGCCTCCTCACCTCAGATACGGGTCCCAACACCTTAGGGCCCCTTGGACTCCTCCACCCTCACGGAACCCAGTCGAAGTTACTGGGCCCCAGGCCTTGGCCATAGTACCTCACCCCAGGCTTAAGGTGCCTGGGATGGACTCCATCTCTCACTCCGGCCAGGTCAAGGGCACCTGGGCCCGGAACTCCGGAACGCCAGCACCCAGGCTGAAGGTGCCTGGGTGCGGCCGCGTCCTCCAACTCCGAACTCCCACCACTCCGGAAAACGCCGGACCACCCCGTGGTAAGGGCGTCCGCCCCTTTTATCCCCTCTCCCATTGCGTCACAGCGGGTTCCCCGCCCCGCTGTACCAGCACCAGGAAAGGACAAAAAGGGTCAGTCTTGCGGTGCGGGTTCAACTCGGGCCCAAAGCGACAACGCCGCCTGCAGGCCGCAGGGAACCTTGTACCACCAGAGTCCTCCAAGAACCACAAAAGAGGTTCTCAGACTCCCTAACAATTAGTGCATCCGGGTTGAATAACCCAGATATTCCCCCCCAAATTTAAATGCCCGCTACACACATATGTGTTGTGTGGGTGGCAACAGGTTAAAGGAGTCTGTACAATCACCGGCCACGTTTTTAAAGTGGTTGTAAACCCACTTTTTAAACAAAGACCTACAGGTAAGCCTAGATTAAGGCTTACCTGTAGGTGCATGAAATATCTCCTTAACCTACACGGTTAAGGAGATATTTGTATGTAAATGCGGCGACGCTGACGTCACCCCATTCACAAATTCGGCTAGGTCGCAACATTCGACGACGTAGCCGAATTTGACAGCTCACGCGCGCATGCGCGGAGTCACGTCTTCACCGCTACAGGCCAATCACAGCGCCGGAGCGGCGCTGTGATTGGCTGCAGCGGCGATACCCGGAAGTAACATTCCGGCTATCGCCGCAGCGATGGATGCGGCTAGAGGAGGGACACGGACGACTTTGGGGGCCCCGATCGAAGGTAAGTGGTACATAATGAGCTAGTATGCTAGTCATACTAGCTCATTATAGCTTTGTCTTGCAGGTTAGAAAAAAAAAAAAAAACGACAAAAGGGTTTACAACCACTTTAAGTACACATGTTCAATTGCTTGGTAACACAAATTTCGAATTAGTCAATCACATGGCAGCAACTCAGTGCATTTAGGCATCTAGATGTGGTGAAGATGGCTTGCTGAAGTTCAAACCAAGCATCAGAATGGGGAAGAAAGGGGATTTAGGTGACTTTGAACGTGGCATGGTTGTTGGTGCCAGACAGGCTGGTCTGAGTATTTCATAAACTGCTGATCTACTGGGATTTTTACACACAACCATCTCTAGGGTTTACAGAGAATGGTCCAGAAAAGAAAAAATATCTAGTGAGTGGTAGTTGTGTGGAGGAAAATGCCTTGTTGATGTCAGAGGTCGGAAGAGAATGGGCAGACTGGTTAGAGATTACAGAAAGGCAACAGTAACTCAAATAACTACTCGTTACAACCAAGGTATGCAGAATACCATCTCTGAACGCACAACCCAATGAACCTTGAAGCAGATGGGCTACAGCAGCAGTAGACCACACCGAGTGCCACTCTTGTCAGCTAAGAACAGGAAAGTGAGGCTACAATTAACACAGGCTCACCAAAATAGGACAATAGAAGTTTGGAAAAACGTTGCCTGGTCTGATGAGTCTCGATTTCAGCTGCAACATTCAGATGGTAGGGTCAGAATTTGGTGCACAGAACATGAAAGGATGGATCCATCCTGCCATGTATCAACGGTTCAGGCTGGTGGTGGTGTGGGGGATATTTTCTTGGCACACTTTGGGCCCCTTAGTACCAATTGAGCTACGTCCAAACGCACGGCTTACCTGAGTATTGTTGCTGACCATGTCCATCCCTTTATGACTACAGCAGGGGTGTCCAAACTTTTTTCAAATTCTTTGAACCATTAAAATTTGTTCTAAGTGTGTTCGTCCGAGCACTAATACACTGCCCAACAAGAATTCTCTTGCCCTTGTGGCTGTGTGTGGTGAAGAGATGAGATTGGGAGTGTTATTTGGATATATATATATATATATATATATATATATATATATATGTAGCGGGGTCTCCTTTAAGGCCCTATGGACTACGTTACCCAGAACCCTGCTTGGCACCCAGGGTGCATTTGGCCACCGCAGAGACTCATGGGTGGGGCTATAAAAGGGAAAGGTGAGGCTAAGCTCGGCCTCTTTGGACATCGCGCTGCAATCAAGGGGACTCCCTGTGCGGATCTGTGGCAGTGCAAGGCCCGAGGCCTGGGCCTTGCATACCTCCCTAAGAGCTTTCCACCCCACTGCTGAGCCTGGGTGACACCTGACTTCTTTGAGTTGCTGACATCAGTTGGACCAGAGACCTGATCGGTGCAGGCACTGTGTGTGGAAACACAGTGGTGGAAGTCCCGGACTGGGATCGCGTCCGGAGGGGTGAGCGAGCATCTGCTCACCCATTTAGCTTGTACTTTGATTAGGCCTAGTGACTGCCTTGGCCCATCGTGCTGTAGTTATTATCCCGCCGGAGACTAGTGGCTGAACTGAGTTGTGTAGTCTCCGGTGAAGTGTTCCTCTTTTATTACCCATTTATGGATTACAAATACTGTTCCTGAATGTGCACCACCGTTCATCTGCATGCGAAGAGTTGTTTTCACAGAGACTGAGCTTTATCTGAGTCAGGCCTGACCAGGGGCTTAAAACGTTGTTGTTGCGCCACATTGCGCATAGAGAAGATAGCTGCACGTGGCGTGTGATCACTCTGCACTATCACTATTAGTAGGTTTATTGCTGCAGGGCTCTGCATGTATGCTATGTGTTATGTTTAACCTATACCTTTATACCTAAGTATATCAGATATAGTTTACCAATCCTGACTCAGTGTTTATTATTGCATATTAACTGCCTATCCTGCTGTGAGATTGTGTATAACCAGGTATAGAATTATATGAAGGAAACATTCCCTAGACTAACTGTGCCATAGAGGGTTGAGTAGATTGCCGGGGGTTGGCGGTGCTGTATACAGGGCCCGAACTAACTGAAAACCAGCGGCTCTCTTAACTGGGGGTAGCGCTACATATATATATATATATATATATATATATATATATATATATATTGTGAGGGGGTTAGCTCGGCAGCGGGTGTGTGTGACCCCCTGGATGGGTTCACCACACAAAAACAGGCACAGCAGACAGAGTTTGTAGTTGCAAAAACAAAAGGTGCAGTTTATTTACACTATTTACAAGGGAAAAACAGCAAAATAAAAAGAAACAAACAAAAAGAAATCCTGGTCAGCTTGACCGCTTACTACACACGTTGGTGTCCCTGACTAACAACTGGGTACAGCCTTGTGCTGTCCCAGTCCCTAGCTCCCTGTTTTTTGAAGTTATTACAGTAACCACACAGGCTTTGGCTCACCGCACAGAGATCACACTCCCCAGACTATTCACACAGATCTGGTTCCAGGTCAGAGCATCTCCCTTAGCATGCTGGGAGTTCTTGTAGAGGCCCTAATGAGCCCACTTACTTCAGCTGGGCTCATTAACTCTTCCCCTGCAAGACTCCCCGCACTCCCCCTAGTGGTATAAATCGACATAAAGCCTGAATCTAGGACATATATACCTTCCATCCTGGATGCAACCTGGTGATTTTACCTGCATTCTGTCACATACCCCCCCCCCTCTTGTTTTAACCTTGGGGTTGGAACACAAGCAATCAGGCATGCATGTACTCGAGACAAAGCATCCACATTCCCCATTTGAACGCCAGGGCGATGCTTTACCGTAAAGTTGAATTCCTGTGGGCTCAGGAACCACCTATTTACTCTTCTATTTGTCTCTTTGTTTTGAGCCATCCACTTTAACCACTTAGCAACCACCTGCCGACAAATAACGTCGACAAGGTGGTTGCTTAACTCTGGGAGGACGTTATATAACGTCCTCCCAGAATCGCGCTCCCGGATCACGAATCGCGGTAAATCGCCGCTGATATCGGCCGTTTACCACGTGATCGCTCCGTCAAATGACGGAGCAATCACTTGTAAACAGACCGGCGTCATGTGATGACGCCGGTTCCTCTCTCCCCTCTCTGTACCGATCGGTACAGTGTGAGAGGGGAGGGGGAGAGAGCGGATGGCAGCAGCAGCACTGTGGGCTGGATCTGTGACAATTGCAGTCACAGATCCAGCCATCCATCCATCCCTGCTCAGCCATCCCTGTGCAATACCCTGCCAATGCTCTGCAATACACCCTGCCAATACTCTGCAAAATACCCTGCCAATACTCTGCAAAATACCCTGCCAATACTCTGCAAAATACCCTGCAATACCCTGGTGCAATACTCTGCAATACCCTGGTGCAATACTCTGCAATACCCTGGTGCAATACTCTGCAATACCCTGGTGCAATACTCTGCAATACCCTGCAATACCCTGGTGCAATACTCTGCAATACCCTGCGCAATACTCTGCAATACCCTGCGCAATACTCTGCAATACCCTGCGCAATACCCTGCAAAATACTCTGTAATACTCTGCAATACCCTGCGCAATACTCTGCAAAATACTCTGCAATACCCTGCGCAATACTCTGCAATACCCTGCACAATACTCTGCAATACCCTGCACAATACTCTGCAATACCCTGCAATACCCTGCACAATACTCTGCATCACCCTGCGCAATACTCTGCAAAATACTCTGCAAAATACTCTGCAATACCCTGCGCAATACTCTGCAATACCCTGCACAATACTCTGCAATACCCTGCACAATACTCTGCAATACCCTGCAATACCCTGCACAATACTCTGCATCACCCTGCGCAATACTCTGCAAAATACTCTGCAAAATACTCTGCAATACCCTGCGCAATACTCTGCAATACCCTGCGCAATACTCTGCAATACCCTGCACAATACTCTGCAATACCCTGCGCAATACTCTGCAATACCCTGTGCAATACCCCCTGTGCAATACCCCATGCAATACCCTGCCATACTCCGCAATACCCTGCCATACTCCGCAATGCCCTGCCATACTCCGCAATGCCCTGCCATACTCCGCAATGCCCGGCAATACTCTGCAATAACCACTTCCCGCCCGCCGGCCGTCATATGACGTCCTTGACTTTGTGCGGGGATATCTGAATGATGCTTGCAGCTACAGGCATCATTCAGATATTAGCTTTTTCAGCCGGCGATTCCCTACACCATAACAACAATCATAGTGGCTGTTCCGCCGCTTGATCATTCTTACGGGAGGCGAGAGGGGATGTCCCCCCCCCCCGACGCCCTCCGGTGCTTCTACCGACTCACCGCTACGACCAAAGCCAGGATTGTTGTTTTTTTTTTTGTTTTTTTTTCAGGCTTCCCAGCCTAGAGGTGAGATGTGGGGTCTTATTGACCCCATATCTCACTGTAAAGAGGACCTGTCATGCCATATTCCTATTGCAAGGGATGTTTACGTTCCTTGTAATAGGTAAAAAAATTATCAAAAAAATTTTGGGGCGGAAAAACATGTCAAACTAAAATAAATAAAGTAAAATGAACAATAAAAAAATATATATTTTTTTAAAGCGCCCCTGTCCCCGTGAGCTCGCATACAGAAGCGAACGCATACGTAAGTCCCGCCCACATATGAAAATGGTTTTCAAACCACACATGTGAGGTATCTCTGCGAACGTTAGAGCGAGAGCAATCATTTTGGCCCTAGACCTCCTCTGTAACTCAAAACATGTAACCAGTAAAAATATTTAAAGCGTTGCCTATGGGGATTTTTAAGTAGCGAAGTCTGGCGCCATTCCACAAGCGTGTGCAATTTTTAAGGGTGACATGTTAGGTTTCTATTTACTCGGCGTAACTTCATCTTTCACATTATGCAAAAACATTGGGCTAACTTTACTGTTTTTTTTTTTTTTAAGCACAAAACATTTTTTTTCCGTAAAAAACGCGTTAAAAAAATTGCTGCGCAAATATCGTGTGAGATAAAAAGTTGCAACAACCACCATTATATTCTCTAAGGTCTTTGCTAAAAAAACATATATAATGTTTTGGGGTTCTATGTAATTTTATAGCAAATAAATGATGATTTTTACATGTAGGAGACAAATGTCAGAATTGGCCTGGGTGCTCCAGAACGCCTGAAGGTGCTCCCTGCATGTTGGGCCTCTGTATGTGGCCACGCCGTGTAAAAGTCTCACACATGTGGTATCGCCATACTCATGAGGAATAGCAGAATGTGTTTTGGGGTGTAATTTGTGGAATGCATATGCTGTGTGTGAGAAATAACCTGCTAATATGACAATTTTGTGGAAAAAAAAAAAGAGAAAAAAAAAATCTTGATTTTGCAAAGAATTGTGGGAAAAAATTACAACTTCAAAAAACTCACAATGCCTCTTTCTGAATACCTTGGAATGTCTTCTTTCCAAAAAGGGGTCATTTGGGGGGGTATTTGTACTTTTCTGGCATGTTGGGGTCTCAAGAAATGAGATAGGCCGTCAGTACTTCAGGTGTGATCAATTTTCAGATATTGGCACCATAGCTTGTGGACTCTATAACTTTCACAAAGACCAAATAATATGCACCAATTTGTACTTATTTTTACCAAAGATATGTAGCAGTATAAATTTTGGCCAAAATTTATGAAGAAAAAATAGTAATTTGCAAAATTTTATAACGGAAACGAAAAAAAAAAACATTTTTTTACAGAATTTTCAGTCTTTTTTCTCTTATAGCGCAAAAAATAAAAAACCCAACAGTGATTAAATACCACCAAAAGAAAGCTCTATTTGTGTGAAAAAAAGGACAAAAAATTCATATGGGTACAGTGTTGTATGACTGAGTAATTGTCATTCAAAATGTGAGAGCACCGAAAGCTGAAAATTGGTCTGGTTATTAAGGGGGTTTAAGTGCCCAGTGGTCAAGTGGTTAAAGGAGCGTGATCAGTAATCATGTCAAAGTGCCTACCTAGCAGATAGTACCAAAGGGAATCTAGAGCCCACTTCACTGCTAAACACTCCTTCTCAATCGTGGCATAATTTACCTCCTGGGACTTCAATTTCCTGCTGAGGTAAATGACTGGGTGCTCTTCCCTGTTCCAGACCTGGGACAATACTGCTCCTAACCCAACGCCTGATGCATCACTTTGTACGACAAAGTCCCTAGAGAAGTCTGGTGAGTACAACACTGGCTGGCTACATAAGGCTTTTTTTAAGAATTGAAATGCTGCCTCAGCCTCTGGGGTCCATTTAACCATGACCGACTCTTTCCCTTTTGTCAGGTTGGTTAGGGGCACAGCCTGAGAAGCAAAGTGGGGAATGAATCGCCGATAATAACCAGCGATTCCCAGAAAGGCTCGTACCTGCTTCTTGCTGTTGGGACGTGGCCAATTCTGTATGGCCTCGACTTTGTTAACTTGGGGTTTTATTACTCCCCTCCCAATGGTGTACCCAAGATATTTGGCCTCCTCCTGCCCAATGGTACATTTCTTGGGGTTGGCCGTAAACCCAGCTTCCGGGATAGAGTCTAGGACTGCTTGCACTTTTGGCAGATGTGAGGCCCAATCTGTGCTGTAGATAATTACATCATCCAGGTAAGCCGCGGCATACTTCTGATGGGGCCTCAGTATCTGGTCCATTTTCCGCTGGAAAGTGGCCGGCGCATTCTGTAACCCAAACGGCATTCTTTTATATTGGAACGCCCCGTCTGGGGTTACAAATGCGGTTTTCTCCTTGGCCGACTTGGCCAGGGGAATTTGCCAATACCCTTTTGTGAGATCAAGAGTTGTCATGTATCGGGCTGTTCCCAGCCGGTCGATCAACTCATCTATACGTGGCATGGGGTAGGTGTCAAATTTTGTAACTTTGTTCAGTTGTCGAAAATCGTTACAAAATCGCCAGCTCCCATCCGGTTTAGGCACCAACACAATGGGACTAGACCAATCACTTTGGGACTCCTCTATCACCCCTAAGTTCAGCATTTTCTGTACTTCCTCCCGTATTGCCTCCCGTCGGGCCTCTGGGATCCGATAGGGTTTTAACTTCACCCTTTCACCGGGCGGGGTAATAATATCATGCTCTACGCCAGACGTTTGTCCCGGCAGCTCAGAGAAAACCTCCTTGTTGCGAAGCACAATCTCCTTAACCTCCTTTTGTTGGGGGTTTGACAAGGTGACTGCTATTCCAACCTCAGGAATCCTGCAATCAGAGTGAGCTGGTGACAAAGTTTCCGCGACTAGGGATTCCCTATCCCTCCAGGCTTTCAACAGATTAACGTGATAGATCTGTTCGGGCTTTCGCCTTCCTGGTTGTCTGACCTTGTAATTCACTTCGCTCACTTTTTCCATGATCTCATAGGGGCCTTGCCATTTGGTGAGGAATTTGCTTTCAACCGTAGGGACAAGTACCAATACCCTATCCCCCGGGGAAAAGGTACGGGTCCTGGCTCCATGGTTGTACACTCTCTGCTGTGCCAACTGCGCTTGGGCCAAATGTTCCTTTACGATTGGCATTACCTGTGCAATTCTATCTTGCATCAGGGCGACATGCTCAATCACACTCCTGTGGGGAGAACTCTCACTTTCCCAGGTTTCCTTGGCGATATCCAACAGCCCTCTGGGGTGTCTCCCATAAAGTAACTCAAAGGGTGAGAAACCCGTAGAGGATTGGGGTACCTTCCTAATAGCAAACATTAAATAGGGAATTAGACAGTCCCAATCCTTTCCATCTCTATCCACCACTTTCTTTAACATTTGTTTTAGGGTTTTGTTGAATCTTTCAACCAAGCCATCTGTTTGGGGGTGATACACAGATGTACGCAATTGTGTCACTTTGAACAACTTACACAGCTCTTTCATAACCCGGGACATAAAGGGTGTACCTTGGTCCGTAAGCAGTTCTTTACAAATACCCACACGGCTAAAAACAAGAGATAGCTCTTTGGCTATGGTTTTGGCCGAGGTATTTCGGAGAGGAATCGCTTCCGGATAACGGGTGGCATAGTCCATTATAACCCAGATGTACTGGTGCGGACAAAGTCTCTGGCGGTAGCCACTTCCTGCTCAGGTGAATGAGATCATACATTTGAGACCTGGGGGGGTTTTCCAAGCTGGAAAGTCCAGTTATGCACACGCTGAGCCCGGACAGCCAGGGTGACACCCAGCCGTGCCAATATTTCAGTTTTTAGCATCACATAGTCTTTTGCTTGGTCAGGCTCTAGGTCATAGTAAGCTTTCTGCGATTCACCAGTTAACAGAGGAGCCACCAGTCCAGCCCACTGCTCCTCAGGCCACTTTTCTCTTTCAGCAGTCCTTTCAAATGTGGTCAAAAACACCTCTGGATCATCCTCTCCAGTCATTTTTGTCAACAAACGACTCACCCCAAATGACGCGGTATTAGTGGAACGACTTTCCTCACTGGTCTGCGGACGTTGCTGCATTACTGTTTCCATTTGTTGTAGTCTCTGCTCTTGCTTCTGCAACAGGTCTATGAAACGGGCCTCCGATTGCTGCAGGGCTTGTTGCTGAGCTTCCAGACTCTGTTGGTGAGCTTGCTGCTGGGCTGCCAGGCTCTGTTGATAAGCTTGCTGGTAGGCTGCAAAGCTCTGTTGTTGAGCTGCAAGGCTCTTTTGCAAACCTGCATTTGTCTGCTGCTGATTGGCATTTGCTAGAGCCAGCTGTTTTCAGTATCTCCTCCATGCTGGCCTTAAAAAAACTGCCACTGGTTCTCCACCAACTGTGAGGGGGTTAACTCAGCAGCTGGTGTGTGTGACCCCCTGGATGGGTTCACCACACAAAAACAGGCACAGCAGACAGAGTTTGTAGTTGCAAAAACAAAAGGTGCGGTTTATTTACAGGGGAAAAACAGCAAAAATAAAAAGAAACAAACAAAAAGAAATCCTGGTCAGCTTGACCGCTTACTACACACGTTGGTGTCCCTAACTAACAACTGGGTACAGCCTTGTGCTGTCCCAGTCCCTAGCTCCCTGTTTTTTGAAGTTATTACAGTAACCACACAGGCTTTGGCTCACCGCACAGAGATCACACTCCCCAGACTATTCACACAGATCTGGTTCCAGGTCGGAGCATCTCCCTTAGCATGCTGGGAGTTCTTGTAGAGGCCCTAATGAGCCCACTTACTTCAGCTGGGCTCATTAACTCTTCCCCTGCAAGACTCCCCGCACTCCCCCTAGTGGTATAAATCGGCATAAAGCCTGAATCTAGGACATATATACCTTCCATCCTGGATGCAACCTGGTGATTTTACCTGCATTCTGTCACAATATATATATATATATATATATATATATATATATGTAGTGGGTATGTACTTTCCCGGGTGTAAATTTGAACTTGGCAGAGACATTAGTGATGTGTAATTCCATGCAGCCCAGCAGGTGGCGCATTCGCCCTGGGCTGGGGTTGAATCATTGCTGTGTGCCGGGCTTCCTTTTTGTCCACCCTCGGCAGTGGTATGGTGGGGCGGGGAACCCGCCGTGCTTGCTGGGAGAGGGTATAAAGGGGCCGGCCATCTTTGTCACAGGGTCGAGTCCCAGGCACCTTCAGCCTTTGGACGGTGGTTCGTGTCGGTTCTCTAGGCGGGCCTAGGCCTAGAGGACAGCCGGAGGTCGTGTTCCATCCCAGGCACCTTTAGCCTGGGGTGAGGTACTCGGATGGAGGTCTGGAGCTCAGTGCCCAACACTGAGTTCCGCGAGGGAAGGAGATCCTAGGGAACCCCGGGAGTGGGTACCCGAATCCGGAAGGCGTAATGGACCGGGGAGAGCTCCTCATTCGAAGACCTGGTGCAGCAGATTGCCAGTGACGGGTGAGTCTCTCATCGGAGACCGCCTGGAGGGAAATCTCCCCTCGCTCGGGGACCACAACTCACTTTCAGGAAGGAAAGTGGAGAACACATTGTGTCTGGGTCTACTCGCATCCACACCTCCTTTTCTGTTCTGTTTCTACAAGGGAGTTCAACTGATTGTGTTCATTCGAGAAGAATAAAGGAGTGTTGGACTTTAATGGTGTGGGGCTCATTTCCTGACAGACATTGTTCAAGGTAACTCTCGGTGGAGGCTCCAGGTGCACAACACTGACCCGAAGGTAAAAGAACTTTGCTTATACCACACTGACACCTGTGGTGAAGGCCTGGCGTAGTGTCCTCGCTCCCTCCCCCTCTGAAAGGTACCCCTAGACAAGAGAGAGACGAGCTGAAGAACAAGAGGGGAGTGAGGAGGGTGCTACATATATATATATCTTTTGTGGCCCCAACGAATCCCCGAGCGATGCTCAGGACTAAGGATGAGCTTGGGCGTGTTATTTGGATATACAGTATTTATCGGCGTATAACACACACACAGACGTATAACATGCAACTTCACTTTAAGAGGGAAGTCTCAGGAAAAAACTAAAATTTTAAATAACGAACTGCGAAGCAAAATAAGGGTCAGTGCTCATCAATGCAGCCTAATCAGTGCCCATCTGCAGCCTCACCATTGCAATTATTGCAGCCTCACTAATGCCATGAATGCAGACTTACCATTGCCATGAATGCAACCTTACTATTGCCATGAATGCAGCCTCACTATTGCAATGAATGCAGCCTCACCATTGCCATGCATGCAGCCTTACCATTGCCATGAATGCAGCCTCACCATTGCCATGCATGCAGCCTTACCATTGCCATTAATGCAGCCTCACCATTGCCATGAATGCAGCCTTGCCATTGCCATGGATGCAGCCTCACCATTGCCATGAATGCAGCCTCACCATTGCCATGAATGCAGCCTCACTATTGCCATGCATGCAGCCTTACCATTGCCATAAATGCAGCCTTACCATTGCCATCAGTGCAGCCTGATCGATGCCCATCTGCAGCCTTGGAGGGGACAGGCGGGGGGGCGGCGAGCGGCAACAGATTACATACAGGAGAATCTCCTGTTTACTCGGCTGCCTCTTTAATACAAAGTCCCACCTCCTATAAAAGACAGAACAGTCGTCCTATTGCAGCCCAGGAGACGGGACTTCCTATTACAGACGCCGCTGAGTAAACAGATTCTCCTGTATGTAATCTGATGGCTCTCGTCCCGCCCCCTCCCTGTCCCCTCCGAGGCAGCGCCAATAAATACATATATATCTTTTGTGGCCCTGGGGGCCACAAAAGATATATATATCCAAATTACTAGGGGGGCCACATTAAACCGGAACGCAGATTACAATTGGCCCGCGGGCTGGACTTTGGACATGCCTGGACTACAGTGTACCAATCTTCTGATGGCTCCTTCCAGCAGGATAATGCACCATGTCACAAAACTCAAATCATCTCACCACTGGTTTCTTAAACATGACAATGAGTTCAATGTACTCCAATGGCCTCCACAGTCAACAGATCTCAATCCAATAGAGCACCTTTGGGATGTGGTGGAATGAGAGATTTGCATCACTGATGTGCAGCCGACAAATCTGCAGCAACTGCGCCATGCCATCATGTCAATATGGACCAAAATCTCTGAGGAATGTTTCCAACACCTTGTTGATTCTACGCCACGAAGATTTAAGGCAGTTCTGAAGGCAAAAGAGGGTCCAACCCGGTACTAGCAAGGTGTACCTAATAAAGTGGCCGGTGAGTGTATAATGTATATAGTCAGGTGAAAGTGGACCTGTCAGTAACTTTACAAGTCTGCATGAATAAATTTTTCAGAAAACCTTCACTTTTATCATTAAAAAGCTATCCTTGAGCTGCAGTCAGTGACTCTGCCTAGGCTGAGATGATGTCATCAATCTAATGCAGGCAGAAGAAAGCATTACCTCTGTCTCCTTTTCCCTGATGATCAGACTGTAACATTGTAACATTAGTCACAAGGTGAGAGGCTGTCAGACATTTGTGGAAACAAGAACTGCACACCAGAATTTACACGATCGTTTCATCTCTGAGCCAGCATCCCAGCATAGGAAGTAGATGGTGACCCTGGATGATGCCTGGACAAATATGGTGCCATCCTTATGGAAAGAAAAACCGATGAAGGCATGGTGGGGATAAGTCCCATGAGCTCTGTAAGAGGTAATAAATACCTGGTATTGGGCTGACCATTCAGCAGGTTGAATGAAAGAAAAAAACTTGATTCCCCCATCCACACACTTGATGTTTCCCACTGAGCTTTTGTATTCTGATGCTGGGGAGACTTCCGCGCCATCAGAATACAATGATCAGCACCGCTGAGAGACATTTTTCCAACAAGCAAGTCGATATACAACTGCTGAACCAGCAGAATTTCGATCCATGAATGGCCGGCTTTACATTGACACACACTGATACTCGGCATGATGCACCTAACATGCACCTAATGACAGGTCCACTTTAATACTAATTAATTCATCAGGGAGAGGAGTAATCTCCATGGACTAAATATTGCTGAATTTGTTTTACAACTCGACAATTGGAAGCCTAAATCAGATTAATCTCAGATTTCCTCATCCAAATCGTATCAACTGACATAAGTCCTATATTTAACAAAACTTGTCAGATAACATTCCAGACCCATATAGAGAATATTCCCCACATGGCCGGAGCTGATAGGACCATCACTGTGTAAGATTGCGTCTTCATTACTGTAGAGGGGAATAGAAATATTCATTTCCATCTGTTCACGATTTCTATTTGTAGCGTCATTTGAATTTCATACTCAACCAGATATGAATATTATAAAGTCCAAGAAAGAGATAAAAACTCCCAAATTCAAAGTCCATAAAATGTAGAACTTTCCCAATAGGTAGTGTGAAAGTGGGACACGTCAAGCACCTCAGGTGATAACTTCCACCACCGATAGTAACACAAGCCGCTCTTGTAAGCTGCATTGCAGCTCACCTCCAAGCAGATATAAAACAAACAAATGAATGCAGTTCTGTGGTCATTAAAGTGGATGTAAACCCTCAGAGCCGGTTCACACCAGGGCGACTCAGTCGGCCTGACAAGTCGCGTCCCATGCTTTTCAATGGAACCGTTCTAAGTAAGAGCGACTCAGGTCGCTCCGACTTAGAAAAAGGTTCCTGTACTACTTTTGGGGGCGACCCAAGGCGACCTGCATTGACTTCTATACAGAAGTCTTATGCAAATCGCCTCGGCGGGCGTCTCAAGTCGTCTTGAGATCGCGCCGCCGAGGTCGCCCCCACAAGTCGTGCCGCGTCGCGCCGCCCTGGTGTGAACCGGCTCTGACATACACCCAGTGAATTGAACAGCCTCAGATGATACACAGAGATGAACCAAATCTCCCTACATACGTTTTACATCCATATCTGCTGTCTTCACATTTATATACTGTTTAGAAAGTTGAGATCGTGTTAGGAGATTTTCTCTTCCTGGTTAACACAGAGTGTGATGTCTGGGCATACAGCCAAGATAGCTAACATTGCTGATTGGAGGAAAGGCACACACCCCCTCTCATCATAGGCAGAGACTCTCAGAGGTGTTTTGTAATAGGGCCTGCTCCCTGCTAATCTATTTTAGCAACCTCCTCTAATAGAAGATTCAGGCTGCTTTTGTCTAAAGTGTCAGAGAATTTGTCAGGAGTTATCAGTCTGATAACAGAGGGCAACGGTTCAGGAGAGAGCGATGAGACATAACTTATTGAAGAGAGATAACAAAATACTGCAGATATATGTGCCCAGCTCAAATTTCATGAATTGGGTTTACATCCACTTTAATAAATCACTAAAGCCATGTAAGTGCATGAATTTAGGCTTTTTTAGTCCCTGTACAGGTTAAGGGAAGGAAAAGCAGCCCAAAGCCAATTAGTTCATGTGCTGACAAGGAGCATGCTGATAGGAGGGGAGAACAGGGTGGCAGAGAGATCAGCTCATCACTGTACTCTTTCTCCTTTAAAGTGGTTGTATACCCAAATTTTGTACAAGCACCTACAGGTAAGCCTACATTAAGGCTTACCTGTAGGTGCTTGTAATATCTCCGAGACCTACACAGTCTCGGAGATATTTGCAAAAAAAACTGTACCGCTATCTACGGCGCATGTGCGCCATAGATAACGGCGCAGGCGCACTGAGCGCGGCGGCTCTTGAATGGGAGCCTGACGTACACTGCCGGTAATTCCGCATGCGCGGGGATCGTGCCGTTCCCCGCGCATGTGCGGGAGTGACGTCATCGCCGCTCCGGCCAATCACAGCGCCGGAGCGGCAATACCCGGAAGTCACTCCGGGTATCATGGATTCGACGGAGGACGCGTCCGAGGACCGCTGCGGGGGCTTCGATCTAAGGTAAGTGATTGATAATGAGCTAGTATGCTAGTCATACTAGCTCATTATACCTTTGCCTTGCAGGTTGACCCAAAAAAAAAAAAAAGTTTTGCGGTATACAACCGCTTTAATGCCCAGTGTGAAGGGGCGGCTCCATGACACTCTGGACTTAGAGAAAGGTAGTGGAATGATACAGGCTGTCATTAAACCCAGAAGACTGAGGACATCTTGTGGCAAAACTGAAGAATGACTGCAGGAACAGTTATGGATTGAAAATGATTTTCGCATGAGCTTTATTATTTAATATTTTAATAGCCTATTTTTGCATTTTTCGATTAAAGTCATTCTTTAATTGGAATTCTAGCCAAAGTGTACTTTTTAAGTTTTGGATGTAGAAAAAGTCAAGAGCCTTTATCCAGCAATTATAGAGAGATTATCTTTTACTTCCTGTGTGGTCAGCAGGAAAGGAATTGTGGGGAGATTTATTCTACACTATGGTGACGCCGAAATAAAAACATTAACACATTTCTAAATTTAAAGAAAAAAAAAAAGCTAATTGTGCGAAGTTCTACTTTTTTGAGCGCAGTAAAATGTTTCTGAAGGCAGTTCATCATTTTTCCTTCTTTTCTGTATTCCAAAATTTATTGAGTTAGAGCTTTGGAGGTATTTTGGAT
Organism: Rana muscosa; assembly: GCA_029206835.1. Lineage (NCBI taxonomy): Eukaryota > Metazoa > Chordata > Amphibia > Anura > Ranidae > Rana > Rana muscosa. Next base: position 143,160,312 of record CM055118.1, read on the forward strand.
TTCTGGGCTCCGTGAGGTTAAAAGTGACCCAAATCTCCCATTAATCTTCCGAATGTTGCCCATTAATTCCCCAGTCACGTGTTCCCATCACGACAGCGAGCAGTCAGGTTACGTCACACTATTGTGTCACATGTTCCCGGAGTGGAGTTGTACTCAAGTTTTCAGAGAATGCTCTCGGAGGGGAGTCGCACGTCAGAGCGGAATGTCAGAAATGTCCCCTTTTCATTGGGAGAGAAAGCTGCATTATTCTGGGATCAACAGCTTCGGCCACACGGATATAAGGCGTGAGCTCCACGTCTGACCCCACCATACTTATCCCTGGTGCTGGCAGACCTCAGCAATCCTCCTTACACAGGTAAGAGCAGGAAGATCTGTGAGTAGCTCTGAGATCAGCAATGACACAAAAATGTGTACTTTGGTAACTGGGGAGGGTCCACCTAAAAGTAGTATTTCAGTTACATGATTCTGCTGGATACTTATATCTCTTAGGGGGTACAGTAGTGAAATTTCCTTACCATAGTTCCTGGCTCTGTTCCCCACAAGCTTGCAATTGTGGGTATTCCTTCCTACTTTGGGGAGTTCCAGCCAACCTTACTGTCCCCATCACGAAACATTCCCCTCAAAATAAAATCCAGTGCAGGGATTGTAGGAACCCCTCATAATTGGCACAGCAGGTGCGTAGACCCAGAAATTCCATGTAAGTATCATGAGAATCCCTCATAATGGGCACAGCAGGTGTGCAGACCTGGGAACTCAGTACATGGATGATGGGAGCCCCTGATAGTTGGCACAGCAGGTGTGTAGAGCTGGGAACTCAGCACAGGGATGGTGAAAACCCCTCATAATGGGTGCAGCAGGTGTGCAGACCCAAGACACAGAGCAGGGATGGTGAACTCTGGGATGTGGAAGCCCTCACATTGGGCATAGAAGATGTGTAGAGCTAGGAACTCAGCACAGGGATGGTGGGAGCCCCTCATAATGGGCACAGCAGGTGTTCAAAGCTGGGAACTCAGCACAGGGATGGTGGGAGCCCCTCATAATGGGCACAGCAGGTGTTCAAAGCTGGGAATTCAGCGTGGGGATGGTGGGAACCCTTCATAATGGACACATATTCAACCTTTGTTAAATAGATTGTTAAGCTCTAATTCCCAGTGTGGCAAGAAAATGGTGTCACACAAATGGTTGGGGAAAACCACACTGTATAAAAAAGAAATGGAAAAAGACACCGGGCACACCTCTAGTGCATTAAGCATTATCAATATTTATTGGGTATATAACTTAATTGCACTAGGGTTGTGCCCCGTGTCCTTTACTTTTTGTTGGTTTTTATATAACAGGTGAGCAGACCAAAAACTGAGTGCAGGGACGGTGGGCACCCAGCATAATGGGCACAGCAGGTGTACAGTCTCAGAAACTCAGTATAGGGATGGTGGGAACCCCTTATAATGGGCAGAGCAGGTGTGCAGACCCAAAGACACAGCACAGGGATGATGTGAACCCCTCATAATAGGCACAGCAGGTGTAAAAAGCTGTAAAGTCAGTGCACTGATGGAAACCCCTCATAATGGACACAGCAGATGTGCAGAGCCAGGAACTTGGCACAGGGATTGTGGCAGCCTGTGGAAATGGATACTGCAGCTGTGCAAACCTGTAAACTCTATACAAGGATGGTAGGAGCCCCTCAGAATGGGCACTCTAGGTGTGCAGACCTGGGAACTCAGCACAGGGATGATTGGAACCTCTCATATTGGGCACAGCAGTTGTTCAAAGCTGGGGATTCAGTGCAGTGATGCTGGGAACCCCTCATAATGGGCACATAGGGTCTTTGTTGAATAGATTGTTAAGCTCAAATTCCCAGTGTGGCAAGAACAAATGTCACAAATGGTTGAGGAAAACCACACTATAAAAACAAAACGAAAAGGAGACCAAAAACTCAGTGCAGGGATGGTGCGCACCCAGCATAATGGGCACAGCAGGGGTACAGTCTGAGAAACTCAGCATAGGTATGGTGGGAAACCCTCATGATGGGCATAGCAGATGTGCAGACCCAGAAACTCAGCACAGGGATGGCGGGAACCCCACTTGATAGGCACAGCAGGTGTACAGTCTGGGAAACTCGATGTAGGGATGCTGGGAACCCCTCAAATTGGGAGCAGCAGTTGAGAAGAGCCAGGAACTAAGTACATTGATGATGGAAACCTCACATAATGGGCATGGAAGGTAAGTCCCTGAGAGTTAGAAGAAACTTTCAGGTTGACTGGTGGAGTGAAAGGACTTTTCAGCTATGGGTGTGTATCATTAGATATGGAAAGGGTGATAATAGCATTACAGATATGCTAATAATTCAACCAAGGAGTAATGTATGGACAAAGTTGATCATTTTTAATCTAAATTTCCCTGGGGGTCGAAGGAATTAGAACCCCCTTTAGGCTCTCTAACAAGACCCTGTAGGCTTGTGGTTATAGATAATGGTGGACAGCTGTCACTTACTTGGGGTGGCAGGTCATCAGTGGAATCCTCCAGACTTGGCAATTGTGGGTCAGAAGGGAGAGGGAAGTCATTCCACATTGGGGCATCACACTGTCTGAAATCATTACACTGGGCACAGCAACATCCGGGCTGAGAATTTTTACTTTGATAGTACAAGCTATGAGCTGCATTCAGATACCAAATGGTATGTCTTGGCTTTATAGGAATAACATAGGGATCAAATAAAAGCTAAATGGACACTTCCTGCATGCATTCATGTTGTGTTTGGAAATGCTAACTTCAACCTAGTCCTCAGAACTGGTTGTTTCATATAAGCTACGGCCACTTCAGTGGGAAGAACCTTCCTCACACCTGACGGGGGAACCACTAGAAATAAAGTAACTTAACCACTTGACAACTGGGCACTTAAACCCCCTTCCTAACCAGACGAATTTTCAGCTTTCGGTGCTCTCACATTTTGAATGACAATTACTCAGTCATGCAACACTGTACCCATATGAAATTTTCGTCCTTTTTTTCACACAAATAGAGCTTTCTTTTGGTGGTATTTGATTGCCTCTGGATTTTTTTTTTTGTGCTATAAATGAAAATAGACCGAAAATTTTGCAAAAAAATGAATTTTTCTTAATTTCTATTATAAAATTTTGCAAATAAGTAATTTTTCTTCATAAATTTGGGAAAAAATGTATACTGCTACATATCTTTGGTAAAAATAACCGAAATTAGTGGATATTATTTAGTCTGGGTGAAAGTTATAGGGTCTACAAGCTATGGTGCCAATCACTGAAAATGTATCAATTTGATTACACCTGATGTACTGACAGCCTATCTCATTTCTTGAGACCCTAACAAGCCAGAAAAGAACAATTACCCCCCAAATGACCCCTTTTTGGAAAGTAGACATTCCAAGGTAGTTAGTAAGAGGCATAGTTAGTTTTTTGAGGTTGTCATTTTTTCTCACAATTCTTTGCAAAATGAAGATTTTTTTTATTTTTATTTTTTTTCACACCAAATTGTCATTATAACAGGTTATTTCTCTCACATGGCATGTACATTCCACAAATAACACCACAAAATATATTCTGCTACTCCTCCTGAGTATGGCGGTACCACATGTGTGAGACTTTTATACAGCCTGCCCACATACAGAGGCCCAACATTGAAGTAGCCCCTTCAGGCGTTCTAGGAGCATAAATTACACATCTAATCTCTCAAACACCTATTACACTTTTGAAGGCCCTGGAGCACCAGGACAATGGAAACGCCAACAAAGTGACCCCATTTTGGAAAGCAAACACCCCAACGTATAATCTATGAGGCATTATGAGTCTTTTGAACTGTTCATTTTTTTCCAGAAGTTTTTGGAAAATGTGGAAAAAAAATGAAAACGCATTTTTTTTACACAAAGTTGTCCATTTATAAGATATTTCCAACACATAGCATGTACATAGCAAAAATTACACCCCAAAATATATTCTCCTACTCCTCCTGAGTATGGCGGTACCACATATGTGAGACTTTTACACAGCCTGGCCACATACAGAGGCCCAACATTGAAGTAGCAACTTCAGGCGTTCTAGGAGCATAAATTACACATCTAATCTCTCAAACACCTATTACACTTTTGAAGGCCCTGGAGCACCAGGACAATGGAAACGCCAACAAAGTGACCCCATTTTGGAAAGCAAACACCCCAACGTATAATCTATGAGGCATTATGAGTCTTTTGAACTGTTCATTTTTTTCCAGAAGTTTTTGGAATATGTGGAAAAAAAATGAAAACGCATTTTTTTTACACAAAGTTGTCCATTTATAAGATATTTCCAACACATAGCATGTACATAGCAAAAATGACACCCCAAAATATATTCTACTCCTCCTGAGTATGGCGGTACCACATATGTGAGACTTTTACACAGCCTGGCCACATACAGAGGCCCAACATTGAAGTAGCAACTTCAGGCGTTCTAGGAGCATAAATTACACATCTAATCTCTCAAACACCTATTACACTTTTGAAGGCCCTGGAGCACCAGGACAATGGAAACGCCAACAAAGTGACCCCATTTTGGAAAGCAAACACCCCAACGTATAATCTATGAGGCATTATGAGTCTTTTGAACTGTTCATTTTTTTCCAGAAGTTTTCGGAAAATGTGGAAAAAAAATAAAAACACATTTTTTTTACACAAAGTTGCCAATTTATAAGATATTTCCAACACATAGCATGTACATAGCAAAAATGACACCCCATAATATATTCTCTTACTCCTCCTGAGTATGGCGATACCACATGTGTGAGACTTTTACACAGCCTGGCCACATAGAGGCCCAATATCCAGGAAGCACCATCAGGTGACCTAGGGACATAAATTACGCATCTAATTTCCTTACAATCTATCACATTTTTGAAGGCCCTTCATATTTCTAGCATATAGCATGTACATACCAAGAATTACACCCTGGACTACATTCTGCTGAGTAAATGGTAAACAAAAGATTACCTGTGGTTTTAGTAGTGCAATTGTCCACAGAAGGAGAGCCCTGATCCAGGCAGCAGGCAGGGACGTGGTCAGCGTCAGTGAATGTAATTGTCCAGGCAGCAGGCAGGAATATTGTCCATAGTCAGTACAGGCAGAGATACTGTCCATATACAGTCCAAGGTCAGTGCAAGTAGAGACATTGCCAGCAGTGCCAAAATATTGGTCCTGGTAGTAAGCAGGAACATGGTCCAAGTAGCAGGCCAGGAAAGAATGGGGACAGGGGTAGAGGCTTCTCCCACCCAAATCTCTTTGAAGCCTCCGAGTCTCCAGACCCTAATCCGGGAATGAGAAAACTAAAAAATTAGTTTTCTTCATCCAGAAAAACAATTCTGGAGCCCCTCACATATGTGAGACCCCTGTGTCCCCATTGGCATAGCAGGGTAAAAGATCAATCCAAGAGGCAGGCAAAAAACGTGGTCAAACAGTCCAGGGTCAGTTCCAGAGCAGGCAGAGGTAGGTACAGTTTAGGGTTAGGCAGAAGCGTGGTCGTATAACAAGCCAGGGTCAGTTCCAGAGCAGGCAGAGGTAGGTACAGTTTAGGGTTAGGCAGAAGCGTGGTCGTATAACAGGCCAGGGTCAGTTCCAGGGCAGGCAGAGGTAGGTACAGTTTAGCGTTAGGCAGAGGCGTGGTCGTTTAGCAGGTCAGGGTCAGTTCCGGAGAAGGCAGCGGTATGTACAGTGGCATAAGGGGTGTGGCGGTAAATGACAATTAGGTTTACCATACTTTCCTAATAATGTAGAAAAGTATGGTAACGACGGAAACATCGACCAAAACAAAGGCCTGGTTGGGAAGGACAATTGGGACAATAATACACAGTGTCTCTTCTAGTTCCTTCTTTGGAGCACACCCGGCATCTCTTCTGACGTTTTCGGCCTGTTTCATGGGGGGGGGGAGTTTATCAGGAAAGTGGCGTTCATGGAGTCTGCTCACTGAATCTGAGCGAATGCTTTCTGGTGGGTCTTCAGGGTACAAAAGGGCTTCGATAATTTCTTCTTGGTACTGAAAATAAGATAAGGGGGTCCTTGTAGATTTACGGTAAATGACATAAGTATTGTAAAGGGCCATACTGAAAAGATATATGGAGACCTTTTTATACCAATAGCGGCTTTTTCTTGTGGGAAGATAGGGTTCAATCATCTGATCATTAAAATCGACTCCTCCCATGAACAAATTATAATCATGAACACATGCTGGTTTTTGGATAGGGCTGTTTCTTTTGGGGATTTCCACGTAGGTGTCGTTATGTATCGTTGAGAGCATGTGGACATTTCTTTTGTCCCTCCACCTGATAGCCAATAGCTCTTCATTCCGCAAAGACGCCGTCTCCCCTTTTCGTAGTCTTTCAGTAACGAGTCTTTGCGGGAAACCCTTCCTGTTGGCTCGCACTGTACCACACGCTGGAGTGCCCTTCCGGTAAAGGTTGCGGAAGAGGGGGATGCTGGTATAGTAATTATCCACATAAAGGTGGTAACCCTTTTCAAGGAGTGGATATATAAGCTCCCAAACAACCTTTCCGCTGGCACCGATGTACTCAGGACATTCAGGGGGATGCAGTTGGGAGTCCTTCCCTTCATACACCAGGAAGGCGTAAATGTAGCCAGTGACCCGGTCACATAGCTTGTAGATTTTAACCCCATATCGGGTCCTTTTGCTTGGAATAAACTGCTTGATGCCAAGCCTGCCTGTGAAGTGGACCAATGACTCATCCACGGATATATTTTGGTCGGGGATATATAACTGGGGGAATTTCTCAGAGAAAAAATTTAGAAGTGGCCGAATTTTAAATAATTTGTCATGTGATGGGTCATTTCGGGGAGGGCACTGGGTATTGTCATTGTAATGGAGAAAGCGCATTATCATGAGGTATCTGGATCTTGACATAATGGATGAAAAGACTGGCATGTGCTGGATGGGTTTGGAGGACCAATAGGAGTATACTTCATTTTTTTTTGAGAGCCCCATGTTGAACGTTAGGCCTAAAAATAATTTAAATTCCTCCACTGTCAATTCTCTCCACACATAGGGACGGGCATAACTTGAATCAGGGTTGTTAGTTATGAATTGTTGTGCAAAGAGGTTGCACTGGGTCACGATGGAGGATAATAGGTCTTGGGTAAAAATTAAATTAAAAAAATCAATAGGGGCAAAATTCTCTGTGTTCACCTGAACACCTGGCTGGGCGGTGAAAGGGGGGATGTTTGCTGCTCCTGAATTGGGGGGAAGCCACAGAGGGTTTTCAAGGGCATAGGGAAGGCTGGCATGGGTCCTAACCCTTTGGGGCTGAGATGACACCCCGCTAGTTCTTGGCCTTTGCTGTAGTGGTACTTCATTTCTTGTGGATGGCACTGTGCTACTGGTGGATGGCACTGAGCTGCTGGTTGATGCCACAGCGCTACTTGTGGTAGCCTGCTGATCCATGTCAGAACGCCTTCGTTTCCTGGGCACACTTTCCTCTTCCTCTGAATCTGTAGAAGACCCACTGCTTATAACAGGTTCATATTCTGAACCAGAATCAGACTCAGAGAGCTCGTCGCTGCTCTCGTCAGTCAAGCAAAGCTGTTGGTATGCCTCCTCAGCGGAAAACATTTTTTTCGCCATACTGGTGACTGTGGGCTGTGGTGACAAACTGTGGTAGGAAAACTGGAACAGATATGGCTGCACTGATGGGTGCTGATGAGGCTGGTCTAATGAGGCTGCACTGCTGGGTTCTGATGAGGGTGCTGCTGGGTTCTGAGGAGGGTGCTTCTGGGTTCTGATGAGGATGCACTGCTGGTAACTGATGAGGGTGCAGATGAGCACTATAGTGGCGCTGATGTGGTACTGATGGCACCGATGGGGCACTGTAGTGGCACTGGGCACTGTAGTGGCACTGGTGGAGCACTGGCGGCACCGATGGGCACTGAAGTGGCAGAGGTGGCACTGATGAGCACTGGTGGCACTGATGAGCTTTGTAGTGACACTGATCAGCCTTGTAGTGACACTGATCAGCCTTGTAGTGACACTGATCAGCCTTGTGGTGGCACTGATCAGCCTTGTGGTGGCACTGATGGACACTAGTGGCACTGATGGGTACTCTGGTGGCACTGGTGGCACTGATGGGCACTGTAGTGGCACTGATGAGTATTTTTGTGGCACTGCTTACACAGATGGGTACTGTAGGGGAGCTGTAGGGGCGCTGATGGGTAGTGTGGGGCACAGATTGGCACTTGTGTGGCACTGTGTGGCACTGTGTGGCACTTAAGGGCACTGCTGAATATATATGAGACACTCACTGTTAAAAGGATCTCTCCTCTCCTCACACGCTGTATCGGTGTGAGGAGAGAAGAGAGCTGGACCTCTGTTTGACCCCAGTTTGTTTACATTCTGATCGCTCCCTCATTGGAGGGAGCGATCAGGTGGTAAAGAGCCGCTATCATTGGCTCTTCACCGCGATCCTTGTTGCAGTGGGAGCCGTGAACTCAGCGAGCACGGACACTTCCGCGAGCGCGCACCAGGGGGCGCGCGGGAAGCGCGAATGCACGAGGACGTCCCAGGGACGTGAGCTCAGGATAACTCGACCACTCTGTGGACGTCTTTTGTCCATGACGCGGTCGGGAAGTGGTTAAAAATCATCATTTTATGTTGTCTGGAACTTGTTATGAACAAGTTGTTCTGTTACTGAATTTCCTTGTTGTACCCCCCACCAACAAGACAAAACATACAGCCCAAATGGTAACATTAACGTATGTTTTTCTCCCAGTTTTAGTTTATAGCAAACAGTTGATATCGCTGAATGAAATTATGTTTCCTGTAGATTTTATAGATTTTTATGTACTGCCTACCTATGGATAAAAAATAATAAAACAAATAATGCCGTGTACACACGATCGGATTTCCGATGGAATATAATCAATGGACTTTTCCATCGGAATTCCGATGAAGCTGACTTTCATCAGTCTTGCCTACACACCATCAGACAAAATTCCGACCGTCCAAAACGCTGTGACGTAAAACACTCAGACGAGCCGAGAAAATGAAGTTCAATGCTTCTGAGCATGCGTCGACTTGATTCTGAGCATGCGTGGGTTTTTTCTCCGATGGAGTTCCACACAGACGATCGGAATTTCCTATCGTTTTTTTTTCCATCGGAAAAATTTAAAACATATTCTATTTTTTAACACAGATGGAAAAGAGTCCGATGGGGCCCACACACGATCGTGTGTACAGGGCCTAAGTGTCCTTTTGTGTACCAAGCTAAGTATTCATAACTCCCAAAGAGATGGTAGCAGTATCGTATCTGCCATAAACATAGAAAGATCTCAATGCCAGTGTGTGTATGGTTGCCTAGTAGACAGTGGGCTGACAAACTGCAGGTGGTGTCACCTACGTGGATATTAGTGTGGATATTAGTGTGAATGCTAATAGGCAAATTTATTAAATACTTTCTTCAGCTCTGTGTGTACAAAGGAGCATGGGGGAGTTCATGTCCATGATGGGGGTGGTAGTGACACAGCCCCAAATCCCCAATGGCTCAAAAGTGATATGGTCCAGAAATATTTAGACAGAATAAAGGTGGATAAAGCACCTGGACCAGATGGCATACACCCACGGATCCTAAAAGAATTGAGCTCTGTAATTTCAAAGCCATTGTATCTAACTTTTAGGGACACATTAATGACGGGAATAGTACCACTGTATTGGCGCAGGCTCAATTTGGTGCTTATATTTAAAAAGGGAACAAAGTCTTTACCAAGTAACTATAGACCTGTTATGCCTTGTACACACGATCGGAATTTCCGATGGAAAAAGTCAGACGGATTCTTTTCATCGGATATTCCGACCGTGTGTGTGCCCCACCTGACTTTTTTCCGTCGGAATTTAGAAATTTCGTTCGTCTGTAGGGAACTCCGACAGAGAAAAAAACACACATGCTCAGAATCAAGTCGATGCATGCTTGGAAGTATTGAACTTAATTTTTCTTGGCTCATCGTAGTGTTGTACGTCACCGCGTTCTTGGCGGTCAGAATTTGGTGTGACGGTGTGTATGCAAGACAGTTTGAACGGAATTCCGGCAGAAAATTCCGTCGGAGTTTATCCCGTCGGAAAAACCGATTGTGTGTACAGGGCATTAGTTTAACTTCTATAGTTGGGAAGATACTGGAGAGATTAATAAAAGACCACACAGACGAGTTCTTGCTGTAAAAAAACTATTTAAGCAACAGACAGCATGGATTCATGAAAGACAGAGGTTGTCAGACAAACCTGTTTTTTTTTTTATGAAGAGGTAAGTAAGACCTTGGACAGAGGGGTGGCTGTGGACGTGGTATACTTGGATTTTGCAAAAGCATTCGATGCAGTTCCCCACACACAGCTAATGTGTAAGGTAAAGTCTACAGGATTGGAAATATCAGTTTGTAAATGGATAGAAAACTGTCTAAGCCCACGTTCACACTGGGGCTGCGGGAGTGAAGCCTGCGAGTTCAGCTGAACTCGCACAATTTCACTCCCCCTGGCAGTCCCGATTTCGGCCGCAATTTCAAAGACATCTGAAACAGATGTCAATGTAAATCGCGGCTGAAATCGCAAAAAGTAGTACAAAAACTACTTTTTGTAATCGGTGCAGCGCCGCAGATGCGGCGTCGCACCGATTAGGACGATGCCATTGGCCGCAATTTGCGGCAAATTTCGCCGATTTGACATGTCAAATCGCATGTCAAATCACACCAGTGTGAACCAGGGCTAAAAGACAGAATTCAGAGAGTAGTGGTTAATGATTCTCTTACTCTGAATGGTCTAAGGTTATCAGTGGTGTACCCAGGGCCGCCATCAGGGGGGTACAGGCAGTAGACATGTAAGGGGCCCTGATGGCAACCCCCCATTTTTTATTTATTTTACTTGTAAGGGGCCCGGTGGTCCCTAGGGGCCCTCCGGTCCCCAGGTGCCCGGATGGCAACCCCCCTTTTTTTATTTTTATTTATTTATTTTCTTGTAAGGGGCCCAGAGGTCCCCAGGGGCCCGGATGGCAACCCCCCTTTTTTTTCTGCTCCATACGGCAGCACCCGCCCCGCTTCTCAACTTGCGGCACTCACCCGGTTTTCAATTAGCGGCGGCAGCACCCCCCCCCCCAGTTCTCTGCTCCAGGGGGCCCATGCCTGAAGCTGTGTAAGGGGCCCCAAAATTCCTGATGGCGGCCCTGTGCTTTTAAAAATTTTATTGGGTCTGGGATCAAAAGTAACATTTCTGTCTTTGCAGATGACACCAAGCTATGCAGTGGAATAACGTCCTTACAGGATGTCTCCAATTTACAAGCCGACCTCAATGCTCTGTCTAATTGGGCGACTATGTGGCAGATGAGGTTTAATGTTGATAAATGTAAAGTTATGCACTTGGGGGCTAAGAATATGCATACATCATACATACTAGGGGGAGTACAACTGGGGGGATCCGTAGTGAAGGATCTGGGGGTTTTGGTAGATCATAAGCTCAATAATGGCATGCAATGCCAAGCTGCGGTTTCCAAAGCGAGCAAAGTCCTTTCTTGTATTAAGAGAGGTATGGACTCCAGAGAGAGCGATATCATTTTGCCCCTGTTCAAATCATTAGTAAGACCTCATCTGGAACATGCAGTTCAGTTTTGGGCCCCAGTTCTCAAAAAGGATATTGGGGAACTGGAGAAAGTGCAGAGAAGGGCAACCAAACTGATAAGAGGGATGGAGGAGCTCAGCTATGAGGAAAGATTAGAGGAACTGAATTTATTCACTCTTGAGAAGAGGAGATTAAGGGGGGATATGATCAACATGTACAAAAATATACGGGGTCCATATAGTGAACTTGGTGTTGAGTTATTCACTTTACAGTCAACACTGAGGACCAGGGGGCACTCTTTACGTCCAGAGGAAAAGAGATTTCATCTCCAAATATGGAAAGGTTTCTTCACAGTAAGAGCTGTGAAAATGTGGAATAGACTCCCTGCAGAGGTGGTCCTGGCCAGCTCAGTAGATTGCTTTAAGAAAGGCCAGGATTCTTTCCTAAATGTACATAATATAACTGTATACTAACATTTATAGGTAAAGTTGTTCCGGGGAATATCCGATTGCCTCTCGGGGGGATCAGGAAGGAATTTATTCCCCTGCTGTAGCAAATTGGATCATGCTCTGCTGGGGTTTTTCGCCTTCGTCTGGATCAACTGTGGGTATAGAATTAGGTATATGGGATTGTATATTTTTTATTTTATTTATTTTTATGGTTGAACTATATGGACTTGTGTCTTTTTTCAACCTAACTATGTAACTGTGTAAATGTGTAGCGCACCCACCTCTCCCCTTACCTGCCTTTAATTTCTGGTTCCTCGCAGGCAGAGAGAGGCACACCGCACCACAAGCCCATACCCTCCTGTGTGAGGAGGTTGAGCGGTGTTAGTTTCAGGCCTGCCTGCGGCTGGAGTTGAATCCTCCTGAGGATGATTCTCACCTCTACCTTGAATAGATGCAAGTCTTTGTTTTTCCCCAGTAATGTAACTGTCCACACCAACTGAAAGTCCAACTTCTACATTTATTTCACACTGGATAATAAATAGTCTCTTTAACAGCAGACGGGTTGGAACAAGACACAGGACAGCTTAGGTGGGAGGAGGTCCAGGCACAAACTCAAATGATTCCTCAGACTGTTTAGGTTTCACAAACAGTTTTGGCGCACGATCTCTGCCACAGACCGTGAGGTTGGTCTCTGCCACAGACCTGGTGAATAAAAGTCACTGCCACTGACTTGGTGAACGGGTCACTGCCACTGACCTGGTGAATAGGGCCTTGCCCTATGAAGTCACTGCCACTGACTTGAAGCGAGTAGGGCCACTGCCTCTGACCTGGAGAACTACCTTCTTAAAGTATTGGCCCATGTGAAGGAGAAAACCATCCCTCCGGAGAGTTACCAGAGGCCCTCACCGTCACCACGACTCTGCACTGGGTCTTCGGAAAGGGTTACCTCCCTGGCCTCCTCATCTTAGATACGGGTCCCCTCGCAAGGCGGCACCCTGGGAGCTCTCAATCCCTAGCGGACCCCAGCCGAAGGTTGCTGGGCCCCGGGCCTTCAAAATAGTACCTCACCCCAGACTGAATGTGTCTGAGATGGAACAGGAACTAGGCCTCTGGGCCTAGGGCACCCGGAGATAACACGCACACCCACCCAGGCTGATGGTGCCTGGGCGCGGACCCCGCACGGAAGATGGCTGCCCCTTTTTATACCCTCTCCCGACAGGCACAGCAGGTTCCCCGCCCCGCCGCACTACTGCCGAGAGGGGACAAAAAAAGCACAGCCTTGTATCAGTGGTTCAACCCTGGCCCACGGCAACAGCGCCACCTGTAGGCCACAGGGAACTGCAGACCAACCCTATCTCCCCTGAACAGAAATGGTCCATTAACCCTAACAATCAGTGTGTCTGAGCCTAATTACCACTCAGACACTTCCCCTAAATTGAACACCCCGCTACACATGTAATGCTGATTATGGTTGTTTCATTTGTTTGTTCTTTTCATGATAATTTGCCAATGCATGCTGGTCAGTTTCCAAGGACATATAATGCCTTGATATTTACTGACGGCGGTGGTGGGAGAGGTGATGCAAGGATACTAACTCATAGGATAGCCTATATATTCTATCACCTAGCTGCTACGAAAAAAAAGCGAAAATCCATATCAGACCCACAGATATTGCCCTCCCTCGAATGTGAATGAGTAAGGGGTACGTAGTACCCCTTACTCATTCACAAAAAATTACACCATACAGCAATGCTATTTTTCCTTTAGGATCGAATGTTAGAGAATGTTAGATTCGCCCAGCTAAAAGCAACAAAGAAAAGATTACACATATTACAGGTATTATTTGTTATGCTTGCACAAATTTGGAGACATTCGCAAAGGATTTTTTTTTATTAGGTCCCTTAGTGAAGGAGTTTTAGTAATAATGATAATATTTAACTCAGGGCTATATTTACCATAATGCCACCTGTGGGCCAGTGCCTGGGACATTTTTTTTCTAGTGTGCCTAGGACAGCATGGTGTCTAAATACGGTTCTGAATATAACATTAATATTAATAACATAGCTCCCAACTGTCCCTGATTTCCGGGGACTGTCCCTGATTTGGAACAAAGTCCCTCTGTCCCTCTTTCCTGCTCATTTGTCCCTCATTTTGGTCTGATCTATATAGTTGCAAATAATATGCACTTTTTATCTTTCAAAAGGTGTTTCACAGTGCTAAACCTTTCATTCAATTTCAGCATTTCAAAAGCCAATATAAAGGAATAGTAGTGGTAAAAAAAGCACGTGTGGTTTTACCCAATCATGGCAGGGGGTGTGTCCTATGCCTTTTGCTAATAGGTGTCCCTCGTTCCCATCTCAAAAAGTTGGGAGGTATGCTAATAATAATAATAACAAAATAGTGTAAAATCAAAAATAACCTCACACAGCGGCGCTAAAAAACGATACCCTCCCCCTCCTGTGTCCGTGTGATTGGACTGGGAGAAGGTTACTGTTAATCAATTAAATATATACACCCTGTGACATAAGTGAATAATGTGCACAAGTAAACTAAATAAAGTCCACACAAATTCAATCCAAATGTGAGACAATCTTCTTCCAAATTCTCCACCACACACAGTGTTTAGTGTTTTCGTGATCCCGCTCCCATCAGATGGACACTCACCACAGCAAGTTGCCTCACACTTTCGTGTTTGGCTTAAAGACGTGTGCAAAGATCTTATACAGCTTTGCGGGCGATCCTCCCAATTCAAATCAAGTGTTTTTAAAGTTGTAATCCATATGCAAATGTAAAAGAAAGCTCCAAATAGTGTGATAACGTAAAATCAGTTTAATTACACACCAAACACGCACTTAAAATACTGCAATTACCTAAAACACAATTTAAATAAGCGTATAAAACCACTGCAACTCCAAAGGCAAAAGTGCACCGAACAGCGAGTGTACAGGTCGCGGCGGACCCTCAATAAACCAGTCAGATCTCACCACCTTCCCGCTGCCACTCACTACTCCTTCGCTGCTCAATTCGATCCTGTGACGTCGAATAATCCGTCAGACGGTTACCGCATAGCCACGCCCCGACATGTTTCGTCGAATAGACTTATTCATGGGATTGGCTGTGCGGCATACCAGCTCCACCTTTTATTTCTCTTAACTTATGGGCGGAAGTACAATCTCTCCTCCATCCGCTTTGGGCGGATATGCGTCGTTCCCATACGACTTTCCATACCGCCCACCTTCCCAGCCCATCTGAGGGCGGAAGTGCGTCATCCGTTATATGCACCATGGGCGGAAGCCGGATATAACTTCCATTGACACAAAGCGAGTGTCCCCGCTGCCCACATACACTCGCTATTGGTGTCCATCTATATTTCAACTCAAATATCCTATACCATATTAGCAGTCGTGTGGCACATATCTACTTGGGGATGTAGTTCAGTGTTATCAAACATTAAAAACATTAACAATAATATATAGCGCATATGCTAAATATCATAGAAAAAATTATCAATATTTTAAAACCACTAGTAGCACCATGAGATCTTAATCTTATTATTACCACTCTGTATTTAATGTGATACAGATATACTCAGTTGCGGGATCAAAAAACATCAAGTATTCTGAACAAAAAAATATATATATATAAGTGGTAAATATTAGATATTTTTGTTTAACCTAAAGAAAAAAACCAATTAGTATATATATATATATATACGTGCTGCGAATTTTTTTACTCATAGACAGTTATCCTATCTTACACATGGTATATATATACACCTAATACACATCACCATACCTATGTGTACATTACAGGAAACTATTACTAGAAAAAAACAATAATATTAATAATAATATGTCCGTAACATACATTCACTGATTGAATGTGTTAGCAGACCTAGACCGTGATGGAAAGCTATTAAATAAATATTTTAGACCCACAAATATCTAAAATTGTTAAACTATATCACAACCAACTATAATTATTTAAAATAATTTAAAAATTGTTTAAAATTATTTAAAATTATTTAAAATCATTTAAAAGTTGTTAATAAAACAGTTCAAATCCAATTCAATATTGAGGCCCCTAGGGTAAAGACTTTTTAAAAGAAATATCCACTTTGTCTCTCTTTGTGATAAATCTCTCACACGATTTGAGCCCCTCCACGATGGATGCACAAAATCTATACCACAGAATTGTATTAAAGAGGGATCTTGTTGGTGTTTCTCCTTAAAATGTAACGACACGCTATGGTATCTAAAGCCATTTTTTATATTTGTAAGATGTTCACCTATACGTGTCTTGAGCAATCTCTTAGTTCTCCCCACGTAATAAAGCCCACAAGGGCACCACATGAGGTATACCACATAAGATGAATTACAAGATATAAATTCTTTAATATCAAATGTTTCCTGGTCATTATTGGTAACACTCATTATCCCTCTATTCTGTACTTTTACTGTTCTGCAGCATTTGCATCTTCTACATGAGTAAAATCCTTTCAGATCAAACCGCAAATTACGTTCATTTGGGGGATCCAAAATTTTATTAACCACCCTGTCACCAAAACTCGGGGCTCTTCTATATATAAATTTTGGTGTATTGGGTAGAGCCTCCCCCAGATGTCTGTCACGTCCCAAAATGTGCCAATGCTTTCTAATGATGGTCTCAATTTCTTTGTATTGATGATGGAAACCTGTTATAAAGCCCCATTGATGTTGTCCATCATTAATCTGAGTTGATTTATTTACAAAGCACTGGCTCCTTGGGGCTTCACCTATTTCATGTATTAAATTTTGAAGAGGTTCCTCTCGATATCCTTTATGTATAAATTTGTCTTTCAACATATTTGCCTGAATCACAAAGTCCTCCTGACTAGTGCAGTTACGGCGCACCCGGAGTATCTGACCTTTTGGAATATTTCGTATCCAGGCTGGATGATGCCCACTTCTAATTGAAATATAACTATTTCTGTCCGTGGGCTTAAAGTATACCCGGGTATTCAAGCATCCTACTCCCTTCATAATAGTGACATCGAGAAAATTTATCTCCTCATTACTGATCTGATAGTCCAACTTTATGTTGTTATTATTATTATTTAATATTTCTAAGAACTCAACCGCCGATTCTTTCGATCCCTCCCAGATAAATAGGAGGTCATCAATAAATCGTCGATAAAAACGTAATTGTGGTTTTTTATTCCTGAAAATGTGTTTATCCTCCCACTCGGCCATAAACAGGTTAGCGAGACTGGGGGCAAACTTAGCCCCCATCGCCACGCCAACCTGTTGTGAGAAGAAGCAGTCGTGGTACCAAAAATAGTTATGGCTCATACAAAAGTCCAATATATGTCCTAAAAAGCGTTTCTGCATATCCGGAATATCGTCCCTCTTACTTAAAGCCCAATTCAGTGCTAATGCAGCATCTTCATGCTGAATAACAGTGTATAGTGCTGACACATCAGCTGTAACTAAATACGTCTCAGAATCCATATTAATTTCCACTTTTTCTAACAGACGTAATAAGTCAGCTGTGTCCTTCAAATAGGCCTTTGTATCTTTCACGCTGGGTTGTAAAAATGTATCTAAATATTCCCCCAGTCTGGAGGTTACAGACCCTATTCCATTCACTATTGGTCGTGCTGGAGGGTTCAGAGCATTTTTATGCATTTTCGGCAGTGTGTAAATCACCGGAATTCTGCAAGCTGAGGGGACCAAGTATCTTTTTTCTTTTAAATTTAAGGCATTGGTCATATATCCCCATTCAACCAAGGACACCAACTGTGTTCTATATGTTTCTGTTGGGTCAGAGCGTAGCTTTTTATATGTGATCTGATCATCCAATAGATCCATCAGTTGTTTATGGTACATCAATTTGTCCATTATTACCACTCCTCCTCCTTTATCCGCCGGGCGGATAATGATATCCTTCTTTTTTTCTAAACTTTTGACACCTTCTTTAATATATTCAGGGTTAATATCCTTCTTTTTTATCGGGAGTTCTTCAATATCCTTTAAAACCATATGTTTAAAAACTTCAATAAAATGGTTATTAGAATTTTGTGGGTTAAAAATGGATTTATTCTTAAGACCACTATCTATTCTTTCTGCCATATTATAATTTCTAATTACAGGATTAATAGGATGACCTAAAAAGTATTTTTTAATATTCAATTTACGGATGAACTTGTGGGTGTCAATATACACCTCGAATTTATTCAAGGTTTTTCTGGGTGCACACTTCAGGCCCAAATTCAGAATATTCAATTCCTTCTTGTTTAATTCTACCGTACTCAGATTGAATATTCCAGCATTTAATTGTTTCTCATCCTTTTCTTTGGATTGTTTGGCCCTCCCTGCCCTTCGTCCCCTTCTTCTCTTTGGAAGGGTAAGAGTTCGCTGTTTGGGATATAGGGAGGTCCACTCCTGACCTTGCCTTTCTGCGTTTGGTGATTGTTCCTCCTCGGTGTGCCCCCTCTTCCTCTCCCACCCCTCCCCCGTTGTCCTAAAAAAGATTCCCGATAATAATTTCCATCATATTCTTCTTCCGCCATAGATTGATATCTATTATAGATGGGTATCGGGTTTCTCGGTTCTGGGGGGTGTTCAATCGGTGGTTGATACCATCGTTGTTGTTCTTGTTGAGGCCCATATCCATAAGGGTCATTCCCCCCCATATGAGTGGTTCACTCTGGGTGATTGATAATTTCCATTGTATTGGTATTCATCCCTACCATATCTATTTGGGCCCGGAGAATATATACTAGCTCCGTATTGTCCACTTCTATTCACTTGGGGTGTACCTCCCCGAAGTGGATATACAGGAGGCTGTTCTCCTTTTTTATTTTTATTATTTCCTTTATTACTTATATTTTTCACTATGGCCTTTTTAGGGGCAACAGTTGTTTCCTTATGGGCTTCAACCTCATTCAGAGTCTGGTCATTACCTGAATTAGTATTTTGCCACACATATATGTTATTGGTCTTAAAATCAGTAAAATCCCTATTATATTTTTTAACTTTCCTTTTTTGTGTATCACGGTCTACTTTTTCCAGCTTTTTCTTCATATTGTTATTAAATTCCTTTACCATATTAGATTCATTAACAGGTTCTAGTTTGTCTTGTATATCTTTAATTTTTTCATTGAGTCTACTTAGTTTGATTTGTTTCCTTTTTAAAACCAAACCTTGCAGTTCCCTCCCTACTCTATTAAAGAAATGGAGCCATTCATCCATATACTTAGGCTCACTCAATCCATCCTGTGGTGATACTTCCCACCGCAGGCTTCTAAAGATCAAATTTTCCCTCTCATAGTGCTCAAATGTAAACACAATTTAAATAAGCGTATAAAACCACTGCAACTCCAAAGGCAAAAGTGCACCGAACAGCGAGTGTACAGGTCGCGGCGGATGACGCACTTCCGCCCTCAGATGGGCTGGGAAGGTGGGCGGTATGGAAAGTCGTATGGGAACGACGCATATCCGCCCAAGGCGGATGGAGGAGAGATTGTACTTCCGCCCATAAGTTAAGAGAAATAAAAGGTGGAGCTGGTATGCCGCACAGCCAATCCCATGAATAAGTCTATTCGACGAAACATGTCGGGGCGTGGCTATGCGGTAACCGTCTGACGGATTATTCGACGTCACAGGATCGAATTGAGCAGCGAAGGAGTAGTGAGTGGCAGCGGGAAGGTGGTGAGATCTGACTGGTTTATTGAGGGTTCGCCGCGACCTGTACACTCGCTGTTCGGTGCACTTTTGCCTTTGGAGTTGCAGTGGTTTTATACGCTTATTTAAATTGTGTTTTAGGTAATTGCAGTATTTTAAGTGCGTGTTTGGTGTGTAATTAAACTGATTTTACGTTATCACACTATTTGGAGCTTTCTTTTACATTTGCATATGGATTACAACTTTAAAAACACTTGATTTGAATTGGGAGGATCGCCCGCAAAGCTGTATAAGATCTTTGCACACGTCTTTAAGCCAAACACGAAAGTGTGAGGCAACTTGCTGTGGTGAGTGTCCATCTGATGGGAGCGGGATCACGAAAACACTAAACACTGTGTGTGGTGGAGAATTTGGAAGAAGATTGTCTCACATTTGGATTGAATTTGTGTGGACTTTATTTAGTTTACTTGTGCACATTATTCACTTATGTCACAGGGTGTATATATTTAATTGATTAACAGTAACCTTCTCCCAGTCCAATCACACGGACACAGTAGGGGGAGGGTATCGTTTTTTAGCGCCGCTGTGTGAGGTTATTTTTGATTTTACACTATTTTGTTCATATTTTTTATTTAAAGTGGCTGCTGCATATTTGGTATAGGTTTAGTTTTAACCCTTAAGCGCGGTGGTGGTATATATGGGAAGGGCGCAACTTAATATTACCAGTTTTACACAGTATTTTTATTTAACCACCTGCTGCTATGGAAGCTATTAATTTCCTGTCTAATAGACAGATGAATCCTGATAATATCTTCTCAGCAAACCATGATATGGTAGAGAGTGAGGAGGATTACTCAGCATTATTAAAAAACCTGGATAACCTGCTTGAAAAACAGGTGAAGACATGGTGGGATGTGTTTACATTTGAGCACTATGAGGGGGAAAATTTGATCTTTAGAAGCCTGCGGTGAAAAAATTAAAGATATACAAGAGAAACTAGAACCTGTTAATGAATCTAATATGGTAAAGGAATTTAATAACAATATGAAGAAAAAGCTGGAAAAAGTAGACCGTGATACACAAAAAAGAAAAGTTAAAAAATATAATAGGGATTTTACTGATTTTAAGACCAATAACATATATGTGTGGCAAAATACTAATTCAGGTAATGACCAGACTCTGAATGAGGTTGAAGCCCATAAGGAAACAACTGTTGCCCCTAAAAAGGCCATAGTGAAAAATATAAGTAATAAAGGAAATAATAAAAATAAAAAAGGAGAACAGCCTCCTGTATATCCACTTCGGGGAGGTACACCCCAAGTGAATAGAAGTGGACAATACGGAGCTAGTATATATTCTCCGGGCCCAAATAGATATGGTAGGGATGAATACCAATACAATGGAAATTATCAATCACCCAGAGTGAACCACTCATATGGGGGGAATAACCCTTATGGATATGGGCCTCAACAAGAACAACAACGATGGTATCAACCACCGATTGAACACCCCCCAGAACCGAGAAACCCGATACCCATCTATAATAGATATCAATCTATGGCGGAAGAAGAATATGATGGAAATTATTATCGGGAATCTTTTTTAGGACAACGGGGGAGGGGTGGGAGAGGAAGAGGGGGCACACCGAGGAGGAACAATCACCAAACGCAGAAAGGCAAGGTCAGGAGTGGACCTCCCTATATCCCAAACAGCGAACTCTTACCCTTCCAAAGAGAAGAAGGGGACGAAGGGCAGGGAGGGCCAAACAATCCAAAGAAAAGGATGAGAAACAATTAAATGCTGGAATATTCAATCTGAGTACGGTAGAATTAAACAAGAAGGAATTGAATATTCTGAATTTGGGCCTGAAGTGTGCACCCAGAAAAACCTTGAATAAATTCGAGGTGTATATTGACACCCACAAGTTCATCCGTAAATTGAATATTAAAAAATACTTTTTAGGTCATCCTATTAATCCTGTAATTAGAAATTATAATATGGCAGAAAGAATAGATAGTGGTCTTAAGAATAAATCCATTTTTAACCCACAAAATTCTAATAACCATTTTATTGAAGTTTTTAAACATATGGTTTTAAAGGATATTGAAGAACTCCCGATAAAAAAGAAGGATATTAACCCTGAATATATTAAAGAAGGTGTCAAAAGTTTAGAAAAAAAGAAGGATATCATTATCCGCCCGGCGGATAAAGGAGGAGGAGTGGTAATAATGGACAAATTGATGTACCATAAACAACTGATGGATCTATTGGATGATCAGATCACATATAAAAAGCTACGCTCTGACCCAACAGAAACATATAGAACACAGTTGGTGTCCTTGGTTGAATGGGGATATATGACCAATGCCTTAAATTTAAAAGAAAAAAGATACTTGGTCCCCTCAGCTTGCAGAATTCCGGTGATTTACACACTGCCGAAAATGCATAAAAATGCTCTGAACCCTCCAGCACGACCAATAGTGAATGGAATAGGGTCTGTAACCTCCAGACTGGGGGAATATTTAGATAAATTTTTACAACCCAGCGTGAAAGATACAAAGGCCTATTTGAAGGACACAGCTGACTTATTACGTCTGTTAGAAAAAGTGGAAATTAATATGGATTCTGAGACGTATTTAGTTACAGCTGATGTGTCAGCACTATACACTGTTATTCAGCATGAAGATGCTGCATTAGCACTGAATTGGGCTTTAAGTAAGAGGGATGATATTCCGGATATGCAGAAACGCTTTTTAGGACATATATTGGACTTTTGTATGAGCCATAACTATTTTTGGTACCACGACTGCTTCTTCTCACAACAGGTTGGCGTGGCGATGGGGGCTAAGTTTGCCCCCAGTCTCGCTAACCTGTTTATGGCCGAGTGGGAGGATAAACACATTTTCAGGAATAAAAAACCACAATTACGTTTTTATCGACGATTTATTGATGACCTCCTATTTATCTGGGAGGGATCGAAAGAATCGGCGGTTGAGTTCTTAGAAATATTAAATAATAATAATAACAACATAAAGTTGGACTATCAGATCAGTAATGAGGAGATAAATTTTCTCGATGTCACTATTATGAAGGGAGTAGGATGCTTGAATACCCGGGTATACTTTAAGCCCACGGACAGAAATAGTTATATTTCAATTAGAAGTGGGCATCATCCAGCCTGGATACGAAATATTCCAAAAGGTCAGATACTCCGGGTGCGCCGTAACTGCACTAGTCAGGAGGACTTTGTGATTCAGGCAAATATGTTGAAAGACAAATTTATACATAAAGGATATCGAGAGGAACCTCTTCAAAATTTAATACATGAAATAGGTGAAGCCCCAAGGAGCCAGTGCTTTGTAAATAAATCAACTCAGATTAATGATGGACAACATCAATGGGGCTTTATAACAGGTTTCCATCATCAATACAAAGAAATTGAGACCATCATTAGAAAGCATTGGCACATTTTGGGACGTGACAGACATCTGGGGGAGGCTCTACCCAATACACCAAAATTTATATATAGAAGAGCCCCGAGTTTTGGTGACAGGGTGGTTAATAAAATTTTGGATCCCCCAAATGAACGTAATTTGCGGTTTGATCTGAAAGGATTTTACTCATGTAGAAGATGCAAATGCTGCAGAACAGTAAAAGTACAGAATAGAGGGATAATGAGTGTTACCAATAATGACCAGGAAACATTTGATATTAAAGAATTTATATCTTGTAATTCATCTTATGTGGTATACCTCATGTGGTGCCCTTGTGGGCTTTATTACGTGGGGAGAACTAAGAGATTGCTCAAGACACGTATAGGTGAACATCTTACAAATATAAAAAATGGCTTTAGATACCATAGCGTGTCGTTACATTTTAAGGAGAAACACCAACAAGATCCCTCTTTAATACAATTCTGTGGTATAGATTTTGTGCATCCATCGTGGAGGGGCTCAAATCGTGTGAGAGATTTATCACAAAGAGAGACAAAGTGGATATTTCTTTTAAAAAGTCTTTACCCTAGGGGCCTCAATATTGAATTGGATTTGAACTGTTTTATTAACAACTTTTAAATGATTTTAAATAATTTTAAATAATTTTAAACAATTTTTAAATTATTTTAAATAATTATAGTTGGTTGTGATATAGTTTAACAATTTTAGATATTTGTGGGTCTAAAATATTTATTTAATAGCTTTCCATCACGGTCTAGGTCTGCTAACACATTCAATCAGTGAATGTATGTTACGGACATATTATTATTAATATTATTGTTTTTTTCTAGTAATAGTTTCCTGTAATGTACACATAGGTATGGTGATGTGTATTAGGTGTATATATATACCATGTGTAAGATAGGATAACTGTCTATGAGTAAAAAAATTCGCAGCACGTATATATATATATATATATATACTAATTGGTTTTTTTCTTTAGGTTAAACAAAAATATCTAATATTTACCACTTATATATATATATTTTTTTGTTCAGAATACTTGATGTTTTTTGATCCCGCAACTGAGTATATCTGTATCACATTAAATACAGAGTGGTAATAATAAGATTAAGATCTCATGGTGCTACTAGTGGTTTTAAAATATTGATAATTTTTTCTATGATATTTAGCATATGCGCTATATATTATTGTTAATGTTTTTAATGTTTGATAACACTGAACTACATCCCCAAGTAGATATGTGCCACACGACTGCTAATATGGTATAGGATATTTGAGTTGAAATATAGATGGACACCAATAGCGAGTGTATGTGGGCAGCGGGGACACTCGCTTTGTGTCAATGGAAGTTATATCCGGCTTCCGCCCATGGTGCATATAACGGATGACGCACTTCCGCCCTCAGATGGGCTGGGAAGGTGGGCGGTATGGAAAGTCGTATGGGAACGACGCATATCCGCCCAAAGCGGATGGAGGAGAGATTGTACTTCCGCCCATAAGTTAAGAGAAATAAAAGGTGGAGCTGGTATGCCGCACAGCCAATCCCATGAATAAGTCTATTCGACGAAACATGTCGGGGCGTGGCTATGCGGTAACCGTCTGACGGATTATTCGACGTCACAGGATCGAATTGAGCAGCGAAGGAGTAGTGAGTGGCAGCGGGAAGGTGGTGAGATCTGACTGGTTTATTGAGGGTCCGCCGCGACCTGTACACTCGCTGTTCGGTGCACTTTTGCCTTTGGAGTTGCAGTGGTTTTATACGCTTATTTAAATTGTGTTTTAGGTAATTGCAGTATTTTAAGTGCGTGTTTGGTGTGTAATTAAACTGATTTTACGTTATCACACTATTTGGAGCTTTCTTTTACATTTGCATATGGATTACAACTTTAAAAACACTTGATTTGAATTGGGAGGATCGCCCGCAAAGCTGTATAAGATCTTTGCACACGTCTTTAAGCCAAACACGAAAGTGTGAGGCAACTTGCTGTGGTGAGTGTCCATCTGATGGGAGCGGGATCACGAAAACACTAAACACTGTGTGTGGTGGAGAATTTGGAAGAAGATTGTCTCACATTTGGATTGAATTTGTGTGGACTTTATTTAGTTTACTTGTGCACATTATTCACTTATGTCACAGGGTGTATATATTTAATTGATTAACAGTAACCTTCTCCCAGTCCAATCACACGGACACAGGAGGGGGAGGGTATCGTTTTTTAGCGCCGCTGTGTGAGGTTATTTTTGATTTTACACTATTTTGTTCATATTTTTTATTTAAAGTGGCTGCTGCATATTTGGTATAGGTTTAGTTTTAACCCTTAAGCGCGGTGGTGGTATATATGGGAAGGGCGCAACTTAATATTACCAGTTTTACATAATAATAATAATAGTAATAGAAATAATATTCTGTCATTGGAGCAGGCATTGGACTTCAGACTTGGCATGGACCCCTCACACAGGGAGAGTGCGCAGTTGTGTTCAGGCTCCTCCTATGGACGGCCGTCCTCCACGTGTCAATGTCCAGGGCTGCCAGCGAAGAAAAGATGTTGTGAAGGACTCAAGGTGGGTCTGTCACTGTTCACCATCTCTACAGTGGATAAGAATGTATTAAAAAATCACATTTTGTGCACAAAAGCTTCCGTACAGCTTGAGGTGACTGGTGGATAAATGTAGAAGAATTTGTTGTAAAAGTAACATTTTGATGCATTTGTTGCGTTGATGTGACGTAGTAATTGCGCACATGTTGTCCCTGCAGCTTACACTCACTGGCATCC
This sequence comes from Rana muscosa, assembly GCA_029206835.1. Taxonomy (NCBI): domain Eukaryota; kingdom Metazoa; phylum Chordata; class Amphibia; order Anura; family Ranidae; genus Rana; species Rana muscosa. Next base: position 143,186,254 of record CM055118.1, read on the forward strand.
ATCTCCGCAGATATTCCTGGCCGCCATGTGCTTTGTCTACTTTGCCAAGGCTTTGTCTGGCAGTTATCTGAAAAGTACCATTACCCAGATCGAGAAACGCTTTGAAATGCCCTCCTCCCTGGTTGGCATTATTGACGGGAGCTTCGAGATCGGTATGTATGGTGAACAGCACTGACTGTCTGCTGAGGGCATGCATACACAGTGATGCTCACCAGTTTTCCATCTTTTTGTGACTACTTGGTTCAAATAATTTGTATCTAACTTCCATTAGTTTATTCTGCAGATGGCCCGGCTCAGCCTGCACTCCTCCTCCTTAGTGTCCATCAGTGCAGCCTATCAGTACCCGTCAGTGCTGCCTATTAGTGCCCATCAGTGCAGCCTATCAGTACCCATCAGTGCAGCCTATCAGTACCCATCAGTGCAGCCTATCAGTACCCATCAGTGCAGCCTATTAGTGCCCATCAGTGCAGCCTATTAGTGCCCATCAGTGCTGCCTATTAGTGCCCATCAGTTCTGCCTATTAGTGCCCATCAGTGCAGAATATCAGTGCCCATCAGTACAGGAGAAAAAATATCTGTTTGCTAAATTTTATAACAGAAACAAAGAACAACATTTTTTTTTTCAAAATGTTTGGTCTTTTTCCATTTGTTTAGCAAAAAAAATTAAACCCAGTGGTGATTAAATACCAGCAAAAGAAAGCTCTATTTGTGTGAAAAAAAAAATGATAAAAATTGGGGACAGTGTTGCATCACTGCGCAATTATCATTCAAAGTGTGACAGCGCTGAAAACTGGCCTGGGCGGGAAGGGGGTAAAAGTGCCCAGTAGGCAAGAGGTTGAGGACATGTTTCGAAGTCACAATGGCAGCAATACAGTCATCTACAGTGTCCCTTTATGAGTCATAATGTAATTATCTTATGAAACAAACATTACTTGTCATGGAAGGGGCAGATTGGCTGTACTGGTCATGTGAGATACAAAATGCTCATAATTATTTGGCTCCATTCTTTAGGGACTTTCCATATACATCTAGACAGTTGTCAGCCCTGCCAGGTAGAGAAGATTATTTATTTCATCCAGGGAGAAGGTTTGACACTGCTGTGCTCTGTACAGCTTTTGAGACTGTATTTATTGGCGTATAACACTCACTTTTTTACCCTGAAAATAGAGGGTAAACTGTGCCTGCGTGTTATACGCAGGGGGCTGTGGAAAGTTTTTTCCAGAGACTTCCCTCTTAAAGTTAGGGTGCGTGTTATACGCCTGTGCGTTTTATACGCCGATAAATACGGTACACAAAAATAACATTATGCTGGAGGTTAGATGGACATGGCTGAGAAGCACAGATAAAATCTAGGAAGAAGAAGTACTGTCTTTTGTAGACATATCCTGAGTCCTGTGCTTAGTCAAAGACTGTAGGGCCTGTGCATATAGATTATTTCTTTGTCTCCTTGTAGCAGCTGGAGTTACATTGTTCCCTGCACCTCTGCCATCTCTCATTGTGGATTTCTTTCCATCTTTACCAGGAAACCTGCTGGTCATTTTGCTGGTGAGCTACTTTGGAGCAAAACTTCACAGGCCCAAGCTGATTGGGAGTGGCTGTCTGCTCATGTCACTGGGAACATTCCTAATTGCGGTGCCACACTTTATTATGGGTCGGTAAGTCTGGCTGGGAAGGGCACACCACAGGACACTGTAGAATTCAGAGTGGAGAGAACAAGGGATCTACAGCTTTGGATTTACTATACTTCACTACCTGCATGCTTGTTCTATGGGTGACCACTATGTACTAAAGTACAGATGAGGATGAAAGCCACTGCTGGAACTGCACCTTTGGGAATAGCAGACTGGGTATAGTGTAGGGTTACCACGTGTCCCGGATTGCCCGGGACAGTCCCGCATTTTGCAGGTCTGTCCCGGGCACCTTCATTCCAGGACAATACAGAGTCCCGGAATCAAACTGACACAGCCACCCCCCAAGCCAAAGTTATGCCCCCAAAAAAGCAGCTACATCACCTCTTTACTCACTGACAGTACTTGTCCTGGCCGGGAATGCCTGGAGGAGCACAATCCCCGCCCCCTGCTTGTGATTGGAGAAATCATAAATCCCGCCTCTTGTGTCCAATCACTGTGCTGTGATTCGTTACAGCACAAGCTGATTTTTGGGAAGGGGGGGTGTCCCTGAATGGAAGTTTGGAAATGTGGTCACCCTAGTATAGTGGTGTGACGGGTGTATGGTGTATGTTAACCCCCTTAGCGGTATTCCAGAGTCGGGCTCGGGGTGAGTTTTTAATGCTAAAAACCGTAACCCCGAGCCAGACTCGGGCTGCATCGCAGTATCCAGGGGAAGTTACTTACCTTGTTCCATGGATCCTGCGATGTCTCCCCGCAGTGTCTGCGAGCCGTGTCTCGCTCAATCCACACTGACGAGTGCCGAGCTCCGTTCCCTGCGACGTTGCGGCGCACAGGGGCGGAGTTCGGCGCCATATTCAAAAAGTGAAACACATAGTATACATACAGTATACTGTAATCTTACTGATTACAGTACTGTATGTAATAAATACACACCCCCTTTGTCCCCAGTGGTCTGTCCAGTGTCCTGCATGCACTTTTATATTATAAATACAGTTTTTTCTGCCTGGAAACTGGAGATTGTCCATAGCAACCAAAAAATGTCCCTTTATGTCAAAAGTGGTTTTAGACCAGCTAAAAAACAGCGACAATAAATTAGAATCACTTGCAGAATTGAGCGATAGCGATTTGTGGGGAAATTCGTCATCAAACACTAAATCTAATGACAGCGACAATTCTGCAACTGAGCAAATTTCTGTGTTTTTGATTTGATTACATTATTGAATAATTTTTATTATAATTACATTACTATTTGTTATAATTATTTATAGTTATTTATTATATTATAATTTATGATTTTGTGTTTCAAACTTTATCATACCCGGGATGTCTACTAGACTCTTGTTTGGTCAGGTTTAAGTGAGTTATTCCTAAGAATTGCAGGCCTACAATATATAACACCAAATTTCCATGCAAAATAATTGTACCGCTTTTGGTACATAATTCCAGACAGAATCATACCGCCAGGGAGGTTAAACAAGGATGAGAATGCTGCTACCGTTATATACATAAATTTACTATATGAGGATTAGGGTGATCTATATCACTGTATACAGTATATCACTGTATATTAAATACAGTATATGTGACTGATGATCTTTCTCTATATTATACAGCTATACATATGAGGGGACTCCAGTTCATCCCTTCAATTCTACTATCGCTGTCCCTCCATGTCTGCGAGATTCTAAGGACCAAAAGTTATATTCAGATATTGAGAAATCGCGCATGAATACTGACCATGGTAAGAAACTTTCAGCAATTATACTATACAGTATACAATCATCCTACAACACACAGAGTTTCACATCACTCACACTTTGGGGTCCCAGAACAATGACACCTTAGCACTTGGGGGGCAGAACAATTACATACTGACATATGGATGGTCCCCAAAGAAAGACACACGGACACTTTGGGGTCCCAGAACAATAACACACTAATATTCAAAACAACTACAGAGTCATTATACATAGGTAATAAATTGCACCCATACAAACAGTAAGTGTCAACCTAATTAAATAAAGTCCAAGAAGTGAAAATTATATAGTCCACGAGTGTGAAATTATAAATGTGGAATCCTTGCCAATACATCTGTAATATAGCCACCATCCGTCACCAAGAGTGAAATCTTGTCTAGTGCACCACCACCTGTATCCGCTTACCAGCTCAAAAAGACCTCCTATCACAGAAGGTCAGCAACGCTTGTGGCTACATACCCAGCCAGGGCCTTTTGATGTCGTTAAAGATCTCCTTAGAGCCATAGGTGAAGACCATCTGAATTATGATTGCATACCACCCCTAGAAATACAAAAAAGCTCCACATAGTGTAAAATCTTATGGAAAATGTATTAAAATAAATTAAGGTAGCACTTACATCAAGACAACGCCTTAATAACACTCTTGCCAGATGGCGATACACAAGCACCCCGTACTTCCGGGAATTGAAGAACGCAATGACATCAGCACGTTGCTCCGCTCTACGCGTTTCGTCATACAATGACTATGTGGAGCTTTTTTGTATTTCTGGGGATGGTATGCAAGCATCATCTGGATGGTCTTCAACTATGGTTTTGAGGAGATATTTAACAGCATCGAAAGGCCCTGGCTGGTTGTGTATCCACAAGCTTTGCTGACCTTCTGTGATAGGAGGTCCTTTTGAGCTGGTAAGTGGGCATTTTGTCCGGATACAGGCGGTGGTACTCCAGACAAGATTTCACTCATGGTGATGGATGGTGGCTATATTACAGATGTATTGACAAGGATTCCACATTTATAATTTCACACTTTTGGACTATATCATTTACATTTTTTGGACTTAATTTTTCTTTTGGTTGATACTTATTGTTTGTATGGGTACAATTTATTACCTATCATGACTCTGTAGTTGTTTTAAATATTATAGTACTGTGTTTATATCTCACAGGAGAGTTTTTGCTTGAATAACTGGTTTATTTTGAATTGATTTTCATTCAAATTAGCGCAGTTATTTCTTCTTTTTATTTAAAGCGGAGTTCCACCCAAAAGTGGAACTTCCACTCATCTGATTCCCCCCCCCCCTCCGGTGCCACAATTGGCACCTTTTGGGGGGAGGGAGGACAGGATACCTGTCTTTGACAGGTATCCTTTCCCACTTTTGGGAGTCACTGCCGCAGGGCTGTGACGTCACCACGGGGCTCCCTCCTCCTCCACCGGCCGCCAAACCAATAGAAGATAGGAGCGGGGCCTCGGGCATGTGCAGTAGGGTTCCTGGCGTGAAGCCTAAAGGCTACACTGCTGGGTTCCTGCACCCGCAATGGCGGCGGAGCACCCGACAGCTGATGGAAACATCAGCTGCGGGTGCCGACATCGCTGGACTCCAGGACAGGTAAGTGTCCATTTATTAAAAGCCAGCAGCTGCAGTATGTAAAGCTGCTGGCTTTTACAGTTTTTTTTTTTTTTTTGGGCGGAACACCGCTTTACAGTGATACTGGTGGGTGGGGGGATTACATGCCACTTGAAAGGTCCCAAATTACTGACACTTGGGGGTCCCAAAACAATGACATGCTGATACTTGGGGGAGCCAGAACACTGACACACTGTCACTTGGGGGTCCTAGAACTAGGACACATTGATACTTGGGGGGGGTGGGGGGGGGGGCGACTACAAGCTGACACTTAGAAAGTCCCAAAGTACTGACACTTGGGGGTCCCAAAACAAAGACACACTGATACTTGAGGCTCCAGAACTTTGACATACTGATAATTGAGGGTCCCGAAACATTGACATCCTGACACTTGGGGTACCCAAACCAATGATACACAGAAATTTGGGGGTTGAAGGACAATGACACACTGATACTTGGGGTCCCAGAACATTGACATACTGACACTTGGGGGTCCCAAAACATCAACATACCGACTCTTGGGGTACCCAAAACAATGACAAACTGACATTTGGGGGTCAAAGAGCCTTGAAATATTGTCACTTGGGGTACCCAAAACAATAACACACTGACATTGGGGGGTCAAAGAACCTTAAAACATTGTCACTTGGGGTACCCAAAACAATGGCACACTGACATTTGGGGGTCGAAGAACAATGACACACTGCCACTTGGGGGTCCCAGAAAAATTACACACTGACACTTGGGGGAAGGGGAGGGGGGAGAATTACATACTGATACTTGGAAGGTCCCAAATTGCTGACACTTGGGGGTCCCAAAACAATGAAATATTGATACCTGGGGGACATTTACATTGACACACTGACTTGGGGAGCCGGTGGTCCAAAATAAGGACTCACTAACACTTTGGGATTCCAGAGCAATGGCACATTGACACGTGGGAGACCCAAATTTATGACACAATGACACTTGGATGTCCTAGAACAATGACACACTAACACTTGGGGGTCCTAGAACAATGACACACTGATACTGCACTGTGTTGCCCTTTATGGAGTTTGTAAACTAAGGATAAAGTGCTTTCATTATAAAGACTAAATGAACTACTTGCAAATATTCTGATGTTCTATGTAATAAAGAAAAGGCCAAAGGCATGTATTATATGGATATACCATCACTCTAACCACAGATGGGAACTTCTCGTAGGGACAGACTGGTGCGTGTTGGGTTGCAATGGGGTCTGTTGCTTGGGACCACTACATGGTATAGACTGTACAGTTGTGGGGTGTTGGTTAAGCCAGACTGTGTGTTGTGCCAGGTGTTTTCCCAGAAACCTAAGTTTGAAACCTGGAAAATCTTATGCTAAAGTATCCCACAGGCTGGGTGATCACAGGAAGGTATGTGCTCCCCCATCTCTCGGCTACAGAGCAGGAGGGGGGCATGCAGCCAAGCACATAGTACTGTTACTTTAAACCAGAATATTATCACACTAATAAACTGACCCTTAAATACAGAACACTACAACTTTCTCTTTATATTTATGTATATATTTCCCTATATTTGTCTGTCTCATGTCTTTGGTGAGATGTTTCTTGTGTTTGCCCTCAGGGTGTGATGGCGACCTAGCGAACACCATGTGGCTGTGTGTATTGCTGGGGAACCTGTTACGTGGAGTGGGGGAGGCGCCAATCCAACCCCTGGGAATCTCTTACATTGATGACCATGCCAGAGAGGATAACGCAGCTTTCTATATTGGTAAGTCACAATAGGCTCAGTTCACTAAGTTTTTTTTTTTTGTAATTCTTTTATTTTCAAAGAAAGTGCATTTAAAAGTAAAAAATGGACGGCAGAGATACAAGTGAATAGCACTAACATAAGAAACAGAAAGGGTCTTAAAGTAATAGGCAGGTCAGACATAAAAAAAAACAACATCAAGTATTAAGTGTCAGATATAACAAATATATCAAATGTATCAAGCATATCAAATGTATCAAACATATCAAATGAATCAAATGTATCAAACTTATCAAATATATCTGAGACCCCGGCAGTACACAATGAGGAAGGCACAATAAGAAGGCACAATGGAAAGATATACAGTGTGTGAAGCCGGGGTGGCATCCAAACAGTCACTAGCGCAACCCAGAACAATATAATAATAAATGCTGAGTTATATCTAACAGGGAACTCACACAGCTGTTCGGGAGGCAGAGCATCTCAAAGACCAGCTGGGTCCAGACATGGGACACGTGACTTGGGTTATGGACATTATGATATTCACAATATCTGATCAAAGCAGGCCATGACTGGATAGATACTAGGGGGATAGGTTACACACAAAGGGGGGAGAGGGTGTTAGGTAAGGCAACTCTCAGGACGAGAGGGGGGTAAGGTCCAGGGGTGGGTGAAGGGAAAGGTAAAATAAAGGGAGTATAGAAAAAGAGGAATAGAGAGATGAGGCAGAGTAAAGTAGAGTAGCGCAGTGTAGAGTAGAGTAGCGTAGTGCCCCCCCCAACAAGGAAGCAAAGCAGACTCAATGGATCAGTCAGACTGTCAGTCAGTCGTCCGTCTATATAAAGTGTTGCCAAGGTCTCCAGGTCTCCCGAAAGGCCTCCTCCCTGTTGTGCAATGTGGCGGTGAGATCCTCCATATCTCTCAAGTCGTTCACTTTAGAGAACCAAAGGGATTTTGACGGCGGATTCTCCGATCTCCAACAGAGGGGGATGCATGCCTTGGCAGCATTTAACAGCTGGATGGTGAGGGAGGCTTTGTATTTCTTGATGGGTCGCTTAGTAAGGTGAAGTAGGCAGGCCGCGGGGTTCCCCTCCAGAGAAACGTCAGTCAGATGTTTGATCGTGCGGGTCACCTCATGCCAAAAGGGTTTGGGGCAGTCCCAGAAGATGTGCAGCATCGTACCCTCTGCGGTACCACAAAAAAAATTATGCAGAGCAGTGGGTACCCTATACCAACGGGTCATGATTTTGTAACAAGTCTCTTGGACTCTCGTGGCTATGGAGGACTTCTGGGCAAAGAGGACTCCATATTCCTGAAGGGTTTGCAGCAGGTTTGGTAGGAATGTGAGCGGTTCTATCAGGAAAAAGATTAAGTAACCTTGTGGGACCCTGAAGATTTTTGGTAACCAGTGATACCTGTATCCGCCCTTATTCTGCACAGAAAGGTCTCCAAGGAAATTGTAAAGATCAGTGGAGACAGAGGGCAACCCTGCCGTGTGCCATTGCGGATGTTGAAGAAGTCGGACCTCGTCTCATTGACTTTGACCGCTGCAGTGGGTTGGGAGTAAGGGGATAGTATCCAACCCAGCATAGAGGACCGGATGCCTATGTATTCTAAAGTGGCCCGAATGAAGGTCCAATCCACTCGGTCGAAGGCCTTCTCTGCGTCAGTAGACAGCAGGAGAAGGGCCCTCTTGGATTTCCTGGCAGCGTGGATCAAGTTCACCACCCAGATGGTGTTGTCTCGTGGTTCGCGTTGTGGTACAAAGCCCGTCTGATCTCTGTGGATGAGACTTGGTATATGGGAGAGCAGTCTGTTGGCCAATATTTTGGCAAACTATTTTAAGTCTGCGTTTAGGAGCGCTATCGGTCGATAGTTCCCACATCGCAGTGGGTCTTTCCCCTCCTTTGGGATAAGGGAAATATAGGCTCTCAGAGTGTCTACCGGGAAAGATTTACCGTCTGTGATAGAGTTGAGGGCAGAGACCAGGGGTCGGGAAAAGTTCGCTAAGTTTTAACACAAAGCTAATGGTCTCTAAATTAGTCAAGTGATCATAATTGTCAAATCTCATTAGTCTCAGCTGAAAATAACTGTCACTTTTTTTAAAATAAGAATTCTTTCCTAGTGTGTTAGCTTTGTGAATTGAGCCTATTGTCTCTGTGATTTCACTGTGTTACTGCTCACCCAACTCCTCAGGGTTTTCATGGTTAACCACTTGCCGTACGTCGCTGGACTTTAAGCAGTCATACTGGGATGATGCCTGCAGATGCAGTCATCACCTTGGTATGGATTTTTAGAGCCGGCGGTTGGCTCTCTTGTAAAAGCAATCCTAGTGGCTAACTAGCCACTGGACTGCTTTTACAAGCAGTGGGATATTCCTTCCCTCCCGTTGCCTTCTGTGGCTTGCTCGGGCTGTGCCATCCCACCAGGAGACCTGAGCGACCAGCCGGCGCATCCCCCAGCTGGCCGGGCAGCCGAATAAAACCGGCTTTGATCGGCTCTCCCCTATGGTAGCCCGAAAGCAATGACCTGACATAATTTTTGGTTAATCCGGATGTCAACGGCGCTATTTTAAAAAATTTGAAAGCACTAAAAAAAAATCAATCTTGGTGTTTTAAATGCTTTTAAAGGCAGAGGAGGGATTTAAGGTCTTATAGACCCCAGATCTTTCCTTAAAGAGTACATGTCAGATGCCTTTTTCTGTCACAGTCATGTTTACATTCCTTGAAACAGCAATAAAAAAAGTGATCAAAAAAAGTGTAACGCAACAGTGTAAAAATAATAAAGAAAATTATATATATATTTTTTAAAGTGCCCCCTTCCCCCCATGCTTGCGCACCAAGGCAAAAACGCACGTCGGTCCTGCACACACTCAAACTGCGATCGTCCCACACATGTGAGGTATCACCGTGAACGTCAGATCATGGGCAGTAATTCTATCACCAGATCTTCTCTGTAAATCTAAAGTGGTAACCTGTAAAGGCTTTTGAAACTGCATCTATGTATAGTAAAATTTAAGCCATTTGTCGCCATTGCATGGGTGTGTGCAATTTTAAAACTTGACATGTTTGGTATCTATTTACTCAGCGTAACATCATCTTTTATATTTTACAAAAAACTGGGTCATGTATTTTTTTTGCATTAAAGTAAAAAAAAAGTGTATTTCCCCCCCCCCCCCAAAAAAAATTAAATTGGAAAAACCACTGCTCAAATACCACGTGCAAAAAATTGCAAACCCACCATTTTATTCTCATGGGCCTCTGCTTTAAAAAAATATATAATGTCTGGGTTCTTACTAATTTCTAGCAAAAAATACTGATTTTAACATGTAAACAAAAGTGTGAGAAAAAGGCCTGGAGGTCAGAGAATAAAAGTCACAATGATGTGAACAAGCCCCAGTGCAACACATAGGGGATTTTTGTACAGAATTACTAGAATACTTACTGGAAAATTTGCTTTAAAGCCATTTTGTTATGTAAAAGTCAGGTTATACACAGCATCTGCTAGTTAACCAGTTTGTAAAGTGTAGTTGTTAGTACAGCTTTTTTCTTTGAGGAAATCCATGGTATTAAATTGAGTAAGGAGTGTGGGATTTATGCTGTGATCTCTGAATTCTTGCCTGGCTATCTTGTGTAGTTGTAGATTTTTTCTTTATTTGTCAAATATTATAATTATTTGTGTGTTATACTATATTGCACAATCTGATCTTCAGGCTGTATCCAGACAGCGGCTGTGATTGGACCAATATTTGGGTTCCTTCTTGGATCGCTCTGTGCATCTTTATTTGTAGACATTGGATTTGTGGATTTAAGTAAGTTTACATATTTTGTATATTCGATGTATGTATATAACACTGGCCATTTTTTTTTTCAAAAGTTTTGCTTCCTAAAAAGTTATGATAGGCCCCTTCCTCATAAACACACATACAACTACTGAATAACACAGAAAGAACCTTGAAAAATATGAAATTAACTTTTTTTTACTCTAATTATTTTATTTGCATATTGTTTTTGAAACACTGCATGAGTTCAATGGGGCTTAAAGTGTTTTTCTGCTGATTTTCATCTGTACTTAGTGTCCAGTACATTTCTATGCAGTGTCTAACAATAGTCAGCAAGCATTGATGGCTTTTAGTTGCCCCGATACTGTTTTTTCATTGTGGCATTGTTCTGGTGAAACCTTTCACCATGCTCATCACTTTCACCATGCTCATCACTGACTGTGCCTAGATTTTCGGCAAAGAGTGAACTCACAAAACAAATCTTCAGTGACGTGTTGCACTTCAAGGTTTCATATGCTGTAAGATGTGTGTCAACCAGTTGAATGTAGTTTGGTGCTCTGAAGTTGTTAACAAAATTCTCAGTGAAATTCTTCAATGCTTTCCAGGCAATTTTTCTCTAGTCCCAAATATGCCTTTTTTAATCTTGGCATCAGGTATTCTACATCTGAAATAAGAAAAACTTTCACTTCCCTTGTTCATTGCTTTCACAGTTTTTCATCAGTCTGAGTTTTATGCGAAGCGGAGGCAAAAATATCTTTGCTGGGCCACCAATTGGTTCACGTGCAGTGGCGGCTGGTGCTCAAAATGTATTGGGGGGGCGCAAACAAACTGAAAGATTCTGAAAAAAAAAACATCAATTGCAGCCTCACTGTGCCCATCAAATGCAGCCACTGTACCAAACGCAGCCACTGTGCCATCAAAACGCAGCCACTTTGCCATCAAAAGCTGCCACTGTGCCATCAAATGGTGCCACTGTGCCATCAAACGCAGCCACTGTGCCATCAAAATCTGCCACTGTGCCATCAAAAGCTGCCACTGTGCCCCAAATGCTGGCACTGTGCCCATTAAATGCTGGCACTGTGCCCCAAATGCTGGCACTGTGCCCATTAAACGCTGCCACTGTGCCCATTAATCGCTGCCACTGTGCCCATTAATCGCTGCCACTGTGCCCCTTAAATCGCTGCCACTGTGCCCCTTAAATCGCTGCCACTGTGCCCCAAATGCTGCCACTGTGCCCATTAATCACTGCCACTGTGCCCCAAATGCTGCCACTGTGCCCCAAATGCTGCCACTGTCCCCCCACCTGCCGTGCACTTACCCTGTCGGGTGAGCAGTGGGTGATGGCGGCAGGCGGTGATGTCCGGTGTCCTCCACGTCTCGGGTGCAGCGGCTGCCGGCGGCAGGCAGAGATGTCCGGTGTCCTCCATGTCTCGGGTGCAGCGGGTGACGGCGGCAGGTGGCGATGTCCGGTGTCCTCCATGTCTCGGGTGCAGCGGGTGACGGCGGCAGGCGGCGATGTCCGGTGTCCTCCATGTCTTCTCCCACCCGCCCTGTCCTATGATTGGACGCCTGATAGGCGGCGTCCAATCACAGCGCCTGTCGTTTCAGCCAATCAGGTGACAGGTAACAGACTTGGCTACCTGATTGGTTGAGAGGCGGGTCAGTGTTAGGAAAGCGATTTATTTGCTTTCCTAATACACAGCTGAGTTAACAGCGAACGCACAGCATTGCGCCCGCTGTTCACCATTTTGGACGCCTATTAGAGCCTATGGCTCTAATCAGGTGCTTCCAAAAAAAAAACAGCCACTGTAATTCAGGTGCCCGGCACCCGACAAGGGGACGGACACCTGAATAGGAGGTGGCAGCGGCGACCATAGATAGATTCATGCAATGCATGAATCTATCTATGGTGATAGACAGGTGCAGGAGAGAGGGGGCTTTTCTTTCCTGGAACCAAATTCTTTCAGAGTAGCTATTTCTTTTTCTTTTTTTTAAACGGCTGGCCATTTCCTTTTAATGTAACGAGCCATACTTGCGCGGCTGCCCAATTCCCATATGTAACACCAGTACTTGGTATATCTGAGCAGCATGCCAAGTAGCAGAGCCACTACCTTCAGATTTCCACTGATATTCCAGTTGTGATTGGTGTACTTGATGTGCTTCAACAACAGTTCAGGAAGCAAAATCTCTGTTGTCCAGTGAAACTTCAGAAGATTTAAAGTTTGATAGTTTTATTGGAATTTCTTTTAAAAAAGGATTTCATTACAAAAAGGCAAGATAATGTGTAATGATATCACCCAGGAAGAAAAGGAGGAAATATGAAAATTCTTAGCAGGTTGAATTGTAAACTGGGGGAACAGAATAATAGAAACCAAGCTATGAGAAGTATTGACAGCTGCTCCTTATTGTTAAAGTGATTGTAAACCCTGTTTTTTTTTTCTTCATAAAAATAACAAACATGCCTGTTCTGCCCTCACAATGTGTTCAGAGTACAAGGCTTGGCAGACAGCTAACAGCTTCCCAATAAAGACTCAGGAGGAAGGGCTTATAGTTGTAATCTTTACTGAGAATACGTTTTTTGTAAAACTGCAAAACACAAATTATAAGAATATGCATTAGCATTTAACATTACATCACAAATGCAATAGTAACAGGAATGCTACAACACTGTTAAGGCCCTAGCTAGCAGAAAATGTGGCCTAGCTGAATGAACTTCTTGACAGAAACATCCCACCAAACACACATAGAAAATGTAGTTTAATTAGTAGAACATATACTAATTAATACAAAACTAATGACAGCCAACTTACAGACTTATGCTTCCAAGGCCAGTATTAAGAAATAGTGGAGGTCTTTAGCATGCTTCCTTCACTATAGAAAGATTATCTAATATGACTGCTAGGCAGGAAGTGGGCGTAATATACTACAGTTCCTGTTAGTAATGGATGACAATTTAAAGCAGCAGTAAGATCAGTAAATATATACTTTAAAAAAATAAATAAAAAATCGCAATAAGCGTATATTGATTGGTTTGCGCAAAAGTTATAGCGTCTACAAAATAGGGGGTAGTTTTATGGCATTTTTATTAATAATTTTTTTTTTTTTTTTTTTTTTTTTTTATAACATCAAGTTTATTGAAAGTATCAGGAAATGCAAGAATACGTTTACAAAGATATGGAGTCGCAGCTCCTAGAAATATAAGTAGCAGTACATAAACCAATATACCATAATTGTTCCAAGCATTTACTGTCTGGTACATTAACAAGAGACATCCGGAGAACTCAGTATTATGAAAACAGAAACATAGTACCTGCGGATTAAGTAAATATAACAGTTCTGACATCTATTGTAATGGGTGAATGGATAGATTCGACCTTCGTACCATATATTAAATTTGCCCATTGGTTTTGGTACAAGCAGAGTTGGTGGAAGACGAACTAGGAAAGACTAGAGAGGAAGAGAAGTATAGAAGAAAGGGAAAGAGGGTGCAGGGTGGAGCATCGAAGCAGAATCCATAAGGAACCTGCAAATTGTGTAGCCTAATCAAGTCCCGAATAGGGAGTAACAGCGTGGGGGTTCGAGGTAGTACATTTCTCGCTAAGGTAGTTTTCTATGTTGCAAGTGGGTACCTATTGTGGATATAAGTTTGAGGATCAGATTCCAGAGTGGTATCACCTTCTTTAAGTAGGGAGGGTTCCTTATAGTCATTGGATTGTGTCCATCAGGTTCAGGTAGTCTGAGGAGTACTTAAACGCAAACCAGGGTAACCAGGTGTCATGAAATGTTGTAGCGTTGTCTCCAGCTTGAGCTACAGCGTCCTCCATATCACAGATCTCCGAGACCTTACGTAGCCATTCCTGTCTGGACGGAATGCGGGAGGATTTCCAATATAATGGTATGAGGGCTTTGGCAGCGTTCAGTAAGTGTTTGGTCAGAGAATTTTTGTATCTTTTGATGGAGAAGTCTGTGACATGAAGGAGGCACCCCATGGCATCAAGCTTTAGTTTTGTTTCAGTAATCTGAAATATATAATTTTTTTTTTTTTTTTTACTAGTAATGGCGGCGATTGATCGATTTTTATCGTGACTGCGACATTATGGCGGACACATCGGACACTTTTGACACCACTTTGGGACCATTGTCATTTTTACAGCGATCAGTGCTATAAAAATGCACTGATTACTGTAAAAATGACACTGGCAGTGAAGGGATTAACCTGTAGGAGGCGCTGAAGGGGTTAAGTGTGCCTAGGGAGTGCTTGTAACTGTTAGGGGGCGTGGCTTGGCGTGACACATCACTGATCGCTGTTCCCGATGACAGGGGACAGACGATCAGTGACAGCGTCACTAAGAAGAACGGGGAAAGGTTTGTTCACACTTACCTCTCCCCGTTCTTCAGCTCTGTTACTCGATTGCGGGAGACCAGCGACGATCGGGTCCGCGGGTCCCGCGGGCACGGTCACGGAGCTACGGACTGGGTCGCGAGTGTGCCGCCGGCGGCGCGCGTGCGACCCATGGCTGACATCTTAAAGGGGACGTACCTGTACGCCCTTATGCCTGTCCGTGCCATTCTGTTGACATATATCATCGTGCGGCGGTCCTTAAGTGGCTAAGAAGTAAAACAACTTTAGAGATAGGGTACACCTATGGTGTACTTAAGACCTGTCTCATGACTTTAACTTTGACCTTTCTAATCTTACTATCATTACTAGGTACAGTCTCGACAATGAGTCCAACTGGCCATTCGTTTCTGTGGACCTGAGCGTCTTTTAGTAGAACAACATCTCCAACTTGCAGGTTAGGCTTGTCAACTTGCCACTTTCTGCATGACTGGAGCATCACCAGGTACTCTTGTTTCCATCTATTCCAGAAGATGGTCCTGAGAACCAGTTAGTGTGCTTAAGGACAGCTGCTAGTACCGGTCTAGTCCCATGATCGGCTGGATTTTTATCCGTACTGATGTAGTGCCACTGTTCTGGCCGTGTGGACTTTCTGATGCGTGTCACTCTGTTTGACACGTACATGTAGACTCTTCTCGAAGCATTGTGAATATATCCTAACACAATCTTGCTGTCTGTGTAAAACTTCACTGCATGAATGTCCAATTCAGCAACGATCAAGTCTGCCATCTCCACTGCTAAGACAGCAGCACAAAGCTCCAAGCGTGGAACAGTGTGAGAAGGACGTGGAGCTAGTTTGGTCTTTCCCATGATAAACCCAACATTTGTCCTTCAAAGTCCATTACTCTAAGGTAGGCTACAGCTGCTATCGCCATAGTGGATGCACCTGAGAATACACACAATTCTCTTTGCTCGTGGCAGACAAAGAAACAGGGACATATGACTTTTGGATGATTAGTTAATGAGTCCTTCCACAACTTCCACTGCATTTCCTTCTCCTTAGGTAGAGGTGTATCCCATTCACTTTGTTCATGTTCAGTAGCAATTTCTCTCATAAGAGCCTTGCCTTGCATGGTTATGGGGGCTACAAATCCTAGGGGGTCATAAAGGCTGTTGACCGTGGACAAGACACCTCTTCTCGTGAACGGCTTCTCTTCTCTGGAAACTCTAAATGTGAAGCTGTCGGTTTTCAGATCCCAACTGAGCCCTAAACTTCTTTGAAGGGGCAGTGAATCTGTTCCTAGATCCAGGTCCTTAAGGTCTTTTGCACGGTCCTCTGAGGGAAACGCTTCCATGACTTTGCTGCTGTTGGACACTATCTTGTGTAACCTTATGTTAGATTCTGCTAACATCTCTCTTGTTCTTTTCAGAATGTCGATAGCCTCTTCGTTGCTAGAGAAAAAAGCGAGTCCATCGTCCACATAAAAGTTTCTCATGACAAACTGTTTGGCATCTGTGCCGTGTTCTTCTTCACCTTCCTGTGCTGCTCGTCTCAGGTTGTAGATAGCTACAGCTGGAGAGGGGCTGTTCCCAAACACATGTACCTTCATCCTGTATTCTGTGACATCTTTGTTAAAGTCATTGTCTTCATACCACAGGAACCTCAGATAGTCTCTGATCTTTGCGGACAAGGAAACAGTAGAACATTTGTTGTACATCTGCTGTTACTGCAACACGTTATTTTCTGAATCTGATGAGGACTCCAAGGAGTGTATTATTCAGATCAGGTCCACTGAGGAGGACATTGTTTAGGGAAAGGCCTTCATACTTTGCACTGGAGTCAAATACTACTCAATGGTGGTGCTTTTTCAGCTTGACCACTGTCGAAGATCTTCTGCATGAAATCATGGAAGTGTTCCTTCATATCTGTCTTTCTGTCCAGAGTGCGTCGCAATGAGGGTCACCTTTGTTGTTAGGAAGGTTATGTCGAGGTGAACAGAAAGGTAGTGGAGCTACCCAGCTGTTTGACTCGTCTATAAAGACTTCTCTGTCCATGGAAGAGGCTATCTTCAACAGATGGTGCTGGTTTGTCATCATCTCGCATTCTTTCAAACACCTTGCAACCTTAGTTCATCTGCATCTTCAGCTGAGGTGGTAGCCTCCATGTAACTCTGAACTTTCTGTAGTTGTATTGGGTTGACTAGTCTCTCTTTAATCTGTATCCTGTTGGTACAGGGGCTAAGACATGATGTGCGGCCATTTTGCAACATGTTTGTTTTGTAGACATTCACTTTTGCCGGCTTGTAAGCTCCATCCAGACATATGTAGCGCACAGACCCCCTCTTCCTTGTCTGCTTCGGCTCCTCTCAGGAAAAAGGGGCACACCACACCACAACCCCTACCCTCCTGTGTTAAGAGGTTAGGTGGGGTTGTTTTTGGGCCTTGTCTGCAGCCGGAGTATAAAGTCCTCCTGAGAATGATTCTCACCTCTACAGTGTGTAGATGCAAGTCCTTAACTTCCCCAGGAACATAAATGTCCACACCAGCTGAAAGTCCAACTCAATATTTATTTTCCACTTGCACAACAAGGTCACTGCCACTGACCTGATGAATCTTGGTTCCTTCCTAGAACATAGCCCCTTTCAGGGAGCAGACATCCCCCCAGAGAGTCAACAGACCCCTTCCTTCACCATGTCCACAGCACCGGTCCTTCGGAACAGATCCTCCCTTCTCTTAGGGTGCGAGTCCCCTCACAAGGCGGCACCCTGGATTCCTCGATCCCTGCCGGGCTCCGGGCCGTTACTGAAACTCCTGGGCCTCTGTGCCCAGGCAAACAGGAACGGTGAGATAGTACCTCACCCCAGGCTAAAGGTGCCTGAGGTGTAACTGGAACAAGGCCTCCGGGCCTAGGGCACCCGGAGATGACGAACCACACACAGCCAGGCCGAAGGTGCCTGGGTGTGGACGACCCACACACACACACACCCAGGCCAAGGGTGCCTGGGTGTGGACGGACCTCTCTCAGAAGATGTCTGCCCCCCCCACATCCTCTCCCGGCATGCACAGCAGGCTCCCCGCCCCACTGCACGGCCGCCGAGAGGGGACACAAAAGGCACAGCACTGCGCTCGCGGTTCAACCCCGGCCCAGAATGGCAGTGCCACCCACCGGCCACAGGGAACACATCACCAGCATTAACCCCTGAGAACAAAAAATGGTCCATGAATCCTATTAATTCAATGTGTCTGAGCCTGGTTATCACTCAGACACTTCCCCTAAATTGAACACTCCGCTACACATACATCACCAATGATAACCCATCCAAGGTCAAGACGTTGTGCAAATGGTGCATTGTGTGGCCCATTGTATTGCTCTCTGACCTTGTGCACTCTCAGTATGTCTCTTCCAAGTAGAAGGATAATTGCAGCACCTGGGTCGAGTGCTGGAATCTTGTCTGATATTTGCATCAGATGAGGGTAGTGACGTGCAATTTCAGGTGTGGGTATCTCTGATCTATCATCTGGTATCATATCACATTCTATGAGAGTGGGCAGAGTCAGCTGCGTTTTCCCATCTAATGACTCAATGATGTAGTTGTTTGCTCTCCGCCCTGATGTCTCCACAACTCCTGAACATGTCTTCAAAGTATACGATGTTGGACTTCCTCGGTCACCGAAGAGGTCAAAGAACTCTGTTCTTGCCAAAGATTTGTTACTTTGTTCATCTAAGACTGCATACATTCTGACTGCCCTCTCTCTGAGGGCTGCCGGGTACACCTTGACTAAACATATCTTGGAGCATGATCTAGAGCTAAATGTCTTTGTGCAGATCTCAGTGCACTTTGAGGTTATTGCTGGTAATGCACTCTCTTTTTGCTCCCCACCGTGATCTTCTTGGGTTACCGGATTCTCTGTTTTCCATAGTGCTGGTTCTGGGTGCAAAGCAGACAGATGGTTGTCATTATTGCATTCTTTACATCGAATTGTTTTCACACAGTCTTTAGCAAGATGTTGAGTTGAACCACAGCATCTGAAACAAATGCGCTTGTCCTTAAGATAAGATTTGCGCTCCTCTATTGTCTTGCTTCTGAAACTGCGACATTTTCTCAGTGGATGAGGCTTGTTATGTAGTGGATACTGTTTATCTGGGTCCTCAATTTTCATTCCTGAGCTTTTATCCTGGTTGGCCTCAAACTCAGTCGGTACTTCTGTCTTCCGTACAGACACTGTTGCTCTGCGTTCTTTATTGTGCTCTGAGGGTTGTTTCTCGGTCTTTACAGAACTGGAGCCTCCCATGTTCAAAAAGGCGAAGCTTGGGTCATTACGCATTTTAGCTTGATTCACAATGAATTTGGTGAGGAAGGAGAAAGGTAGAAATGCCACCTGATGATCTTCCTTGTATTTTGATGCTTGCGTGATCCATCTTTCTTGTAAGTTCTACGGAAGCTTCTCGATTACCGGTTTGACACCACGTGCTGTATCCAAATATGTGAGGCCTGGCAGGTATCCACCAGCCTTTGCTGCCTCCAGCTCTAAAAGTATGTCACCAAGCTCTCTCAGCTTCTGATTGTCTTTGTTTGTTATTTTTGGATAATTTTCAATTTTCTTCAGAAGTGCATCTTCAATTACTTCGGGTGACCCATAGCAGTCTTCCAATCTCTGCCACACCATTGTAAGCCCTGCTGTCGCATCATGAACATGTACTGACCTGATTCTTTTGGCTTGCTCAGTGGACTCTGGTCCGAGCCATTTGGAGAGCAGGTTAAGCTTTTCCCTGTCTTTCAGATTTAAGTCTTGGGTGCTGCATAGAAAAGATGACTTCCAGGCCCAATAGTTTTCTGGACGGTCATCAAACTTCAGGAGACCAGAGCTCACCATTTCACAGCGTATTGAGTATTTTGTCACATCTGTGGCTCCTGCTGCCTCAGGTGAGCATTTTCTGGGAACAAACACAGGGCATGTCTGTGGCTGATAAGACGATGGTAATGTTTGGTTAAATCCACTATAGTCGTGTGGTTGTTTTAGTTTACTGCAAGTCTTCCTGCTATAGGCCGGATTTATATTTTCACGAGAAGGGAATAAGTCACCATTCGTTTGATTTCCTGAAGAACCAACAGATTGGTCTCTGAGTATGTAACCACTTGGCTTGTTATAGTAAAGTTCTGGTTCAGTCTTGTGGCATCGAGCGATATCAAAGTTGTCTGCTGCTAGCGGGACCTTTGACGATTCCAATGCATCATTAGACTGTTGATCCGTGCACATGGTCGCGTGCAATTGCACATATTCACTGGTGCATTGGATTGCACTGAGTTGAGTTGAGTTGAGTGGTATCTTAATATAGCGCGGTCTTACCCCGAAGGGTCCCGACGCGCATAGCAGAGTTCCTGGGAAAAGAGGACCCAAGAACCAGAAGCAGCACAGAGCAGCAGAAAGGGTGGAAGAGAGAGGCTACGCAGGGAAGGCTTGCATGAAAAGTCAAGTCTTCAGTAACCCGCGGAAGACCGGAATAGTAGGGGCCTCCTGGAGCTCGACAGGGAGGCTATTCCACAAAACGGCACCCTGGTGGGAGAAGGCCCGACCACCATGCCGGATCTTCTTGGGCACCGAGATGTGGAGGAGATCTCTGCCGGTAGATCTGAGTGATCTAACAAAAGCTTGTTTATGAAAACGAGAGCAGAGATAGCTTGGGGCCAGGCCTCTCATTATCTTAAACATAATACATCCAGCCTTAAATAAGGTGCGATAGTGGACCGGCAGCCAGTGAAAGGCGCAGAGGACAGGGGTGATATGATCCCTCAGCGGGACATCCATGTGTAACCTAGCTGCAGCATTTTGAATAAGTTGAAGCTTCTGCACTAACATCTTTGGCAATCCCAGATAAAGAGAGTTGCAGTAGTCTAGGCAGCTACCTATCGTGGCGCAGATGACAGTTTTTCTGTCCGAGATATCCAAATATTTAAACAGCCCCCTCAGGAGTTTTAGCTGCCAGTGACATGCACTGATGACCCTCTTTACCTGAGGAGCCAAAGTTAAGCCTGAATCTAGGACAAATCCCAGATCACGGACCTGAGGGGCCACCTCCGGAGCAGGACCAAATGAGGGAGGCCAAGGTGGGGTATCTGGAGGGGTGGCCAGATCGCTAAAGATGATCACCTCAGTTTTTCCCCCATTAAGTTTCAGGAAGTTGGCAGACATCCATGTGTTGATGGCCTCCAAACAGCTGGCCCCCAAACCACTGAGTGGTGTCATTTGGGTATCTATCACAGAGTGCTCTCAGTACTGTTCTTTGGCAGCTCTCAAGGGAGGCCTGGAATGGAAATACAGAAAGAAAGAGTAATGGAGGGCCGGGCATGACAAGGTGGAGAGTAAAGGCAACAGAGGGTTAAAAACGCTGGGAAGATTAGAGAGGGAGGAGACAGGAGTAATATGTGCTGGAGGGGAGGAGCGCTTTAAATAGGAAGGGGCGGGAATGCCCGGGAACATTTTGTGAAGGGACAGTTAGGGAGAGGACGTTTTCCCACCCACTCTCCCTATTGTTTGGTGTTTGTCTTGTTTGTCTGTTTTCTTGTGTTTCAGGTCAGATGGATTTGGGTCATCTAAACAGCTGTGTATTGGCGGTGTCTTTGGTCTTTGACGGTAGCATAAAACAGATGTGATGGAAGTGGTGGGGGGCTCATCGGTGGTATGTGCCCCTCTGGTGTATTCCAGTGGAACGGTGTCTGCTGGAATATGGGTATGGTTGCACTGCGGGAAGGGGTTGTCTCCGAGCTGTGATACGGCTGGAGGCCTGGTATGGTAAAATTTTGGTCCCGCAGTGTATTGGTGGAAAAGTGTTAAAAGTTCGGGGTGCCGTCAGAGACCAACAGACTGGGAGTTAAACTGTTATTTGGTAGATGTGTTAATAAAGTTATTTAAGTGAAAGTATAATTTTATATTGGAGTTTTTATCTAATTTTGTTTTAATAAAAAAGGCTGTTATGGCCAGTTATACTCCAACTCTGGTGTGGTCTAATTATTATAGATTGGTTAAGATAAGGGGGTAGGTAATATTAAGGGGGTAGAATGGAATGGGTAAATTGTTAGGAATATCTTGATTACACTGGTCATGAGCACCTTGGCTTCAGCTAAGGCTGCTGAAGCAGTTTTTTCTTGCTTGATAATATGTAAAGATGCTTTTACCTCTGCTTTTCTTCTAAGTGCTTCAGCTTTACGTTTTGCTTTAATCATATGATGTTCTTCATCTATGCAGCCCTGCTCTCTTATCATTTCAGCTTCACGTACTGCATAGGAAGCCAGTGCACGTGCGGCTTCTGCTTTTGCATGGGCCCTGGCAGCTGCAGCACTGGTGGACGACAGGTTAGAGCGGCTTGAATGTCTAGAGCTAGCGCGCTTGGACCTGGAAGTTTCAGCACTAGCTGATGTCTAATCTGACCTACTAAAGACTCTGGAGCTTGTGCAGCGTGACCTGGTGGTTGGCATATTGTGTATGCTTTCCTCTGCTTGTGTATGCTTAGGGATGACTGGTGTAGTATCCTTGTCCGTGTGCTGCATGATGAAACAGATTACTTCTCTGTAGTGTCTATGACTGTACAGTTTAGCTGATGACAAGCAGAATGAATCCACTCTTCTTTAGACTAGGCCCGCTGTGTTAAGTATTTTTACTGATTTGCCCTCCCACTATGTTCAAAGTACAAGGCTTTGCAGACAGCTAACAGCTTCCCATTAAAGACTCAGGAGGAAGGGCTTGTAATCTTTACTGAGAATACGTTTTTTGTAAAACTGCAAAACACAAATTATAAGAATATGCATTAGCATTTAACATTACATCACAAATGCAATAGTAACAGGAATGCTACAATACTGTTAAGGCCCCCAGTTAGCAGAAAATGTGGCCTAGCTGAATGAACTTCCTGACAGAAACATCCCACCAAACACACATATAAAATGTAGTTGAATTAGTAGAACATATATTAATTAATACAAAACTAATGACAGCCTACTTACAGACTTATGCTTCCAAGGCCAGTATTAGGAAATAATGGAGGTCTTTAGCATGCTTCCTTCACTGTAGAAAGATTATCTAATATGACTGCTAGGCAGGAAGTGGGCGTGATATACTACAGTTCCTGTTAGTAATGGATTCCATTTTAAAGCAACAGTAAGATCAGTAAATATATACTTTATGATGATCAGAACAATGCCAATACACAATTGTTTTGCACAGAGCAACCCAGATCTTCCTCTTCTGGGGACTGCCCCCTGCTCAAGTGTCACTAAATTTGATTGGCCCCTGCTGCTCTCAATCTGTCCAATTAGTAGAGAGACAGCAGCTGGAGCGGCTGCACTCGTGCACATCGCTGAATTGGATTGGGCTCAGGTAAGAAAAAAGGGGGGTCTGGGGGGAGCTGCAGCACAGAAGGGTTTTCACCTTAATGCATAATTAAGCTCTCCCAAGCCCTGCTCTGTATAGCATACACTGTTCCAGCATCATAGGTGTGCGCAGTCTATTGCATTAGAGTGTGCACCTCAAAGCTATGGTGGGTGTGGCCAAATTGTGTCTACAGTTGAAGGGGCTGAAAGGGGCATGGTTAAATAAAACATAAAACCTTCCTGTACCCATAAAATATGCTATTAGTCTTCCCTCCCTCCAGTAGGATGCATTCACACTGATGACATATAGTTTACATGGTTGCAACGCAGTGTACCTGTAGTTTCTGTGTGGGTAAGTTGCACTTTGCCATAGACTTCTATTATACCCTGCAGTTTTGGTGCGCTATCTGAAAACATCAAAACCATTGGACATAATAGAAGTCTATGGCAAAGTGCAGCTAACCCACATGAAAACCGTGGGTATACTGCACTGCACCCATGGTGTGGGAGAACTGCACAGCATTAGTCTGAAAGCCAAGCTGATCGTTTACTATTACTGATCTCTGAACTTTGCCTCACTATTGACCCATGAACCGTACTTCACTTACTACTGACCCCTGAAATCTGCCTCATTTACTACTGACCTCTGAACTCTGCCTCACTACTGACCTCTGAACTCTGCCTCACTTACTACTGACCTCTGAACTCTGCCTCACTTACTACTGACCTCTGAACTTTGCCTCACTTACTACTGACCTCTGAACTCTGCCTCACTTACTACTGACCTCACATGGGGCAGCAGCATCCAATCGGATAGCTGTCCTAGTGACCCAAGCAGGGCTGGGCTATGACAAAAATTTGACCCTGGACTTCATCCAGACGGCCCACTTTAATTCAATAAAATTCTGCCCCCCACCCCCCCAAAAAATCACGCCCACCAAAAGGCCCCTACATCCATTATTGTATATCATGAGAGGGTGAGAGAGAGGGGAATGAGAGAGAGAGAGAGAGAGAGAGGGTTGAGGGAAAGGGGGTGAGAGGGGGTGGGTGAGAGAGGGGGGTGAATGTAAAAAAGAGCGGGTGAGTGTAGGTCCCCTTTCACACTGAGGCATTTTTCAGGCGCTTTTGGGCTAAAAATTGCGCCTGTAAAGCACCTGAAAAACGCCTCCCAGTGTGAAAGTCCGAGTGCTTTCACACTAGGGCGCTGCCAGGGCGTTAAAAAAAAGTCCTCCAAGCAGCATCTTTGGGGCGGTGGAGGAGCGGTGTACACACCGCTCCTGCCCATTGAAATTAATGGCCGCCGCTGCTGAAGCGCCTGCAAAGCACTTCAGCAGCAGTGCTACACGTACGCATTTAACCTTTAATTCGGCTGCTAGCGGGGGTTAAAAGCGCCTGCAAGAAGCCGAATAGCGCAGCTAAAACGACAGTAAACTGCTGCTAAAAGGGGGGCTGAGAGACAGAGGGGGGGGCTGAGAGACAGAGGGGGAGCTAAGAGACAGAGGGAGGGAGCTGAGAGACAGAGGGGGAGCTGAGAGACAGAGGGGGGATCTGAGAGACAGAGGGGGGGATCTGAGAGACAGAGGGGGGTCTGAGAGACAGAGGAGGGGGGGCTGAGAGACAGAGGGGGAGCTAAGAGACAGAGGGGGAGCTAAGAGACAGAGGGAGGGAGCTGAGAGACAGAGGGGGAGCTGAGAGACAGAGGGGGGGATCTGAGAGACAGAGGGGGGTCTGAGAGACAGAGGGGGGGGTCTGAGAGACAGAGGAGGGGTCTGAGAGACAGAGGGGGGGCTGAGAGATAGTGGGGAGCTGAGAGACAGAGGAGGGGGCTGAAAGAGGGGGGACCGAGAGGCACGGGGACTGAGAGACAGAGGGGGGACTGAGAGACAGAGGGGGGACTGAGAGACAGAGGGGGGACTGAGAGACAGAGGGGGGACTGAGAGATAGAGGGGGGGACTGAGAGACAGAGGGGAGGGCTGAGACTGGCCCCAAAGCACTGTCCCTTTCTACAGTCTCTCCTCTGCTCACCTCCCCGCTGTCTCAGTGTTCTGGCATGTTTGTGTAGGATGCCGGGTACCTGATGGCCAGCAGCGGCAGCGCGAGTCTCCCATTTGATCTGCGGGGTGCTCTCGCTGCTCTGCTCCTTACAGCGGCGCATGTTCTCTTCCTCCGGGCTCCCAGTCAGCCTGCCCTCCGGGCTCAGGCCGCATGGTTCCCGGAGCAGAGAGGAGGTGAAGGAATCAAGGTTCTGGCCGCGCTCGCTCCTGTTCACCTCTTCGGTGGTCAGGGAGGGGGTGGAGCTCTTCTCCCTCCTCTGCTTTTACATCCAAATTCCCTCCTCGCTGGCCCCCTTTTCCCCGCCGCTGTTTGCTGCCACGCTCCCGCTACCGCCGAACTGCAGAAAAAAACGGCCCACAAAACAGCCCACTGAGCCATCGGCCCACCGGGAAACTCCCGGTAGTCCCGATGGCTAGTCCACCCCTGGACCCAAGAAACCATAGACGAACCATGTTCCTCTTATCTTCCTCTCCCTCTGCAATGCCACCTGCAGTGGAGAAAGTAGAATGCACCTGCCTACATATATGCTATTAAATGTATTTACAGGTTTATTGAAAAGCAGCCATCTATGGACTGGGACATGTTGACCGCTGAGGATATATGTTTGTGCAAACTTATATTGCAAAAATCTGTACAAAAAATCCAATCATTCTCCAACTTTGACTAATACTTTTTTATTTGCTTCCTAAATAATTCAGAAATTTGTCTTAAACTGCCCAGAAATTTTGATTTGTAAGCTGGTATTTAAAAAAAAAAAAAAAAGAAGTGTTTTCTGAATTTAGGAAAGAATTGTGGATCATAGTCATTTAAATGCTGTACAAATAGGGATGTTTCATGAAGCTCACTTATCCACTATGTGTTTTGTCCAGACCAGGTGCCAATCACTCCTCAGGATTCCCGCTGGGTCGGCGCCTGGTGGCTTGGATACTTAGTAGCTGGTGCCATTAGTCTGTTCGCCACTATACCATTTTGGTTTTTACCAAAGGAGCAACCACGGCCTGACCTTCGTAAGAATTCCAGTACGCCCTCTGAACAGTCCAAATTCATTTTAGAAGATCTGAAATACCCCAAAAATGAGGGTCCGCTACTAAGAATGAGCAAAGGTAAGAGAACAAGTGAAGGAAGTCTCCTACTAAGAATCCCAGAACAATTACACTCAGTCACAATGGGATTCCAGAACAATGACACACTGACACTTGGGGGGCTGGAACAATGGCACTGGGGGTCCAGAATTATGACACAGACACTTAAGAGTTCCATTTCAGTGGCACACTGGCGCCTAGGGGTCCTAAAACAATAACCCACTGACACTTGGGGGTTGATTTACTAAAACTGGAGAGTGCAAAATCTGGTTCAGCTGTGCATAGAACCCAATCAGCTTCCAGGTTTTATTGTCAAAGCTTAATTGAACAAGCTGAAGTTAGAAGCTGATTGGCTACCATCCATAGCTGCACCAGATTTTGCACTCTCCAGTTTTAGTAAAGTAACCCCTTGGAGTCCAACAATGACAAACTGACACAGAACAAGGGGACACTGACACTTGGGTTGTCCCAGAGCAATGGTACACTGACAACTGGAGATCCCAGGGCAATGTCACACATATACTGTATGTGATATGTACATTGTACAGAGATCACATTACCACACTGGTATTGTTGATTGTTTTAAATAATATGAATCATGAATAGTTTTTATATATATATATATATATATATATATATATATATTAATATGTAACAGCAAACAACACTTGCTTAGCTCCCAGTCCTGGGTACATAATTTTCTCCTGGAGCACAATCTCACTTCAGGGCTGTGATAAACAATTAGAATAAAACCTCCTTAAAGAGGGATTCCACCCACATTTATTAATTTTTTTTAAATCAGCAGCTACAAACACTGTAGCTGCTGACTTTTAATAAGGACACTTACCTGTCCTACTCGCCCGCGATGTCAGCCCCCCCGAGGCCGATCCCTCGATCCTGGCAGCTCCCGGCGCCGCCATCCTCAGTAAGGGAAACAGGCAGTGAAGCCGTGCGGCTTCACTGCCCGTTTCCTACTGTGCATGGGCGAGCCGCGCTGCGCTTTGTGAATGGGCCGGCTGCTCTCTGGGATACACACAGTTCCCAGAAGGCAGCGCGCCCCATTCACCAGAAGACACAGCGAGTAGGATAGAGGAAGAAGCCCAGCCGCGGACGATGAAGAGGCAGATTAGGGACTTCCGCATAGCAACCCCTATTTCTGGTAAGTAAAAATTATAATTTTTTTTTTTACGATTTTTGGTAAAAAATAACAAAAAATTCAGGGTGGAACTCCACTTTAATCTATACTTGGGTTGCTTAAGTTAGATCTGTAGAGTACAGATCAAAGACATATACATATCCACATATACCTTTCCATTACCCTCAGAGGTTTGAGAATTATGCCAGAAAGTGAAGTCCCGTACACACGATCGGTTTAACTGATGAAAACCGTCCGATGGATGGTTTTCATCAGACAAACCGATCGTGTATGGTACCCATCGGTCTTTTTTCCATCGGATGGAAAAAATAGAACTTGTTTTAAAATTTTCCGATGGATAAAAAACCGATGGGAATTTCCGATCGTCTATGGGCAAGTCCATCGGTTAAAATACCCACGCATGCTCAGACTGAATTAGGAGACGGGAGCGCTCGTTCTGGTAAAACTAGCGTTCCTAATGGAGAGAGCACATTCGTCATTCTGCAAGTTATTGCTTCGTTTAATGCAGCGCATGTTTTGTTGCTTTAGAACGGTCTTTAAAATTTCATTTTGTCAGCAGATCTTTCTCATGAGTTCTGACAAACGTATGTCTTTCTTCTTTCGTGTGATTTTAGGAATAATTTGTTTAATTCTTCAAGGCCGACCTCCCAAATTACACCTTTTTTTTTGTTTTTGTCTTTAAATTTGTTGTGCATTTTTTGGTGTGTTAATTTCTCAGAACAACATATTATTTTTATTTTTTACTCATGGAGGTTGGTGTCCCTTGTTATTAATTACACATTGTATTTATGAAATCTTATTGCTACTTCCAAAAAAAACACATCAGGCATGTATGTTGGCTGAAATCAAATTTCCCTTTATTTCGGACAAAAAACAAACAAAAACCGAAGGGCAACTATTCAGAAATTAGCAGAGAATATAAAGTCATTAGATCCCAAATGCAGACCTGACTATGATCAATAATAAAATCAACAACAGCATGAAATCAGGAGCAGCAGCCAAAGACATACATAATCCCAAGCTGTGGTACTCCATCAACCTTCAATTTCTGGATGAGCAGCTCGAGGCCAGGGAATCACCTCCTGCTCTTCCCTGTAGCCTTCCTTCCACGCCTCTCTGCAGCGTTCTCTCCACGGCCCCGTCCATGCACCCTTGCAGGCTGGGCCACTGTGGGTGGTGATGTGGCAGGAGGAGGAGGAGAAGGAGGAGAGGGATTGGCCTGCTGTGAGATATGGGTGGCCTCAGTCAGCAGCCCCCTCGCCCCCATGTGTACGGCCATATATATGAGGTGCTCACAAAGGGCCCGTTGTCCCGCCTCCATTCTGAGCAACTTATCCGCCATATAGGTGCTAAACCCCTCCGTAGGGTTGAGGGGGGCCCTCATAATGGCAGCAGCCTCCTGAATCATCTTTAGTGACTCCTCCTCCACTTGTGTCATCCGCCGTTGTTTTGGCGGTCTGACGTGGAGGGGAGCCACTTGGGAAACGGTGCTGCCACTAGGCCTGGGGACCTGCTGAGTTCCACTTGGCCCTGCCTCCCCCTGCCTGCCACACTCCTGACCCTCTTCCTCCTGGCTTGCCTCATCCTGTTTTTAAAAGAAAATGAAAAATTGGATTATTTGACGAATCTATCACACACAATTTTGATCTCTTTCCTGTTTTTTTTTTTTTGGGGGGGGGGGGTATGATATCATTTATGGCTAATCCAAACAGTTCAACACAATATTACTTAGTGGACAATAATTATGATCAAAAATACTATACAGGGCTGAAGATGTGAAGATCTGGCTCTTCTAGCTCGGGAGGCTCCTCCTCCACCTCTGCAGGGGTGGAAGGAAGGGTGGAAGGAACGCTGGAGGGAAGGGTGGAAGGAAGTGTTGAGGGAAGGGTGGAAGGAAGGGTTGAGGGAAGGCTGGAAATAGATTCCCTGGCCCCGATCTGGTCATCCAGAAATTGAAGATGTCTGTAGTACCACAGCTTGGGCTTTACCACATAGTCGGCTGCTGCTCCTGATCTCTTTGACTGGCGCACTTCCTTGTATTTTTTTTTATAGGAATTACGCAGGTTGTTGATTTTATTATTGATCATAGTGTAGTCTGCATCTGGGATCCATGGCTTCATATCCTCTGCTAACTTGGTAATAGTTGCCCGACGTACATCACTCTTGTGGTACGCTGGGTGTTTCAGTTCCCACAGGTTGCGCTGTTCCTTATATTTTTCTATAAAAATCAGCATCACCTCCGGCTCTCGTAGTTTCTGCATCTTTTTTGAACAACAAGTAAAAAACAAAAGAAAAAAAAGTAAAGGATCAGAATTGATTCTCCTCAACTTATCACAATATTGCCTTACAATCATGAACCATTATAGGCCACTGCAGGCCCGAGTTCCCTTCTTACCTTAGTTCACTTCGTTGCTTCACTTCCGGTCGTCCTTACTCCGCGCATCCCTTAATAACTTCTTTCCCCTTTTTATACCCTGCGCATGCGTGTAACTCCGCCCTCGTCGCCCGCCCATGACGGACTTTTCCAGGATTTCCCCGCCCCTTAACGATCGGCGCACAGTGTGAGACGGCGACATGTCGCAGACACAGGTGGCTTCTTTACTTGAAATTACCGACGAGGAAAGCCCGGAGGCGGAAACGTCACGATCCAGTCAAAAAAGATACAAGGCGACTAATATGTCTTTTTCTGAGATGGTGGAGATGGTGGACATTCTGCGGAGGAAGGATTACGACGGCAAGCATGGCCCATACGACACCCCTAATCTCCGGAAGTCACAAATTATGGACAAAGTTGCGAAGACTCTCTATAAAAAATATGGGGTCAGGAGATCCAAGGAACAACTCCGTAAAAGGTGGTCAGACCTGAAGCTCAGGGAGCCGGAGCAGTATAGGAAGCTTATAAAAAGCATTGAAAAAAGTAAGTTTATTTTACTGTGTTCTTTCACATTGTAATATGTATTCTTCCATGTTTTGCACCATGTGCTTGGCTTGACTGGTTTCACATTTTAAAATCTCAACTTTTCTGGTAAGTGGAGAGTCCACTTATTTGCTAAATGTGTTGAACAAAAAATTGCTGCTCTTCCCCCAAACATGTTTGGCACATATCCACGTAAACTACATGTGGGCA
This sequence comes from Rana muscosa, assembly GCA_029206835.1. Taxonomy (NCBI): domain Eukaryota; kingdom Metazoa; phylum Chordata; class Amphibia; order Anura; family Ranidae; genus Rana; species Rana muscosa. The sequence goes on from CM055118.1 coordinate 143,216,906, forward strand.
TGCCTCATTTTACTTCAACAATGTTTATCTACACATTGTTGGCTAGATGATGTGTTGTAAGGAAATTTAGAATGTGAATGAAAGAAGAAACTGTATTCTGGGTAAAGGAGATGACACTCCAGCAGTTGTGTACTCTTTTTTGTTCCTCGTCAAGATACTATACTCTGGGCCACATGACCAAATTTCTTAACGGTGTCACACACAGGTGGGCCAGTGGATACCTTGGTGTTTATCCAAGTGAATTTTTGAGTGTCCTCCAAAATAACATGTTGCTTTGTTGAGTTTGCAAGATCTCATATGTTCATCTTGAAACTCAGGGCCAAATATCAATTGGACCCCACTTTAAAACATTGAGAATCCATTTTCAGGCCTAAAAAGTCTGTGGGCTAAAAGGATACATTTTTTTTTCTATTCCCATAGGGGAGAGGAGAGTGGGAGGACACCATGCTCATGAGACGAGGAACCCAACACCATAGAAACTCCCCTAAGATCCCAAAGCAGACAAAGTTCAGCAGGTTCAGGAAGCGGAGGGGGAGAAAGTGGAGGTGGAGGAAGGAGAGGTGGAGGAAGGAGAGGTGGAGCTTATCAGCACAACAGGTCAGTGTCTGTCACCACAACTTCAAGGTAAATACAGATGTAGGCCTGCATAGTTTTAAAATATTTTTTTATTTTTAGGGACTGAACGTGGGTGTGTGTCAGGAAGTCCAAATCCTCCATTCTCGAGTGCCAGCGCCAAAATAATCATTCAGGAAATCATGGAATGCAGTAGCGAAATGGACATTATGAGAAAGAGAATGATTGTGATTGAGCAAAAATATAAAAACATGATAGATATTTTGGGGAGAATAGTGTGACCCCCCCACCCCTTTTTGTGTGTTTTGTTATGTGTTGGATTTTTTCTATGGGTTTTCCACCAGCCCAAATGTGAAGATGCACACACTGAAGACTCAACATGTGCTATCTGCCGTCACAGGATATCTATGTCCCTGTTTTGGGGGTGCAACCTCTTCCTCCCTCCACAAGTAGGGGAGAGGAAGGGTTTTCACCCCCAAAGCACGTCCATTGATCCCCCATGATGGCAGATAGCACATGTTTACCCTAGCCATGGGATCATGTTGAAGATACCCATTTGAGCCCCAAAAAGAAAGTGTGTTTCTTCACATTTGGGATGGATCAGGGGTAACATCACCCCATCTCCTGTTTGTATTTTTCACTGTGTTATTTTATTACTTTTTAATGAAAAAAAATGTGGCTTTTGACCCATGCATGTTTCTGCCAAAAAAAGCCACACAAAACACCCCAAAAAAATCTTTCCAAAAAAAACCCAAAACTGTGTTGCAATCAATAAAAACATTGGGGAAGTCGAAAAAAAGGTGTGCCTTATTGTTTCTATGCTCAATAGCAGTTCTGAAGATGCAAAATTAGTGTTTTTACCTCTGAGATTGGAGGCTATTTACTAAGGAGAAATACACTTGGCACTACTAGAACCTGGGAGACACATAAACCACAAATAAAAGAATGACAACACAAGTTTGTAGTAAATCAAATATTTTTGTTTATTTAAAAAAGGTAACATCAAAGTTCAGATGTGGTCTGGCATTGCGATGGCCCCCCTACCCGTGAAGTACTCTACGTATTTCTGACGTACTTCACGGGCACTTTGGGGGGCCAAGCCAGTACGGGCAGTGCTGAGGCCGGTCAGATTTATCAGTTCAGAGGGACCGGCCTCAGACCCAACTAATGACACATAATTTGTGGAGTATTTTCTTAAAAAATTGTGCAACAAGCAGCAGCAGTACACAATGTTGTTGAGTTTATAATCCGCCAAATGTATAGCTGCCTGGAACAGGCGGAACCGGCTGGCCATTATCCCGAAGGCATTCTCCACAACTCTCCGGGCTCTGGCCAGCCGGTAATTAAAAACCCTCCTCTCCAGGGTGAGGGTGCGTTGGGGAAATGGCCGCATGAGGCGTGGTCCTAGTCCAAAAGCTTCATCCGCGATGAAAACGAACGGTAGCCCTACAACGTTCTCTGCATCTGGAAGCAGTGCAAGACCCCCAGCCTGCAGACGGTGAGCGAACTCCATCTCAGCGAATACTCCGCCATTGGACATCCGGCTGTTCTTCCCCACGTCCACATACAGGAACTCGTACCGTGCAGACACCACCGCCATTAACACTATGCTATTAAAACCTTTATAGTTAAAATAGTATGACCCCGAGGGGAGGTGGCGGCACTATGTGGACATGCTTCCCATCAATTGCCCCTCCGCAGTTGGGGAAATCCCACCGCTGGGCAAATTGGGAGGCCACAGTCAGCCATTCCTGTGGTGTGCTAGGGAACTGTGGAGTCAAACAAAAAGAAGACATTAGTACGGTTTATGTTTACAGTGCAAGCAGATTACACACAAAAACATTGTTGACCAACATCATTCTAACATTATTATTTAGGGGAGTATTTCCTACCAATAAACAAAGGCCCACTTAGCAGATGCCTCACCCCCGCTGAGTGGACATTCTAAAATAAACTAAGGGGGGGCCTAAGGTGATTGTGGGGGATCCAAAAAAAGGCTCGACCACTCTGCTGAGCTTGATTGAGAACTAAAAAATTGGTAACATCTTTAGGGGGGGAGGGAGGGTTGTCAAACTACGCGGGCAATGACCCCACAAAAAGGAAAAGGAAAATAGAAGGCTAGCTGGGTTTGTGCCCACGATAGCATGCTGGAGAGGTTAGTGAAGGGAAATAGGCATGGAGGGCCCAAAAAGGACTTTACAGGTCAAAAAATGCATGGGGAAAATGGGGACATTACCAGGATGTTACAAACAGGCAAATTTGGGTTAGGAGGGAAAAAATAAGAAGATTCAAAAACAATCAAAACATATAATGTGAGGTTAAAGGAGCAAAATTACCTTCATATAGTCCTTCTGCAGGACCTGAATAATGGCCGAACACGTTTCAGGGATAATGATCCCGAGAGCCTGGGGGGAGATGCCTGTTGAGAACTTGAGGTCCTGCAAGCTTCTCCCAGTCGCCAGGTATCTCAACGTGGCAATAAGCCTCTGCTCGGCAGTGATGGCCTGGCGCATCACAGTGTCCTAACTCGTGATATAGGGGGACAGCAAATCCAACAGACGGTGAAATACGGGGTCCCTCATCCTGAGATAATTCCTGAAATCATCAGGATTATTCTCATGGATTTCCCGCAGCAGAGGCATATGAGAGAATTGGTCCCGCTGGAGCAACCAATTCTTAGTCCATGAACTCCTCCTCACCCTGTTCACAGACTGAACTCGGGTTACACTGTTAACTGCAACACCAAGCCCAAAGCCAGCACGAGCTCGAGAACGAGAACGCACTTCAAACATGGTTTTAAACCGGTCGGCTGGTCAGAACGCACTCAAACAGAACGCACCGTGGAACAGCAAGGCCTGAGAAGAACGACCTGAAAAACAGTAAACGAACGGCCAAGAAGGCACTGCAAGGCAGTAACGACCTGACTGCACGCACTGAATAACAAATACGAACCCACAAGCACAAACTGAACACCAGGAAACGATCTGCAAAGCACGGAGACTGAAAAGCGCGAATCGGCTCTCACCAAACTTTTACTAACATGCGGTAACACGAAATCAGCAAAAGCAGCCCAAGGGGTGGCGCCATTAGATTTGTTCGGCCCTTTTATAGCGCGTCGTACGTTTTGTACGTGCCGTCGTTTTCTTGCTGTCGGTTTTTAAACTGATGGTGTGTGGCCAAGACTGATGAAAAACAGTTTCATCGGATTTCCGATGGTCAAATCCATCGGATGAAAATCCATAGGTTATCCGATCGTGTGTACAGGGCTTGACACTTGGCTGCTATGCTATCTCTGAAAGAGATTAAGATGGTACCTGCTGTAAAACTACACATAGACAACTCTGAAAGGGAAAAAAATATATATATAAATATATATATATTTTTTTTTTTTAGAGATCAACAATGTGTTTAATAAAAAAAAAAATTCCCCTTTATTTATTAATGATCCAATAGCACATGGAGACGTCTCTGTACAATTTCCTTGTTTTATTTTTCCACCTCTTTCAGATTTCTTGCCATCCCTGAAGGACCTTCTGGGTAATCCAGTGTTCTTCCTTTACCTGTGTGGCAGTGTTTTCCAGTTCAACTCTCTGGTTGGGATGGTGACTTACAAACCGAAATACATTGAGCAGCAGTATGGGCAGACTTCCACCCAGACAAACTTTATCATTGGTAAGTCTGTCACTGTGCCAAACATACAATAAAACCACGCTCTTAACTGTAACCCTTGGCTTGTATTTAACCAACCCTTGGGGCACTGTTCCTCTAACTGACACCAATCAAGAGGCACTATTCCTCCCAATGACACAATTGTTTGGGCACTATTCTTCCCACTGACACCATTGGTGGGGCACTATTGATCTTTTATTGAAAAGAATCAAGCAACCAATTTTTATACAAAAGTAAAAAACAAAACCATAGTACAAAACTTCAACAGAAAACAAAGGAATACACATCCATGTTCAGAATATATACAATATATACATAATCCACTACCAAAAACATCCCTAGAAAACTATCTACATAAAGCAGCAGAGAGGGCCTAAGAGGCACAACCCATCACCTATGTACGCAGCCATTTATCAAAAATGAATCAAAAATACTGATAATCTAGGGTGATAAGAGACAGACAGCCACACCCGGGAAAGAGACTCCTGGCAGTCAGGGAGGCTTGAAACCCCTCCACGCCTTCAACCAAGCCCCCTGACCCCGATTGTCTCTTTCAAGCTCCCGAATCTTCCCCACCTCATGCAAAATGTCATACACCACCACCTCAACAGGAAGGAGTTTTTGCCGAATGCTGACCTGACACCGTGCATTCCAGGTGAAATAACGGACTACTAGGCTAACTAAAAAAAGTGTATCCAAACAAAAAACTCCACCGGTATTGAATGCTCCGTACACCCACTCAGCATAACCCAGCCTGGAGAGGAAAGGGACACCGAGGGCCTGCCCCACCTGTTTGTACACCTCTATGTTAAAAGGGCAATGAAGCAGAAAATGGTCCATAGTCTCCTCCTCATCTGCACACTCCTCCCGAGGACAGCTACGATCCATCCCACTGCGGAATTTCAAATTGCCCCGAACATAGAGCTTCCCATGGAAGCACAACCAGGCCAGATCCCTAAATTTAGGGGGTACTCTATCCAAATTAATCAGTCTTAACCCCGCCCTCAAAACTGGGCCCGGGCAATCCCTTAAGGCCAGTGGGTCATGAAAGACTTCGCTCAAGACTCGACTCATAAGGACTTTCCTTGGAACCGATCTGAGATCTTCAGCCGACAATCGCCACTGCCGCAGTAACTTCAGGCACGGAGCGACATAGGCTGGTAGCTGACCACGATGACCCCTGCGATTCTTCACTTGGCCACCTTCTTCCCAAAGTCGTAGAAAAGGCCTAAACCAAGATCTAAATATGCCTACCCATCCAGGAGGTTCCACTGCAAGCATATTACCAATGTTAAACTTTAGAAATAGCAGTGAAAAGAAAAGAACTGGGTTGACCATACCTAAGCCACCCTCCCTCCTGGATAGGTAGGTGACATTCCTCTTGATGGGGTTCAGTCTGTTCCCCCACAGCATCTGGAAGAACACACTACTGACCCTAGCATAGAGAGACACTGGCAAGATGCAGACAAAGCTGACATACAAGAAGATCGGAATCTGGTAAGTCTTAATCAGATCAACCCTTTCCCTCATAGATAACTTCCATCTCTTCCAGCTGACCACCTTAGTATTGGCAATTTCCAGTCTGCCTTCCCAGTTTTTGAGGCCATAATCGCCGGGTCCAAATTCAATGCCTAGTATCTTAATTCTTTCCTGGGGCACTGGAAAGGTGTCCGGGAGATCAAAACCCTCACCATCCTTTCCCATCCAGAAAACTTCAGTCTTTTCCTGATTGATCTTGGAGCCTGATGCTTCAGAATACCGTGATGTCAGAGAGACCACCTCCTCCGCTTCATCCGTCCCAGTGACAATCACCGACACATCATCCGCATAGGCAACAACCCTCAATGGCGGCTCACCCGGGAGCCCCACTGGTACCCCACACAACATGCCGCTCTCTAGCCTCCTGATGAAGGGGTCAATTGCAAACACATAGAGCAGGGGACTCAGGGGACAACCCTGGCGCACCCCGGAGCCAACCCCAAAGGACTGTCCAACCCAACCATTAACAAGAGGGAAGCTTTCTGCCCCCTTATACAAGACTTTCAGCCAATCGACAAAACCACCCGGCAGACCGTACTTACTAAGGAGCAACCACAGGTACTCATGGTTAACACGATCAAAAGCCTTTGCCTGATCCAATGTCAGCAAATACTTTCCCCAGCCTGCAGCCCTGCACCGCTCCAAGGCCTCCCGGACAGCTAAAACCGCTGTGAAGGTGCTCCTACCCTGGACCGAACAGTGCTGATGGCGAGAAAGCAAAGACTCTGCCACTGACGATAGGCGCCAGAAAAATATCTTTGCCAGTATCTTTCTATCGACATTAAGAAGGCTGATGGGGCGCCAATTCTCAATCATCGAAGGATCTTTACCCTTTGAAAGAAGAATCACAGCCGAGTGCCTCATGGAAGGGGAAAGCACCCCCTCAGCAAGGCAACTGTTAAAAACCTCTACCAAATGCGGGGCCAGAATAGACTTAAAGGCTTTGTAAAACTCAGCCGTCAAGCCATCCGGTCCAGGCGACTTTTTTATGGCAAGCTGTTCAATTGCCCTCATCACCTCTTCGACTGTGATCTCCTCTGTCAAATTCATCAATGGAACATCTCCACCATTTAGACCTGGAGTAGAGTCCAAAAAGCTTTCCATCTTGTCACGATCAAGCTCTTTCCTCCCAAGAAGGTCGGCATAAAAGGACCTCACGACCTCCAGAATCCCTGACCTGGACTTTGTCAAGGAACCTGTACTGTCCTTAAGGCCAACGACCGTTTTAACAGTGTGAGGGGGCTAGCTCGGCAGCGGGTATGTGTGACCCCCGGGATGGGCTCCCCACCCAAAAACAGGCCCAGCAGACGGAGGTTGTGGTTTTCAAAATCAAAAAAAAGGTGCGGTTTATTTTCTATTTACAGTGACAAAAACACAGCAAGGCAAAAAAAACAAACACAAAATAAATCCTGGTCAACTTGACCTCTGACTAAACTTACAGGTTTCCTAACTAACGACTGGGATCAGCCTAGTGCTGTCCTAGTCCCTGGTTTTAAATGTCCAAGCAAAATATAGCCACACAGGCTTTCTCTCACCGCACAGGGGTTCACTCTCCCTAGACAGTCCACACAGGTCTGCTTCCAGGCATGAGCTAACATCTAATGAATCTGGGAGTTTCTTATAGAGGCCTAAATGAGCTGACAAGGTTCAGCTGGTCTCATCAACTCCCTGTCTGCACGACGCCCAGCCCTCTCCCTAGAGGTATGAGTCATCCATGAGCCCACTAGTCTCAGCTGGGCTTATACAACTCTCCACCTAGCTGTATAAGTCGGCGTAAAGCCTGAATCTGGGCGAAATATATCTACCCCCCTGGATGCAACCAGGTGACTTTACCTTCCTGCTGTCACATACCCCCCCCTCTTGTTTTAACCTCGGGGTTGGAACACCAGCAATCAGGCATTCATGTACTCGAGACAAAGCATCCACATTCCCCATTTGAACGCCAGGGCGATGCTTTACTGTGAAGTTGAATTCCTGGAGGGCCAGGAACCACCTATTCACTCTTCTATTTGTTTCCTTGTTTTGAGCCATCCACTTTAACGGAGCGTGATCCGTAACCATGTCAAAGTGCCTACCTAGCAGGTAGTACCGAAGGGAATCTAGAGCCCACTTCACCGCTAAACACTCCTTTTCAACGGTGGCGTAATTTACCTCATGGGACTTCAACTTCCTGCTGAGGTAAATGACTGGGTGCTCTTCCCCGTTCCAGACCTGGGACAATACTGCTCCTAACCCCACATCTGACGCATCACTTTGTACGACAAAGTCTTTAGAGAAGTCGGGTGAGTACAACACTGGCTGGCTACATAAGGCTTGTTTCAAGAATTGGAATGCTGCCTCAGCCTCGGGGGTCCATTTAATCATGACCGACCCTTTCCCCTTCGTCAGGTTGGTTAGGGGCACAGCCTTAGAAGCAAAGTGGGGAATGAATCGCCGATAATACCCAGCGATTCCCAGAAAGGCTCGTACCTGCTTCTTGCTGTTGGGACGTGGCCAACTCTGGATGGCCTCGACTTTGTTGAGTTGGGGTTTTATTACTCCCCTCCCAATGGTGTACCCAAGATATTTGGCCTCCTCCTGCCCAATGGTACACTTCTTGGGGTTAGCCGTAAACCCTGCTTCCCGAACAGAGTCCAGGACTGCTTGCACTTTTGGCAGATGTGAGGCCCAATCTGTGCTATGGACAATTACGTCATCCAGGTAAGCCGCAGCATACTTCCGATGGGGCCTCAGCATCTGGTCCATTTTCCGCTGGAATGTGGCCGGCGCATTCTGTAACCCGAACGGCATTCTTTTATATTGGAACGCCCCGTCTGGGGTTACAAATGCGGTTTTCTCTTTGGCTGACTTGGCCAGGGGGATTTGCCAATACCCTTTTGTGAGGTCAAGAGTCGTCATGTATCGGGCTGTTCCCAGCCGGTCGATCAACTCATCTATACGTGGCATGGGGTAGGTGTCAAATTTTGTAACTTTGTTCAACTGACGAAAATCGTTACAAAATCGCCAGCTCCCATCCGGTTTAGGCACCAACACAATGGGACTAGACCAATCACTTTGGGACTCCTCTATCACCCCTAAGTTCAGCATTTTCTGTACTTCCTCCCGTATTGCCTCCCGTCGGGCCTCTGGGATCCGATAGGGTTTTAACTTCACCCTTTCACCGGGCGGGGTAATAATGTCATGCTCTACCCCAGATGTTTGTCCCGGCAGCTCAGAGAATACCTCCTTGTTGCGAAGCACAAACTCCTTAACCTCCTGTTGTTGGGGTTGTGACAAGGTGGCTGCGATTCCAACCTCAGGAATCACGCAACCAGTTTGAGCTGGTGACCAAGTGTCTGCGACTAGGGACTCTCTATCCCTCCAGGCTTTCAACAGATTAACGTGATAGATCTGTTCGGGCTTTCGCCTTCCTGGTTGTCTGACCTTGTAATTCACTTCGCTCACTTTTTCCATTATCTCGTAGGGGCCTTGCCATTTGGCAAGGAATTTACTTTCAACCGTAGGGACAAGTACCAATATCCTATCCCCCGGGGAAAAGGTACGGGTCTTGGCTCCACGGTTGTACACTCTCTGCTGTGCCAACTGCGCTTGGGCCAAATGTTCCTTCACGATGGGCATTACCTGTGCAATTCGATCTTGCATCAGGGCGACATGCTCAATCACACTCCTGTGGGGAGAACTCTCACTTTCCCAAGTTTCCTTGGCAATATCCAACAGCCCTCTTGGGTGTCTCCCATACAGTAACTCAAAGGGGGAGAATCCCGTAGAGGATTGGGGCACCTCCCTAATAGCAAACATCAAATAAGGAAGTAGACAGTCCCAATCCTTTCCATCCCTATCCACCACTTTCTTCAACATTTGTTTTAGGGTTTTGTTGAATCTTTCAACCAGCCCATCGGTTTGGGGGTGATACACAGATGTACGTAATTGCGTCACTTTGAACAATTTACACAGCTCCTTCATAACCCGGGACATAAAGGGTGTACCTTGGTCCGTAAGCAGTTCTTTACAAATACCCACCCGGCTAAAAACAAGAGATAGCTCTTTGGCTATGGTTTTGGCCGAGGTATTTCTGAGAGGGATCGCTTCTGGATAACGGGTGGCATAGTCCATTATAACCAATATGTACTGGTGCCCCCTAGCGGACTTGATTATAGGACCTACCAAATCCATTGCGATTCTCTCAAACGGGACCTCAATGATGGGTAGAGGGACCAGCGGGCTACGGAAGTGTGGCATCGGGGCCGACCTCTGACACACAGGGCAGGAGGAACAATAATTTTCTATGTCCTTCATCACCCCAGGCCAATAGAATCTCTGTAATACCCTCTCTCGGGTTTTCTCTGTCCCCAGATGACCTCCAAGAATGTGCCCATGGGCCAACTCCAACACCAACTTCCTGTAAGGTTTGGGCACCACCAGCTGCTCAACGGTTTCTTCTGCCCTTTTTGCCACCCGATACAGTAGGTCCTTCTCTACGCTGAAGTATGGGTAAGTGCAGGTATTATCTGGGTTCACTAACTCGCCATCTATTTTCACTACGTTTTCCCGTGCCTTTATTAGGGCGGGGTCTTTCAACTGTTCTGTGGCAAAGTTTTCCCTGTGAACCTCAAGATCAGAAAACTCCACAGACGGTAGGTTTTCGTCTGAGGAGGTGGGCTCCTCTCCAGTTTCTTGAGTCTCCCCTGCCAATACTGACAAGGGAAATTCGGGAGAGTCCTCACCACTCTCAGAGGAGTTCTGGCTATCATATTCCTGGTACATAGGGGCACCAGTGGGGGGCTCATGATCATCCCACAGTTCCCAGAACTTCGGAAAATCCCTTCCCACAATGGCGTCATGCGGTAACTGAGACACTAAGCCCACTGGATGAGAAAGGGTACCTTTGGGGGTCTCGAAACACACTGTAGTCACTGGATACTCTCGGGTGTCCCCATGCACACAAATAACGGCTACCTTGCTATTCCCAGAGACCTCTGTTTTAACTAACTCAGCCTTTATCAGGGTCACAAGGCTACCTGAATCCAGCAATACCACAACATTTCTACCATTAATACACATTTTGCATAAATGTTTCTCAGTTCCCCGAATGGCAGTGCATGCGACTGTCGCACACAGCGACTGACGTCTGCCCGTCAGAAAGTCACACTGCATGGGTTCCTCCAAAACCGGGCAATTTGCTGCAATATGTCCCGCTTGCCGGCAGCGGTAGCAAATGATCCTTCTTGCCGCCTCTTGAGCCGCTGATTTCCCAGGCTGTTCTCGCCAAACTTGGGGTAGAGCTCCCACCCTCTCACTCTCTCCACCCTTACCCCTTGGAATCATCTTATCCGCCCCTGGGGATGGTCTGGTCTTAGGGTGGAAAGTCCGAGTGTCTCTGGAAGAGGCCGTCAGGTTCTCTGTAGCCAAGTATTTCTCCACACGATCCACAAGACCATCGGCCGTCTCTGGGTCTCCATGGCTTACCCACTTTTGGATGGCAGTAGGAAGAGCTCTCAAAAACCGATCCATTACAACACGTTCCACAATCTTTGGTGCGGACAAAGTCTCTGGCTGTAGCCACTTTCTGCTCAGGTGAATGAGATCATACATTTGAGACCTGGGGGGTTTTCCAAGCTGGAAAGTCCAGTTATGCACACGCTGAGCCCGGACAGCCAGGGTGACACCCAGCCTTGCCAATATTTCAGCTTTTAGCATCACATAGTCTTTTGCTTGGTCAGGCTCTAGGTCATAGTAAGCTTTCTGCGATTCACCCGTTAACAGAGGAGCCACCAGTCCAGCCCACTGCTCCTCAGGCCACTTTTCTCTTTCAGCGGTCCTTTCAAATGTGGTCAAAAATACCTCTGGATCATCCTCTCCAGTCATTTTTGTCAATAAACGACTCACCCCAAAGGACGCGGTATTAGTGGGACGGCTTTCCTCACCGGTCTGCGGACGTTGCTGCATTACTGCTTCCATCTGTTGTTGTAGTCTCTGCTCTTGCTTCTGCAACAGGTCTATGAAGCGGGCCTCAGATTGCTGTTGGGCTTGTTGCTGAGCCTCCAGACTCTGTTGTAAAGTTGCAAGGCTCTGTTGATGAGCTTGCTGCTGGGCTGCAAGGCTCCTTTGCAAACCTGCATTTGTCTGCTGTTGATTGGCATTTGCTAGAGCCAGCTGTTTCAGTATCTCCTCCATGCTGGCTTAAAAAAAAACTGCCACTGGTTCTCCACCAACTGTGAGGGGGCTAGCTCGGCAGCGGGTATGTGTGACCCCCGGGATGGGCTCCCCACCCAAAAACAGGCCCAGCAGACGGAGGTTGTGGTTTTCAAAATCAAAAAAAAGGTGCGGTTTATTTTCTATTTACAGTGACAAAAACACAGCAAGGCAAAAAAAACAAACACAAAATAAATCCTGGTCAACTTGACCTCTGACTAAACTTACAGGTTTCCTAACTAACGACTGGGATCAGCCTAGTGCTGTCCTAGTCCCTGGTTTTAAATGTCCAAGCAAAATATAGCCACACAGGCTTTCTCTCACCGCACAGGGGTTCACTCTCCCTAGACAGTCCACACAGGTCTGCTTCCAGGCATGAGCTAACATCTAATGAATCTGGGAGTTTCTTATAGAGGCCTAAATGAGCTGACAAGGTTCAGCTGGTCTCATCAACTCCCTGTCTGCACGACGCCCAGCCCTCTCCCTAGAGGTATGAGTCATCCATGAGCCCACTAGTCTCAGCTGGGCTTATACAACTCTCCACCTAGCTGTATAAGTCGGCGTAAAGCCTGAATCTGGGCGAAATATATCTACCCCCCTGGATGCAACCAGGTGACTTTACCTTCCTGCTGTCACAACAGCTACACCTTGTTTGCAGTTCTGGTAAGGGTCAGGCGAGTGGTACTTCCCATAGTCCCTCTCCAGAACCAAAGAGGCATGCCGGTCATATTGACACTTCCTGAGAAGGAGTTTCACTTCGGAGATTGCCCCAGGATCTCCTCCTCTCTAGACAAGAATATCCAGCTTCCTCCGTAAACGTTGGTAGGTCATGTATTTATTAAACTGATTTCTATTGGCTAGGCCCCTGAAGAATCCAGCGATCCTCTTTTTGGTCAGCTCCCACCACTCAGCCTTGCTGCTACAAAAGTCCAGGATGGTCACCTGTGCCTGAAAGAATTCCTCAAAGGATTGTCTAACATGTTCTTCCTTGAGTAGTGTCGAATTTAATCTCCAGATGCCCTTGCCCCTCTGAGGGGCGTCTGAAGCATTCAGTACCACAGATAGCATACAGTGATCAGAGAACTCTACTGCCTGCACCACTGGGGGCGAGAAAGCAGAGGCCTCCTTAAAAAAAAACCTATCTATCCTACTCTGACTATTACCACGATGAAAAGTGAACCCGGTGTCATCTGGGAGGTGCTTAATGTGCACATCCACAAGACCAGCATCCCTAACCATACTATTTAAAAAAACGCTATCATATCCCAGCCTGTCCTTGAAGTCCTTCCTGTCCTTGGGCCTAGTTATTGTATTAAAGTCACCTCCAAAGACCACTTGCCGGGATGTAAAAAGAAATGGCTTGATCCTTGTAAAAAGGCATTTCCTGTCCCACTTTGTGTGCGGCCCATAAACATTGATTAGGCGCAGGTCCTGCCCTCCCACAAGGACGTCTAAGACCATACATCTCCCAATCTCCACCTCAATAACCCGCCGGACAGTTACCATGCCGGTTTTAAACAACACCGCCACACCGCCGTAAGGCTCGGCCGCAAGAGACCAGTAAGATGGACCATACCTCCACTCTCTCTTGGCCATATGTATATCTGCCAAGGAGGTGAGCCTAGTCTCTTGCAAAAATAAAATTTCAGCATCTAATTGGCTGAACAAAAAGAAGGCCATAGAACGAGCTCTTACTGACTTAATGCTGGCGACATTAATTGTCACCACTTTTAACGGAGGGGGAACCGCCATTTGGGTTATTGGGTGGATTGCTTCTTAGCTCCCCTCTGCTGCTCATCACCAGAAGCCTCTCTCTTTCTAGAGGCCGCCTCAAAGTCCATTTCGGAATCGGAACTTCTCTCAGAAGAAGCTCCGGATGAAGAAATATCCCACTTGGAGGACCTATGACGGCTGGAGACAGGAACCGGAGCTTCCCGTCCCCGTTCCGTCCTCACCGCCTGCCTCTTCCGCCTCCCAACCTTCCTTCTCTCTTCCAGGTACTGCAGGTCAGCCTCAGAGATGCCCTCATCTCTTACTTTTTTCTTTAAAGTCTTTCTAGAAGACTTCTTTACAGAGGAAGAAGCAACCTTTTTAGTACACGCTGGTGGGGGGGGTGATCCCTTTAAGTCAGACTCAGGAGGGGTAGACTCCTGGGGGGTAACTGACTCGGGGGGCACAGACTTGGAAGGTTCTGACACAAGAGGAGAGGGTACAGTAGGCTGGGGGGACACAGAGACAGAAACAGAAGGAGTACTTACAGACACAGGAGGGGTGGCCACAGGAACTGGAGAGGGATCCTGAGCAGGACCGGGGGAGGGGGTCACCGCAGAGGAGGATGGTACACCAGGGGTCTCACCCTCCATCCTGTCCAGCCTTGACATGTCATCTACTACCTCCTTCTCCATATTGTGCCAGGCTTCAGGACACCTGCTGTAGGGGTGGCCAAGGCGCAGGCACAGGTTGCACCTGATCTTCCTGGTACAGTCCTTAGCCATATGACCCTGCCCCCGACACACTGAACACATCAAGGCTGAACAGGAGGAGCTCAAGTGCCCCTTTTCTCCACAGCGGTGACACAGCTTCGGCTGACCAGGGTAGAAAACAGTCATCCTATCCCTCCCTATGAAAGCTGAGGAGGGCAGGTGACGGACAACATTCCCATCCCTGGCCAACCTGACTGTTACCGACCATCCCCCAGTCCAGATGTTACGCTCATCATGGATTTTATTAGGTTTGGTCAAAACCTCCTCATAGTTCCTTAACCAGACCTCTAGATCCCGAGCAGGAACACTCTCATTGGTCAGGATAATGGTAATTTTTTTTACTGTTGACCTCTGAGAAACCGCAACTGGGACCAGACCTTCCCATTCAGGTCTTGACCTGCACTGAGCCTCATATCGCTCCCAGAACAGGTCAAGACCCTCTGGCCTGGTGAAACTAACCGTATAGTCCCTTGTCCCAGCTACGTGTATAAAGGCATACAGGTCATTTGCACCAAAACCCATCTCCAATATCATATCTACCACCGCACGCCGTGCTGGAGGGATGGCACCACCTTCCCATTTCAGAATAACTACATTCCGTCTGGGACCCCCAGCAGAAGCCAGAGACCCAAGACCAGATCCTGGGGCGCTCAAAGTGGCAGCTTGTAGGGGAAAACCCCGCTTGGGAGCGGGACTACCAGGAGCAGAGTGTGCCACCTCTGCAAATGTAGGTTTCTCAGGGCCAGGGGCCCACACTGAAGTCACATTAGTCTGCACATTATCTGCATGAACAGAGTTGGTAGGATTGTCCATCACACTTGTACTGGGACCATTGTTCATCACACGTGTACTGGGACCATTGTTCATCACACCTGAACTGGGAGGATTTTTTTCAGCCACACACACATTCCCATCAGCAATAGTCACAGTTGCTGCAATACCAGTTGTCTCCTGATGCTGCACTGTAGAGCCCTCAGCAGCAGTGGGGCAAACAGCTTTGGACTCAGCCAAAGAAAGGTTAATGGGCTCTTCTGACACTTGCAGTTCATTTACAGAAATGACATTTTTTGAATGCAAGTCTTGCTGCATTGCAGCCTCAGCAGGCACAACATTGTCATTAGGCACATTATCAGTCATGGTGCTAGATGGCACAAAAACAGTCTTATCCACAACATGGGACTTAGCAGGCTTTACTTTATCAGGCACATCATCAGTAATGTCTTCCTCGTTAAACACCATCTGATCCCCCCGCATAGGAGACTCCATTACCTGGATGGCCCTTAGCATGCCTCCTGAGTCCTGGGAAGGCCTCGGGCTTCTTACCTCTCCCTGGGGGGGCAGGGGGTCAGAACTGGGGGTCTCCTCCTCCTCCACCTCCATCTTTGTCACCCTTCCAAACCTCTTGTCGTTGCAAAACTTCTCTTTAAAGGGCCCATCTCTGCCTTCCATCATGGCCACGATGGTTTCCTGATGATCCACACGGACCTTGGCCAGCTGGATTTCCGGATCCATGGATCCCCGTTTCTGGCTATGTAAGCCCTCACGTTGCCTTCGCAGGCGCTTCAACTCCGCTCTCAGCTTGTACAGCTTGTCCCTCTCCCTGTTCAGGACCTTAATCCCGGCCACCACTCGCTCCCGAATGGCCTCCGAGCCTTCATCCTCACCAGGGGTAGAGAGATCAGCTTGTGCAGAGGCAGGCAGTTCACCTGACGGCCCAGGAGATGGCTGGGAGCCTCCAGCAGGAGAAGCCCCGCTGCCCTCCATGGCCTCCCCAGAAAGGGGGCCAGGGAGCTGGGATAGATTTCACCACCACTCCCTTCTCACAGAGCAGCTTCAGAGGCACCTTCTTCCTGACACACCTGTGCTCCAATGATGGGCGGGGCACTATTCCTCCCACTGACACCAATGAGGAGGCACTATTCCTCCCACTGACACTAATGATATGACACTATTCCTCCCACTGACAATAAGGAAGGGGCACTTTTCCTCCCACTGAGACCAATGATGGGGTGACTATTCTTCCCACTGACATCAAAGATGGAGCACTATTCTTCCCACTGACACTAATAATGGGGAACTATTGATCTTTTATTGAAAAGAATCAAGCAACCAATTTTTATACAAAAGTAAAAAACAAAACCATAGTACAAAACTTCAACAGAAAACAAAGGAATACACATCCATGTTCAGAATATATACAATATATACACATAATCCACTACCAAAAACATCCCTAGAAAACTATCTACATAAGGCAGCAGAGAGGGCCTAAGAGGCACAACCCATCACCTATGTACGCAGCCATTTATCAAAAATTCATCAAAAATACTGATAATCTAGGGTGATAAGAGACAGACAGCCACACCCGGGAAAGAGACTCCTGGCAGTCAGGGAGGCTTGAAACCCCTCCACGACTTCAACCAAGCCCCCTGACCCCGCTTGTCTCTTTCAAGCTCCCGAATCTTCCCCACCTCATGCAAAATGTCATACACCACCACCTCAACAGGAAGGAGTTTTTGCCGAATGCTGACCTGACACCGTGCATTCCAGGTGAAATAACGGACTACTAGGCTAACTAAAAAAAGTGTATCTAAACAAAAAACTCCACCGGTATTGAATGCTCTGTACACCCACTCAGCATAACCCAGCCTGGAGAGGAAAGGGACACCGAGGGCCCGCCCCACCTGTTTGTACACCTCTATGTTAAAAGGGCAATGAAGCAGAAAATGGTCCATAGTCTCCTCCTCATCTGCACACTCCTCCCGAGGACAGCTACGATCCATCCCACTGCGGAATTTCAAATTGCCCCGAACATAGAGCTTCCCATGGAAGCACAACCAGGCCAGATCCCTAAATTTAGGGGGTACTCTATCCAAATTAATCAGTCTTAACCCCGCCCTCAAAACTGGGCCCGGGCAATCCCTTAAGGCCAGTGGGTCATGAAAGACTTCGCTCAAGACTCGACTCATAAGGACTTTCCTTGGAACCGATCTGAGATCTTCAGCCGACAATCGCCACTGCCGCAGTAACTTCAGGCACGGAGCGACATAGGCTGGTAGCTGACCACGATGACCCCTGCGATTCTTCACTTGGCCACCTTCTTCCCAAAGTCGTAGAAAAGGCCTAAACCAAGATCTAAATATGCCTACCCATCCAGGAGGTTCCACTGCAAGCATATTACCAATGTTAAACTTTAGAAATAGCAGTGAAAAGAAAAGAACTGGGTTGACCATACCTAAGCCACCCTCCCTCCTGGATAGGTAGGTGACATTCCTCTTGATGGGGTTCAGTCTGTTCCCCCACAGCATCTGGAAGAACACACTACTGACCCTAGCATAGAGAGACACTGGCAAGATGCAGACAAAGCTGACATACAAGAAGATCGGAATCAGGTAAGTCTTAATCAGATCAACCCTTTCCCTCATAGATAACTTCCATCTCTTCCAGCTGACCACCTTAGTATTGGCAATTTCCAGTCTGCCTTCCCAGTTTTTGAGGCCATAATCGCCGGGTCCAAATTCAATGCCTAGTATCTTAATTCTTTCCTGGGGCACTGGAAAGGTGTCCGGGAGATCAAACCCCTCACCATCCTTTCCCATCCAGAAAACTTCAGTCTTTTCCTGATTGATCTTGGAGCCTGATGCTTCAGAATACCGTGATGTCAGAGAGACCACCTCCTCCGCTTCATCCGTCCCAGTGACAATCACCGATACATCGTCTGCATAGGCAACAACCCTCAATGGCGGCTCACCCGGGAGCCCCACTGGTACCCCACACAACATGCCGCTCTCTAGCCTCCTGATGAAGGGGTCGATTGCAAACACATAGAGCAGGGGACTCAGGGGACAACCCTGGCGCACCCCGGAGCCAACCCCAAAGGACTGTCCAACCCAACCATTAACAAGAGGAAAGCTTTCTGCCCCCTTATACCAGACTTTCAGCCAATCGACAAAACCACCCGGCAGACCGTACTTACTAAGGAGCAACCACAGGTACTCATGGTTAACACGATCAAAAGCCTTTGCCTGATCCAATGTCAGCAAATACTTTCCCCAGCCTGCAGCCCTGCACCGCTCCAAGGCCTCCCGGACAGCTAAAACCGCTGTGAAGGTGCTCCTACCCTGGACCGAACAGTGCTGATGGCGAGAAAGCAAAGACTCTGCCACTGACGATAGGCGCCAGAAAAATATCTTTGCCAGTATCTTTCTATCGACATTAAGAAGGCTGATGGGGCGCCAATTCTCAATCATCGAAGGATCTTTACTCTTTGAAAGAAGAATCACAGCCGAGTGCCTCATGGAAGGGGAAAGCACCCCCTCAGCAAGGCAACTGTTAAAAACCTCTACCAAATGCGGGGCCAGAATAGACTTAAAGGCTTTGTAAAACTCAGCCGTCAAGCCATCCGGTCCAGGCGACTTTTTGATGGCAAGCTGTTCAATTGCCCTCATCACCTCTTCGACTGTGATCTCCTCTGTCAAATTCATCAATGGAACATCTCCACCATTTAGACCTGGAGTAGAGTCCAAAAAGCTTTCCATCTTGTCACGGTCAAGCTCTTTCCTCCCAAGAAGGTCGGCATAAAAGGACCTCACGACCTCCAGAATCCCTGACCTGGACTTTGTCAAGGAACCTGTACTGTCCTTAAGGCCAACGACCGTTTTAACAGCTACACCTTGTTTGCAGTTCTGGTAAGGGTCAGGCGAGTGGTACTTCCCATAGTCCCTCTCCAGAACCAAAGAGGCATGCCGGTCATATTGACACTTCCTGAGAAGGAGTTTCACTTCGGAGATTGCCCCAGGATCTCCTCCTCTCGAAACAAGAATATCCAGCTTCCTCCGTAAACGTTGGTAGGTCATGTATTTATTAAACTGATTTCTATTGGCTAGGCCCCTGAAGAATCCAGCGATCCTCTTTTTGGTCAGCTCCCACCACTCAGCCTTGCTGCTACAAAAGTCCAGGATGGTCACCTGTGCCTGAAAGAATTCCTCAAAGGATTGTCTAACATGTTCTTCCTTGAGTAGTGTCGAATTTAATCTCCAGATGCCCTTGCCCCTCTGAGGGGCGTCTGAAGCATTCAGTACCACAGATAGCATACAGTGATCAGAGAACTCTACTGCCTGCACCACTGGGGGCGAGAAAGCAGAGGCCTCCTTCAAAAAAAACCTATCTATCCTACTCTGACTATTACCACGATGAAAAGTGAACCCGGTGTCATCTGGGAGGTGCTTAATGTGCACATCCACAAGACCAGCATCCCTAACCATACTATTTAAAAAAACGCTATCATATCCCAGCCTGTCCTTGAAGTCCTTCCTGTCCTTGGGCCTAGTTATTGTATTAAAGTCACCTCCAAAGACCACTTGCCGGGATGTAAAAAGAAATGGCTTGATCCTTGTAAAAAGGCATTTCCTGTCCCACTTTGTGTGCGGCCCATAAACATTGATTAGGCGCAGGTCCTGCCCTCCCACAAGGACGTCTAAGACCATACATCTCCCAATCTCCACCTCAATAACCCGCCGGACAGTTACCATGCCGGTTTTAAACAACACCGCCACACCGCCGTAAGGCTCGGCCGCAAGAGACCAGTAAGATGGACCATACCTCCACTCTCTCTTGGCCATATGAATATCTGCCAAGGAGGTGAGCCTAGTCTCTTGCAAAAATAAAATTTCAGCATCTAATTGGCTGAACAAAAAGAAGGCCATAGAACAAGCTCTTACTGACTTAATGCTGGCGACATTAATTGTCACCACTTTTAACGGAGGGGGAACCGCCATTTGGGTTATTGGGTGGATTGCTTCTTAGCTCCCCTCTGCTGCTCATCACCAGAAGCCTCTCTCTTTCTAGAGGCCGCCTCAAAGTCCATTTCGGAATCAGAACTTCTCTCCGAAGAAGCTCCGGATGAAGAAATATCCCACTTGGAGGACCTATGACGGCTGGAGACAGAAACCGGAGCTTCTCGTCCCCGTTCCGTCCTCACCGCCTGCCTCTTCCGCCTCCCAACCTTCCTTCTCTCCTCCAGGTACCGCAGGTCAGCCTCAGAGATGCCCTCATCTCTTATTTTTTTCTTTAAAGTCTTTCCACAAGACTTCTTTACAGAGGAAGGGGCGCCCTTTTTAGTACATGCTGGTGGGGGGGGTGATCCCTTTAAGTCAGACTCAGGAGGGGTAGACTCCTGGGGGGTAACTGACTTGGGGGGCACAGACTTTGAAGGTTCTGACACAAGAGGAGAGGGTACAGTAGGCTGGGGGGACACAGAGACAGAAACAGAAGGAGTACTTACAGACACAGGAGGGGTGGCCACAGGAACTGGAGAGGGATCCTGAGCAGGACCAGGGGAGGGGGTCACCGCAGAGGAGGATGGTACACCAGGGGTCTCACCCTCCATCCTGTCCAGCCTTGACATGTCCTCTACTACCTCCTTCTCCATATTGTGCCAGGCTTCAGGACATCTGCTGTAGGGGTGGCCAAGGCGCAGGCACAGATTGCACCTGATCATCTTAGTGCAGTCCTTAGCCATATGACCCTGACCCCGACACACTGAACACATCAAGGCTGGACAGGAGGAGCTCAAGTGCCCCTTTTCTCCACAGCGGTGACACAGCTTCGGCTGACCAGGGTAGAAAACAGTCATCCTATCCCTCCCTATGAAAGCTGAGGAGGGCAAGTGACGGACAACATTCCCATCCCTGGCCAACCTGACTGTTACCGACCATCCCCCAGTCCAGATGTTACGCTCATCATGGATTTTATTAGGTTTGGTCAAAACTTCCCCATAGTTCCTTAACCAGACCTCTAGATCCCGAGCAGGAACACTCTCATTGGTCAGGATAATGGTTATTTTTTTTACTGTTGACCTCTGAGAAACCGCAACTGGGACCAGACCTTCCCATTCAGGTCTTGACCTGCACCGAGCCTCATATCGCTCCCAGAACAGGTCAAGACCCTCTGGCCTGGTGAAACTAACCGTATAGTCCCTTGTCCCAGCTACGTGTATAAAGGCATACAGGTCATTTGCACCAAAACCCATCTCCAATATCAAGTCCACCACTGCACGCCGTGCTGGAGGGATGGCACCACCTTCCCATTTCAGGATAACTACATTACGTCTTGGACCCCCAGCAGAAGCCAGAGACCCAAGACCAGATCTTGGGGTGCTCAAGGTGGCAGCTTGCAGTGAAAAACCCCGCTTGGGAGCGGGACTACCAGGAGCAGAGTGTGCCACCTGTGCAAAAGTAGGTTTATCAGGGCCAAGGGCTGACACTGAAGCCACATCACTCTGTATATTATTATTATTATCAACTGTATGAACTGAAATGGCAGGATCTGTAGCAGGATTGTTCATCACACTGGTACTGGGGTGATTGTTATCAGTCACAGAACTATTCAAATTCCCATCAGGAATAGTCACAGTTGCTGCAATACCAGCTGTCTCCTGATGCTGCACTGTAGAGTCCTCAGCAGCAGTGGGGCAAACAGCTTTGGACTCAGCCAAAGAAGGGTTAATGGGCTGTTCTGACACTTGCAGTCCATCCACAGAAATGACATTTTTTAAATGTAACTCTTGCTGCATTGCAGCCTCAGCAGGCACAACATTGCTGCATACAGGACTAGCAGCCTGATTGTCATTAGGCACATTGTCAGTCACAGTGTTAAAAGGAACAAAAACAGTCTTATCCACAACATGGGACTTAGCAGGCTTTACTTTATCAGGTACATCATCAGAAATGTCTTCCTCATTAAACACCATCTGATCCCCCCGCATAGGAGACTCCATTACCTGGATGGCCCTCAGCATGCCTCCAGATTCCTGGGAAGGCATGGGGCTGCTTACCTCTCCCTGGGGGGGCAGGGGGTCAGAACTGGGGGTCTCCTCCTCCTCCACCTCCATCTTTGTCACCCTTGCAAACCTCTTGTCGTTACAAAACTTCTCTTTGAAGGGCCCATCTCTGCCTTCCATCATGGCCACGATGGTCTCCTGATGATCCACACGGACCTTGGCCAGCTGGATTTCCGGATCCATGGATCCCCGTTTCTGGCTATGTAAGCCCTCACGTTGCCTTTGCAGGCGCTTCAACTCCGCTCTCAACTTGTAGAGCTTGTCCCTCTCCCTGTTCAGGACCTTAATCCCGGCCACCACTCGCTCCCGAATGGCCTCCGAGCCTTCATCCTCACCAGGGGCAGAGAGATCAGCTTGTGCAGAGGCAGGCAGTTCACCTGATGGCCCAGGAGATGGCTGGGAGCCTCCAGCAGGAGAGGCCCCGCTGGCCTCCATGGCCTCCCCAGAAAGGGGGCCAGGGAGCTGGGAGAGATTTCACCACCACTCCCTTCTCACAGAGCAGCTTCAGAGGCACCTTCCTCCTGACACACCTGTGCTCCAATGATGGGCGGGGCACTATTCCTCCCACTGACACCAATGAAGGAGCCCTGATCTTCCCATTGACACAAATGATGGGGCACTCTTCCTTACTTTGACATCAATGATGGTGCATTATTATTCCCACTGACACCATGATGGGGCACTATTCTTCCTACCGACACCATTGATTGGGCACTATTCCTTCCTCTGACACCAATGATGGGACACTATTCCTTCCTCTGACACCAATGATGGGACACTATTCCTTCCTCTGACACCAATGATGGGACATTATTCCTTCCTCTGACACCAATGATGGGACACTATTCCTTCCTCTGACACCAATGATGGGACATTATTCCTTCCTCTGACACCAATGATGGGACACTATTCCTTCCTCTGACACCAATGATGGGACACTATTACTCCCACTGACATGAATTATGGACCACTATTCTTTCCACTGACGCCAATAATGGGGCATAATTCTTCCCACTAACACCAATGATTGGACATGATCTGTTACGCTCACATGGATTCCATTGATGGGGCACTATTTCTTATGCCCCATACACACGATCGTTTTTCATGCCGTTAAAAATGCCATTTTTAAAAATGGGCATTAAAACCGATCGTGTGTAGGCTCCAGAGCATTTTTTAACGACGTGAAAAACGGGCATTAAAAATTTCGAACATGCTCTATTTTTTCACGTAGTTTTTCATGTCGTTTTTTTTAACGACGTGAAAAACGATAGCGTGTATGCTTTTACGAGGTGAAAAAAAAACGCGCATGCTCAAAATCAAGTATGAGACGGGAGCGCTCGTTCTGGTAAAACTAGCGTTCGTAATGGAGATAGCACATTCGCCACGCTGTAACGGACTGAAAAGCACGAGGCTGAAAAGCGCGAATCGTCGCTCAACAAACTTTACTAACATGAAGGGTGGCGCCATCCGAACGGAACTTCCCCTTTATAGTGCCGTCGTACGTGTTGTACGTCACTGCGCTTTGCTTGAATGTTTTTTAAAATGATCGTGTGTACGCAAGACAGGCTTGAGAAGAAACATGAAAAAAAACGACGAGAAAAACGTCGGTTTAAAAAATGGCATGAAAAACGATCGTGTGTACGCCGCATTACACTAATACCATTGATGGTGCAAAAATCTTCCCACTGACAAAAATTATGGGGCACTATTGCTTCAACTGAAACCAAGGATTTTTTTTTTACACCCTCATCTGGCTATAGGTGCTAGATAATTATTTACCATTGACCCAGATGTTGGAGAATTCCTACTCCCACATGCTGCAGTCTACCCGTTCAAAGCCTAAAGGACAGTGTTTCTTTGCTTAGAAAATTTGTGGACCCCAGCACTAAATCCTCCTGCTGACCTCTACAGTCCAACATATCTTAATATTCTGCTTTATATATAATTGTCCTTCTGTCATCCTTTCTATAGCATGCACGTCATAAAGCCCAAGGCCTCTCTACTCATTCTTGTCTGTCACATTCTAATCTAAATTAACAATAATTACAAGGAATGAAAAAAACTAAATGAAAGATCCATTGCTATGGTATGTTCACATTGCAGGCTCTAATGAGTGTGCAGATGTACACAGGCATAGCAAATACAACCTCTGATCTGTTAATATACAGTTGGGTGCTACAGCTTACAATTTATAGCAAGCCAAACTTCAGTTCTGTTATATGCAGGGTAGACAATGTGCTCATGTCCAAGTGTAGCACATGCACATAATAAATACAATGAGGACATGATTTACATAGTTACATAGTAGGCGAGGTTGAAAAAAGACAGAAGTCCATCAAGTCCAACCTACTGTATGTGTGTGATTTTATGTCAATATTACATTGTATATCCCTGTATGTTGTGGTCGTTCAGGTGCTTATCTAATCGTTTTTTTGAAATTATCGATGCTCCCCGCTGAAACCACCGCCTGTGGAAGGGAATTCCACATCCTAACCGCTCTTACAGTAAAGAACCCTCTACGCACGCAGTTTAAGGTTAAACCTTTTTTCTTCTAATTTTAGTGAATGGTCGCGTGTCTTATTAAATTCCCTTTCGCGGAAAGGTTTTATCCCTATTGTGGGGTCACCAGTAGGGATGAGCTTCGTGTTCGAGTCGAACATACGTTCGACTCGAACATCGGCTGTTCGATCGTTCGACGAAGATCGAACGATTTGGGCCGTTCGCGCCAAATTCGAGTGACGCGAACGGCCCACAATGCACTACGCCATCGCAGTGTCATCCAGGCGCTGTGATTGGCCAAGCATGCACTGTGACCCCGCATGCTTGGCCAATCACAGCGCCGGCAGCGAGGAGAGCAATGATTGGCCACAGGCAGGATGCCTGTGGCCAATTATTGCTGAGGGTGTTTAGTACACGCCCCACACTATGAAAGGCCGCCAGCACGGCGGCCTAGTGTAGTGTGTTCCGGAGCAGGGATAGAGCAGCATAGGCAGGGACAGTGACTTTTATTTCTTTCTTGCTTAACCTGGATTCCTTTAGTTTAGGGAAAGAGAAGGATAGGTAGGGAGAGTGTCAGTGTGTTTTGTGCTTGTGCTATAGTGTGCTTAAAAAAAACATTTTTTCTAGGGACAGAAAACTGTAGGTAGGGAGAGTGTCAGTTTCTTTCACTGTGCAAGTCCTTGTTTCCAGGGACCTGGAAGGACAGTGAGTGAATTCTCCTTGTGCTATATTGTGGTTAAAAAAAACATTTTTTCTAGGGACAGAAAACTGTAGGTAGGGAGAGTGTCAGTTTCTTTCACTGTGCAAGTCCTTGTTTCTAGGGACCTGGAAGGACAGTGAGTGAATTCTCCTTGTGCTATATTGTGCTTAAAAAAAACATTTTTTCTAGGGACAGAAAACTGTAGGTAGGGAGAGTGTCAGTTTCTTTCACTGTGCAAGTCCTTGTTTCCAGGGACCTGGAAGGACAGTGAGTGAATTCTCCTTGTGCTATATTGTGCTTAAAAAAAACATTTTTTCTAGGGACAGAAAACTGTAGGTAGGGAGAGTGTCAGTTTCTTTCACTGTGCAAGTCCTTGTTTCCAGGGACCTGGAAGGACATTGAGTGAATTCTCCTTGTGCTATAGTGTGCTTAAAAAAAACATTTTTTCTAGGGACAGAAAACTGTAGGTAGGGAGAGTGTCAGTTTCTTTCACTGTGCAAGTCCTTGTTTCTAGGGACCTGGAAGGACAGTGAGTGAATTCTCCTTGTGCTATATTGTGCTTAAAAAAAACATTTTTTCTAGGGACAGAAAACTGTAGGTAGGGAGAGTGTCAGTTTCTTTCACTGTGCAAGTCCTTGTTTCCAGGGACCTGGAAGGACAGTGAGTGAATTCTCCTTGTGCTATATTGTGCTTAAAAAAAAAAAATTTTCTAGGGACAGAAAACTGTAGGTAGGGAGAGTGTCAGTTTCTTTCACTGTGCAAGTCCTTGTTTCCAGGGACCTGGAAGGACAGTGAGTGAATTCTCCTTGTGCTATAGTGTGCTTAAAAAAAACATTTTTTCTAGGGACAGAAAACTCTAGGTAGGGAGAGTGTCAGTTTCTTTCACTGTGCAAGTCCTTGTTTCCAGGGACCTGGAAGGACATTGAGTGAATTCTCCTTGTGCTATAGTGTGCTTAAAAAAAACATTTTTTCTAGGGACAGAAAACTGTAGGTAGGGAGAGTGTCAGTTTCTTTCACTGTGCAAGTCCTTGTTTCTAGGGACTGGGAAGGACAGTGAGTGAATTCTCCTTGTGCTATAGTGTGCTTAAAAAATACATTTTTTCTGGTGACAGAAAACTGTAGGTAGGGAGAGTGTCAGTTTCTTTCACTGTGCAAGTCCTTGTTTCCAGGGACCTGGAAGGACATTGAGTGAATTCTCCTTGTGCTATAGTGTGCTTAAAAAACATTTTTTCTAGGGACAGAAAACTGTAGGTAGGGAGAGTGTCAGTTTCTTTCACTGTGCAAGTCCTTGTTTCTAGGGACCTGGAAGGACAGTGAGTGAATTCTCCTTGTGCTATATTGTGCTTAAAAAAAACATTTTTTCTAGGGACAGAAAACTGTAGGTAGGGAGAGTGTCAGTTTCTTTCACTGTGCAAGTCCTTGTTTCCAGGGACCTGGAAGGACAGTGAGTGAATTCTCCTTGTGCTATATTGTGCTTAAAAAAAACATTTTTTCTAGGGACAGAAAACTGTAGGTAGGGAGAGTGTCAGTTTCTTTCACTGTGCAAGTCCTTGTTTCTAGGGACCTGGAAGGACAGTGAGTGAATTCTCCTTGTGCTATATTGTGCTTAAAAAAAAACATTTTTTCTAGGGACAGAAAACTGTAGGTAGGGAGAGTGTCAGTTTCTTTCACTGTGCAAGTCCTTGTTTCCAGGGACCTGGAAGGACAGTGAGTGAATTCTCCTTGTGCTATATTGTGCTTAAAAAAAACATTTTTTCTAGGGACAGAAAATTGTAGGTAGGGAGAGTGTCAGTTTCTTTCACTGTGCAAGTCCTTGTTTCTAGGGACTGGGAAGGACAGTGAGTGAATTCTCCTTGTGCTATAGTGTGCTTAAAAAAAACATTTTTTCTAGGGACAGAAAACTCTAGGTAGGGAGAGTGTCAGCTTCTTTCACTGTGCAAGTCCTTGTTTCCAGGGACCTGGAAGGACATTGAGTGAATTCTCCTTGTGCTATAGTGTGCTTAAAAAAAACATTTTTTCTAGGGACAGAAAACTGTAGGTAGGGAGAGTGTCAGTTTCTTTCACTGTGCAAGTCCTTGTTTCTAGGGACTGGGAAGGACAGTGAGTGAATTCTCCTTGTGCTATAGTGTGCTTAAAAAATACATTTTTTCTGGTGACAGAAAACTGTAGGTAGGGAGAGTGTCAGTTTCTTTCACTGTGCAAGTCCTTGTTTCCAGGGACCTGGAAGGACAGTGAGTGAATTCTCCTTGTGCTATAGTGTGCTTAAAAAAAAACATTTTTTCTAGGGACAGAAAACTGTAGGTAGGGAGAGTGTCAGTTTCTTTCACTGTGCAAGTCCTTGTTTCCAGGGACCTGGAAGGACATTGAGTGAATTCTCCTTGTGCTATAGTGTGTTTAAAAAACATTTTTTCTAGGGACAGAAAACTGTAGGTAGGGAGAGTGTCAGTTTCTTTCACTGTGCAAGTCCTTGTTTCTAGGGACCTGGAAGGACAGTGAGTGAATTCTCCTTGTGCTATATTGTGCTTAAAAAAACATTTTTTCTAGGGACAGAAAACTGTAGGTAGGGAGAGTGTCAGTTTCTTTCACTGTGCAAGTCCTTGTTTCCAGGGACCTGGAAGGACAGTGAGTGAATTCTCCTTGTGCTATATTGTGCTTAAAAAAAACATTTTTTCTAGGGACAGAAAACTGTAGGTAGGGAGAGTGTCAGTTTCTTTCACTGTGCAAGTCCTTGTTTCTAGGGACCTGGAAGGACAGTGAGTGAATTCTCCTTGTGCTATATTGTGCTTAAAAAAAAACATTTTTTCTAGGGACAGAAAACTGTAGGTAGGGAGAGTGTCAGTTTCTTTCACTGTGCAAGTCCTTGTTTCCAGGGACCTGGAAGGACAGTGAGTGAATTCTCCTTGTGCTATATTGTGCTTAAAAAAAACATTTTTTCTAGGGACAGAAAACTGTAGGTAGGGAGAGTGTCAGTTTCTTTCACTGTGCAAGTCATTGTTTCTAGGGACCTGGAAGGACAGTGAGTGAATTCTCCTTGTGCTATATTGTGCTTAAAAAAAACATTTTTTCTAGGGACAGAAAACTGTAGGTAGGGAGAGTGTCAGTTTCTTTCACTGTGCAAGTCCTTGTTTCAAGGGACAGAGAAGGACACCTGAAGGTAGCCCTTATTGCTTTTTTCCCATCTCCCTGCAGGCCATCTATTAGAATGTCTGGAAGGCAAACAAGGAGAGGCAGACAGTCAGGAGGCAATAAAAGAGGGCAAGCAGGCTCTGTGTCTGGGGGCAACAGTGCTGGTCGTGGACGCGGTGCATTGTCATCAGCACATGGCCATGGGACACGCTTGTCCTTCTTTTCGGCAGCTGGACATGTTGAGCCACATCATGCCGAAGACTTGGTAGAGTGGATGACCAAGCCCTCCTCCTCCTCCTCATCCTCTCTCACCCAGGCTCAGGGTACTGGCAAAGCAGCTGCCAAAGCGTCCTCTTCCCTGGTATCAATGTCAGACTCATCATCAGTCACTCCTTCCCTAGACCCACCATGTCCTCCTCCTGAGGAGTCCCCCGAACTGTTTGAGCACAGTGTTGGGTACATGCTCCAGGAGGATGCCCAGCGTTTCGAAGGGTCTGATGATGAAACCCAGCTACAGGAAGGCAGTAGGGTGAGAGCAGACAGAGGGGATGCTCAAGAAGGACACCAATCTGGCAGTCATGTTCCAGCAGCTGCAGCATACTGCCAGATTGGCTCCAGTGATGAGGAGGGAGGGGATGATGAGGTCACTGACTCCACGTGGGTGCCTAATAGGAGAGAGGAGGAGGAGGATGAGGAGGAGGCACATCTCCAACGAGACAGGATGCCCTTTGGTGGCCAGCGTAAGGGCAGTACACCGACGGAATCACACCGCAGAGCTCCGCCTGTGCAGGGCGCTGCCTCTGCCCGTCATTCAAAAAGTTCCTTGGTGTGGGCCTTTTTTGAGGCTAGTGCATCAGATCGCACAGCTGCTGTTTGCAACATATGTCTCAAGCGTATATCGCGTGGCCAAAACATCAGCCGCTTGGGTACCACATGCCTGACCAGACATATGTTGACCTGCCATGCAGCTCGTTGGCAAGCCTACCTCAAAGACCCACACCAAAGAACAAAGCGGACCTCTCCTTGCACCGCATCAGCTGGGATCTCCAACCCCACTATAACTTCAGTCCTCTCTGAAACATGCACTGAGAGGAATGAAGGTGTAGAATTAGGTGTGTCACAGCCAAGTACTTGCGGCCACTCTGCTAGCAGTACACCGACGTCCGATTCTAGCAGGCAAATTTCCCTGCCCCAGCTGCTGGACCGTCGAAAGAAGTTCACTCCCAGCCATCCACATGCCCAGCGGTTGAATGCTAGCTTGGCTAAATTGCTAGCGCTTCAACTGCTGCCTTTTCAGTTGGTAGACTCGGCCCCCTTCCGTGAGTTTGTGCAATGTGCGGTTCCTCAGTGGCAGGTTCCCAAACGCCACTTTTTCTCACGGAAGGCTATTCCGGCTCTCTACCGGCATGTGGAAGGCAATGTCTTGGCCTCGCTGGACAGGGCGGTCAGCGGTAAGGTGCATATTACCGCTGACTCATGGTCCAGCAGGCATGGACAGGGACGTTACCTTTCTTTCACGGCCCATTGGGTCACTCTTTTGGCAGCTGGGAAGGATGCAGGACAAGGTGCAGTAGTGTTGGAGGTTGTCCCACCGCCACGCCTCCAAAATGCTACTACTGGTTGTGACACACC
The DNA here is from genome assembly GCA_029206835.1 of Rana muscosa. Lineage (NCBI taxonomy): Eukaryota > Metazoa > Chordata > Amphibia > Anura > Ranidae > Rana > Rana muscosa. The sequence goes on from CM055118.1 coordinate 143,247,162, forward strand.
TCTCTCCTCCACCCCCTCCTCTTCTTCTTCCTCCATGGCCTCTTCCTGTGGTTTGTCCTATGAACCAGCGGTGCTCCGTAGCCGTTCACGGGGCTACGCAAGTACGCAGGCAAAAAGATGCCATGCCGTGCTTGCGCTGGTGTGTTTGGGGGACAGAAGCCACACTGGGGCAGAGGTCCTGTCTGCTCTGCAGGGCCAGGCCGAGAGGTGGTTGACGCCACGCCAGCTTAAGCCAGGAATGGTGGTTTGCGACAATGGCACCAACCTCCTCTCCGCCCTCCGACAGGGACAACTGACCCATGTGCCCTGTGTGGCTCACGTCCTTAACCTGGTGGTGCAGCGGTTCTTGGGCAGGTACCCGGGCTTACAGGATGTCCTGAGGCAGGCCAGGAAAGTCTGTGTGCATTTCCGCAGATCTTATAATGCCAGTGCTCGCCTGGCTGAGCTGCAAAAGGAGTTGAACCTGCCCAAGAACCGCCTTATATGTGACATGCCCACCAGGTGGAACTCAACGTTGGCCATGCTGCAGCGGCTGCACACGCAGCAGAGGGCCATCAATGAGTACCTGTGCGACTACGGCACCAGGACAGGGTCAGGGGAGCTTGGTTTTTTTTCTCCACGCCAGTGGGGCATGATCAGGGATGCATGCACTGTCCTGGCACCATTTGAGGAGGCCACGAGGATGGTGAGCAGTGACAGTGCATGCATCAGTGACACTGTACCTCTTGTCCACCTGTTGGAGCACACGCTGCGTGGAATAATGGACAGGGCACTTGAGGCAGAACAGAGGCAGGAAGAGGAGGACTTCCTTGCCTCTCAAGGCCCCCTTTACCCAGACAGTGTTCCTTCTGTCCCACCCATCGCACAGGAAGAGGAAGAGGAGGAGGAGGAGGAGGAGGATTGTGTCAGCATGGAGGTGGAGGCTGGCACTCAGCATCATCAGCAGCAGTCTTTTAGGGATGATTTACAGTCCCAAGAAACCAGTGGACTTGTACGTGGCTGGGCGGAGGTGACTGCGGATCATGTCGTCCTTAGTGACCCAGAGGACTCCGGAGCGAATGCCTCAGCAAACCTACGCTGCATGGCCTCCCTGATCCTGCAAAGTCTGCGGAAGGATCCTCGTATTCTTCGGATCAAGGAGAGGGACCATTACTGGCTGGCCACTCTCCTTGATCCACGGTACAAGGGTAAGGTTGCGGACCTTATGTTACCGTCGCAGAGGGAGCAGAGGATGAGACAACTCCGGGAGGCCTTGCAGAAAGGTCTGTGCAACGCGTTCCCAGAGACTGGGAGGTTACAAACTCCTGGTCCAGGACAACGAGTTGCTGAGGCTTCGGCCAGTCAAAGAAGGAGCGGTGGGGAAGGTGGCCGTCTGACCGATGCGTTCAGACAATTCTTTAGTCCGCAGCCCCAAAGTATGATTGGTTCCAGCAACCATCGCCAGCGTCTGATAAACATAGTGCAGGAATATCTAGGGGCAAGGTCAGACTTGGACACCTTCCCCACCGAAAATCCTCTGGCTTACTGGGTCTTGAGGATGGATCACTGGCCAGAGCTTGCACAGTATGCAATTGAGCTACTGGCCTGTCCTGCATCCAGCGTTCTTTCGGAACGCACATTCAGTGCTGCTGGAGGATTTGTCACGGATCACAGGGTGCGCCTGTCCACCGACTCGGTTGATCGACTGACTTTCATCAAGATGAACCAGTCTTGGATCACCACCAGCTACCACACACCTGATGCTGATATAACAGACTAATTGATTTTAACATGTCACGTCCCTTCAAGACTGATGCTGATGCTGAGTGCCTGTGCTGTTATGTTGACTGGCTATCCTCCTCCTCCGAGTCCTCAATGATACGATTGATGATGATAGCTTGGAAGATCATTTTTGTTTATGGGTGCCGCCACCAGTGGCTAAGGCCCAATTTTTCAGCCCCTGTTTTGCAGGGGCGTGTACTTACAATTTTTTTAGCAATAATTTGCCATAGGGCTCATTGCTGTGCTCCAAGTACAGTATCTGTGAGGGGTTGTAGTGTTGTGCCACCAGTGCCTAAGGCCCAATTTTTCAGCCCCTGTTTAACAGGGGCGTGTCATTACAATTTTTGAAGCAATACTTAGCAACAGGGCTCATTGCTGTGCTCCAAGTACAGTATCTGTGAGGGGTTGTAGTGTTGTGCCACCAGTGCCTAAGGCCCAATTTTTCAGCCCCTGTTCAACAGGGGCATGCAATTACAATTCTTGATGTAATAATTCACAGCAGGGCCCATTCCTGCACCCACCAAGAGTAAGTCTGAGGGCTTACAGTGTTGTGGCAACGCCACCACCACCACCACCACGAAAGGCCCAATTTTTCAGCCCCTGTTCAAAAGGGGCATGTAATTACAATTCTTGATCTAATAATTCACAGCAGGGCCCATTCCTGCACCCACCAAGAGTAACTCTGAGGGCTTACAGTGTTGTGGCAACACCACCACCACCACCACCACCACGAAAAGCCCAATTTTTCAGCCCCTGTTCAACAGGGGCATGCAATTACAATTCTTGATCTAATAATTCACAGCAGGGCCCATTGCTGCACCCACCAAGAGTAACTGTCAGGGCTTACAGTGTTGTGGCACCAGCACCACCATCAAAGCCCCAATTTTTACTACCACTGTTCAACAATTATATGTAATTAAAATTCCTGATATAATAGTTGACAGCAGGGCGTTCCAGCACCAACCAAGAGTAACTGTGAGTGCTTACAGTGTTGTGCCAACACCAACAACTAAGGGGCCTATTTCTGCAGAGTATATACGGCAGGTCCCTACTTTCAAACATCCAACTTACAAACGACTCCTACTTGCAAACGAAAGAAGACAACAGGAAGTGAGAGGAAATCTACCCCTAGGAAGGAAAATTCTCTCCTGTAAGAATAAATATGGGAGAAAGGTGTCTCATCTGTACTGATGCTTTATCAGCAATCCTTGTTTCAAGAAAAACACCACATTTCAAAAACAGTTGTCATTGGGACGGAAAGTGAGGTGAAATGTTCTGAACAGGGGCACAGACAGCAAAACAAATGTTACAGGGGTGATAACCCTTACCTATGTTTTCCAAAAAGTTTAAAAATAGATTTTTGGGCTGGAGCTACACTTCAACAATGTACCTGTTCAAAATTACAAACACATTCTACATAAGAACAAACCTACAGTCCCTGTCTTGTATGCACCGCCTGTATACGGCTGTTCAGAGTATATAGGGCCTTTTTTATTTTATGCGCGGGGTTCCCCTTAATATCCATACAAGACCCAAAGGGGCTGGTAATGGGCTGGGGTAGGGGGGGGGGGGGTCATGGGGTAGCTATGCCATTTTTCTTAAAGATTTTCATCCATATTACCGGGACCAGACATTACATTAAAGCCGCAAGCAGTTTTAAATGGCTTTTCTTTCCTTTAGAAGTGTCATTTTGTGCAGGGACAGTTCTAAACACGGGAAACACGTGGCACTTCACAGGCATACTTTAGACACCCCCCAGGTACGATATTTAAAGGAATATTTGACTTTTTTTTTTTCACTTTATGCATCATTAAAATGACTGCTCCCGAAAAACGACAGTTTTTAAAACTTCTTTTTGCATTGATACATGTCCCCTGGTGCAGAACCCGGGTTCCCAAACCCTTTTTAGGACAATAACATGCATAATAGTTGTTATAATTAGCACTTTAGAATTCAAACGTTCGCATCCATTGTATTTAATAGGGTTCTAATGTTCGTACGAACTTTCGGTCCGTTCGCGGGTTCTGGTGCGAACCGAACCCGGGGGTGTTCGGCTCATCACTAGTCACCAGTATGGTATTTTTGCATTGAAATCTTATCCCCTCTCAAGCGTCTCCTCTCCAGAGAGAACAAGTTCAGTGCCCGTAACTTCTCCTCATAACTAAGGTCCTCTAGTCCCTTTATTCGTTTTGTTGCCCTTCTCTGTACCCTCTCCAGTTCCAGCACATCCTTCCTGAGGATGGGTGCCCAGAACTGGACAGCATACTCCAGGTGCGGCAGGACCAGAGTCTTGTAGAGTGGGAGAATTATTGTTTTATCTCTGGAGTTTTTCCCCTTTTTAATGCATGCCACTATTCTGTTTGCTTTGTTAGCAGCAGCTTGGCATTGCATGCCATTGCTTAGTCTGTCATCTACTAGAACCCCCAGGTCCTTTTCCATCCTAGATTCCCCCAGAGGTTCTCCCCCTAGTAAGTAGATTGCATTCATATTTTTGCCACCCAAATGCGTTCCTGTGCAAGCCGCTCCGCAGCTGCAATGAAGATATGTGAACCGGCTCCATAGAGAGCCGGTCACAATCTCCTGTCATCCGAATTGAATGTGGTGAAACCCGCATCCAATTCGCATAGGTGTGAACCCAGCCTCAAATGTATGCAGCATTTGCTGTGTCATTACACAGCCACTAGAATGCAGCATTGTGTCCTTAAATAATTTGTGTTTGGTATTTTTCAACAAATTCCAGTACTGTTATTTATGGTTATGAAAGGGATCTGTGAAAGGGTTGTCCAGATATGCCCCTGAAGGATATCCCTTATTGAAGTGGAACTCAAGGAGAACTGCCAAACTCCTAGGTGACATTGACATACATACATGATTACCGTTCTACCTGCCTTTGCAATTGTGGCTGGCCAGTCATGTGAAACACAGCTCTGACAGCCATCCTTCTGCTCCTTCTTGGGTTGGCTGCCTGCTCATTGGACAATAGGAAGGCGGAGCAGTTACACTGAAAAATTAATTGCTTGATCATAAACTTCACAAGGTTAATAGATTAAAGTTACCATTTGTTAATCACAATTGTTACATTTTCCCATGATCCTCCTGCATACAAAAGATTACAATTCCCATTAATCACCACATTCATTGATTTGCAGTAACTGCATCTGGGTGTGTCCCCAGATTGATCACATGATGCAGGACAGTGTGTAGAGCTATTCACATTAATTTTATATCAGTATAATTTTATGGCAGGCATTGGGGATGGGGACGGCAGAAGAGGGCATGATGAAAGATGATGCGGTCATTAGTACCTTCCCTGCTAAGAGGAAACTCAGCAAGAGGATTTGTATGTAAAAGAAAGACAACACCATGAGAGTGTACCTTGTCTCCCTCTGCTGAGAATTATGTGTTACAGCCACTTTACAATGCAGTAAATTATCAGCAACATTTTCGGGTAACACAACAGGCAGAGAGTCTTTATAAATTGCTGTGATTTCTCTGCAGATTGTTTTTTTCAGTTACCGGTATTTTCACTTTGGTTGGAATCTCCAGTCTTTCTCAATCTTTTTAACACTGGGGAATCCTTGAAATATTTGCAAGTCTCTGCGAAACGCTGCTAATAATTACTTTATCTAGTACAGACATGATTACTAAAACTGGAGCCTACAAAATCTGGTGCAGCTCTGCACAGAAATCAATCAGGGCCAAGGTTTTATTGTCAAAGCCCAATTGAACAAACCGAAGAAGTTAGAAGCTGATTGGCTACCTTGTCCAGCTGCACCAGATTCAGAGAGCTCCAGTTGTAATAAATCTCCCCCCAAGTTACAACATAGTTATATAAGGGTAGCGACCTCACCCCTCTCTCCCCTTCTTCTCGGCTTGTTGTCTCGTCTAAGGGGGGGGGGGGGTATGGGAGGAGGGATGCGATACACCACAGCCCATGTCCTCTTTTGGGTAGAGGTGAAGGCCAGAACCAATTTTACCATTGGGTCGTGTGCATAACCCAGAGCCAAGTCTTTTCTGTGAATGACCCCCTCTGCTCCCAGTAGCTGGAGTTCCACACCACTGAAAAAGGTCCAACTCGTATTTATTCTCCAATAGCAATAAATCGTCATTTAGCACAGACAGGTTATGACCCAAAGAACAGTTCAGTATAGGTGGGGAGTAGGTCGAGGCACAATCCTTAGATAGAACTAACCATTGTGGTGTCACCAACGGTTATGGCGCACAGCCTCTGCCACCGACTGTGCAGAACAGAAAGTGAATTACCTTCGCTAAGCGCAGCCCCTGTCAGAGGGAAGACATCCGTCCAAGAGAGTTATCAGATGCCCCTCCGTCACTGGTGAATGCTGCACCGGACTATCCGGAGAAGTTCTGCTCACTGGCCTCCTCGTCTCAGACTCAGGCACCCAAGGCTTTAGGGCCCCCTCGGATTCCTCCACCCTTGCGGGACCCAGTTGAAGGTACAGGGCCCCAGGCCTCCTCAATAGTACCTCATCCCAGGCTAAAGGTGCCTGGGTTGGACTCCATCCCCCACCCCGGCCAGGTCACGGAACGCTGGCACCCAGGCTGAAGGTGCCTGGGCGCGATTCTGACCTCCGACTCTGAACCCCGTGTTCAGGGCGTCCGCCCCCTTTTATCTCCTCTCCCCAGCGTCACAGCAGGTTCCCCACCCCGCTGTACAACCGCCGGAAGAGGACAAAAAGGGCACAGTACTGCAGTGAGGGTTCAACCCCGGCCCAGTGCGACAGCGCCACCCACAGGCCGAAGGGAACCTCACACCACCAGAGTCCTCCCCTAAATTCAAATACCCGCTACATAAGATAAATAAAAGAATAAGAAATGTGGTACGCTCAGCATAATTGGAACCCAGGGCTGCTTTATACAACAAAATAAATTTTAGTAATATTAATGGAATAGAACAAATAAAAATCATGACCAGAAAATAAATTTACTAAAATTGTAGTGTTCCCTCTGGTTGGAGTGGGGCCCTTTAAAGCCTCGTACACACGGTCGGACTTCAAACAAACTTTTCTGTGGATTTTTGTCCGAAGGGAGTTGGCCGGGCACACCCATAGCATACACACGCTCTGACTTTTTCTGCAAACTTTCCCAAAACTTTTCCAACATCACGTGGTTTTTCTGCTCTTTTCTGCTCTTTACCGCCACCCTTTGGTCAACTTCTGCTTATGTTGGTTGATTTTAACATTGGTTCTGGGCATGCTTATTTGTCCATCGGACAAAAGTCCGATGGATTTCTGTACACACGGTCGGACTTTGCTCCATCGGACTTTTGTTGGGCAAAAGTTTGTCCGTTTGCAGACCGAACATTTGTCCGATGAAAACCAAAAAAGTTTGTCCGATGGAGCGTACGCACGGTCGGATTTTTTGTCAAACTTGCTCATTTTGAAGTTTGTTGGCAAAAAGTCAGACCGTGTGTACGGGCCTTTAGACTGGTGATCAGTGGGAAGAGTATCCCCCTAATGTTGATGGTAAGGGTGCTCCTAAAGCCCCGTACACACGGTCGGACTTCTATCTGACTTTTCCGTGGTTTTTTGTCTGAACGGAGTTGGTCGGGAACACCCATAGCATACACACGCTCAGACTTTTCTGCAAACTTTCCCAAAACTTTTTGCAACATCACGTGATTTTTCTACTCTTTTCTGCTCTTTACCGCCACCCTTTGGTCAACTTCTGCTATTGTTGGTTGATTTTAACATTAGTTGTTTTGTCCATCGGACAAAAGTCCGATGGTTTTCTGTACACACGGTCGGACTTTGCTCCATCGGACTTTTGTTGGGCAAAAGTTTGTCCGTTTGCAGACCTAACTTTTGTCCGATGAAAACAAGAAAAAAGCAAAAAAAGTTTGTCCGATGGAGTGTACACACGGTCGGATTGTTGGTCCAACTTGTTCAAAATGAAGTTTGTTGGCCAAAAGTCCGACCATGTGTACGGGGCTAAAGTCTCCTTAAATCTTTGGTCAGTGGGAAGAATGTCCCTTATGCCGCGTACACACGATCGGGCCTTTGTCCGACCAAACTCACAACGAAATTCCGACGGAATTCCATCGGAGAAAAATAGAACATGTTCTATATTTAAACTCCGATGGAATTCATCTGAATTTCTCCGATGGGGCACACACACGGTAGGAATTTCCGATGGAAAAAGTCAGTCGGACTTTTTCCATCGGAAATTCCTATTGTGTGTACAAGGCATTAGGCTCCATGCACAGTTGCACACTAGCTTATTTGCTCCTAGCAGCTGCTTTAAATGTTTGTTTTTTGCCCTAGACACAAATAGAGTTATACTATGTGCCCATACACACAATTTTAGGCTAGAAGCGTTTTTCAAGCTTCAGTTTCTAGGAGCAGAAAAAAAAATGTTTTTTGCATTTTTGGGAGCAATTTGCTCCTAAACGATGTTAACTGCTGCTAAGCACCGGTTTCCAGTGATTCTTTTTTTCTAAGCCAGCAGCCCTCTGGCATCTTTAAGAAACAGTGTATAGCTGGTTGTTAAGGAGTGGGCCGAGAAGCCAGCCGACACACTCTTAACAACAGATGGTTACCCGCTGACAGCTGAAAGTAAACAAAACTATTGCCAGCAATAAAAAAAAAACAGCACCCCCCCCCCCCAATCCATATTGGGCCCTTTCAGGTCTGGTATGGGTTTTGAGGGGAATCCCATGCCAAAATTAGAAAAAAAAATGGCATGGGGGGGCCCCAAAATTCATACCAAACCCTTATCCGAGCATGCAGCCTGGCAGGTCAGGAAATAGGGGGGGGATGGACGAGTGCACCCCCCTCCTGAACCTTACCAGGTCACATGCCCTCAACATGGGAGGGTGCTTTGGGGCCGAGGGGGCCCCCAAAGCATCTTGTCCCCATGTTGATGAGGACAAGGGCCTCTACCCCACAACTCTGGCCGGTGGTTGTGGAGCTCTGCGGGCAGGGGGCTTATCGGAATCTACAAGCCCCCTTTTACAAGTAAATGAGTATGACTTACATAGTACCACTATTCATTCACCAAAAAAAAGTGTATTGTAAATAAACATGTAGCGGGTATGTACTTTCCCGGGTGTAAATTTGAATTCGGCAGAGATATCAGTGATGTGTAATTCCCTGCAGCCCAGTGGGTGGCGCTGTCGCCCTGGGCTGGGGTTGAATCATTGCTGTGTGCTGTGCCTCCTTTTTGTCCTCCCTCGGCAGCGGTATGGTGGGGCGGGGAACCCGCCGTGCTTGCTGGGAGAGGGTATAAAGGGCCGGCCATCTTTGTTACGGGGTCGGAGTCCCAGGCACCTTCAGCTTGTGGAGGGTGGTTCGCGTCGGTCCTCTGGGTGGCTTAGGCCTAGAGGACAATCGGAGGACGTGTTCCATCCCAGGCACCTTTAGCCTGGGGTGAGGTACTCGGATGGAGGTCCGGAGCTCAGTGCCCAGCACTGATTTCCACAAGGGAAGGAGATCCTAGGGAACCCCGGGAGTGGGTACCCGAATCCGGAAGGCGTAATGGACCGGGGGGAGCTCCTCACTTGAAGACCCGGTGCAGCATATTGCGGGTGACAGGTGAGCCTTTCGTCGGAGACCGCCTGGAAGGAAATCCCCCCTCGTGCGGAGACCGTAACCCACTTTCAGGAAGGAAAGTGGAGAATACATTGTGTCTGGGCCTATTCGCATCCACACCTCCTTTTCTGTTCTGTTTCTACCAAGGGAGTTCAACTGATTGTGTTCATACGAGAAGAATAAAGGAGTGTTGGAATTTAATGGTGTGGGGCTCATTTCCTGACAGACATTGTTCAAGGTGACTCTTGGAGGGAGGATCCAGGTGCACAACACTGACCCGAAGGTAATACAAGAACGTTTCTTATACCGCACTGACACATGTGGTGGAAGCCAGGCGTGGTGTCCCCGCTCCCTCCCCCTCTAAGATACCCCTAGACAAAAGAAAGATGAGAGAGAGAGAGGGGAGTGAGGAGGGTGCTACAAACACAAGAGGCACAATCAAAAGAAATCCGGAATATGCTGCAACACTTCACCATTATTGATGTCATGTCTTTTGCATGAAGGATCAATAAAGGTGAAGTGTTGCAGCGATATCCGGATTTCTTTTGATTGTGTATTGCAGAGCTGTGCTAGCACCTTCAACTAAACCCTGACTATGCTGTGGCTGAATAGCTAAGGTACTCACCTGGAGCAGCTTTCTCTTCAGTGGTGGTTGTCTGAAACACAGGAGGCAGTTTTTGACAAGTCCTTTAATAAAAAATTGTCCCCCCCCCCCCCCCCCGGTGTAGATTCACCGTTAATTACGATGAATGCCGGCCACTGACCCGAAAAAAAAAAAAAAAAGGAAAAGAAAAAATTGTCCCGACGTAGATTCGTCAATCATGATGAACACAGTTCATGAAGAAAAAGTCCACACCCGACATAGGCTCATGCCGTCTGACAGCTCCGCTGGTCACCGGGTGACCACGCCCCCTTGTGACATCATCGAACAGGTTATGCTGGGTCAATGACATCACAAGGGGATGAGGTCACCCAGTTATGTGACGGAGTGGCCCCTGCCTCTTAGTTTGTTTAGCAGCGGTGCTGTCAGACAGGTGTGGACCTTTTGCACACCGCCCCCCCCCCATGTTGAGGGCATGTGGCCTGGTATGGTTCAGCCATCGTCCACCCCTCTTTCCTGGCCTGCCAGGCTGTATGCTCGGATAAGGGTCTGGTATGGATTTTGAGGGGGACCTCAAGGCATTTTTTTAATTTTGGCGTGGGGCTCCCCTTAAAATCAATACCAAACCCAAAGGGGTTGATATAGATTGGGGGACCCCCACATTGTTTTTTTTCTCAATTTTTTAATGCCGGCAAGTGTTTAGTCTACATTTAGCTGTCAGTAGGGAACCCATTACGTTCATAGTCAGTGGGAAGAATTTAGCTTACAACGGTGGCCAGTGGGAAGAATTCTCCTTACATTGGTAGTTAGTGGAAAGAATGCCCATTACATTGGTGGTCGGTGGGAAGAAGTCTCATTACATTGGTGGTCAGTGGGCAGAATATCCCTTTCATTGATGGTCAGTGGTAAGAATATTCCTTACATTGGGTGCCATTGGGAAGAATTTTCCTTACATTAGTGGCCAGTGGGAAGAATGTTCAATACATTAGTGATCAGTGAGAATAATGATTCTGATATTGGTGGTCAGTCTGTTATACAGGTACCCTTGTCGCTCTGGCAGAATCTAATGTGATTGTCTCTCCTCCCCTAGGTCTCATTAATATTCCGGCTGTGGCTCTCGGGATCTTCTCCGGGGGGCTCATCATGAAGAAATTCCGCATTAATATTCTGGGAGCAGCAAAACTGTTACTAATATCTGCTGTGATTGGATACTTGATGTTAATGACCTTGTTTGTGCTGGGCTGTGAGCGTTCCACAGTGGCTGGCCTGACTTTCTCCTATGAAGGGTAAGATCACTTTGATTGGATGGTAAGAACAATTCCCACCATAGGGAGGGATCAGTACGCAATGTGGGTAGATTTATGCAACCTGACACAATGCAATCTCTGTTTAGATCTGGACAGCTCCCCTCTCAGGAAAGCCCCAACTCACAATGTAATCTTCAGTGTTTGTGTCCAAAGAATCACTGGGATCCAGTCTGCGGAGACAACGGGGTCACCTATTACTCTGCGTGCTATGCGGGCTGTCGAATGTCCAACAGGACTGGCAAAACTGCTGTAAGTGACCCATTAATATACAGGTACCAATATAAAAATTGAGAAAATAAATAAAAATTGGAAAATGCAGAGACTTAAAATTGTTAATCGTGATTCACCACTCACTGGAATGTCAACAGTAAGCTGAAATCTGATTGGATGACCTAGGCATCACTATGCATTCTGTCTTACAGGTGTACTATAACTGCAGTTGTGTGATGCAGCCATTATTGGGTTTAAGTGGTGGCTCTGCCACAGCTGGTACATGCTCAAAAGGAAGACATTGTTCTAGAATGTTCCTGTATTTTATGGCGATATCTGTGGTCACATCTTTCACGCTGTCTCTTGGAGGGACTCCTGGATACATCCTGCTATTGAGGTGAACCCCACCCCCTGCGCTCACTCCTCTGGAGGTCCATCACAATGCTTAGTACCATACAGTAGCTCATAGAAAAAGCTAGGAACACTTTTTGGGCTGAAAGAGCCCTTGTTTCTACCGAGGGTTAGGGTTGGAGACAATGAGATATCATGGGGTACAGGATATGCACTATATGGCCAAAATTATGTGGACTGATGAGTTCAGGTGTTTCCAGTGAAGGCTACAATTAAAATTACAGCATACAAAGACAGTTTTGGAAATTTTGTACTTCCAACCTTCTGAAGTATGGGGAAGGCTCTTTTCTGTTTCAGTATGGCTGTACCCATGTGTATAAAGGCAGCTCCATAAAGACATTATGTGGCCAGTCTGGTGTGGATGAACTTGAGTAACCTGCACAGAGCCCTGACCTCAACCCTACTGAGTGGTTTTGGGATGAATTGGAAGTCTGATCATGAGCTAGGTCTTCTCATCCAACATCTTTACCTTGGATTGGATGTTTGATAAGAATTTTTTTTATTCTGGTTGGATGAGTAGATATGGTGCTTTCTTTAGCCCCATAGCAAAAGGTGTGTATAGGGAAGGGGTCCCCAAACTTTCTAAACAAAGGGCCGGTTTATTGTCCTTCAGACTTTAGGAGGGCCGGAGTAGGGACAGTGGGAGAGAAACATTTCCTGATGTCCAGCTGGAATAAACAATGCCCTATATTTGGTGTCAGAGGGAGGACTAGTGCCCCATTGTTGGTGCCAATAAAAGGAATTGTGCCCCATCATTGGTGTCTGTAGGAGGAATTGTGCCCTTTCATTTGTGTCAGTGGGTATCGGTGGAAGGAATTGTGTCCCATCGTTGGTGTCAGTGGGAGTAATTGAGCCCTCTCTTTGCTGTCAGTGCAAGGAATTATGCCCTATTGTTGGTGTCAGTCGATGGGATTGTGCCCCAAGGGCCGGATAAAGGCTAGCAAAGGGCCACATCCGGCCCCAGAGCCACAGTTTGGAGACCACTGATATAGGGGTACACACTGCAAGAGCCTATGCATTACACCCACAATGCGCTGATCACAGGTGCAATACTCTGTAGGCTTCAATGTAGTAAATCTAGTAAAAGCAGTAAATGCAAGGTCGGTGTTGCTGCATTTACTATTATTTGCAAAAGGCACCTGCTTCCGGACCGCCCACCAGTGGCGTCACTAGGGTTGGTGTCACCCGGTGTGAAAAAAAATGGTGTCACCCCCCAACAACTATAGTCCCCCCTCAGTACAGACCCCCCTCCACTAACTACAGACCCCACTCCCACAGTATAGATCCCTTCCCTCAGTACAAACCCGCTCCACTAAGTACAGACTCTCCGCCATCAATATAGACCCGCCTCCCTCAGTATGAACCCCCACCTCAGTGCAGACCGCTCCATCAGTACAGACACCCCCACCTCAGTGCAGACCCCCTCAGTTACAGACACCCCCCCTCAGTTACAGACACCCCTTGTACAGACACCCCCCTCAGTACAGACACCCCCCTCAGTAACAGACTCCCCCTCGTACAGACTCCCCCTCGTACAGACCACCCCTCAGTTACAGACACCCCCTCAGTTACAGACACCCCCTCAGTTACAGACACCCCTCGTACAGACACCCCCCTCAGTACAGACACCCCCCTCAGTACAGACACCCCCTCGTACAGACTCCCCCTCGTACAGACCACCCCTCAGTTACAGACACCCCCTCAGTTACAGACACACCCTCAGTTAAAGACCCCCCCTCAGTTACAGACACCCCCCTCAGTTACAGACACCCCCCTCAGTATAGACACCCCCCTCAGTACAGACACCCCCTCAGTACAGACACCCCCACCTCAGTGCAGACCGCTCCATCAGTACAGACACCCCCACCTCAGTGCAGACCTCCTCAGTTACAGACACCCCGCTCAGTTACAGACACCCCCCACAGTACCAGACACCCCTCGTACAGACACCCCCTCAGTTACAGACACCCCCCTCAGTACAGACACCCCCCTTGGTACCAGACCCCCCTCAGTACACACACCCCCTCAGTTACAGCCCCCCTGGTGCAAACTCCCCCTAGTGCAGACCCCAGCAGTACAGACACCCCCTCCCCCCATCAGTAAAGATGCCCCCCTTACCTTACAGACCTCAGAACAGAGCGGCAGATACACACAGCGGTGTGTCTCTCGAGCGCGGGCTCCTCCTCCTCCTCTGTGGATGTAAACAGAGAGGAGGCAGAGGGGGCGGCGGCTTCCTTCCGCTCCGCTGAGGGACACAGCCGCAGCGTGAGCCTAAGGCACAGGGCAGCGGGCAATGTCAGTGTGGTGCCGCTGCGCTACCCACGGGTGTCACCCCTCTGGTGGGTGTCACCCGGGTGCGGCCCGCCCCCCCCCCGCACCTGGCTAGCAACGCTAGTGCCGCCCACCACATATATACTGTGGCAAGGTGGCCCGGCTGCGCAAAATCACGTACCTGTACGTGAGTTTGTGCTCGCGGTGTAGGGGGCATGAGCCAATCAGCGGGTCCGGTGGCCGCAATGGCCACCGCGATCTGCCGATTGTTCTGTGGAGAGACGGAGCAGCGGTGTGCTTATGTAAACAAGGCAAACCGCTGATCTGTCAGGGAGCAAAAGAGAGATCTCTCTTTTCCTCCAGAGTATCCATCCCCCACACTGTTAGGGTACTTTCACACTGGGGCAGGAGGTGCGTCGGCGGTAAAGCAGCAGCGCTTTACCGTCGGATTTGCGGCGCTATTCGGTCGCTAGCGGGGCGGTTTTACCCCCCGCTAGCGGTCGAGAAAGGGTTAAAAACCACCGCAAATTGCCTCTGCAGAGGCACTTTGCCGGCGGTATAGCCGCGGTGCCCTATTGATTTCAATGGGCAGGAGCGGTAGAGGAGCTGTATACACACCGCTCCTTCACCGCTCTAAAGATGCTGCTAGCAGGACTTTTTTTACCGTCCTGCTGGCGCACCGCTCCAGTGTGAAAGCCCTCAGGGCTTTCACACTGGAGACACAGCAGCGGCTGTTCCAGGTCGGTTTGCAGTCGCTCTTTTTAGCGCAATAGCGCCTGCAAAACGACCCAGTGTGAAAGGGGCCTTAGAAAGCACCTCCCAGGTACACACTTAACCCCTTGATTGCCCCTCTAGTTAACCCCCTTCCCTGCCAGTGTCATTTATACTGTGACAATGCATTTTTTTTGCACTGATCACAGTATTGGTGTCACTGATCCCCAAAAAGTGTCACTTAAGCCTCGTACACATGATCGGATTTTCCGCAGACAAAGCCTCGAACTTTTGTCCGAAGGGCGTTGGCCAGGAACTTGTCTTGCATACAAACGGCACACAATTGTCGACCAATAAACACGAACGTAGTTACGTACTACGTGGTTTTTCAGCTCTTTAGCGCCACCCTTTGGGCACCTTCTGCTAATGTTGTGTTTGGTGAGCATTGCTTCCGAGCATGCGTGTTTGTACTTTGGACCTTTGTCCGACGGACTTGTGTACACACGATCGGAAAATCTGACAACAGACCGTTGTCCACGGAAAATGTTAAAGCCTGCCATCCAACATTTGTCCGCGGAAAATCCGACAACAATTGTCCGATGGAGTGTACAAACGGTTGGATTTTCTGCCAACAGGCTGTCAACACACAATTCCCGTCGTAAAATCCGATCACGTGTACGAGGCTTTAGTGTCAGATTTGTCCGCCGCAATGTCGCAGTCCCGCTTAAAATCGCTGATCGCCATCATTACCAGTAAAAACGATTTAAAAAAAATATACATCCCTTTGTTTTTGGACGCTATAACTTTTGCGCAAACCAATCAATATACGCTTATTTTGATCAAAAATATGTAGCAGAATACATATTGGCTTAAATTGATGAAGATATTAAATAAAAAATGAAAAAAGTTGGGAATGTTTTATAGCAGAAAGTAAAAAATATTTTTTTTATTTAAAATTGTCGGTCTTTTATTGTTTATAGCACAAAAAATAAATGAGGTGATCAAATACCAACAAAGGAAAGATCTTTTTGTAGGAAAAAAAGGACATCAATTTTATTTGAGTTCAGCGTTGCACAACCACACATACGGTATGTCAGTTAACCACTTCAGCCCCGGAGGATTTCGCTGCCCAATGACCGGGATATTTTTTGCGATTCGGCGACGTGGCTCCCAAACAAAATGGACGTCGTTTTTTTCCCACAAATAGAGCTCTCTCTTGGTGGTATTTGATCACCTCTGCGGTTTTTATTTTTTGCGCTATAAACAAAAAAAGACTGACAATTTTGAAAAAAAAGCAATATTTTTAACTTTTTGCTATAACAAATATCCCCAAAAAATATATAAAAAAACGAATTTCTTTCTCAGTTTTGGCCAATATGTATTCTTCTACATATCTTTGGTAAAAAGAAAAAACACAATAAGTGTATATTGATTGGTTTGCGCAAACGTTATAGCGCCTACAAAATAGGGGATAGATTTATGGCATTTTTATTATAAATGTTTTATTTTATTAGTAATGGTGGTGATCTGACACTATTTTGGGACCATTAACATTTATACAGCGATCAGAGCTAAAAATAGACACTGATTACTGTGTAAATGTCATTGGCAGGGAAGGGGTTAAACACTAGGGGGCGATCAAGGTGTTAACTGTGTTTCCTCAGCGTGTTCTAACTGTAGGGGGGATGGGCTACCACTGACATGATAGATATCACTGCGCCCAATGACAGGGAGCAGTAGATCCCCGTCATGTCACTAGGCAGAACAGGGAAATGCCTTGTTGCATTTCCCCGTTCTGCCTCTCCTCATCGCAATCACGGTCACCGGTGGGCATCAAGTCTGCGCGACCCGTAAACACACTCCCGCGACGCGCAGCGTGCGTCTGCCCGCTAGCCCGGGATTACGAAGGGACATACGGGTACGCCCTTTTGCGCACCCATGCCATTCTGCCGATGTGCATCGGCGTGCAGCGTGCTATGACTAAGCACTGTTTGTTAGTGTGAAACTCGTCAGCTCCTCTGTCCGTTCGGTTCTGCTGTGACAGGCTATGGCTAAGCACTGTTTGTTAGTGTGAAACGCGTCAGTTCTGTCCGTTCTGTTCTGCTGTGGCATGTATTTTTGATGTCCATTTTTGAATAAAAGGCAAAAACTTTTTTGGAGTGTGGCTGTCCAGAATTTCTTCCCATTTTTGCATCCGCGTGCGTCGGTCGGTAATCAGTTAGAGTAAAGCAGTGCCGTATCGCAAAAAAATGGTCAGGAAGTGGGTAAAACCTTCCAGAGCTGAAGTGGTTAAAAGAAATAGCAAAAAAAAAATCAAAATAGTGAACAAAAAACAAAGAGCTTTGAAAACTATCAAAAGGTGTTTAACCACCTCGCGCCGGCCGTACGACTATATACGGCCGCGAGGTGGCTCTAAAAATCCGGGAGGCCGTCTTTTTACGGCCTCCGCTTCTTTGGCCACTGGGGGGCGCGCGCGGCGCGTCACTGTAATGCCGATGCGCGTGCCTGGCGGCCGCGATGTCCGCCAGACACCCGTGATCGGCGGTTACACAGACAAGGACATGGATCTGTGTGTGTAAACACACAGATCCATGTCCTGTCAGGGAGAGAGGAGACCTTGTACATAGGGACACAGATCGGTCTCCTCCCCCAGTCGGTCCCCTCCCCCCACAGTAAGAATCACCAATAGGGAATACATTTAACCCCTTCCTCGCCCCCTAGTGTTAACCCCTTCCCTGCCAGTCACATTTATACAGTAATCAGTGCATATTTATAGCACTGTTCGCTGTATAAATGTGAATGGTCCCAAAAATGTGTCAAAAGTGTCCGCTGTGTCCGCCATAATGTCGCAGTCACGAAAAAAAACACTGATCGCCGCCATTACTAATAAAAAATGTTTTTTTTATAAAAATGCCATAAATCTATCCCCTATTTTGTAAACGCTATAACTTTTGCGCAAACCAATCAATAAACGCCGATTGCGATTTTTTGAACGAAAAATATGTAGAAGAATACGTATCGGCCTAAACTGAGGAAACATTTTTTATTTATTTTTTTTAAATTGGGATATTTATTATAGCAAAAATCAAAAAATATTGTGTTTTTTTTCAAAATTGTCGCTATTTGTTTGTAGCGCAAAAAATAAAAACCGCAGAGGTGATCAAACACCACCAAAAGAAAGCTCTATTTGTGGGAAAAAAAGGACGTAAATTTTTTTTGGGAGCCACGTCGCACGACCGCGCAATTGTCATTCAAAGCGTGACAGTGCCGAAAGCTGAAATTTAGCCTGGGCAGGAAGGGGGTATATGTGCCCAGTAAGCAAGTGGTTAAACTCTATTTCACCTTAAAAAAAAACACCTTAAAGGGGTTGTTCCACCGGAAAAAAAAAAATTCAAGCCAGCAGCTACAGCTACAGCAGCTGCTGGCTTTTAATATTTGGACACTTACCTGTCCTGGAGTCCAGCGACGTCCGCAGCAGAGGACGAGCGACCGCTCGTCGCTCTGCTGCTCCCTCCGCCATCCTCGCTGAGGGAACCAGGAAGTGAAGCCCTGCGGCTTCATGCCCGGTTCCCTACGGCGCATGCGCGAGTCACGCTGCGCCGTTCTGATTGGTGCTCCTGTGTTCTGGGAGCCGAGTGTCTCCCAGAACACCAAGGGAAGTCTGCGGGAAGTGACGTAACTCCCGCAGATTCCCGGAGACAGGACTCCCGGATGTGGGTGAAAATACCTGTCTTAGACAGGTATCTTCACCCCCCTCCCCCCTGAAAGGTGTCAATTGTGACACCGGAGGGGGGGAGGGTTCCAAATAGCAAAAGTTGCTATTTAGGGTGGAGCTCCACTTTAATTTCCCCTTTCCAATTGACTCCAATGCATTTCTCACAAATGTCTTAATTTTTAACAAAATTGCAAACTCTTAGTTTTGAATTGAGCGAAAACTCTCAAGTTTGCTCTCCTACATATTATATACATTTTACATATTATAACCTCCTCCAGCACACTTTACTGATTAACCACTTAAGCCCCGGACCATTTTGCAGCTAAAGTACCAGGCCACTTTTTGCGATTCGGCACTGCGTCACTTTAACTGACAATTGCGCGGTCGTGCGACGTGACTCCCAAACAAAATTGGCGTCCTTTTTTTCCTACAAATAGAGCTTTCTTTTGGTGGTATTTGATCACGCCTGCGGTTTTTATTTTTTGCGCTATAAACAAAAATAGAGCGACAATTTTGAAAAAAATTCTATATTTTTTACTTTTTGCTATAATAAATATCCCCAAAAAATATATAAAAAAACATTTTTTTCCTCAGTCTAGGCCTATACGTATTCTTCTACATATTTTTGGTAAAAAAAAATCACAATAAGCGTTTATTGATTGGTTTGCGCAAAAGTTATAGCGTCTACAAAATAGGGGACATTTTTTTGGCATTCTTATTAATATTTTTTTTTTTACTAGTAATGGCGGCGATCAGCAATTTTTATCATGACTGCGACATTATGGCTGACACATCGGACACTTTTGACACTATTTTGGGACCATTGTCATTTTTGCACCGATCAGTGCTATAAAAATGCACTGATTACTGTGAAAATGACACTGGCAGTGAAGGGGTTAACCTGTAGGGGGCAATGAAGGGGTTAAGTGTGACGTAATGTGTAATTCTTACTGTGTGGGGGCGTGGCTTGGCGTGTGACGTCACTAATCGTCGTTCCCTATGACAGGGAAGAGACGATCAGTGACAGTCTCACTAGGAAGCACGGGGAGAGGATTGTTTACACTTACCTCTCCCCGTTCTTCAGCTCTGTGACCCGATCGCGGGACACCAGCGGCGATCGGTTCCGCGGGTCCCGCGGGTGGGGTCACGGAGCTCAGGACCGGGTCACGAGCGCGCCGCCGGCGCACGACCCACGGCTGGGCATCTTAAAGAGGACGTACCTGTTCGTGCTTGTGCCCAGCGGTGCCATTCTGCCGACGTATGTCGGTGTGAGGCGGTCCTGAAGTGGTTAAAGTACCTTGTTTATGTTGGTGTTCAGATTGATGATACAATGTAATCATACTTCCCAACTTTTTATGATGGGAATGCGGGACACCTATTAGCAAAAGGTTGTAAGCATAGGACACACCTCCTGCCACAGTCCTTTAAAGGAGAATTCTACAAAAAAATTATTTCTTAAACCCACAAGTGCTTTTTTTTAACCACTAATATTTCTTCATACTGGATTTTGACAATTACAAATGCAGAAATTTTGAAATTGAATGAAAGATTTAGTACTGGGAAACTTTTTGAAAGATAAATAGTACATTTTATATACAACTATATAGATCAGAACAAAATGAGGGACACGAGGAGGAATGAGGGACAGAGGGACTTTGTTCCAAATCAGGGACAGTCCCTCCAAATCAGGGACAGTTGGGAGCTATGATGTAATACTAAATTCATTGAGGCAACTGCAGTCTTATATATCAAGCTACTGAACCTTTACTTGATGTGCATTTCTATATTTGACGTTAGAGGTTTATAAGATCAGTACATATTGCACAGAGGGCACTAAAGCCCTGTACACACGATCGGATTTCCTATGGATTCAAATCCGATGGATTTTTCCAGCTGACTTCCATCAGTCTTGCCTACACACCATCAGTCAAAAATCCGACCGTCCCAAACGCTGTGACGTAAAACACTCCAACGAGCTGAAAAAAATTAAGTTCAATGCTTCTGAGCATGCGTCGACTTGATTCTGAGCATGCGTGGGTTTTTTCTCCGATGGAGTTCCACACAGACGATTGGAATTTGCTATGATTTTTTTTTCCATTGGATAAATTTAAAACATGTTCTATTTTTTCTCCCTGATGGAAAAAAGACCGATGGGGCCCACACACGATCGTTTTTTCCGATGAAAAAAGTCCATCGGACTGTTTTTATCGGTAAAACCGATCGTGTGTACAGGGCATAAGGCTTTGCTTTTCCAGTGCTTGTCACTCATCATTGGCTGTAGAGATATGAAGAATAGACATTAATTCCACATTGTATTGGTCTACTCTGCAATGCTGCAATCTTGTCCTATAAATGATGGGAAAGTTGTAGGTTGTATCAAGAGTCAAGACTTATGGCAATCACTCCGTTGTCTGATGACTCTGTAATGCCACTTTAGTCAGCATGAATGCATACCTCCCAACATTTTGAGATGGGGATGAGGGACACCTACTAGCAAACGTATTTAGGCATAGGACACGCCCCCTGCCACACACCCTTATGCTGCGTACACACAACCATTTTTCTCGTCGGGAAAAATAAAAAATTTTCTCTTTGACGAGAAAAACGTCCGTGTGTGGGCTTTTGATCATTTTTCCCGACGAGAAAAACGGCATGAATCACGACGAGAAAAATTAGAACATGCTCTAATTTTTCTCGTCGTGATTCACTGCATTTTTTTCCGCGCTAGTTTTCCCATAGGGAAACACTGCCGGGGAGCCTACACACGGTCGTTTTCTCGACCAAGAGAAAAAATTTCGGGAAAACCGGCCGTGTGTACGGGAACAAGCCGTTCCTCGTTTTTCCCGTCGATTTTCTCGACGGTGTTTTCACCGTTGAGAAAATCGATCGTGTGTACACGGCATTAAAGAAGAATTAACCAAAAAAAAAGAAGGTTAATTAAATCCACAAGGGCTTTTTTTTTTTTTTTTTACCACCACTATTCCTTTATATTGGCTTTTAAAATTTACAAATGCAGCTATTTAGAATTTGGATGTTTAGCACTGGGAAACACTTTTTGAAAGATAAAAAGTGCATTTTATATACAACTATATAAATCAGACCAAAATGAGGGACAAATGAGGGGGACAGAGGGACATTGTTCCAAATCAGGGACAGTCCGGAGCTATGTGAATGTTGGGATGAGCTATGCAGTATTACATGAATGATTAATTTATGATATGTTCTGAGCCGACACAGACTAACTGACAAATCTTTGTCCTTCTAGATGTATTAAACCTGAGATGAAGTCTCTGGCTCTGGGGATCTACACAATGGCCATCAGGGTTCTCGGTAAGAACAAATTAGACACTGTGATTGTATATTCATTAATTAAAGATTCAGTATCAGTCCACTGCCATGTCCCTGGAGCCTCATGGGGAAATTTCCATTTAAATAGATACTCTATATTAAGAATGAGAGCAACTGGGAGTTTTCAAGTGACAACATTTCAGAGATGATCAGGAGATTTTTCCAAAATTTTGCCTATTTAGTGAAATATAGTGGCGCCAAAAGAAAATAATAATTTAAGGTAGTTTTTAGTCATTTTAAAAATATAGTGGCTTTTAAATGTCTGAGGGTTACAGAAGTTCCTTTTTTTATCCTTGACCTATTCGTATTTTAAAAATGGCTCCTCATTAGCTAAGAACATGACGTTCAATACAGAGAAACCCAGCAATTCTAAACCGATATTTCTCAACTCCAGTCCTTAAGTACCCCCAACAGGTCATGTTGTCATGATTTGCCTCAGATGATACAACTGTGGTTGTAACAGGAGGGTCACTTTGGACACAGGGTGAGCCAGGAAATAATGGACATTAAGAAATATATCTTGGGCTACCTAAAATGGGTCTGTAATATTTATCCACCATATCCCCAAGGATAACTGTAAAGGACTATTTACTGTTTCTGAACTCAACAGGTTAATTGAGAGATACTGAGGTGTTCAGCCTCAATCACCTGTCTGCCTAGTGTAATGCTAATCCCAGCTTCTAAAAGACCTGTTCATTGTCTGTGGTGATTTACATTCTATTGTCCATTGTGGTTTGGGGGAATTAAGCCTATAATTATAGGTTGTGGAACTAGCAGCAGACGGGTTAATTGAGGAGATGTTGATGAATCACCTGCATACTTGTGTGTATTGGGTCTGTTATGTTGTGGGTGGAGCTGGACCATTGTTCATTTTATGTTAATGCAGTATTGGATGGTTATAAAAGTTACAATGTTTTTCTCAATAAAGTCATTCGAAGCTAGGAAGATACAGAGTGCGTCTCGTTCTTCCAGAAGGATTAATTCCTATGGGAAGTGGTCGTCTGGCTGTGGAGGATCGACAGGGAATTTGTGTCCAGGAGAGGGAAGGGATCTAAACGGCGTTACCCCCTTTTGTATTTGGGGTGCCGTTACATTGGTGGCAGCAGTGGGATTTTCCCTCCAGTTCCTGGGACACTCCAAGCCACCACAGTGAATGACCAGCTATGCAGCCTGCAGGAAAGCCACGCTGAAAGACTTACTTGAGAGCCGAGATGGACCAGAGGGATGGTGATGCAGGACCCCGGTCAGTTGAAGATTTGTTTCAGCAACGAGTTTGAGAGCGCTTGGCATTATATGGTGCTAACCCATCAGAGACCGCCATACAGGAAGCCATTAGAGACATCGAGCGGCAGGATGAGCGGCAACATGAGCAGAGAATGGCGGAAATACGGCAATCAGAGACAACACCTAAAAAAGCAGCACCACCTTCATGTCTGGTGGGAGTGTGACCGGATTCGACCCTTCTGGAATCAGGTATTTCAGGTATATAATAATGTGTATGACGAATCTCTGCAACTGACTCCTGAGATAGCTCTTCTCTCCATGCTCCCGGGATCGATAGCCTCTCAAAAACAATGTCTATTACGCTTTTTTCTATCAGCGGCTCGACAACTCATTCCCCTTTTCTGGAAAACAACCACAACTCCTCCGCTTTCTCTTTGGGTATCTACTATGAATGACATCATGCGCATGGAGGAGATGCTGGCGCTTGATAATAACACATATGACAAATATCAGACTCTGTGGTCTATCTGGCGGCGCTTCTCCTCCTTGGATACTATGCTTGGCATGCTCCCTGCCTCCCCGAGCCCATCATCACCCAGACCCTGATCTCTGCCTCAACTTATTGGTGATTCCTCATTCGCCAAATACACGCGTCTCCTGCCCTGTCTCTCCCAGCGGACCCTCCCCCTTCTTCGTTTCCCCCTCCTCTGATCCCTTATTCTCTCTCTCTCTCTTCTTTCCTACTTTTTTCTCTCCCTAATGTTAGTTTACTTTTGGACACAAATTGACTATGTGACTGTATGCAACATCCTAGGCACGAGCACAGCTGTGGGCGATAGCCATTTGGCACGCTCGAGCCACTTTTTCTGTGAACAATATGTCAATCGTGTATCTAAATGTTCTGTTTATGCTACCAATAAAAATATATTCAACCATAAAAAAGCAGCACCAACTGAAAGGAGAGGAGAGATACAGATACCAGCCGACATGGAAAAGGAATTCAGAAGGAGGTTGCGAGAGATGCAGATACAGCATAGAGGACCAGTATCAGAGGAGGTCCTGCTGGGATGGTCTGATTCAATCCGCTGCAAACTCTGGAAGAAAGTTTTAGCTCTCGAACAGCAACACCAGGGAAAAGTTCTCCCCTCCATCCATGTAAGGTACTGGTCGCAGTATGAAGTACGAATGCTGTTATTGGGGGAACAACCGAAGCAGGAGTGGACAGCTGAGTTAAGCAGGCTGATCCGGGCAGAGATGCGGTTGGACGAGAGCTACAGAGCCCTCCGGTGGTATGTAGCCCAAGAGTGCCAGTGGTCAGCGGATGACAGCCCCACGGAAGGCTTTGACTATAATGGCTGTCAGGAAAGGCTTCACCCGCTGGTGGTGCTGTTGGTCCTTTGGACTGCAGTGCTAGTGTCCGCCAGCAGGTGTCCTCCTGCAGCCAATATCTCTGTTGGAGGATCTCACCTGCTGGTGGTAACACATGATACGTGGACTGCAGTACTGGCATCCACCAGCGGGTGTATTCTGGCAGTATGGGGCAGGCAGCACTTCCTGTGGTCAGCTGTGACCTGAAGCGCAATCATCTGGACTTCTTTATATACCCGGCAAATGCAAACACTCGTTGCCCTGGTATCTCTCTCCCTGACCTAGGACCTGTGACCCTGTCTTGAGCCTGTATCCGACCCGATCCCTAACCTGCACCCTGCTCGACCCGATCCCTACCTGGAACCTGCATCCTGCTTTACCCGATCCTACCTGATCCCTACCTTGTGCCCATCCTGCAGCTTTCCCTTCTGTTACCCGGATCCCTGCTCTGCAGCATATCCATCCGTCCCCTCCCTGTTCCTGCTTCCTCCCATCCATACCCATCTGCTTGATTCCCTTGTGTATGACCTCGGCCTGGCTTTCACTACAATTCCGGTATTTCCCATACTTGTTTATATTGTTTGTAGTCACTGTTGGTTTATTGCACATGTTTTATTGGTTGTTGTATGTTGGTCACTCACCGTAATAAATTATATATATTTTCACCTACACCCGTTTGGTTTCCTTTTACGAAGTCACACAGTCTGGTCAATTAACAATCTCTGACAGTATACCAGGGCCATCCCTGATCAGACGTGACTTCGTTAAGGAACCATCCTGTTATTGTGTTTGGCGGATATGGATTGTAATGAGATCCTTTACTATTCACTGCTGGCAGCAGAGGATGGCAAACATTGTCGCCAGGTTTTAGAGGGTTGGACTAGTGACCAACTAAGGGAAACTATTCGATCAGCAAATTTTTGGGTGGATCAGGGTTACTTACAGCCTGAGGATGTTCTGCCGTTAACCCGGTTATGTGTTGAACCAGCCCTGTCGTTTGTTCCTAAAGGAGGTGATGACTTCTCTCCCCCTTTCAATGGTGACCAAGTAGAATCCCTAGTATGCTTGTTAGAGAATGATCCGGCTTCTTTCTATGAGCATTATTCCCTCTGTTCCCAGCAGGTGTTACATGATTGTGTGAGGTCAGTGCAGTCTCTGATTAAAAGGCGTGAGTGCGGACTAGTTTTTGTTCAGCCTTTGCTGCAGGCATGGTCAGATCTCCTCCGGAATTCAGCCAAGCCACAACATCCCGGCCCCTCCATCAATCACCTGCCTTCCCAAGAATATATCCGCCCATTGCCTATGGCAACCCCAGCTACCGTCCAGTGTGTTCAGCCCCCCAAATACTACTACCCCGTTTCTACCTGTTGCACCTACCCTGCCTTCAATCCACCTGCTTCTTCCCTCCTATCCGTAGCCAATCCACAAGAACCTCCTCCAGCCACTGTCCCTGCACCTCTGTCATTGTCTTCCATTTGTCCTATCCCAACATTTTCATATATTCCCCCTGTTACTTGCAAACCTGCAGTGACCAAATCTAAGAAAAAGCGGAAGTACTTCCCGACCCACACAATCCAACCTACCTCCACACCCACCAACCTGTTCCAGCCTGCGGTTCCCGAACCAGCCTTCCAGCCTGCGGTTCTCGAACCAGCCTGCCAGCCTTCCAGCCTGCAGTTCTTGAGCCAGCCTTCCAGCCTGCAGTTCTTGAGCCAGCCTTCCAGTCTGCAGTTCTCAAGCCAGCCTTCCAGCCTGCAGTCCCAGAGCCAGCCTTCAAGCCAGCCTTCCAGCCTGCAGTTCTCGAACCAGCCTTCCAGCCTGCGGTTCTCGAACCAGCCTTCCAGCCTGCGGTTCTCGAACCAGCCTTCCAGCCTGCGGTTCTCGAGCCAGCCTTCCAGCCTGCGGTTCTCGAGCCAGCCTTCCAGCCTGCGGTTCTCGAGCCAGCCTTCCAGCCTGCGGTCCCAGGGCCTGCAGTTCTCGAGCCAGCCTTCCAGTCTGCAGTTCTCGAGCCAGCCTTCCAGTCTGCAGTTCTCGAGCCAGCCTTCCAGCCTGCGGTTCTCGAGCCAGCCTTCCAGCCTGCGGTTCTCGAGCCAGCCTTCCAGCCTGCGGTTCTCGAGCCAGCCTTCCAGCCTGCGGTTCTCGAGCCAGCCTTCCAGCCTGCAGTCCCAGGGCCTGCAGTTCTCGAGCCAGCCTTCCAGCCTGCAGATCTCAAGCCAGCCTTCCAGCCTGCAGTTCTCGAGCCAGCCTTCCAGCCTGCAGTTCTCGAACCAGCCTTCCAGTCTGCAGTTCTCAAGCCAGCCTTCCAGCCTTCAGTTCTCGAGCCAGCCTTCCAGTCTGCAGTCCTTGAGCCAGCCTTCCAGTCTGCAGTTCTCGAGCCAGCCTTCCAGCCTGCAGTCCCAGAGCCAGCCTTCAAGCCAGCCTTCCAGCCTGCAGTTCTCGAGCCAGCCTTCCAGCCTGCAGTTCTCGAGCCAGCCTTCCAGCCTGCAGTTCTCGAGCCAGCCTTCCAGCCTGCAATTCCCGAGCCAGCCTTCCAGCCTGTAGTTCCAGAACCGGCTTTCCAGCCGGAGGTTCCTGTGCCAGTCTGCCAGCCTGAAGTCCCCGTACCAGCCTGAAGACCCTGTACCAGCCTGATGACCCTGTACCAGCCTGCCAGCCTGATGACCCTGTGCCAGCCTGAAGACCCTGTACCAGCCTGCCAGCCTGAAGACCCTGTACCAGCCTGCCAGCCTGAAGTTCTTATGCCAGCCTGCCAGCTTGAGGTTTCCGTGCCAGTCTGCCAGCCTGAAGACCCTGTACCAGTCTGCCAGCCTGAAGACCCTGTACCAGTCTGCCAGCCTGAAGACCCTGTACCAGCCTGCCAGCCTGAAGACCCGGTACCAGCCTGAAGACCCTGTGCCAGCCTGCCAGCGTGGAGTTCCCGTGCCAGCCTGCCAGCGTGGAGTTCCCGTGCCAGCCTGCCAGCGTGGAGTTCCCGTGCCAGCCTGCCAGCGTGAAGTTCCCGTGCCAGCCTTCCAAACTGAAGCCCTGATGACAGTGTCCCAGTCGGAAGATCCGGTGCCCGTTTCCCGGCCTGTGGTTGTGGTGCCCGTTTCCTGGCCTGTGGTTGTGGTGCCCGTTTCCCGGCCTGTGGTTGTGGTGCCTGTTTCCCGGCCTGAGGTTGTGGTGCCTGCTGCGGTGCCCGTTCCCTCGCTTGAGGTTGTGGTGCCCGTTTCCTGGCTTAAGGTTGTGGTGCCCGTTTCCTGGCTTAAGGTTGTGGTGC
The DNA here is from genome assembly GCA_029206835.1 of Rana muscosa. Taxonomy (NCBI): domain Eukaryota; kingdom Metazoa; phylum Chordata; class Amphibia; order Anura; family Ranidae; genus Rana; species Rana muscosa. The sequence goes on from CM055118.1 coordinate 143,274,898, forward strand.
CCGTTTCCCGGCTCGAGGTTGTGGTGCCCGTTTCCCGGCTTGAGGGTATGAGGCCCGTGTCCCAGTCTGTGGAGCCTACTACCCAGTCTGACATGTTCCTGCCTGCTGCCCAGCTCGATGACCCGGAGCCTGCCGCCCAGCTCGATGACCCGGAGCCTGCCGCCCAGCTCGATGACCCGGAGCCTGCCGCCCAGCTCGATGACCCGGAGTCTGCTGCCCAGCCTGAGGTGGTCCCGTCTGCTGCCCAGCCTGGGGTGGTCCCGTCTGCTGCCCAGCCTGAGATGATCCCATCTGCTGCCCAGCCTGAGATGATCCCATCTGCTGCCCAGCCTGAGATGATCCCGTCTGCTGCCCAGCCTGAGATGATCCCGTCTGCTGCCCAGCCTGAGATGATCCCGTCTGCTGCCCAGCCTGAGATGATCCCGTCTGCTGCCCAGCCTGAGGTGTTCCTCGGCCTGGCTTTCACTACGATTCCGGTATTTCCCATACTTGTATATATTGTTTGTAGTCACTGTTGGTTTTATTGGTTGTTGTATGTTGGTCACTCACCGTAATAAATTATATATATTTTCACCTACACCCGTTTGGTTTCCTTTTACAAAGTCACACAGTCTGGTCAATTAACAATCTCTGACAATGGCCTGGGATTGTTGTATTGGAGGCTGTCCGAGGACCCTGACTTTGGGAGTGATCGGGAGTGGCGTTTGGAGGAAATAATGGAGCACAGAGAGCAAAGACTGAATGTCTCGGAAGGGCACTGGGCACAGGAAGATTTGGAGTTTCTGGCCGTTCAGGAATGGGAGCTGGAGATTGCCTACAAACAGCTGCTAGACTCTGCTCAGCAGCAGGGTGGGGCTCCCTTTGCCTGGGACTATCAGGAAATACCAGTTGACAACTATGAAATCCTGGCTGAAGAATCGGCAGTGGAAAATCTGAAGATTGCCATCCCTAAAGCCGAAGTGGATGATATGGAGTTCCAGGGAGCTAGCCTGGCTGAAGAATCGGCAGTGGAAAATCTGAAGATTGCCATCCCTAAAGCTGAAGTGGATGATATGGAGTTCCAGGGAGCTAGGGCAGTTGGCTCATCTTCCCAGCTACAGATTACAGAAGGTATGGACTTAAGGGACTGTTCAGAGGATGTTATGGATTATGCATCGCCTGCCCAAGTACTGGCAGCAGGACAGAGTACTGCAGACCCCTGCTCTACACACGTGGCAGTTTTGGAGGCCCGAGATGAGAAAGTGATGGTTCCTCTTTCCCAGGGGATTTCAGAGATGCAGGGGGGAGAAGCAGCCCTTTTCCCTCCCCAACAGTTAGCCAGAGCAGATGGGGTGGAGTCCCCAGCAGAAGTGCTGGCAACAGGGCAGAGTGCTAGCAACCTCTGCCCAGCACCGGAAACAACTGTGGAGTTTCAGGGAGCCGGGGCAGTTGGCCAATCTCTCCAGCAACAAGCTGAGGTGGTAAAGCTTTTACCCCCAGCTGAATCACTGGCAGCAGGGCAGAATGCTACTGGCCGCTGCACACAACTGCCACTTGAGCGGATATCGGTGGATGGGACTACGGTCTCCACTCACAGCAACCCAGCGGAAGAGCTGGCAACAGAGCAGAGTGCCGCGGGCCTCTGCTCTCAACTAACAGAAGAGGGAGTTCCTGTGGTACTGGATGGGACTTCGGTCCTCACTGACACAACCCCAGAAAATGGTGTGACACTGAGACAGGAGGATGTCAGCCTTGCTTTGCAAGCACTGGGGGATTTTCACCTACCACAAGGGGATGAGACTTCAGTCTCCACTTGTATACCTCAGGGATGCTGGGCAGTCGGCTCTGATCCCCAACAGCATGACGGACTGAGCCCAGTCACCCTGTCTTCTCCCCAGCGGCGGGTATGTTCTCTGAGAGAGGCAGAGGTTGGCTGGGTAAGTAATGCTCTGTTTGGAGCAATTTATTTGGGGTACTGTGTGGATACCGGCATTAGAAGAATGGAACTATGGACTAACTTCGGAGTCAACCCGTCTGGGGTCACCTCCTTTGTTAGTCTCCTGCCGAAAGGGGAGATGTGTTACAGGAGGGTCACTTTGGACACAGGGTGAGCCAGGAAATAATGGACATTAAGAAATATATCTTGGGCTACCTAAAATGGGTCTGTAATATTTATCCACCATATCCCCAAGGATAACTGTAAAGGACTATTTACTGTTTCTGAACTCAACAGGTTAATTGAGAGATACTGAGGTGTTCAGCCTCAATCACCTGTCTGCCTAGTGTAATGCTAATCCCAGCTTCTAAAAGACCTGTTCATTGTTTGTGGTGATTTACATTCTATTGTCCATTGTGGTTTGGGGAATTAAGCCTATAATTATAGGTTGTGGAACTAGCAGCAGACGGGTTAATTGAAGAGATGTTGATGAATCACCTGCATACTTGTGTGTATTGGGTCTGTTATGTTGTGGGTGGAGCTGGACCATTGTTCATTTTAGGTTAATGCAGTATTGGATGGTTATAAAAGTTACAATGTTTTTCTCAATAAAGTCATTCGATGCTAGGAAGATACAGAGTGCGTCTCGTTCTTCCAGAAGGATTAATTCCTATGGGAAGTGGTCGTCTGGCTGTGGAGGATCGACAGGGAATTTGTGTCCAGGAGAGGGAAGAGATCTAAATGGTGTTACCCCCTTTCGTATTTGGGGTGCCGTTACAGTGGTAATTACTAATGCCGTGTACACACGATCAGAAATTCCGACAACAAATGCTCGATGTGAGCTTTTTGTCGGAAATTCTGACCGTGTGTATGCTCCATTGGACATTTGCTGTCGGAATTTCCGATCGTCTATATGCAATTCCGATGCACAAAAAAACACGCATGCTCAGAATCAAGCAGAAGAGCCGAACTGCCTATTGAACTTCATTGATCTCGGCTCGTCGTACGTCTTTGTACGTCACCGCGTTTTTGGCGTTCGGAATTTCCAACAAGATTTGTGTGACCGTGTGTATGCAACACAAGTTTGAGCCAACATTCTGCCGAAAAAAAATCCACAGTTTTGTTGTCGTAATTTCTGATCATGTGTACGCGGCAAAAGGTAGTGAAACTGATCAAATAACCTGTGCAAAATAATGGAAAGCCTGATAACATGACCTGTTGGAGGTACTTGAGGACTGCAGTTAAACCCTTCAACAAAGTAGTGTGATCATCACAACTGAAACTATGATCACATGGCTTTGTTTATAAACAAATGGTTATGATTACGGTAGAGGGTTGCTTAGAATTCGGGCTAACTTTAGTGTTAATTTTGGCTTCCTCAACAAACCATTTATATTCAGGTGGCTAATGGTGGTGGGTAATGCTGGTAAATTTGGCTGTCGAAAAACAAATCCCTTTTTTGTAAGCATTTTATATGGTGGAATTTGAGGCTATTTCCATAAAATCACTTCTCTCATTCCTATTTTCTAACTTCATCTACAGTCATTCAGACTTCATAGCTTGGCAGGTTAGAAACCAATGAATGATCTAATAGATGTAAAGGAATCTGCCACCTCCTAGAGGAATTAATATCTGTGTGTTTATCCTCTCTAGCGGGGGTCCCGGCCCCCATGTACCTTGGGGCCCTAATTGACAGCACCTGCCTAAAGTGGGGGAGCCGGAGCTGCAATAGGAGAGGTTTCTGCCGCCTCTACAACACTGACCGCTTCCGGTAGGATTTAAAAATTAAACATTTTCTGCCAGATAAATTTTACATAGATTTTCTGAACAATTAGGAACTGAAATGAAGGGACATTCAGGAAGCAGATTTGTGAAACAGAGAAAGTCACAGCAAGCTTCTCAATCTTCATCATGTGAGTGGTTCCTAATCATGTGATCATATTGGCTATAAAATCAACTTTATCAGGGGGAAAAACCAAAGAGAGACAAACTCTCACAGAGCGGGATTTTGAGGGGAGATACCAGTTTTGTTAAAGGTGAGTACACTTGAGACGGTAAGTATATAGAAAAATAAATTTATTCAGAACATCTTAAAATTACAATAATACAAGGTAATATCATAAAAGCTTGAAAACAAAGAACTAGAATGTGCAAATAGCCGACATGTTTCGCACGGCTGTGCTTCGTCAGGGCTTAGCACGTCTCTGTTATCTCATCAAGTCTATAAGACATAAGAGTTTGTAATTAGTATCAAACAAAATAGAATATCAATATATATATATACATTTGTTACATAATACATCTTTAGTGCATAGTAACAAACTAACAGAAGAGTTTTAACGTGCTCACCTAGTTCACTCCAAGTAGACATGAAAACGCACTCCACCGAACACGTGCATCAATGAATTTTCTATATACTTACCGTCTCAAGTGTACTCACCTTTAACAAAACTGGTATCTCCCCTCAAAATCCTGCTCTGTGAGAGTTTGTCTCTCTTTGGTTTTTCTTTCTAGTTTCTATTGGGACTGGGAGATTTGACAGTTTTGTTTCTGGAAACTATCCAATCAACCTTTTATACAACTTTATCAGGGGGTTTTCAAACTTAAGGGCCGAACACATGGCCGAAAATCGGGCGGCATCGGGTGGTGTGTCTGGCAGGTGGTTCGCTAATGGCCGGTGTGTTCTGGTGGGGGAGGGGGTTGTCTCCCTGTCAGAACACAATAGCTTGCTGGGGAGATCACTGTACTAACATTGGATAGTTAGTACAGTGGCTCCTCCTGAGCTCTTCAGTTTTTTTTCGTTGAACAAAAAAAAAAAAACTGTTAGTGTGTACCAGGCTTTAGTTAGAGCAGGACCCAGCAACTTTTTTAAAGACCTTCTATGGCCAGTAAAAAAAAAAAAGTTTACACTCATACAACTATATGTAAGGTACCTGTGGTAGGTAGTGTCCGAAGTGGAGCTTGTATGCTGAGGATTCAGACAAAAACGTAGTCAGGCAAGTCAAGTGGGCAACAGATCAGGCAAAGCGGTACAAAATCGAAATCCAAAGAATGGTCAGGCAGGTGGAGGTCATACATGAGCTGGCGGTAAAGTACAAAATCAGCAGGTTGGTGAATGGTCAACAATTCAGGTAGAGGTTTAAGTGAGTGAGTGAGTAACTTGTATAGCGCTGCAATTGCGAACTAAATCGCCTCAAGGCGCTTTGCATCCAGTGTCGTTGAGATCGTTAGAAGAGATGGGTCTTTAGTATTTTCCGGAAGGCCCGATGGTTTTCTTCCATGCGGATATTCGTGGGTAGCGCATTCCATAGCCTTGGTCCTTGGAAAGCAAACCTTCGTTCTCCCTTGGCTTTGTAGCAGGTCTTGGGGATGTGGAGGAGGTTTTGGTTAGTTGATCGAAGGTCACGAGTAGTGGTGTAGTGTTTTATTTTCTCGCATAAGTATTCAGGAGCGTTTCCTTGTGCGCATTTGTGGGTGAGGCAGAGGGTCTTGAATGTGATCTGATCCTTTACGGCTAGCCAATGGAGGCTTTTCAGGGACGGTGGGAATGATTCCCAGGGTTTTTTCCCTGTTACCAGTCTGGCCGCTGTGTTTTGGACGACTTGTAGACGTGCAACTTGGTATTTGGGTAGTCCTAGGTAAAGTGAGTTAGCGTAGTCAAGCCGTGAATTGATAATGGTTCCGACTACTACTGCTCTGTCTTTTTCCGGGATGAACGGGATGAGTCTTCGTAGCAGGCGGAGAAGGTGGTGGGATCCACTGACTACTGATCCTATTTGTGCGTCCATAGTCATGTCTGAGTCAAAGATAACTCCCAGGCTTTTAACTTTGGTACTTGGGGTTATGTTTTGTCCCAGGATGGTGGGCGGCGTCCAGGTGGTCCTGGCGTTTTTCTTTCGGTTAGCGTGGAAAATGAGCAGTTCTGTTTTGGATCCATTAAGCTTGAGGGAGCTCTCTGTCATCCAATTGTTGATCAATGTAAGGCATTTTTCCAGTCCATAATATTGATCTTTTTTGTTGTTGATGCGAAAGTATAGTTGAGTGTCATCTGCATAGGAGTGATAACGCATGTCCTGTTCACTGATGATTTTGAGGAGTGGCCGAAGGTAGATGTTGAAGAGTACCGGTGACAGGGGTGATCCTTGAGGGACTCCGCATGTATTTGTGCGTGGTGCCGAGGTAAAGGCTCCCAGTTTCACTGTCTGGGATCGGTTTTCTAAGAAGGATGCGAACCATGGTAGGTCCGTGTCTGCGACTCCTGCTACTTCGGTGAGACGCGTAAGTAGGATTTTGTGATCTACTGTGTCAAAGGCTGCACTGAGGTCCAGCAGCACCAGGAGACACGATTCTCCGTCATCTGCTGCTTCTAGTACGTCGTCCCATATTTTGAGAAGTGCAGTTTCCGTCCTATGGCCTGGGCGGAACCCCGATTGAAGTGGGTCCAGGAGATTGTGGGTATTCAAATGAAGTTGTAGCTGTTGTGTTACAACTTTCTCGATAATCTTGGAGATGGTGGTCAGGCTTGTTACCGGTCTTCTAAAATTTGGGTCATTCGGGTCGAGGTTGGGTTTCTTTAATAGGGGTTTGATTATTCCTTGTTTAAGGGAAGTCGGCACAATACCTTCTTTGAACGATTGGTTGATGAAGTGTGTTATGTGGGGTGCCAAGATGTCGGTACATTCTTTCAGCAGTTTTGCCGGAATGATGTCGTTCGGTGAAGTGCTATCTCGGAGGCTTCTGATGATGTTTTTAGTGGTGTCGATTGTAATTGGGACCAGAGTAAATTTCTTTGATTTCAGATTATTTATCTGGTTCTTTTCTTCCTTTGGCTGTGTGGGGTTGTTTGATTTTTCCTGCTGAATTATTTTCCTAATGTTATCAATTTTGTCGATAAAAAAATTGGATAGTTCATTGCAGAATTCCTGTGTTTCGTTTGCTGAAGACTCCAAACAGGTGGGATTCATGGTCTGAGCTACTAGTTTGAAGAGTTCGCGGGGGCGGTTTAGGGCTTTTGCGATGGTGCTAGCGAAATGGTCTCTTTTTGCTCTGAAAATTGCTTTATGATATTTCCTAGTGAGTGCTTTGTAGATTGTGTAGTTCTCCTTTGTTGCATTTCTTCTCCAGGCTCCTTCTGCTCTTCTGCGGTCTTGTTTCAGTAAAGTAAGAGCGTCATTGAACCAGCCTGCATTGTTTTTGCGGATGAGTGCTCTGCGTCTTGGAGCAACCGTATCTGCTGTCTGTAGCAAAGCATTGTTCAGGAAGTTGAGTGTTTCTTCTGTTGAGTGGTTTTGGTTTAGCATTTCCATATTGTTCAATAGCGTGGTTTTGAAAAACTCAGAGTATAGTTTCTTCTGTGATCTTGTCCAGTGTGTTGTTGCTGATTGTATTGATTTTTGGAGGGCCGTGTTGGTCGTTATAGTAAACTTGATGGCATGGTGGTCTGTCCATGGCAGAGGCTGGTTGTCCAGTGTGTTGATGTCCATATCTTGTTTGAAGATTAGGTCAAGAGTGTGACCTGATACATGAGTAGGAGTATTTATCAATTGTTGCAAGCCTAGTTTTTCTAGTTGGTCGATGCAGGCAGTGGCGATAGGGCCTTCAGGGGAGTTGGCCCAAAGGTTGAAGTCTCCAAGTCTCCAAGACTTGTATGGAGGCTTTGAAGATGCTTTGAAGCACCACTAAAGTGACATGGAGTATAATTTTCGAAGCGAAGCCGAAGCAAAGCAAACGCAAGGTGTAAACAGGACTGCAAGCTAACCATTTTATTTAGTGACTGGGGCTTTGACTGGCGTTCAGAGAGCTTTAACAAAGCCTATTCGAAAGCCTTGTTTTGAAGCAAGTATAAACTAGCCCTCAAGCCTTGTACACACAATCGGTTTTCTTGGCAAGAAAGCTGCTGGGATAGCTTTTAGTCGAGAAAACCGTTCGTGTTTATGGTTTCTCGTTGGGAAAACTGCCGGGAATCTCGACGAGAAAAATAGAAAACCTGCTCTCTATTTTTCTCGTCGGGATTCTCGGCAGAGTGTTTCCTGCCGAGAAAACCGTGAGTGTGTATGCTTACCTGTCCATGGTAATCCCGCGCATGCTTGAAAAGACTTTGACGCATGCGCTGTAGCATACAAGGGTAGTGTAGGGTGTAGTAAGATGGCGGTGACGGCATTGAATGTGACGAGTGCAGGCTCGTCGTATTCAATGACGTCACCGCGTTCTTGCCATTCAAAAGAACGGCGGTTCTTTTGAATGGCCGTGTGTACACTCGGCGTGCAAGGCAAGCTTGCCCGGAATCCCATCGGGAAAACCAACATTTTTTTTCCCGACGGGATTCCCGCCCTTGTGTACGAGGCTTAAGAGACTAAAGCAGAACTGAACTCTCTCAATCAATACTAACAATTTATAATCATTATGCTGTTAGCATATGTAAGTAGAAAGGAATGTATTTTATAGTTACTTGTGTAGCACCCTCCTAGGTAGGTGCTAGAGAGTGTATATAGTCTTTGGCTTTTCTGCTTAAAAGAGAAGCAGACAGGCAAATTTAGGTGCTGTCTGCTTAACAGAGAGCAGTGATTTATTGGTGAGGTCTGCTCAGTGTGCTCTGGTGCTGCTCATGCTGTCTTGATGTTTCACACTGATCCAATAACAAGAAGGCATATTGGACATTGGGAGGAAACCCAGCAGATGAGAGCATGGATGTAGATACAGCCCTGGCCAATTAGAAGAGGATGTGCCCCAGGGAATGCTGGGTGCCTGTATTTATGTCTGAGGAGCACATGGGCTCAGGGTTCCAGTCCAGCCCACCTCCTAAGGAGAGAGGTGGCTGCCTCTTTCCAGCATAGGCTGCCATGCGGCCTCAGGTGACTGACCTGAGGACCTGAAGCCTTGAAGCTACAACCCAGGGTTCCTGTGCAAGCTTATGATTGTGTTAAAACTTTATGAACTGAACCTTTAGGGGCATTGGAAGGATGAAGCTCTTTGTGGATTTGATCATGATAACTAACAGTCTGCCTCTTTCAGGTTCATCTATCTGGGGATGACAGTGGCGCTGGGTGCTGGTTTCGTTTTCTTCTGTTCTGCCATACTCTTCATGCTGCGAAAACGATGCCTGTCAGAGGAAAACCACACCCCCTGTGCAGGGTGTCAGAGCTTGGCCACGCCCACTAATCTTGGCAGTAATGGTCAGCTTTTACAGAGCTCCTATTGGGCACAGAAAGAGACTCGCCTGTAATTCAGACATGACAAAACCAAAACTCTGTACATAAGAAATCTGTAGACTAGTTGAAGCGGCTTGCCAAAGTCCAACTGACGAGGAAATACAAACTTTATACTAAGCGATTCTGGGGGGAAAAAAATCCAAAACCCATTTTTAGTCGTTACAGCTGATGATACTCTTTATATACAGAGGGTGGCTGTGGCAGCATCCCTGTATCTGAAGGATGAAGAAATATTCATTATTGTGAGATGAAATCTGAAAGATATGGAAATATACAGAAAATGGCACATAATAGGCCACTCCATGGAACTCTAGCCAAAGATGACTGATATTTCACAGGAGGTTATTTTCTATAACATCCCACCATAAAAATAGATGTATTTTGTATGTTTGTAGTGAATGAGCTGTTTATAATGTAAGCTGTGTTTTGTCATTCTAATCAGTTCACTGAGATCCACACACGTTACAATATGATTGTACAATCTCCTTTACATCTGCCAACAGCTATGTAGTGCAAATTCTGCCTGATTGGATGCAAATTGGTTGTATAGCTTAAGTAGGTCTTCATATTACATAGTTTTGGTAAATATAAAGCTGATTATACAAATATTTGTACAGTCAGATTGTAATGTGTATGGTGACCTTTAGTTTTTATTCACACTGCTATGTGTAAATGTGCATTGCGTTAGGGCAGACCATCATTGGTACTGTCAATGCACCACAGATTGTACAAGTGCCTATTAGAACAGTCATTGTAGTGCATGCTCTCTTCTTGTTCAAAAATTACGTATGCACAGTACGCTCCCCCATCCCCTATAGCAGCCCAGGGGCTAAGCTTTATTTTTACCTGGTGACCCTGCCAGTAATATGCTGCCTGTCTGAGGGTGACTAAGCTCACTCACTTGCTATAATGTATGACCAATGTGCATCCTGTAAATTAGTGCCAAAAAAACCATATACATTTTTTTCCAGTGTACCATAATATAACATCCAAATATATAGTGCAATGTATTCTTATTAATGCAATTAAAGTGCTATTGTGCTAACACCATAAACAATATATGATAAATTGTTGTTACACATTAAAAACTATTGAGTTAATAAATCTTTCAGTTCCAAATGTGCACTAAAAATGCTCAATGATTTAAGTCCATCAATATACAGTATATCCTTACACACATACAGTCCTCACCACCCCCCCCCCCCCATACACTATCTATACACAGTGGCGGCTGGTGAAGTTTTAGGATGGGGGGGCGCCAGGCCCTGCCCTTCCTTTTTGAACCCTCCCACTTGGTGGAAATGGGTGTGGTTTCAGTGAAATAGTGGGCGTAGCTCTAAGGTGGTGTGGTTAGCATCTGAGATTAACGAGGGCGAGGGATGGAGGGAGAGAGAGGGATGGAGGGGCAGCAGGCCCAGATCCTACACAACAATAGAAATATGTGTATTCTAGAAAGTTTAACGATCAGCAGATAAAGATACTCCAAACACCTGGTGTTAGCGCTTCAATCATTCCGGCACCATGGTTGTTATGGTGTCAGGATGATTGTAGTGCATTATTTCTATTATTACATTGTAATATAAAATTAAATCATTCAACTCAGAATCAGTGGGAGCCCTGAGCGTGTTGCCTGCCACCAGATGCCATCAGGTGCCCCCAGCGGAGTCCCTCCTTACATCAGGTGCCCCCAGCGGAGTCCCTCCTTACATCAGGTGCCCCCAGCGGAGTCCCTCCTTACATCAGGTGCACCCAGCGGAGTCCCTCCTTACATGCAGCCTGCGTCACATCAAATGCAGCCCTGTGTCCCATCAAATGCAGCCCTGTGTCCCATCAAATGCAGCCTCTGTCCCATCAAATGCAGCCTCTGTCCCATCAAATGCAGCCTCTGTCCCATCAAATGCAGCTTGTCCCATCAAATCCCCATCCCCCTTCTCTGCGGGAGCACAGCGGCACTTACCTTGCTTGCTCCACGGGAGCACAGCGGCACTCACCTGTTGTGTCTTCTTCCACTGGCAGCGGCCATGGAGCAGTCTGCTCTGTATACTTCCGGTTTTCTCCCTCTCGGGCGCAATGGGAGAGAGAAAAGTGACATCATGATCTAACTCAGATGTCAATCAAACTGCCCGGCCATAGTAATAGATACTACGAGCGCCGGGCCGAAGCTACTCGGCGCATCGGAAAGCCCTCAAACATAATGCACGTGGCCTGCACCAGTGCAGTAAGTAAAAGGACATTTTTTTTTCTTAAAGGGGCTGTTTTCCTTTTTTTTTGTGACTACAGAAGGGGGGGGGCAGCGCCCGGGCGCCCCCTATGGACGGGCCGCCACTGTCTATACATATAGTTCTGCCCCCCCCCATATACCATGCATTCATATAGTTCTCTCTCTCTCCTCCTCATACACCATCCATATACACAGTTCTCACCCCCCATATACCATCCATATACACAGTCCCCCCCCCCCATATATACAGTTCTCCCCCCATACACCATCCATATATACAGTTTCCCATCCCCCATATATACAGTCCCCCCATACACCATCCATATATACAGTTCCCCACCCCCCATACACCATCCATATATACAGTTCTCACCCCCCCATATACCAACCATATATACAGGCCCCTCTCCCCCATGTACCATCCATATATACAGTTCTCACCCCCCTATATGCCATCCATATATACAGTTCTTCCCCCTATATTTCATCTATATATACAGTTCTCCACGCCCCCATATACCATCCATATATACTGTTCTCCACCCCCATACAATATCCATATATACATGTAGCGCCCTGCTCCGAATAAGTGGGCGCTATATGATGAAATTATAGTTGTCTGGGCATTAGTTTGGCCCAGAGAGATTTTATTCAAATTGTGGCGCTGTTTCAGTTCAGCTGGTTGCATGATTTTCCCCCCAGCGGTGGGTGTTGCTGTCACCGCTGGTCAGGGTTGGAAAGGCAACAGACTGGACATATTGGGTACCTCTTTCTCAGAAGCAGCCCAGGGGGCATGGTAAACCTGCTGTACATGCTGGGAGAGGGTACTTAAGGGACGGACGCCATTGTGTGGGGTTCGTTCTTCGATGCTTACCTGAGGGCCCTCCAGTTGGCAGTTCCCGCCTCGAGGCCACATTGGCCCGAGGCCTCGCAAGTGAGATGTAGGCCCAGGAGTTACTGGGGCCTGCTGATCCAGGGACGATCCTGTGTCGCCTTGCCTGATGGAAGGGACCGAGCAATTGGGGTATCAATTGGAGGATGTACCCGGATCTCAAAAATCTACCTCACAGTGCTGCCGAGAGCGGCTGAAAGATCCTGGCAGTGAGAGCTGTGTTTTTCCTGAGGGAGCTAACCCAGTGAGGGGTTATACGAGTCTGTGGCAGAGACTATTGAACAAATTCCAATACCTAGTCTGTGGCAGAGACTATCTTTGATCGAGCTTCGTTCTGGTTGCTAGGCTGGTGAGCGTGGGCCTATCCGGTGGTTGCTGAGTCCAGCGTGGGGACAGTTGCTCCTCTGGACCTAGGAAATTTACATGATCGACAAGTAAAATACCTGAGTCTTCCCCATTCCTCTACCCCCCCTGTTGGAAAGTTTATTCAATAAAACCCTTGAAAGAGACTTTGTGTTGGTGCAGACATTTCTTCCGGATAAACTCTTCAAGGAGAACCCCTGAGCCGAACATTGGAACAGTAAGGTAACGTGCAGACGCAAACCTAAACCAGCAGCTCCTACGGGGGTACCGCTACACTTGGGGGCTCGTCCGGGATTTGCCGTTACCCCTCGCAACTAAACAGACTGTTCATTTGGGACCTATCCACAGAGGGAGAAGGACTGTGCTTAAACGGGGAGAAACTTGCGATCACTTCTGGACCGCGTGGGCCGTGTTAAAGAGAGCAAGTGGGAGGAGTTCCCGCTTGTTTGCCATGTGGGACGCCACATGTGTGTCCAAAACCTTGAGAGACAGAGCATCGCCATGTCTTCAATGCTGTCGTTGCAATCTAGCTCTGGGCCCAGGGTGCTTCCTGTGGGTGCCGCTACAAGTACCATGCTGCCCAGAACTGTGGTAACGGACACTGACATTCAATTGAAGCCGCATGGGCGGTTCATGCTTTATACAGTCGGTGATGTGGAGGCGCTGGGTATACTGTGTAACAGGTGTAATGGACTGGCTATGCATCCTCGTCCTTTTGTCCGATGCCTACGATGCGGGGACTAACTGTTTTCATTGGAGCAACCAATTGTGCCACCCTGCGCTTACAAAGTGGACTGGGTCACAGGCAACGTGACAGAAGAAGCTGCTACCTTTTACCAGATTGTCCGGGCCAATGCCTGCCACATCCGCTACAACAGCCATTCCGGAGGGAGCTGGCGCTGTTATCACTGTAAATGAGTCACCGGCGGACACCGCTACTACTGTTACTATCCCCTTTCACTGCACCTATCTTTGCTAAGCCTGTGCAGAAGAAGGTGGGATACATGAAAGCCTCCCGCGGCCGCGGTAGAGGCCAACTCAGAAACTGCCAGAACCGGACCCCGAGAGAGGTGATGCCCCCGGGAGGTCCACGTCAGAAACTGGTAAGATATCTGGGGAACAAGAACCTGGGACTGTACGTACATATTTACCGGCAGAAGAGTGGGAGGACTCTGAGTTAGACTCTCTGTCGGATATCGGAAATGATGAGTTGTTTGGGACCGGGCCTCACGAATTGTTGTGGAGCAACATGGAGGATGTTGCTTCGGTACATCGTTTTCCGGAATTGACAGCCATGGATTCCGGGGAGACAACACCTAGAGTGGAAGTCCCGCTTGTTACAAGTGAAATCCTGCCCAAAGTTACCAATGCATATGGGTCAGGAAAACTGTCTGTGAATTCTATGATACTCAAGTCTCCAGCCTATTGCATACCTCCAGGATATGGAAGTTACCATTCATTACCTAGGCTTGCCCGGTCACAGAGATTGCTTAACAAACGGGTAGCCACTGAGTATGGACTCGAGTTTCCCTATGTTCCCAGGGAAATTATGCAAAAGATTGAGGCTCACAGAGAGGAATGGTACTATGCAGCTATATGGAACTATCTAGAGGTACCTAAACCGTTTCAGAAGATAGGCCATTCTTTCACTATGGATGAACGTTTTAAAGGATGTCTACTACATTGGAGCTATGGTCGGCACATCTATGCTGACAAAGTGGTTATCTGCCGACCTGGAAGGGACGACCATGTTTACGTCATCACTACTGTGGACAAGCAGGGGAGAACACTGACTCTGTCGGATCCTCACTTCTACTGGTGATCAATTATAGTGACTGTTCCAGTTTTGTCACTTTGGAAAAGAAAAAGAGAAGAAGATTTTTGTTTTATCTCTTTTCTTCTTTAAAGGACTTGGGGTAACTAGCTAGTTAGGGCTAGAACATTAGAAACTTCGAATCAAGATTCCTTTACCTGGTCCAGTACCTCAAACGGGACTCTGTTGTGTTGCTGTTCGACCACTAGGTGGCAGAGGTTTGCTTAGTCAGCAGAAACTGAACTTTTCTGCACTTAGTTGCTCACCCAAAGAAAGAGTAATATATATGGGGAAAGAAAGTTTTATTTCTCCAGGAAGTAAGGCTTTGCTTCCATTGTACAGAAATGTTTTATATTTTTTACCTGTGTGTGCTGTTTTGTTTTTTAGGTACCCTGGATCTTCTTTCAAGTTACTGCAAAGTTGGATGGGTTAGATAGAGAGATAGGAATACTGTAATGTATAGTAATGTGATTATTGTGTGTCTATGTGAAATGTGTAATTTCTTGTTACCTTACCCTTCTCTTCCCCATCCAAGTTTTGGGACTCAGGTAGCTGACCCTCATGATTGAGGGTCAAACTTTCCTCGACGATGAGGACATCGTCTGTTGTGGCGGAGGAAGTATGTAGCGCCCTGCTCCCAATGAGTGGGCGCTATATGTTGAAATTATAGTTGTCTGGGCATTAGTTTGGCCCAGAGAGATTTTATTCAAATTGTGGCGCTGTTTCAGTTCAGCTGGTTGCATGATTTCCCCCCCAGCGGTGGGTGTCGCTGTCACCGCTGGTCAGGTTTGGAAAGGCAACAGACTGGACATATTGGGTACCTCTTTCCCAGAAGCAGCCCAGGGGGCGTGGTGAACCCGCTGTGCATGCTGGGAGAGGGTACTTAAGGGACGGACGCCATTGTGTGGGGTTCGTTCTTCAATCCTCACCTGAGGGCCCTCCGGGCCTCAGGGATGTGTTGGCAGTTCCCGCCTCTGTGGCAGAGACTATTGAACAAATTCCAATACCTAGTCTGTGGCAGAGACTATCTTTGATCGAGCTTCGTTCCGGTTGCTAGGCTGGTGAGCGTGGGCCTATCCGGTGGTTGCTGAGTCCAGCATGGAGACAGTTGCTCCTCTGGACCTAGGAAATTTCCGTGATCGACAAGTAAGATTCCTGAGTCCCGCCCATTCCTCTACCCCCTCTGTTGGAATGTTTATTCAATAAAACCCTTGAAAGAGACTTTGTGTTGGTGCAGACATTTCTTCCGGATAAACTCTTCAAGGAGAACCCCTGAGCCAAACATTGGAACAGTAAGGTAACGTCTTACCTCCTCCACCCGTGCTGCCTCCTTGAGTCCTCTGGCTCCTCTTTCTGCTGTGCTGCCCTCTGCGGCCCTCTGCTGGGGCCCCAGGACAAGTTGGGGCCCCAAGCGACTGCTTGGTTTGCCTGTCCTGTTCCGACGCCCCTGCCTGTACATACTGCCCACTGTCATCCCCTCTACACTCCTTTCCTGTACATACTGCCCGCTGTTATACCCTCCACACTCCTCTCCTGTACATACTGCCCACAGTCATACCCTCCACACTCCTCTCCTGTACATACTGCCCACTGTTATACACTCCACACTCCTCTCCTGTTCATACTGCCCACTGTCATACCCTCAGCACTCCTCTTCTGCATATACTGGTCACTGTTACACCCTCCTCACTTCTCTCCTGAAAATACTACCAACCCTCTGCACTCATTTCCTGTATATAATGTCTTACACTTTGAACTCCTTTCCTACACATACCATCATACCCTCCACATTCTTGAATATACTGCTGTAAATTCTGCACTTCCCTCCTGCACATACCGTAATACCCTCTGTATATAATGAAAATTAAAAGGTGAACTAACGCCCCTTGTCTCCACTGCACTTACCTCTGTAGTAATGGAAGAGTTTTTTTTTTTTAAATGATTGTACTGAGATTTATACATGTCGGTGAGACTCTTTCTTGTGGCACAACAAAGTGAACATATTTTATGGGTACAAGCAGGGCCGCTGATAGAAATCATGGGGCCCCGTACAGCCTACCTGAAGGGGCCCCCTTCAGCCCCACCCCTGGTCCCTCCTTCAGCCCCACCTATGGCCCCGCTCCTGGCCCCTCCGCAGACCCCGCTTTGAAACAAAGTGCAGGTTTGTCTACAAGTGATATTTATCTTTCTCCAGCCAGTTATAAGTTTGATTATCCAAAAGCAATATTGTTTTCAGATGAGAACAGACCTCTTTAATATCCATATGTAATAATAACCATTAATGAATGAATGAAGTGGTATTTTGAAAAAATTAGGGAGATTAAACAAATGAAAAAGGTGGAAAAAAACAACAAGCCAGGTCTCGTTAAAGATAGTTTACTGTACCAAAATCCAATAAAAGTGCCATAGTAAATAAAAGGTATGAAAACATGAAGAGAAATCAACCTGATATATTGAGAGAAGTGGGCATTAATTAGTGCCCACAGCATGGGATTGTGGCGGTCAAAAGAAAAAAAAAATTTTTTTTGGTTACTGTCTCTTTAAATTACGAACCTAACAGGCATGTGGATTCCAGGCGGGAAAAACGCGATTCCAGGCGGGAAAAACACGTGTATTATGGAGCTATACACATGTTTGGGGGCTAAATAAGACCCCCCGCATCTAGACTCCGGTCACATTTGACCCCATAGCGGCTTGGCGAACTCCATAGGCTATAATACAGAGCTAAGAAAGAAAGAGCTGCGCAAAAAAACATACAAAAAATGAATATGTGCATACATGTGAAATGATCTTCATATAACCGACTATTGATGTAAGTGACAAATAAATGACAGTAAAGTGAACACCAATAAAAATTAAATGAATGCCAATAAAAATTAAATGAACACCAATAAAAATTAATTAATAATGTGAATGTCCATAAAAAAATCCATAATGAGATCCATAATAAAATCCATAATGTAAATCTTGAAATGGAGATGTGAATGAAAGAGGAAAAAGTGAACTTCAAAACTCGCACCAAACTGCACACGTGTACCACCACCAAATCAATGCGCTTACCAAAGGCAAGCTAATTCCAAGCCAAACACCTGAATAGCTCACTTCCTTGCGGTGGATGAAGGACCCAAGGATGGAACACTCCAAAGGCAGGGACTCAGTACCCAATGGTCATTTTCCAGAAATAGAAAAAGAAAGGCACATAGTGTATATCGTCTAAACAGACCAATTTATTAGAATAAAAAATGGCAACTTACAGAAATGTTAAAATTGCGAGCATAAAAATAGAGGAGAGCCGGCCGGCATGCAGTCTCCCATCCAGCAGCGATGACAAGAGCGCGTCAGCCTCCCGACGTACGTTTCGCTACAGGTAGCGTCGTCTGGGGAAGGTCATGAAGACACTCGTCAGAAGGGTCCTCAAGAAAGCGGCGTCAGCGGGAGAAGAGTGGCTGAGGAGATGCCTGGCAGAATTAGAAGCGGAGCTGGCGCTGGATGCTAGTGTAGCGGGGTGTTGCTTTAAGGACCCAGAGACTACTGTACCCAGGGTACAGCGGGACACCCAGGGTGCATTGCCCCACGCAAGGACTGCTGGGGTGGGCTATAAAAAAGGGGGGTGGGCCGGCAATCGGGCTCTTTGGACATCCGTTTTCCACTGAGGAGCCTGAGGGACGTCTCATCCTGCCGCCTGTCTACTACTTCCAGGAGGACAGAAGACCCCGGGTGTCGTGGGATCTGTGTACTGAGACACAGCTACGGAAGATACTGACATTGACTGGTCCGGTTGGGTGAGAGAGCAGCTGCTCAAAGATTATTACAGGATCTCTAGGCCCTGTGTCTGTTGTTCAGGACCCACCATTGATAATTTGCATTTGCACGCCGGAGGGACAGTGCATTGGGTAGCCTAGTCACTTTCTGTTATCCATCGCGTTACCAGTACCTATTCCTGTGGATTACAATTTATCTTCAAAAAGTGCACCACCATTTGCTAACGAAGATCCTTCACTACGGAACTTGCATATAGGTCAGTCAGGCCTGACATCTAAGTTTAGATATTGCTGGGCGCCATCTTGCCCACGAGGGAGGGGAACTGCAAGCGGGGTCCGTTAGTTGAATGTGTACAGGATTGTATATTTGTTTACTTGCTAAATACCCTTTTATTGCAGGGCTCTGCATATATTAATGTGTACTGTTTATCTGCTTATCAATTTCACTCAAGTAAAAGTATCAGGATTAAGCAGACAAGTTGTTTGGTGTTATTACTGTGTAGAAGAGACGGTTAGTGTCAGTTACACATATTATCACTGTGTGCCCTTTGTTGCCGGATTGCGTTACCTAAAGCTACGGGTCTCACAATCCTATCATCCTCTACTAGCTGTGCCAAGGGAGGGTAGAGCCAATTACTGGGGGTTGACAGCGGTGCGTTACAGGCCTGAATATTTGGGGGAACCGCACGCATTTTTTTTTTTAATTTGTGGCAGGGTTCCCCTTTATATCCATACCAGACCTGAAAGGCCTGGTAATTGAATTTGGGGGAACCCCCAGTTTTTTTTTTTTTTTTTATCAATGACTTTTCTATGAATTGCCGGGAGCCGACAATTCATTATAGCCGCGAGTGAGTATTAGCCCTGGTTCACACTGGTGCGATTTGACATGCGATTTGACATGTCAAATCGGCGAAATTTGCCGCAAATTGCGGGCAATGGCACCATCCTAATCGGTGCGACGCCGCATCTGCGGCGCTGGACCGAATACAAAAAGTAGTTTCTGTACTACTTTTTGCGATTTCAGCCGCGATTTACATTGACATCTGTTTCAGATGT
Organism: Rana muscosa; assembly: GCA_029206835.1. NCBI lineage: Eukaryota > Metazoa > Chordata > Amphibia > Anura > Ranidae > Rana > Rana muscosa. The sequence continues at coordinate 143,294,127 of CM055118.1, forward strand.
CTTTGAAATCGTGGCTGAAATCGGGACTGCCAGCAGGAGTGAAATCGTGCGAGTTCAGCTGAACTCTCAGGCTTCACTCCCGCAGCCCCAGTGTGAACATGGGCTAAAATGACTTTTTTTCCTTCAGAAATGACACTTTGTGCAGGGACAGTTCTAAGCACGGGAAACAAGCGCGAATAGTCCTCAGAAGTTCGGGTTCCCATTGGGCGATAGGGGTCATTTTCGTCTGGAAGTAGGTAACATATATCTCTGTGATTTCACAGGTATAAATATGAATCTGCAAGGGCTCATCCCGCATCGTTGCTCAGCAATATCACTGGTAGGGATGAGCCGAACACCCCCGGGTTCGATTCGCACCAGAACCCGCGAACGGACCGAAAGTTCGCACGAACATTAGAACCCTATTAAATACAATGGATGCGAACGTTCGAAATCTAAAGTGCTAATTATAACAACTATTATGCATGTTATTGTCCTAAAAAGGGTTTGGGAACCCGGGTTCTGCACCAGGGGACATGTATTAATGCAAAAATAAGTTTTAAAAAGGCCGTTTTTCGGGAGCAGTCATTTTAACCACTTCCCTACCCATAGTCAAATGACGTCCACAGATGGGATCTCCCATCCTGGGTGGACGTCATATGACGTCCTCGGCTTTGTAGGGGGATATCTGAATGATGCCTGCAGCTAGAGGCATCATTCATATATCCTTTTAAAGTCCTGGCGATTCTGTGCACGATAAGAATGATCATAGCGGCGATTCCGCCGCTTGATCGTTCTTATAGGCGGCGGGAGGGGACACCCCACCTGCCGCCGCCATCCGGTGCTTCTCCGGGCTCTCCCGTGCGATTGGGGACCCGGAGCGAATCTTCCGGCGCCGTTGGTGGGTCACGTGATGAGCATAGAGATGACTGGTGACCAGATGGTCACCAGTCATCTCTATGATCGTCGGAGGCCCGGGCGCGATGTGATGATGTCACGCCCGGGTCCTCAAATGTAAACAAAGCCGCCATTGCGGCTAGTAAGTATGAGATCAGTGAAAAAAATTTCACTGATCTCATGCTTTTCAGCCTGGAGGAGAGATGTCGGGTCTTATTGACCCCACATCTCTCAATAAAGAGGACCTGTCACACACATTCCTATTACAAGGGATGTTTACATTCCTTGTAATAGGAATAAAAGTGATCAAAAAAAAAAAAAGAAGTAAAATAATTGTAAAAAAATTAATAAATAAGTAAAAATAATAAATAAATAATAAAAAAATTAATTAAAACGCCCCTGTCCCCGGTAGCTCGCGATCAGAAGCGAATGCACACGTAAGTCGCCCACATATGTAAACGCCGTTCAAACCACACATGTGAGGTATCGCCGCGTGCGTTATAGCGCGTGCAACAATTCTAGCACTAGACCTCCTCTGTAATTCTAACCTGGTAACCTGTAAAAAAAAATTAAAGCATCGCCTATGTAGATTTTTAAGTACCGAAGTTTGGCGCCATTCCATGAGTGTGCGCAATTTTAAAGCGTGACATGTTAGGTATCTATTTACTCGGCGTAACATCATCTTTTATATTTTCCCAAAAAATTGGGCTAACTTTGCTGTTTTGTTATTTTTTAATTCATGAAACCATTTTTTTTTTTTTTTAAAAAGGCGTTTGAAAAATTATTGCGCAAATATCGTGCAAGAAAAAAAGTTGCAATGACCGTCATTTTATTCCCTAGGGTGTCTGCTAAAAAAACATATATAATGTTTCGGGGTTCTGAGTAATTTTCTAGCAAAAGAATGATGATTTGTACATGTAGGAGAGAAGTGCTAGAATAGGCCCGGTATGGAAGTGGTACAAAAAGCCCTGTATTGAAGTGGTTAATGATGCATAAAGTGAAAAAAAAAAAGTCAAATATTCCTTGAAATATCGTACCTGGGGGGTGTCTAAAGTATGCCTGTGAAGTGACACGTGTTTCCCGTGTTTAGAACTGTCCCTGCACAGAATTTCATTTCTAAAGGAAAAAAAAGGCATTTAAAACTGCTTGCGGCTGCAAATGCTGCAAATGCAAATGCAAATGCTGCAAGTGCTGCAAATGCCTGTTAGTGTAACACACCAGAAAAACACAGCAATACGGGCTAGCTTCAGGTGTATATTTTGCAGGAATCACACTACGCCTGCTGTAAGTGCTGCAAATGCCTGTTAGTGTAACACACTAGGAAAACACAGCAATAAGGCCTAGCTTCAGGAGTATATTTTGCAGGAATCACACTACGCCTGCTGTAAGTGCTGAAAATGCCTGTTAGTGTAACACACTAGGAAAACACAGCAATAAGGCCTAGCTTCAGGAGTATATTTAGCAGGAAGCACACTCCACCCGCTGTGAGTGCTGCAAATGCCTGTTAGTGTAACACACCAGGAAAACACAGCAATACGGGCTAGCTTCAGGTGTATATTTAGCAGGAAGCACACTCCGCCCGCTGTAAGTGCTGCAAATGCCTGTTAGTGTAACACACCAGGAAAACACAGCAATACGGGCTAGCTTCAGGTGTATATTTAGCAGGAAGCACACTTCGCCCGCTGTAAGTGCTGCAAATGCCTGTTAGTGTAACACACCAGGAAAACACAGCAATACGGGCTAGCTTCGGGTGTATATTTAGCAGGAAGCACACTCCGCCCGCTGTAAGTGCTGCAAATGCCTGTTAGTGTAACACACCAGGAAAACACAGCAATACGGGTTGGCTTCAGGTGTATATTTAGCAGGAAGCACACTCCGCCCGCTGTAAGTGCTGCAAATGCCTGTTAGTGTAACACACTAGGAAAACACAGCAATACGGGCTAGCTTCAGGTGTATATTTAGCAGGAAGCACACTCCGCCCGCTGTAAGTGCTGCAAATGCCTGTTAGTGTAACACACCAGGAAAACACAGCAATACGGGCTAGCTTCAGGTGTATATTTAGCAGGAAGCACACTCCGCCCGCTGTAAGTGCTGCAAATGCCTGTTAGTGTAACACACCAGAAAAACACAGCAATAAGGGCTAGCTTCAGGTGTATACTGTGCAGGAGGCTTAGCAACAATGACACTGACACTGTCCCCTGCCTATCCTTCTCTCTCCCTGCACACAAGGTTTATCAAAGAATATGACACTGAAGCCTCGTACACACGGCCGAGATTCTCGTCGAAAAAAACATGTCGTTTTTTTCGACGAGATTCTTGGACAAGAAACTTGTCCCGGCCGAGTGTACACACGCTCGATTCAAAGAACCTGCGGTTCTTTGAATGGAGCGAACGCGGTGACGTCATCGAATACGACGAGCATGCGCTCGTCACAATCGATGCCGTCGCCGCCATCTTGGTATACCCTACCTATGCCTAGGAAGCTACCGCGCATGCGTCAAATTCATTTCAAACATGCGCGGGCTTCCCGGAGGACAGGTAAGTGTACACACACTCACTTTTCTTGTCGAGAAACAGGCTGACGAGAATCTCGACGAGAAAATAGAGAGCAGGTTCTCTATTTTCTCGTTGAGATTACTTGTCGGTTTTCTTGATGAGAAACCATACACACGAACAAATTTCTCGGCAAGACATCTCTGCCAGCAAGTTTCTTGCTGGTTCTTGCCGAGAAACTCGGTCGTGTGTACGAGGCCTGACACTCTCCCTGCTTATCCTTCTCTCTCCCTGCACACAAGGTTTTGCAAAGAATATGACACTGACACTGTCCCCTGCCTATCCTTCTCTCTCCCTACACACAAGGTTTAGCAAAGAATATGACACTGACACTCTCCCTGCCTATCCTTCTCTCTCTCTGCACACAAGGTTTAGCAAAGAATATGACACTGACACTCTCCCTGCCTATCCTTCTCTCTCCCTGCACACAAGGTTTAGCAAAGAATATGACACTGACACTGTCCCCTGCCTATCCTTTTCTCTCCCTGCACACAAGGTTTAGCAAAGAATATGACACTGACACTCTCCCTGCCTATCCTTCTCTCTCCCTACACACAGGAATAGCACAAAGAATAGCACAATGACACTGTCCCTGCCTATCCTTCTCTTTCCCTGCGCCGGAACACACTACACAAGGCCGCCGCGCTGGCGGCCTTTTATAGTGTGGGGCGTGTGCTAAACCCCCTGAGCTATAATTGGCCACAGGCAACTTGCCTGTGGCCAATTATAGCTCTCCTAGCTGCCGGCTAGGGATGAGCCGAACACCCCCGGGTTCGGTTCGCACCAGAACCTGCGAACGGACCGAAAGTTTGTGCGAACTTTAGAACCCTATTAAAGTGGTTGTAAACCCTTTTATCGATTTTTTGTTTTCTGCAAGACAAAGCTATAATGAGCTAGTATGACTAGCATACTAGCTCATTATGTACCACTTACCTTCGATCGGGGCCCCCGAAGTCGTCCGTGTCCCTCCTCTAGCCGCATCCATCGCTGCGGCGATAGCCGGAATGTTACTTCCGGGTATCGCCGCTGCAGCCAATCACAGCGCCACTCCGGCGCTGTGATTGGCCGGAGCGGCGAAGACGTGACTCCGCGCATGCGCGCGTGAGCTGTCGAATTCGGCTACGTCGTCGAATGTTGCGACCTAGCCGAATTTGTGAATGGGGTGACGTCAGCGTCGCCGCATTTAAATGCAAATATCTCCTTAACCGTGTAGGTTAAGGAGATATTTCATGCACCTACAGGTAAGCCTTAATCTAGGCTTACCTGTAGGTCTTTGTTTAAAAAGTGGGTTTACAACCACTTTAAATACAATGGACGCGAACGTTCGAAATCTAAAGTGCTAATTATAACGGCTAATATGCATGTTATTGTTCTAAAAAGGGTTTGGGAACCCGGGTTCTGCACCAGGGGACATGTATCAATGCAAAAAAAAGTTTTAAAAACGGCCGTTTTTCGAGAGCAGTCATTTTAATGATGCATAAAGTGAAAAAAAAAGTGAAATATTCCTTTAAATATCGTACCTGGGGGGTGTCTAAAGTATGCCTGTGAAGTGGCATGTGTTTCCCGTGTTTAGAACTGTCCCTGCACAAAATGACATTTCTAAAGGAAAAAAAGCCATTTAAAACTGCTTGTGGCTTTAATGTCATGTCTGGTCCTGGTAATATGGATGAAAATCTTTGAGAAAAATGGCATGGCTACCCCATCAGCACCCCCCCCCCCCCCCCACACCCCAGCCCATTACCAGCCCCTTTGGGTCTTGTATGGATATTAAGGGGAACCCCGCACACAAAATAAAAAAGGCCCTATATACTCGGAACAGCAGTATACAGGCGGTGCAAACAAGACAGGGACTGTAGGTTTGTTCATAACTGTTTGTAATTTTGAACACGTACATTGTTTAAGTGTATCTCCAGCCCAAAAATCTATTTTTAAGCTTTTTGGAAAACATAGGGAAGGGTTATCACCCCTGTAACATTTGTTTTGCTGTCTGTGCCCCTGTTCAGAACATTTCACCTCACTTTCCGTCCCAATGACAACTGTTTTTGAAAAGTGGGTTTTTTATTGAAACAAGGATTGGTGATAAAGCATCAGTAGAGAGGAGACACCTTTTTCCCATATTAACACTTACAGGAGAGAATTTCCCTTCCTAGGGGTAGATTTCCTCTCACTTCCTGTTGTCTCCTTCCGTTTGCAAGTAGGAGTCGTTTGTAAGTTGGATGTTTGAAAGTATGGGCCTGCCGTATATATTCTGCAGAAATTGACCCCTTAGGTGTTGGTGTTGGCACAACACTGTAAGCACTCACAGTTACTCTTTGTGGGCGCTGGAACGCCCTGCTGTCAACTATTATATCAGGAATTGTAATTACATGCCATTGTTGAACAGTGGTAGGAAAAATTGGGCCTTTGATGGTAGTGCTGGTGCCACAACGCTGTAAGCCCTCGCAGTTATTCTTGGTGGGTGCATGAATGGGCCCTGTTGTGAATTATTAGATCAAGAATTGTAATTGCATGCCCCTGTTGAACAGGGGCTGAAAAAATAGGATTTTTATAACAGCTTACCTGTAAAATCCTTTTCTTGGAGTACATCACGGGACACAGAGCGACATAGTCATTACTAATGGGTTATATAGATACCGTCAGGTGCTGGCACTGGCAACTTCCAAAACCGGAAGTACCCTCCCCTATATAAGCCCCTCCCATCCGGGAGCACCTCAGTTTTGTAGCAAAGCAATAAGTGTCCCCAAAGAGGGGCGGGAGCTCTGTGTCCCGTGATGTACTCCAAGAAAAGGATTTTACAGGTAAGCTGTTATAAAAATCCTATTTTCTTTCTCGTACATCACGGGACACAGAGCGACATAGTCATTACTAATGGGATGTCCTAAAGCAATGCCAAATGAGGGGGGGGATACACCATATATAAGCTGAGCGCTATCAGACATGAGGATCTTTTGCGGCCTGCAACACACTGCGCCCAAAGGCGACATCCTCCTGACTTCTAACGTCCACCTGGTAGAACCTAGTAAACGTGTGTACTGAAGACCATGTTGCGGCCTTACAGATTTGAGCCAGGGAGGCCTGGTGATGCACTGCCCATGAAGTTCCAACTGCTCTCGTGGAGTGCGCTCTAACTTTGAACGGAGGCGGTCTCCTTCTCAAGCCATAGGCTTGTATTATGACCTGTCGAATCCACTTGGCTAAAGTAGATTTTGACGCTGCCTGACCCTTTCTGGGGCCTTCCGGCAGAATAAACAAGGTATCCGTTCTGCGAATCTGAGCAGTGGCTTTTAGATAAGCTTTAACTGCTCTTACTACATCCAAAGAATGCAATAACTTTTCCTCTACCGAAGTAGGTTTGGGGAAAAAAGAAGGAAGAACCACATCTTGGTTCAAATGAAACCTCGATACCACCTTAGGAAGAAAGGCTGGCTGAGGACGTAATACTACTCTGTCCTTATGGATAACCAGATATGGCTCTTTACAGGACATAGCTGCTAATTCCGACACTCTTTTAGCCGAACAAATGGCTACTAGAAAAATCAATTTCCTGGTGAGAAGCACCAAGGAAATATGCTGTAATGGTTCAAATGGTTGTTTCTGTAAAACCGACAGAACCAAGTTTAGATCCCATGGACATATGGGAATATTAACCGGAGGACTAATACGCATCACTCCTTGTATAAAGGCTTTGACTAGTGAATGCGAAGCCAAGGGCCTTTGAAAAAATATTGACAAGGCCGAAATCTGACCCTTGATAGTACTCAAGGCAAGCTTCCTATCTACAGCCCATTGTAGGAAGTCCAGAATCCTACCTATTACGTATTTACGTGGATGCCATTTCTTGGCCTCACACCAGGCGATGTACGCCTTCCAGATTCTATAGTAGATCTGCCTGGATACCGGCTTCCTGGCATTGATCATGGTAGATACCACAGCATTAGAGAGCCCTCTCTTTTTTAGAATGTGGGCTTCAATAGCCAGGCCGTCAAACCTAGGGCTGGTAAGGAAGGGTGGTATATCGGTCCTTGCGAAAGCAGGTCCGGACGATGTGGGAGGGTCCAAGGACTCCCCACAGACATTTTTACAATCTCCGCGTACCATGCTCTTCGGGGCCACGCTGGAGCCACCAGAATCACTGGTTTCTTTTCTACCCTGATTCTGCGGAGTAATCGAGGTAACAATTGTGGCGGTGGAAATGCATATATCAGCTTGAACTGATCCCAAGGGAACACTAGGGCATCCGAGCCGCAAGCTAGGGGATCCCTTGTCCAAGAGACAAACCTGTCCACCTTTGCGTTGAATCTGGATGCTAGCAGATCTACATCCGGTGTTCCCCACCGCTGACATATTGTCCGGAAAACCTCGGGATGAAGGGACCATTCCCCTGGGCATAATTGTTGGCGACTTAGAAAGTCCGCCTTCCAATTCTCCACCCCTGGAATGAATACCGCAGATATGGCTGGGACATATCTTTCTGCCCATCTCAGGATGTAATTTACTTCCCTTTGGGCTGCACGACTCCTGGTGCCCCCCTGACGATTGATATATGCCACTGCTGTGGCATTGTCTGATTGAACTCTGACAGGGGACCCTTGGAGTTTGGATGTCCATGCTACTAGGGCATACCGGGCTGCTCGTATCTCTAAGAGATTGATGGGCAGGGCCTTTTCTGCTTCTGACCACTTGCCCTGGAGAGACCATTGCTCCAGTACTGCTCCCCAGCCTATAAGGCTGGCATCTGTAGTGACCACCTTCCAGGAAATCGGACTGAAGGATTTCCCTCTTTCCAGATTCTGGGGAACCAACCACCAGCGGAGGCTCTTGCGAACGGAAGGGGACAAGGACATTGGTAAGTCCAGAGCCTGAACTTTTTTGTTCCAGGCTGACAGTATGGCCCTTTGCAATTTCCTTGAATGGAATTGACCGTAGGGTACTGCTTCGAATGATGCCACCATTTTTCCCAGCAGCCTCATGCACAGGCGTATGGATGGCTGTCTTTTTGAGCCCACTAAGTGGATCAAATCTCTCAAAGACGACCCCTTTTCTTGAGGCAAGAAAATTTTTCTCTGGTCTGAATCCAGCCTTAGCCCCAAGTATTCCAGACTTTTGACTGGTTTTAGGGCTGACTTGTCTCGGTTGATAATCCAACCGTGATATTCCAGATACTTGATTGTCTCGTGAACAACCACTTCTAGTTTTTCCACTGAGTGGTCTATCAGCAACAAGTCGTCTAGATATGCCATTATCGTTACACCTCGTGTTCTTAGATTGGCCAATAATGGGGCCAAAATTTTTGTGAACACTCTTGGTGCTGTGGCCAGACCGAAGGGTAAGGCTCTGAACTGAAAATGGCGGCCTTCTACCGCAAAGCGTAGACATTTTTGGTGGGCTGGAAAGATGGGAATGTGCAAATAAGCATCCTTGATGTCGATCGAGGCTAACCATTCCTCCCCTTGTAGGGCAGTGGCTACCGATCGGATCGACTCCATCCGGAAAGTCCTGATATGCAGGAATTTGTTTAGCCCTTTTAGATTTAGTATGGGCCTCACGTCCCCGTTTGGCTTCGGAACTGTAAAGAGGTTTGAGTAAAACCCGAACCCCCACTCTTCCAGGGGAACCTCTATAATTACTGCTTGAAGCAATAATTGTTCTAGTGCCAACAGGAGGGATCCTCTCTTCTGGGGATCCCTTGGCACGTTTGACCTTATAAAGCGGGAAGGAGGGGAGTTTTTTAACTCCAATTTGTATCCCAGATTTACTGCGGAGAGCACCCATCTGTCTCGGATCGTGTCCCGCCAGGTCTCTGTGAACAACTGAAGTCTTCCCCCCACCCGATTGGGTGGGGGCAACCCTTCATGCATTTGACTTTGGGGGAGGTTTTGTACCTCTCCTGCTCCAGGGCTTTTTGTTACCCTGCAACTGTCCCTGATTTCTACCTCCGGGATTTGACCGAGGAGGCCGTCGGAACTGTTTCACAGCCGATGTCCTAGGGACTGGAGAGGCCGGCCTTTTAAAAGAGGGACCTCTAACTCTATTTTTAACCGGCAAAAGTGTACTTTTACCGCTGGAAATTCTCTGGATATACTTGTCCAGGTCTTCCCCGAATAAGCGCTCCCCATGAAATGGGAAGCTGACCAGCAATTTTTTACAGGGAGCTTCAGCAGACCAGTTCTTGAGCCATAGAAGCCTGCGCATATGTACTACAGACAGCGTAAGGCGGGAGGCCTGATGGATTGAATCCTTTATAGCGTCCACCGCAAAGCATAAGGCTCTAGGTAGATCAGCTAGGGCAAGAGCCTGCTGATCCGGCAAGTCCCTTAAGACCTGTTTCAACTGATCCTTCACTGCTTGGCAGACCCCAATAGCTGCCACTGCTGGTTGTGTCACCAATCCTGCTGTAGAAAAAGCAGATTTTAATAAGGACTCCAATTTTTTATCTATTGGGTCCTTGAACATTTGGACATTTTCCACCGGACATGTCAGTGATTTATTCACACAAGAGATGGCTGCGTCCACTGTAGGGACCCTCCATTTTCTGATGAACTTATCCTCCATGGGATAGACCACCGGAAATCTCTTGGGGGGAGTAAATATTTTGTCAGGATGCTCCCAATCCTGGTAAATGAGCCCCTCCAGTAAAGGATGGATCGGAAAGGAACAAACAGTCTGGGGAGCTTTTAGCGACCCCAACGAGGAGACAGAAGTGGAGGATGGCTCCGCAAGTGGCATTTTAAATGCTGATCGGACCATATTAGTCAGGGACTGAACCCATAACCTTTCAGCATGTGATGCTGAGAACGGCTCTTCCACTGTTGATTCCTCTGCAACCGAATCGACCTCATCCTGATCCCCCTCAGGTAGGTCGACCTCTGTATGGGACTGTTGCTCTGTTAACAGGCACTCTGAGGGGGGAGACGGAGATCGAGCGCTTTTCTCCTGTGACAGGGAAGCAGCGATCAATGCTGACAATCTCTCTTCCAGCCCTCCCAGAGCTGAGGAAAAAACCTCCTCTGTTACATACACAGGAGCAGGTGAACTGAGGACAGCCACAGTACCAGGTACTCCTGAGGGTGCTCTACGGTCACTAACCTCTGATTCTTCAGGGGAGACTGGTGCAGCCAAAGCATGCCCAAGATCCTCAGAGCCCGATGGAGACCCCCTATTCCTCCTGGAATTTCTAGTCCCGGAGTTTTTAGACGGCATATTCCTAAGCCACAAAGCTGAGGTATTCCAGCCGAAATACACCAGTTACTGATAATAGTCTAGCATAAATGCTGCTATAAGAAACAGTTGGTGTCTACTAATGTGCCTTTCTAGGGGATGCCTGTATCAACCACTTGCTGTATGCCTTTAAATGTTGCCAGCTCTGTCTCTGTACTTCATAGCCAGCTTACTACAATATTGTGGTTTTTTTAAACTGCTGGGACGCCCGCACATGCGCAGAAGCGCTGCGGCGCGCACAGAGCGTCATCCCCCAGGCTCCGCCCCCTTTCCCGGCTCACCTCTATATATAGAGGCGCGTGCACGCGCACGCGCGTGGCCACGTGCGCCTTCGGCGCTAATTTCAAAAATGGAAACAAGGGACAGGAGCCAGGGCCCCTCTTTGCCGCAGGCCGGGGGATGGACGAGCACTGCAACATGGCAGAGGAAGCAGTTTCCTATAAGAGAACTCACCATCTGCCTGGACTTTGCTCTGCTGAGAAGAAACTAGTCCACATGACAAGAAAACATTCCACAGCGGCTTCTAGTGGACAAACACAGGTACCGCAGTCTAATATATTAAATATATATAAAAAAAAAAAAATTTTTTTTTTTTTTTTCTTGACCACCATTAAAAATTATTACATTTTTTTAGTAGTTACAGGCATGCACAGAATTTTGCGGGAATACCATTAGGTAACAGACAGAAAGACAAATTAGGCTTGGGGGTCCCCCAATAGAACCAAGTTCCTGGGGGCCCCCACTTACCTGTTCCCCGCCGCAGGACTTTGTTTGGTCCACAAAAGCCCAAACTTCACCTATCACGGCAGGCATTGTAATCAAACCTTCAGGGACCGGGTTCCCAAGGATTCCACTCCCCTGGACCTGTATAGCACCCTGCACAGAAAACATCTTGGTCGTGGGTATGACCAGAGCTCTGGATCCCAGGGTCCAGCTCTCCTAAGAGAAGCATTACAGGCAAAACCTTGCTCTTCTCTGCAAGGCCCGGGTACCGACCGTTTAGCTATGAAGCTTTTTTGGTCGGATCCGGAATAGCTTACTGAGGCCCAAAAGAACCTGTACGCAAGCTCAGTGAAAAACACATGTTTCTTCTTGGCCAACACCTTAGACACTGGCAAAAAACTGAGGTGCTCCCGGATGGGAGGGGCTTATATAGGGGAGGGTACTTCCGGTTTTGGAAGTTGCCAGTGCCAGCACCTGACGGTATCTATATAACCCATTAGTAATGACTATGTCGCTCTGTGTCCCGTGATGTACGAGAAATAAATTGGGCCTTTGGTGGTGGTGTTGGTGGTGTTGGTGGTGGTGGTGTTGTCACAACACTGTAAGCCCTCACATTTACTCTTGGTGGGCGCATGAATGGGCCCTGCTGTGAATTATTAGATCAAGAATTTTAATTCCTTGCCCCTGTAGAACAGGGGCTGAAAAATTGGGCCTTAGCCACTGGTGCCACAACACTGCAACCCCTCACAGATACTGTACTTGGAGCACAGTAATGAGCCCTGTTGCAAAGTATTGCATCAAAAATTGTAATTGTATGTCCCTGTTGAACAGGGGCTGAAAAATTGGGCCTTGGGTGGTGGTGGTGGTGTTGTCACAACACTGTAAGCCCTCACAGTTACTCTTGGTGGGTGCAGGAATGGGCCCTGCTGTGAATTATTAGATCAAGAATTTTAATTCCTTGCCCCTGTAGAACAGGGGCTGAAAAATTGGGCCTTAGCCACTGGTGCCACAACACTGCAACCCCTCACAGATACTGTACTTGGAGCACAGTAATGAGCCCTGTTGCAAAGTATTGCATCAAAAATTGTAATTACATGCCCCTGTTAAACAGGGGCTGAAAAATTGGGCCTTAGCCACTGGTGGCGGCACCCAGAAACAAAAATGTTTTTCCAAGATATCATCATGAATCGGATCATTGAGGAGGAGGAGGAGGACAGTCAGTCAACATAACAGGACAGTCACTCAGTCAGCATCAGCATCAGATTGGTTCATATTTATGAAGGTCAGTCGATCAACCGAATCGGTGGACAGGCGCACCCTGTGATCCTTGACAAATCCTCCAGCAGCACTGAATGTGCGTTCCGAAAGAACGCTGGATGAAGGGCACGCCAGTAGCTCAATTGCATACTGTGCAAGCTCTGGCCAGTGATCCATCCTTAAGACCCAGTAAGCCAGAGGATTTTCGGTGGGAAAGGTGTCCAAATCTGACCTTGCCCCTAGGTATTCCTGCACCATGTATATCAGACGCTGGCGATGGTTGCTGAAACCGATCATACCTTGGGGCTGCGGACTAAAGAATTGTCTGAACGCATCGGTCAGACGGCCACCTTCCCCACTGCTCCTTCTTTGACTGACCGAAGCCTCAGCAACTCGTTGTCCCAGACCAGGAGTTTGTAACCTCCCAGTCTCTGGGAACGCGTTGCACAGACCTTTCTGCAAGGCCTCCCGGAGTTGTCTCATCCTCTGCTCCCTCTGCGACGGTAAGATAAGGTCCGCAACCTTAGCCTTGTTCCGTGGATCAAGGAGAGTGGCCAACCAGTAATGGTCCCTCTCCTTGATCTGAAGAATACGAGGATCCTTCCGCAGACTGCAGGATCAGGGAGGCCATGCAGCGTAGGTTAGCTGAGGCATTTGGTCCGGAGTCCTCTGGGTCACTAAGGACAACATGATCCGCAGCCACCTCCTCCTAGCCACGTACAAGTCCACGGGTTTCTTGGGACTGTAAATCATCCCTAAAAGACTGCTGCTGTTGATGCTGCTGAGTGCCAGGCTCCACCTCCATGCTGACACAATCCTCCTCCTCCTCCTCCTCCTCGTCCTCTTCCTGTGCGATGGGTGGGACAGAAGGAACACTGTCTGGGTAAAGGGGGCCTTGAGAGGCAAGGAAGTCCTCCTCTTCCTGCCTCTGTTCTGCCTCAAGTGCCCTGTCCATTATTCCATGCAGCGTGTGCTCCAACAGGTGGACAAGAGGTACAGTGTCACTGATGCATGCACTGTCACTGCTCACCATCCTCGTGGCCTCCTCAAATGGTGCCAGGACAGTGCATGCATCCCTGATCATGCCCCACTGGCGTGGTGAAAAAAACCAGAGCTCCCCTGACCCTGTCCTGGTGCCGTAGTCGCACAGGTACTCATTGATGGCCCTCTGCTGCGTGTGCAGCCGCTGCAGCATGGCCAACGTTGAGTTCCACCTGGTGGGCATGTCACATATAAGGCGGTTCTTGGGCAGGTTCAACTCCTTTTGCAGCTCAGCCAGGTGAGCACTGGCATCATAAGATCTGCGGAAATGCACACAGACTTTCCTGGCCTGCCTCAGGACATCCTGTAAGCCCGGGTACCTGCCCAAGAACCGCTGCACCACCAGGTTAAGGACGTGAGCCACTCAGAGCACATGGGCCAGTTGTCCCTGCCGGAGGGCGGAGAGGAGGTTGGTGCCATTGTCGCAAACCACCATTCCTGCCTTAAGCTGGCGTGGCGTCAACCACCTCTCGGCCTGCCCCTGCAGAGCAGACAGAACCTCTGCCCCAGTGTGGCTCCTGTCCCCCAAACACACCAGCGCAAGCACGGCATGGCATCTTTTTGCCTGCGTACTTGCGTAGCCCCTTGAACGCCTACGGAGCACGGCTGGTTCCGAGGGCAAAGCACAAGAAGAGGCCATGGAGGAAGAAGAAGAGGAGGGGGTGGAAGAGAGAGGTGTGTCACAACCAGTAGTAGCATTTTGGAGGCGTGGCAGCGGAACAACCTCCAACACTACTGCACCTTGTCCTGCAACCTTCCCAGCTGCCAGCAGAGTCACCCAATGCGCAGTGAAATATAGGTAACGTCCCTGTCCATGCCTGCTGGACCATGAGTCAGCGGTAATATGCACCTTACCGCTGACCGCCCTGTCCAGCGAGGCGAAGACATTGCCTTCCACATGCCGGTAGAGAGCCGGAATCGCCTTCCGTGAGAAAAAGTGGCGTTTGGGAACCTGCCACTGAGGAACCGCACATTCCACAAACTCACAGAAGGGGGCAGAGTCTACCAACTGAAAAGGCAGCCGTTGAAGTGCTAGCAATTTAGCCAAGCTAGCTTTCAACCGCTGGGCATGTGGATGGCTGGGAGCGAACTTCTTTCGGCAGTGCAGCAGCTGGGGCAGGGAAATTTTCCTGGTACAATCGGATGTCGGTGTACCGGTAGCAGATTGCCCGCAAGTACTTGGCTGTGACACACCTAATTCTACACCTTCATTCCTCTCAGTGCAGGTTTCATAGAGGACTTAAGGTATAGTGGGGTTGGAGATACCAGCTGATGAGGAGCAAGGAGAGGCCCGCTTTGTTCTTTGGTGTGGGTCTTTTAGGTACACTTGCCAACAAACTGCATGGCAGGTCGACATATGTCTGGTCAAGCACGTGGTGCCCAAGCGGCTGATGTTTTTACCACGCGAGATACGCTTTAGACATATGTTGCAAATGGCAACGGTGCGATCTGCTGCACACGTCTGAAAAAAGGCCCACACCAAAGAACTTTTGGAATAACACGCAGAGACAGCAGCGCCCTGCACATGCGGAGCTCTGCGGTGTGATGCAGTCGGTGTGCTGCCCTTAAGCTGGCCCCTGGCAGGCATCCTACCTCGTTGGAGATGTGCCTCCTCCTCCTCTCTCCTATCAGGCACCCACGTGGAGTCAGTGACCTCATCATCTCCTCCCTCCTCATCACTGGAGCAAATCTGGCAGTATGCTGCAGCTGGGGGAACATGACTGCCTGATAGCTGTCCTTGTTGGGCACCCCCTCTCTCTGGGCTCACGTTACTACCCCCTCTTTCTAAACTCACGTTACTGCCTTCCTCCAGCTGGGTTCCATCATCGGAGCCTTCAAAACGCTGGGCATCCTCCTGGAGCATGTACCCAACACTGTGGTCAAACAGTTCAGGGGACTCCTCAGGAGGACATGGTGGGGCTAGGGAAGGAGTGACTGATGCCATTGAGCCGAGGGAAGAGGCAGCTTTGGCAGCTGCTTTGCCAGACAAAGTACCCTGAGCCTGGGTGAAAGAGGATGAGGAGGAAGAGGACAGCTTGGTCATCCACTCTACCAAGTCTTGGGCATGTTGCGGCTCAACATGGCCAGCTGACGAAAAGAAGGACAAGCGTGTCCCACGGCCACGTGCTGATGAGGATGCACCGTGTCCACGACCAGCACTGTTGCCTCTAGACACAGAGCCTGCTTGCCTTGTGACTGTCTGCCTCTCCTTGTTTGCCTCCCAGACCAGGGATGAGCCGAACACCCCCCTGTTCGGTTCGCACCAGAACCTGCGAACAGACAAAATGTTCGTGTAAACTTTAGAACCCTATTAAATACAATGGACTCGAACGTTCGAAATCTAAAGTGTTAATTATAAAGGCTAATATGCAAGTTATTGTCCTAAAAAGTGTTTGGGGACCTGGGTCCTGCCCCAGGGGACATGTATCAATGCAAAAAGAAGTTTTAAAAACGGCCGTTTTTTCGGGAGCAGTGATTTTAATAATGCTTAAAATGAAAAAATAAAAGTGAAATATTCCTTTAAATTTCGTACCTGGGGGGTGTATATGATATGCATGTGAAGTGGCGCATGTTTCCCGTGCTTAGAACTGTCCCTGCAAAAAATGTCATTTTTGAAAGAAAAAAATGCATTTAAAACTGACTCGCGGCTATTAATGAATTGTCGGCTCCCGGCAATACATACAAAAGTCATTGATAAAAAAAAAAAAAAAGCGTGGGGGTTCCCCAGAATTCAATTACCAGGCCCTTCAGGTCTGGAATGGATATTAAGGGTAACCCCGCCGCAAATTAAAAAAAAAATTGACGTGGGGTTCCCCCAAATATCCATTCCAGGCCCTTCAGATCTGGCATGGATTTTAAGGGGAACTCCACCCCAAATTTAAAAAAAAAATGGCGTGGAGTCCCCCTAAAAATCCATACCAGACCCCTTATCCGAGCACGCAACCTGGCCGGCCGCAGGGGAAAAGGGGGGGACGAGAGAGCGCCCCCCCTCCCTCCTGAACCGTACCAAGCCACATGCCCTCAACATGGGGAGGATGTCCCCATGTTGATGGGGACAAGGGCCTCATCCCCACAACCCTTGCCCGGTGGTTGTGGGGGTCTGCGGGCGGGGGGCTTATCGGAATCTGGAAGACCCCTTTAACAAAGGGGACCCCCAGATCCCGCCCCCCCCCCCTATGTGAATTGGTAAGGGGTACATTGTACCCCTACCATTTCACGAAGAAAGCGTAAAAAAATGTTTAAAAAAAACACACAAACACCTTGAAAAAGTCCTTTATTTAAAAAAAAAAAAAAACATTCCAGCGGTGAAATCCAGTGTCCCGCGGCGATCCCGATGTCCAGCGCTGTCCTTCATTGGTTGTGCCTGAGCGGACCTGATGGGGAACTCCCTCTCAGTATTTTAAATGTATAGACCCGCCCCTTCTAAAGTTCCTCATCAGGTCCGCTCAGCGGACCAGATGCGGAACATGAGAAGGGGCGGGTCTATACATGTATTACCAAAGTGAGAGCAGTCCCCCATCAGGTCCGCCTACTCGGTATGTCGGACCCGTCTACGTCATTGGCTTGAGCGGGGAACTTCCTTCACTGTGTAAATTTAAATTTACACAGTGAAGGAAGTTCCCCGCTCAAGCCAATGACGTAGGCGGGTCCGACATACCGAGGGGGCGGACCTGATGGGGAACTGCTCTCACTTTGGTAATACATGTATAGACCCGCCCCTTCTCATGTTCCGCATCTGGTCCGCTGAGCGGACCTGATGGGGAACTTTAGAAGGGGCGGGTCTATACATTTAAAATACTGAGAGGGAGTTCCCCATCAGGTCCGCTCAGGCACAACCAATGAAGGACAGCGCTGGACATCGGGATCGCCGCGGGACACTGGATTTCACCGCTGGAATGTTTTTTTTTGTTTTTTTTTAAATAAAGGACTTTTTCAAGGTGTTTGTGTGTTTTTTTAAACATTTTATTACGCTTTCTTCGTGAAATGGTAGGGGTACAATGTACCCCTTACCAATTCACATAGGGGGGGGCCGGGATCCGGGGGTCCCCTTTGTTAAAGGGGTCTTCCAGATTCCGATAAGCCCCCCGCCCGCAGACCCCCACAACCACCGGGCAAGGGTTGTGGGGATGAGGCCCTTGTCCCCATCAACATGGGGACATCCTCCCCATGTTGAGGGCATGTGGCTTGGTACGGTTCAGGAGGGAGGGGGGCCGCTCTCTCGTCCCCCCCTTTTCCCCTGCGGCCGGCCAGGTTGCGTGCTCGGATAAGGGGTCTGGTATGGATTTTTAGGGGGACTCCACGCCATTTTTTTTTAAATTTGGGGTGGAGTTCCCCTTAAAATCCATGCCAGATCTGAAGGGCCTGGAATGGATATTTGGGGGAACCCCACGTCAATTTTTTTTAAATTTGCGGCGGGGTTCCCCTTAATATCCATTCCAGACCTGAAGGGCCTGGTAATTGAATTCTGGGGAACCCCCACGCTTTTTTTTTTTTTTTTATCAATGACTTTTGTATGTATTGCCGGGAGCCGACAATTCATTAATAGCCGCGAGTCAGTTTTAAATGCATTTTTTTCTTTCAAAAATGACATTTTTTGCAGGGACAGTTCTAAGCACGGGAAACATGCACCACTTCACATGCATATCATACACACCCCCCAGGTACGAAATTTAAAGGAATATTTCACTTTTATTTTTTCATTTTAAGCATTATTAAAATCACTGCTCCCGAAAAAACTGCCGTTTTTAAAACTTCTTTTTGCATTGATACATGTCCCCTGGGGCAGGACCCCGGTCCCCAAACACTTTTTAGGACAATAACTTGCATATAAGCCTTTATAATTAGCACTTTAGATTTCTCCCATAGATTTTTCGAATTTGCAGCGAACACCCCAATTTGTTCGCTGTTCGGCGAACGGGCGAACAGGCAATGTTCAAGTCGAACATGAGTTCGACTCGAACTCGAAGCTCATCCCTATCCCAGACATACTAATGGCCTGCAGTGAGATGTAGCTGCACAAAGGTGGGATGTGTGTGTGTATATATATATATATATATATGTACTGATTATAATGCAGCTATCAGAATTAACTGCCTGCTGTGGTATTAGTATGGGAAAAGCAGCAATTGTCTTCAGTTAGTTTTAGGTGAAAACTGTGCAGAGGACACAGTACACTAACTGAAAATAATTGCAGCTCTCGGCCTGTGGTTTTATTATGACAACACCACTATTAGTCACTAATTGTATTCAGGTAAGCTTTAGGTGAACACTATGCAAAGCACACAGTACACTAAGTGAAACACTGACTGCAGCAAGCACAATCACCTGCCTGCCTGTCACAGTATAGAGAATAACAGGAACGGATCTAGCTAAACTGAATACAGTGTATAAATATATATATACAACACCTAGGATGCATATATATTCTCTACACACACTGTAACTGCAGCTAACTGACTTGCCTGCCTGCTCTATCTAACTCAATATAAATGACACTGTCTCTCTCTGTAATATCTCTCTTTAAGCAACTCCAACACACTACACAAGGCCGCCAAGCCGGCGGCCTTATATAGTGTGGGGCGTGTACTAAACCCCCTGAGCCATAATTGGCCAAAGCCCCCCTGGCTTTGGCCAATTACGGCTCTCTGTTCAGACGGTGCTGTGATTGGCCAAGCATGTGGGTCATAGTGCATGCTTGACCAATCATCAGCCAGCAATGCACTGCTATGCTGTAGTGAATTATGGGCCGTGACGCGCCACTCGAATTTGGC
This sequence comes from Rana muscosa, assembly GCA_029206835.1. Taxonomy (NCBI): domain Eukaryota; kingdom Metazoa; phylum Chordata; class Amphibia; order Anura; family Ranidae; genus Rana; species Rana muscosa. Next base: position 143,313,566 of record CM055118.1, read on the forward strand.
GCGAACGGCCCTTAATGTTCGCAATTCGGCGAACAGCCGAACAGACGATGTTCGAGTCCAACGTGGTTCAACTCGAACACGAAGCTCATCCCTAATTAGCACAAGCAACAATGAGATCTAATGACTCTTAAATTGAAATTCCTGGAATGCCCATATAAGGAGGTATACATCCTGGGCATAGACCTCACAGCACACAGGGGATAACCTCTTCATATTTCTTGAGAGATATTGTTAATGAATATCACTGTCCCATTTGAAGTAGTCCAAGACATATTTTCTCAGTCACCCTCTATTCCCCCAATGGACATAGGGTGATTTAGACATAAGAGGTGCATGGGGAGCTGAAGCAAGGGTATCCCCTACTTTCCAAGAGATTCTGGGTTCCACGGACCCTCCCGTTACAACTATACACCAGGACTACATATCCCAGGGATCCTTGCTACCATCCAAGGGACTTCTGGAAGAGACTATAAAGGAGCCAGGAGTTTCGCCTTGCGCTCTCTTCTTCCTGGGCCTTGTGTACTGCATACCTCTCCATGACGGGGAGAGAGAGGTTGCGGCCTACCATGTGGTGTCAAGAAACTCCAGCCCGGCCTCGTAGGGCCCATCTCTGCGGCTGTTCGCCAGACATCTCCACGGCACCAACTTAGCAGCTCGACACTCTGTTCGTTTACACTCTGCATCCGTGTGTCATCGCTGGCGGCTCCATAGACGGACATCTTTTCCCAGGTCGCTGACCTAAAGGCATCTAGTTCGGACCAGTCGTTGGTGAGAGGGCAACTGCCCACCTTCTGCATTATTTCCCTGGTTACTATATTGGAACACTGTGTACAGTCACCTTTACCTTGGGAACACTTTATTGCACTTCCATTTGAACACTGTACATAGACACCTTTACCTACAACCACTTCAAGGAATACCATTAGCCTGTTTAAGCCAGTCAGTCTGTTCAATTATCACTGTGCCTTGTTGGATTTTGGATATAATCTAATGAGCTCCAACTGCCGGTGAAGAATATCAGGCCTGCACCACGGACATTGCTGTTGTCACTAATTAAAGGCCCCTATACTATCCCTATTCTGTCTGATCTCTCATTAGTATTTAAGGTTGAATAGGCCGGCCTGGGGTTCCCCTTAGAGTGTAACTACTTGCATTAAACACTTAACCATCCATTGTCTGTCCTTCAGGTCATGCTACAGGTGGCATATCATTGTAGATATATGTATATTGTATCTTCCTGTTGTTAAACTGTTCTTAACTACTTCAGCCCCGTGGGATTTGGCTGCTAAATGACTAGAGCACTTTTTAAAATTTCGCACTGCACTGCTTTAACTGGTCATGCAATGTTGTACCCAAACAAAATTTGCATCCTTTTTTACCCCACAAATAGAGCTTTATTTAATGGAATTTGATTGCCTCTGCAATTTAAATTTTTTGCGATATAGACGGAAAAAGACCGAAATTTTTTAAACAAAATGATATTTTCAACTTTTTGTTATATAAAAAACCCACAAAAAACTAAATTTTAGTCATACATTTTGCCAAAATGTATTCATCCACATGTAAAATAAATATCTATAAGCACATATTTATTGGTTTGTGCAAAAGTTATAGAGTCTAAAAACTAGGGTACATTTTCTGTAATTTCCGCAGCTTTTAGTTTATGACTGACTCTCATTTCTAGAGGTGCTAAAATGGCAGGGCAGTACAAACCCCCCCACCCCCAAATTACCCCATTTTGGAAAGTAGACACCCCAAGGAAATTGCTGAGAGGCATGTTGAGGCCATTAAATATTTTTTATTTTTTGGTTACAAGTGATTGAAAAATGACAAATAAAATAAATAAAACATTTGTCACTAAATGATATATTGCTCACACGTGCCATGGTTATATGTGGAATTACACTCCAAAATACATTCTGTTGCTTCTCTTGAGTATGGGGATACCTCATGTGTGAGACTTTTTGGGAGCCTAGGGGCGTACAGGACCCCGAAAACCAATCACCACCTTCAGGCTTTCTAAGGGCGTAAATTTTTGATTTCACACCTATCACAGTTTCGAAGGCCATAAAATGCCAAAATAGCACAAAACCCCCCAAATGACCCCATTTTGGAAAGTGGACACCCCAAGCTATTTGCTGAGAGGCATGTTGACCATGGAATATTTTATATTTTGCCACAAGTTGTGGGAAATAATTTATTAAATTCTTTTTGCACATAGTTGTCACAAAATGATATATTGCTCAAACATACCATGGGCATATGTGAAATTACACCCCAAAATACATTCTGCTACTTCTCCTGAGTACTAGGATACCACATGCGTGAGACTTTTTGGGAGCCTACCCGCGTACGGGACCCCGAAATCCAATCACCGCCTTTAGGCTTTCTAAGGGCGTAAAATTATGATTTCACCCCTAACTACCTATCACAGTTTCAGAGGCCATGAAATGTCAAGATAGCACAAACCCCCCCCCAAATGACCCCATTTTGGAAAGAAGACACTTCAAGCTATTTGCTGAGAAGCATGTTGAGTCCATGGAATATTTTATATATTGCCACAAGTCGAGACAATTACAATTTTTTTTTTTTTACACAAAGTTGTCACTAAATTATATATTGTTCAAACATTGCATGGTTATATGGGGAATTACACCCCAAAATACAATCTGCTTCTTCTCCTGAGTATAGGGATACCACATGTGTGAGACTTTTTGGAAGTCTAACCGCGTACAGGACCCCGTAAACCAATCACCGCCTTCAGGCTTTCTAAGGGCGTAAATTTTTGATTTCACTCCTTACTGCCTATCACAGTTTCGGAGGCCATGAAATGCCCAGATAGCACAACCGCCCCCCCCAAATGACTCCATTTTGGAAAGTAGACACTACAAGCTATTTGCTGAGAGGCATGTTGAGTATTTTGCAGCTCTCGCTTTTTGTCACAGAGTTTTGAAAATTTAAAAAATTTAAAAAAATTTAAATTATTTTCTTTCTTCATTTTCAAAAATAAATTAGAGCTGCAAAATACTTGACGAAAAGAGTTTAACCTAAAAAAATTGGGATTTTAAGGGCAATGAAAATAAATGTAAGAAATGTATAGAAAAAATATAGAAAAATATAATTTATTACAAATCCATAAACAACATAGATCACCATAAAGTGATAAACACTTAAAAACAAGTTTACATAGATATTACATAGCCATATAAATCGCAAAGAATGATGACTGTGTAGAACCCCAAAAAATGGAATCCTGGCGATGATGAGGCTGCCAAATCCAACGCGTTTCGAAATCTGTGAGTATATAAATTCTTCTTCAGGGATAGCAGTATCTCTAAAATTGCAAAATACATCATAAGTGCAATGCGATGGTGGCAATGTACATGACATTTCATGGGAGTCAAACCTTTTTGTGCAAAATACTTGACTTGACAAAATACTTGACCGGCGTGTGAGGCAGTAATTTAAAAGAATAAGGCCACAATGCTCCAATAGCTTCTGTGTTGCAATTGAAGACTTGCGGAAGAGGTTCACTATTGATCTTCCTTTATCCAGTATTCTCTTCACACTTGCCTCCTTTAGCACCATGTGGACCACAAAAAGTGAAACACACAGCAAAATAAGCATAAAGTATAGAAAAGGTTTCTGTTCCATTCTATTATTTTAAGACTTAACATCTTATGGGAATACTTTTACAGTGCACAAGACTACAAATAAACTGGAAAAATAAAAAATGTGCACCCGTAGAGTAGAGCAGATAGCGCCCCCATATCAATCATCTCATAGTCATGTGATAATTGACTGGTGTCAACCATGTCATCATGTAAAAGAATAATAAAAATGGCTCACCGCAGATTATCAATTTCGGTCTCAGCCTCAGAGTAATTTTCTGTCATGGGGGAGTCTTCCTCACTAGAGCTGGGTGGTTCTTCTGCTGCTGCGTTTGTTTGCTGCCACCATATTGCTCCCATTGTCTGTTATCATTGTAAGGATCTTCCTCTTTGGTATGTCCCACTCTTGCAAGCATTTGTCCACACATGATTTAATTGACTGTGCAGTGTGTGGGTGGGCTACTTGTTCAAGGGCCAAAAATATGTTTTCAGGTTTAAGTTGTTCAACACAAAAGTAGCATGCACTTATGGCAAGGAATGAAGCCGAGAGTCCTTTTTTGGTCCACAAATCAGTGCAAATAGATACTCTTCGAGCAGCAGCCACTCTCTTTTTGAATTTTTGTTTTTCATCTTCATACTATTTGTCAATTAGATTGCTTATTTTAGTTTTCTTTGGAACAGTCAGCTTCATATCTACTGTCTCTATCATGCTAACAAAGTCCCATCTTCAATCGTTCTGACTGGTAATCCAGTGCGCTCAATCCATCTTGCTATGGCCTCCTCCCTGGCATGTTGTTCCTTAGAGGCAATTTTGTATTTTGAAGCACCTAAAAGAGCAGTGAAAATATTTTGCTGTGGTTATGCCAAATTAAAGTTATTCTGATTTTACGTTCTCTCTCACCCTACAGAGTCAGCTTAAATTTGTCTCTCTATAATATACTACATGTAAAGCTCTTCCCAGGACCAGCCTTAGGCCTTTAGGTGCCTGTGCTGTGCCAAAATTGACAGTGCCCCAGCCCCTACCAGTGACCACAGACCACCACACCCTTCTACGTATATTTTGGTGAGATTCTTAAATTCGGGGAAAGCAGCAGCTGATAGATATTATGAAATCAAATCACTCGCTCCCATTAAAATTCAGTGACTAAAGTACACAACATAGACAAACAAACAGCTTTTACTTCAGAATAACAAAAAGTATGGAATCTGCAAGAAAGTTTGTAAAAAAAAAATCCCTGCAATGCCAATGTACATAAGACTGTTCCCAAAAAGTGGAGTTAAGTGTTGCTGTGCTTACCTTTGTATGAATTTCAGGATGAGTAGTCCGCAAATGACACTTCAAGTTTGTTGTATTACCAGCGAGTGTCGCTCCACATGGTTTGCAAAGAGTCTTCATGTCCTTAACATCAAATGTAAAATACATTCATAGTTCTTCTCTTCTCTTTCTACCAGTAACCACACCAATCACAGAAGCCGACATTTCCGGTATAGTTTGGAGTCGTGGACGGACAATGGGGAGGAACTGGAAGCCTGTACGCTGCAGTGCAGTGGGAAATAAATGGCATGCAGCACACACAGTACTGGAGCCTGGATGGTGGTCTGAGGGATGGCCTATAATCGACAGTGCAAAGAGGTCTGGATGCCACTGCCTGTCAGAGGAGGCCTGCACAGTTGCACTTGCACTGTTGCACAGTGTGCTCTGGACAGATGGTGGTCGTCTGAGGGGAGGGGAGGCCTCAGGCACTCACATAGTCTGCTCTGCCTCTGGGTAGCGGGGGCCTGGTGCGGCGTCAGGAGAAGTCGGGACTCCGGAAGCTCAGGCCTATAATGCACACAGTGCCACTCTTACTCACACTATCTGGCATTCTCGGTGGCACGGTGCTTGCTGGGCGCGGATTTCGGAAGTGGGCAGAGTTTCGTAAAGTTGGTAAACGTCCCTCCTTACCATTTTCGTCTCGTTGTCGTTCGATAGCGAAAACGGATCGGATTTTCGTCATAGTTTTCCTCAGTGGACGAAAATGTGCTGTACATATTCGTTGACAAAATTAACACTGCTCGCCTGTAATTCAGACATGACAAAACCAAAACTCTATACATAAGAAATCTGTAGACTAGTTGAAGCGGCTTGCCAAAGTCCAACTGAAGAGGAAATACAAACTTTATACTAAGCGATGCTGGAAAAAAATTATCCCTAACCCATTTTTAGTTGTTACAGCTGATGATACCCTTTATATACAGAGGGTGGCTGTGGCAGCAGCACTGTATCTGAAGGAAGAAGAAATATTCATGATTGTGAGATGAAATCTGAAAGATATGGAAATATACAGAACATGACACATAATAGGCCACTCCATGGAACCCTAGCTAAAGATGACTGATATTTCCCAGTAGGTTATTTTCTATCAAATAAACCTGAAAAATCCCACCATAAAAATAGATGTATTTTGTACATTTAGTGAATGAGCTGTTTATAATGTAAGCTGTGTTTTGTCATTCTAATGAGTTCAATGAGATTCATAAACGTTACAATCTGATTGTACAATCTCCTTTACATCTACCAACAGCTTTTAAGTGCAAATCGTGCCAGATTGGATGCAAATTGATTGTATAGCCTAGTTAGGTCTTCATATTAAAGTCATATTACAGAGTCTTGGCAAATATAAAGCTGAATATACAGTGTACAGTCAGTTTGTAATGTGTATGGTGACCTTTAGGCTCCATTCACACCTAGGCATTTGGAATCACGGGCGGAATCGCAGAGATTCTGTACGCGTTTCCAGAATCTCTGCAAAACGGGGGCCTGATTGCGATGCCATTAATAATGGCACCCCAATTGTGGTGTGATTTTGCCACGATTGGCAGACGATAAATCACGCTGCAATCGCAACATGTGAAGCTTGTCACTCAAAAAAGCGCAAGAGCTTCTTTTAGGCAAGAGCATAGCGAGTTGCTTTTTTGCCACGATTGCAGCACAATTTATTGCACACCAAACGCACCACGATTGGGATGCCATCAATCCCGCGTTTTGCCGTGATTCTGGAATTGCGGGCAGAATCACGTCAATTCCACCAAAGATTCCAAATGCCTAGGTGTGAATGGATCTTTAGTCTTTACTCGCACTGCAAATGTAAATGTACATGGCATTAGAGTGGACCTTTCATTTGTACTGTCAATGTACCACAGATTATACCAATGTCTTTTAAAACAGTTATTGTAGTGCATGCTAGTGCAGTAATTTTAATGCATGCCAATCAGTCCCATCTTGGCTAAGATTTGAGATGATCCAGGTATTGGGTGTCTGCCCCAAGCATTTATCCCTGTTCTGGACAGAGTCACATAGATAGGCTTTGGAAGATTTTCTTTTCTTATATCAAAGTTTCGCCTATGTACTTGTGCCAAGACCACATGTGACAAAGTTAAATAAACAAAATCGCTAATTACTTCCTTACAATGGGACAAAGTGGTCCCCATGGCCGCCCCTTATACCTGTAAGTAATTACATGTCTCCCGCATAGGGGGGGGGGGGTGTTGGTTGTGCCGCTCCCCCCAAAATAGTGAGCACCAGCCATCACTGGATGCCATTAAAGTTCATGTGCGAATAAAGGCAGGCATAGACAATGACTGCAAAATGCCTGTGTTCCCATCCCCCCCACAACAACACTAAATGACCGGCACTTTTTAACTTTCAAACAGATCGCTGATTTCATCAGTTTGTTTTGTTTGCCCACTTTGATGCAGATTAACATAGTTCAACTTTTCCCTGGAGTAATGTTTGTCTTCTGCTTGTTTTCTGATCAATCAGTTCCTGGCACAACCAATGCTGTAAAGCCCAAAAGCCTTTTTTTTATATAAAAACATCCTCAAGAAGATCCTATCTAAATGATGAAGAAATATTCGTTATTGTTGGTCAAAATCATAAAGATATGGAAACATACAGAACATGGCACATAACAGGCCACTCCATGGGACAATAGCCAAAGATGACTGATATTTCACAGGAGGTTATTTTCTATAAAATAAACATGAAACATCCCACCATAAAAATAGATTTATTTTGTACATGTATTGTATAGTGAATGAGTTGTTTATAATGTAAGCTGTGTTTTGTCATTCTAATAAATTCAATTAAATTCATACAAGTTACAATGTGATTGTGCAATCTCCTTTACATCTACCAACAGCTATGTAGTACAAATCCTGCCAGATTGGATGCAAAGTGATTGTATAGCCTAGGTAGGTCTTCATATTACATAGTTTTGGTAAATATAAAGCTGAATACACAATGTACAGGCAGGTTGCAATGTGTATGATGCTTTAGTCTTTACTCACACTGCAATGTGGAAATGTACATGGCATTAAAGTGGACCCTTTGTTGGTACTGTCAATGCACCACAGATTACACCAATGTCTTTTAAAACAGTCTGTAGTGCATGCTAATGCAGTCATTTTAATGCATGCCAATCGGTCCCATCTTGGCTAAGATCTGAGATGCTCCAGGTATTAAGTGTCTGCCCCAAGCATTTATTCCTTTTCTGGACGGTCACATAGATAGGCTTTGGAAGAGTTTATTTTTTTATTTAAAAATTGTAAATGGGTGGGAGGGATGGATGTGAAGAGGGGACAAAAATTGCATTCATTTAACAATTCTACTGTCCCTCTCCAAAAGATCAAAATGTCGCCAATCTACTTGTTTCACGACCACGTGTGACAAAGTTAAATAGACAAAATCGAAAAAATGCTTCCTTCCAGATACAGGTTGGCATTCAATGGGACCCAAGTGGTCCCCATGGCTGCCCCTATACCTGAAAGGAATCACATGCACTATATTGTCAAAAGTATTGGGACACCTGCCTTTACACGCACATACACTTTAATGTCATCCCAGTCTTAGTCATCATTGAGTTGGCCCACCCTTTGCAGCTATAACAGCTTCAACTCTTCTGGGAAGGCTTTCCACAAGGTTTACGAGTGTGACTATAGGAATGTTTGACCATTCTTCCAGAAGCACATTTGTGAAGTCAGGCACTGATGTGGACAAGAAGGCCGGCTCGCAGTCTCCGCTCTAAATTATCCCAAAGGTGTTCTATTGGGTTGAGGTCAGGACTGTGCAGGCCAGTCAAGTTCCTCCATTCCAAACTCACTCATCCATGTCTTTATAGACCATGCTGTGTGCACTGGTCCAAATCATGGTGTGGGTTTTTTTTTAAGTTCCAGCATGACTGTGCACCAGTGCACAAAGCAAGGTCCATAAAGACATAGATGAGTGAATTTGGGGTGGAGGAACTTGACTGTCCTGCACAGAGTCCTGACCTCAACCCGATGATAGAACACCTTTGGGATGAATTAGAGTGGAGACTGAAGGCCTGACCTCACAAATGTGCTTCTGCCGTCTGTCGCCCGCGCGGGGGGTGATGGTTGTGCCGCTCCCCCCAAAATAGTGAGCACCAGCCACCACTGGATGCCATTAAAGTTAATGTGCGAATAAAGGCAGGTGTAGGCAATGACTCTGCAAAATGTCTGCATTCCCATCCCCCCAACATCCACACTAAATGACCAGCACTTTTAAACTTTCAAACAGATCGCTGATTTCATCAGTTTATTTTGTTTGCTCACTTTGATGTAGTTTGACATATTTCAACCTTCCCCTGGAGTAATGTTTGTCTTCTGCTTGTTTTCTGATCAATCAGTTCCTGGCACAACCTATGCTGTAAAAAAAGCCCAAAAGCCTTTTTTAGATAAAAACTTTCACAAGATGATATCAGATAGGTTTTATGCAGGTGTAGCGACCTCACCCCTCTCACCCCTTCTCATTCACGGCTTGTCTGTCTCGTCTAGGGGTTAACACTGGGGGGAGGGATGAGATACACCACGGCCCATGTCCTCCAAGGTGTAGAGGTGAAGGCCAGAACTATCGGGCTTGTGTATGTGTCCCAGAGTCCAATCCTCTCCTCGGATTGACTCCCCTTTGCTCCTAGTAACCAGAGTTCCACACACTGAATAGGTCCAACTCGTATTTATTCTTCTCAATAAATAGTCATACAGCACAGACAGGTTGAGACCCATGTAACACTTCAGTATTTGTGGGGAGTAGGCCAAGGCACAATTCATCTAGATAAAGCTAACCACTATAGTATCACCAGTGGCGAATAGTCACCTCCTCTGACTATATAGAACAGAACATGAATTACCTTCGCTATCGTAGCCCCTATCAGGGGAAGGACATCCGTCCAAGACAGTTACCAGAGGCCTCTCGGTCAACAGCAATGCTGCGCTGGACTCTCCGGAGAAGTTCCGCTCACCGGCCTCCTCGTCTCAGACTAGGCCACCCAAGGAGTTAGGGCCCCCTCGGATTCCTCCACCCTCGCGGAACTCAGTCGAAGGTACTGAGCTCCAGGCCTCCGCCATAGTACCTCACCCCAGGCTAAAGGTGCCTGAGATGGACTCCATCTCTCGCTCCGGCCAGGTCAAGGGCACCTGGGCCCGGAACTCCGGAACGCCAGCACCCAAGCTGAAGGTGCCTGGGTGCGGCTGCGTCCTCCGACTCTGAACCCCAAGGTCAGGGCGTCCGTCACCTTTATCCCCTCGCCCTTTGCGTCACAGCGGTTCCCCGCCGCGCTGTACCAGCGCCAGGAAAGGACAAAAAGGGAAGAAGTCTTGCAGTGAGTGTTCAACTCCAGCCCATGGCGACAACGCCACCTGCAGGCCGCAGGGGACCTCGCACCACCAGAGTCCTCCAAGAACCACAAAAAGGGCCTCAGATTCCCTGGCAATCAATGCATCTGGGTTACACTACCACCCAGATGCCTTCCCTAAAATCAAATACCCGCTACACAGGTTTAAGGACTAATGAAAGAATTGTGTGAAATCAGGTGCATTGACTGCATTCCTTCAGTAGAGAGGAATTTGCAGACAGAGAATGTATGTTTATTTCATTATCGTTTTTCCTATACTGTATACATCATCATCTCAGAGCACAGCTCTGCAGTGCCTTTCATATTTATATATTTCATGTTAAATGTCAATTCCCAGGGGCGTGGCCTGGATAGCAATGGGATAGGTCGCATGTGATGTGAGCTCCGTCTGCCCATACTCCTAACCTACCATCCTGTCTGCATCCTGCTCGGTTCCTGCCATCCTCTACATCCGAGGACTTGTCCTGCTCTCCCTGTGGTTCCTGAAGCCTGTCAGCCCGCTAGTTTGCCGCCGCTGCCATCGCGGCGCTTCCCGGTCCTCTGATTTAGGAAAGGCCGCGGCTTCGGCCTAGTTCCTGGTTCGGCGGCCATCTTGGCCCTCCCGACGGCGGCCCTGGACACTTCTCCTTGCCTCCCTGTGCGCACTGGGCTCCATCCTCTCCTACATCGGCCCCCGGATTACCTGCTGCAGCTGCTGGGGTGCCTCTGCACTCTGCACCTGCTGTGAGAGCAGACCGCGGTCTCGGCCTGATTCCCGGAGCGGTGGCCATCTTGCTCCACCCGGAGACATCCTTGGCAAGTATTACAGGCCTCCCAGACTCCCCTGAGCTTAGATTCCCCTGCATGCAGTCTGTTGCCAATACAGCTGCTTGAGGGTGACCTGCTGCTTGCGTTGGACCACCCCTGGGCAGCGGTGAGGGGGGGTTGTGGAGGACCCGGCCTCCTTAACAGCGGCCATATTGGTGCACCCAGGGATCTTCCCTGCCGCCCTACAGCATGTCTCCGTCTAAAAAGAATTCTGAAGCCGCCGATAAACTGGCCAAATACCGCCGGCTTGAAGAAGAAGACCAGCAGGTCAGAGACGGCGCTGCTGCTTCCCTGGATGCGGATCACTCTGTGGTGGCTACTAACAAATTACTGGATGCCATCGCCCTGTGCCAGAGCACGCTTACTACCAAGATTGAGGAGGTAAAAATTGATGTGTCCCTTATCCGGCAGGATCTTTCTACCCTCAGGGACCGCGTGACGGAGACGGAGACCCGTATTAGCAGAGCGGAGGATATCTTGCACCCTCTACAACATACCACTGATGAGGTGCGCCGCCAGTTACAACAGATTAGCGCAAAACAGGATGACATGGAAAATCGCCTTCGGAGATGTAACCTCCGCTTCATCGGTCTTCCTGAGTCTGCTGAGGGCACCGACCCGGAGAGCTTCCTTGAAAACCTCCTAACGTCAACCTTCGGCAGAGATGCATTTTCGGTAATGTTTGCAGTGGAGAAAGCTCATCGAATCCCTGGCCGTCCTCCTCCCCAAGGAGCTCCACCGCGTACCCTGATAGCGAAGTTCCTTAATTTCAGGGATCGCGACAAGATCCTCCGCCTAACCAGAGAGAAGGGGAATATCCCCCATACCAACGCACATGTTGCCGTCTTCCCGGACTTCTCCAATGAGGTGCAACGGCAGCGGTCCAGGTTCCAGGATGTTAAGAAGCGCCTCCGCACTCTACACCTGAAATACGCCATGCTGTACCCTGCAAAGCTTCGTGTGGAATGCGACGGTCGGACCCACTTTTTCGAGGACCCAGAGTCGGCAACCACTTGGATTGACCGGAGAGGTCGGCGAGATTGAGCATACCGCGCTGTCTGGGAGCTGTGAGTACTTTTCTTTTCTCTCCCCTGCTGTCCCCTGTGCCGGTGGCGCTCCCTGTTCGTGCCCTGGTGCTTCACCTTGCGGTTTCTCTGTTGCTAGTGGGTGCCCTCCGCCGGGACGGGGGGGACAGACCTGAAAACCTTTTCCGCCCCTCCTCGGATCTCACAGCATGCTCGCCACCTTCGGGTGACCTTACTGCTAATTCCCCGTTCTCCCCACACATGGGAGATACTTGTAGAGGGCAGCTTACCGAACGTTGCTGGAACTTCCTATCCTACTTTACGTACCACCCTGATGGCAGGCGGGGCTCCCTCCTGCACGGCTGCAATGGTGTTGTGCTTTTGTGGCCCCTACACCCCATGCACTTCTCAGAGAAGAAGTCGCCCCCCTAGGTTCTCTATGGACTTTTTTCACTCCCCCCGTTTACCTGACTGTTTTTTCCTTCTTTTTTGTTTTCTTTTCATCACAGGTATCTATGTCCCTTTGAAATTAAGTCCCTCGCCTCCAATGCTTTTTTCACGTTGGATGTCCCCGGTTGATACCTGGTTTTGGGATACTATGTTCATGCCGAGTTGGGGTGGCACTGGACTGGGAGGGAAGGGAAATGTTTTGGCTGTTTTTTATTTGCCACCATGTTCACAATTGTTTATTTCTGCTAAAGGTACTATGTCATTGTCATACATGCACTATCAATATTGGTTGCCGATATGTTCTGTACTATCTGATGTGTCCTTATCTGCTCTGCTGGTTCTGGGCTGGCTGCGGTCTATTATACACACCATATACCCACCATGAGTTCCCTGAAGTTCCTCACGTGGAATGTTAGAGGCTTGCGCAATAAGATCAAACGCACAGCGGTCCTGACATTTCTCAAATCTCAGAGAGCTGACATTATCACATTGGTCGAGACCCATGTCACGGGCCACTTGCAATCCTCCCTTAAAAAACCTTGGGTGGGGTGGGCTTACCACGCCACTCACACTTCATATTCCAGAGGTGTATCGGTCCTGGTTGCCAAACGGGTACCTTTTGAGCTAATACTGCTCCACACGGATCAGCAGGGCAGATATGTGTTTATGCACGCCACCATTAATGGGTCTCCTATCCTGTTACTTGCCTGCTATATTCCCCCCCCCCCCGTACAACTCAGTTGTAATTCAGGAAGGCCTTGCCTTTATGACCCAATACCCCTCCGTACCGGCAGTGTGGATGGGGGACTTCAATATGACCCTGATCCCCGCTCTGTACCGTCTGGGCACACTGGATCCCCCCCTTAACCCACCGACCCATACCAGACTGCACCGCATAATGACCGACTTTGCTCTTGTCGACACTTGGCGCCACAAACACCCGTACACTAAAGTCTTCTCATGCTTTTCAGCCAGTCATAACACAATGTCACGAATTGATTTTGTTTTTATCTCAATGTCCCTGCTGCCTAAGCTAGGAGATGTGGGCTTTGCTCCGAGAGTACTCTCGGATCACGCCCCCTACTGGGTCACGATCCAGCTCCTGAAGGCTTCCCCTGCTCCTTCTTGGCGGTTAAACCCGTTCTGGCTGACTGCCCTGCGGGACCAGGATGACATCCCCACAGAATTGCAATACTATTTTACGGCCAACAGGGACACTGCCACGCATGATGTGGTGTGGGAAATGTTTAAACTTCACGCTCGTTCCCTACTTTCCACACGGCTTAAACGGTCGTCAACACTTATTGTCCAGCAGGCTGCAGAACACCTGCAGGTGCTGGAGGAGGCGTTCCACCGGGACCCCTCGCCCAGCACCGCCAACAATCTAAAGATACAGGCGCGCCAGGTCTCCCAATTGCACATAGAGAAGGCTAAACAACGCATCTTCTTCTGTAGACAGAGGGTGTTTGAGTATGGAGAGAGATCGGGCAAACTGCTCGCATATCTGGCCCACTTGGATATGCGTCCCCCTGTGGTGGTGTCCTTGACCGACCCACAGGGGAATGACATCACCGATCCGCAACTGGTGGCGGAGGAATTTGGGAGATTCTACCGTGCACTCTACACTTCCAGGGTCACCCACACTCCCCAAGACACCAGGGACTACCTAGCGGGAGTTCAATTCCCTAGACTGACAGACGACCAGCTTGAAATTCTGGAAGCCCCTATTACTGAGGAGGACATTTCCGAAGCCATTTCCTGTCTGGCCTCATCCAAGGCCCCAGGATTGGATGGTCTACCTCTTGAATTCTATGCCACCTACTCTGAAATCCTAATCCCTGAACTTAGGGACCTGTATAAATCCATATTTGACTCAGGAGTTCTACCCCCATCTATGAGAGAAGCCCAAATAGTCGTAATTCCCAAACCCGGAAAGGACCCTAAATACCCGGAGTCGTATAGGCCCATTTCTTTGTTACAGGTAGACATTAAAATATTAGCTAAGATTCTAGCCTCCCGCCTTAACCAGGTTATTCTGTCATTGATACACCCTGACCAAACTGGCTTTATGCCAGGGAAGAACATGGCCATGAATATTCGCCGCCTGTTTATGAATATTCAGGGGTCCCATGATGAAATTGGCTCGAGGGTCGTGGTGGCTCTGGATGCCGCCAAGGCCTTCGACTCCGTGGAGTGGAACTACCTGTGGGAGTGCCTCTCAAGATTTGGATTTGGCCCCAGCTTTATTCGCTGGGTCCAACTCCTCTATCAGTCCCCAAGGGCCAGAGTATTTGTGAATGGTTGGCTTTCTGACCAGTTCCCGCTGGAGAGGGGGACCCGGCAGGGCTGCCCCCTTTCCCCCATGCTTTACGCATTGGCTGTGGAGCCGTTGGCCATTATGGTCCGTGCGGACACTTGCATCCGAGGCCTCAGGATGGGGAACCTGGAAGAAAAGATTGGGATGTATGCCGACGACACACTTTTGTATCTGGCGGACTCCGGTCCTTCTCTTATAGCAGCCCTCCAGTCCATAGAACGTATGGGTGGCCATTCGGGTCTGAGTATTAATTGGTCTAAGTCCCAGATCCTTCCGATTGACCATTTCCCCCCCTCGTTCGCGTCCCCTCCTCTGGCTCTTCCAAGGGTCTCCCAGATTAAATACCTTGGCGTACAGGTCACCAGATCGCTCTCAGATTATAAACTACTGAACATTGAACCCCTGTTTGCCCTGATCAAGAACAAGACGCAGACTTGGGCCAGACTACCCCTGGGTGTTATGGGTCGTGTCAGCTTAGTTAAGATGATACTCCTTCCCAAGATACTCTATTTGGTCTGGCATGCTCCCCTCTATATACCACAAATTTTTTTCAGGACAATTGATTCCATCCTGAATTCATTTATTTGGGGTCATGGCAGACGCAAGTTATCTTGGAGAATTCTGAAGAACCCTGTGACGTTGGGAGGAGCTGCTCTCCCTGACTTTCAGGATTATTATTTTGCCTCCCAACTGTCCCACTTCTATTATTTTGACAAACATGAACTAACGAGATACCAGACACTACTCTGTGAGCACCCGGATGACTCGGCCCATACCCCACTTCAATCGGTCCTAAGAGCCCCATTGACTAGACGCCCCCCCCCCCCCAACGCACAGCAGACATGTTGACTCACCACCGGAGGGTATGGCCGACGGCACTGCAAAGAACTGGGACCCCAAAGGTACACTCTCATACCCCTCTCTGGTACAATACATGCTTGCCAGAATTATTGTCCATTCCGGACCCCGCGGTGTGGATACGCCATGGGATCTTATGCATACACCAGATCATGACCGCTTCAGGCCTTAAGCCATTCCAAATGCTGAAGGACGAATTTTCCCTCCCCAATTGCCTTTTTTTCAGGTATTTGCAACTCCGTCACGCTATACAGGCCCAGTTTTCTGGCTCTTACCCGTCCCTGGCAGTTCCCTCCATAGTGGACACAGTCACGGGTAATGTGCCTGCTAAGCTCATCTCCACTTTGTACTCCGCCATTCGTCTCCCTAGCACCACAGCATTGGCCTATACTGCTAAGACTAGATGGGAGGCGGATGTTGGACTTATAGAGGATGAGGACTGGGGCGAGATTTTGGAGGACGTGAAAAAGGTTTCCCCTAAGCTGTCGGACCGCCTCACACAGCTGTACATCATACATAGAACATATCTGACCCCTCAGAGAGTAGCACGTTTCAGGCCCACGTACAATCCAGGATGCCGCCTCTGTGACCATACCCCAGGCTCCTTCTACCACCTCATATGGTTCTGCCCTACCATTCAGGCATACTGGACACAGGTGATACGCTTCCTACACGATCAGATGGGCTCCCCTGCTACCCTTGACCCAAAGATGTGCCTACTTGGCCTGTTGCCAGACTTGGATGCCGACAAACCCCTCCGTACCTTTTTACATGAGACGCTATTCTTGGCAAGAAAAGTAGTGGCCCGTAATTGGATGCAGGCCCTGCCCCCTACAATTCAGTGCTGGAAAAAGGCGGTTAACAATGCTCTCCCATATAAAAAACTGATTTATGTACATAGAGGGTGTCCGCTAAAGTATGAGAAGGTCTGGGACAGATGGATGGCGGATGGTGAAACGTGTACTTGATATGTCGATTCTTTATTTTTGTTGTGTACCGGCTCTACTTTCACTGCTGTTATTATCTTTATGTCACACAGATGCTTCACTGTGTTCATGTATGTACTATTATATTGGCCATACTGGCTTATGTTGATTTATGTACCATGCATACTTTTCAATAAAGTTGGTTTTTTCCAATTAAAAAAAAAAATGTCAATTCCCAGAGCTGACGCTACAAGTTAAAGTAGAACTATAGGCAAAACTTTTTTCTTAATTTTGGATAGAGCATGGGTGCTCAACCTGTGGCCCTCTAGCTGTTGTGGAACTACAAGTCCCTTGAGGCATTGCAAGGCTGTCAATTACACAAGCATGACTCCCAAAGGCTCCCATGATGGGACAACATCTGGAGGGCAACAGGTTGAGCACCCGTGGGATAGAGTAAGGGAAGGTTCTAACTCCTGTAGGCCTTTTTTTCGTCATCTGGGTCTCATTGCAGAGATTTCCCTTCACTTCCTGTCCCATAGCCAAACAGGAAGTGAGAGAGGAAATCCCTGCAAATTAAGGGAATTCCTTGGGGACCCCCAGGTCACCAGAACTAGTGTTTCTATTGCATATCTCCCAACTGGCTCGGATTGGGCGGGACTTTCCCGCAATGACAACTGTTTCCCGCATTCCCGTGTAGCACACCCACCTCAGCCTTTACCTGCTTTTCTTATAGTTGGCTCCTCCACACGAAAAGACTGAGGCACACCGCACCACAAGCCCGTACCCTCCTGGATGGGGAGGTTGAGCGGTGTTAGTTTCTCGGGCCTGCCTGCAGCAGGTGTTTGAAAACCTCCAGAGCTGACCTCGTTTCTGGGGTAGCCAGAAACAAGTCCTTAGTTCTCCCCAGTAAGCAACTGTCCACACCAACTGAAAAGTCCAACTTCTTATTTATTCTTAAGGGCAATAAATAGTCTCTTTGAGAGCAGACAGGTTGAGACAAACACGGGTCAGATAAGGTGGGAGGAGGTCCAGGAACAAACTTAATTTAAGGCTTCTCCTGTTAGGTTTGCACGAACAGGCTTGGCGCATGGTCCCTGCCACGACCATGAAGTTGGTCACTGCCACTGACTTGTTGAATAGTTGCAAGTCACTGCCACTGACCTGGTGTGCGTAGAGTCACTGCCACTATGACCTTAAGAACCCGCACTTCCTTCTTTGAGTAACTTGGCCCTTTTTTAGGATAAGAACATCCCTCCGGAGAGTTACCAGAGGCCCCCTCTGTCACCACGACTCTGCGCTGGGTCTTCAGAAAGGGTCACCTCCCTGGCCTCCTTGATCCTGGATACGGGTCCCCTCGCAAGGCAGATCCCTGGGAGCCTCGATCCTTAGCGGACCCCAGCCGAAGGTTGCTGGGTTCTAGGCCCTCGCCAAAGTACCTCACCCCAGACTGAAGGTGTCTGGGATGGAAACAGCAGCTCCGTCTCCGGGCCTAGGGCACCCGGAGGCGACACCCACACCCAGGCCTAAGGTGCCTGGGTGTGGAACTAACAACGACCCCTCTAGAAGATGGACGCCCCCTTTTATATCCTCTCCCGACAGGCACAGCAGGTTCCCCGCCCCGCCGTACAGCTGCCGAGAGGGGACAAGAAAAGGCACAACCCTGTACCACGGTTCAACCCGGGCCTAAGGCAACAGCGCCACCTATAGGCCCCAGGGAACTGCAGATCAGTACTATCTCCCAGGGACAGAAATGGTCCATGAAACCTAACAATTAGTGCATCTGAGCCTAGTTACCACTCAGATGCTCCCCCTAAATATGACACCCCGCTACACCCGCAAAAGAGGTTATTTTCCCACATAACCTCAATGAAGAGGAGGTCCGAGGAAGAGTTCCCCCCACTCTCCTCAACACTGCAGCCGGGGAGGAGGAATAAGGAAGAGCCAGGAGGAAGTGGTAAGAATCTCTTCCACGTCCTGCAGTTAAACCCCCCCCGCTCCACAACTGCAATGTCCGAAAAAATGTCTCCGGCGTCCCGCGGTAAGACCCTCCCCCCCCCACTGCTCAACAACTGCAATGTCAGAAAAAAAATCTAGCACCAACCACCCCCCCCCCCAGCTTCTCAAACGGCCCTGTTCCCCAAATGTCCCGCAGTACAATGGTGAAAGTTGGGAGGTATGCTTTTGGATGATTTCCCCTCTATTACTTTTCTGGGGATTTTCTTTTACTTTCACTTTTAATTATAATGGTAAACAGGACAAATAGAGAGGGTGAATCTCTCTAATGGGGGCACAGACAGAAATAAAAACTGACTGGTGTTCTAATCTCTATCCACTCTATTCAAAACAAAAACAAGTTTTGCCTTTAGTTATACTTTAACCACTTTAATACTGGGCACTTTCCCCCCTTCCTGCCCAGGACAATTTTCAGGTTTCAGCGCGGTCGCAATTTGAGTGACAATTGTGCGGTCAGGCAACGCTGTACCCGAACAAAATTTTTATCATTTTGTTACCACAAATAGAGCTTTTGTTTTGGTGGTATTTGATCACCACTAAGGTTTTTGTTTTTTTGCTAAACAAATAAATTAAGACCAAATTTTTTTTATTTTTTTTATTTGTTTCTGTAAAATTTTGTAAATAAGTAAGTTTTCTCCTTTACTGATGGGCGCTGATGAGGCTGCACTGATTGGCACTTATAGGCAGCTTTGATGGGCACTAATAGATGGCTCTGATAGGCAGCACTGATGAGGAGGCACTAGCAGGCATTACTGATGGGCACTGATTGGCACCTCTAATGGGCACTGATTGGCAACAATGGTGGTCATGGGTGGGCATACCTAGTGGGCTGCACTGATAATCAATCAGCGCAGACCCTCCCTGTCAGGAGAGCAGCTGATCTCCTCTACTCGCGTCTGTCAGTGCGAGTGGAGGAAAAGCCGATTTACGTCTCTTGCTGTTTACACTGTGATCAGCTGTGATTGGACACAGCTGATCACATGGTAAAGAGCCTACATCAGAGGCTCTTTACCGAGATCGGTGATGCAGTGTGTCAGACTGACACACCACACCAACGATCGCCACCTGTGCGCAATCGAGGCTTATCCTGCTGCACGTCATATACAGTCCAGTCACAATAATTAAACCACTTTCTGCTATATGGCGGGCGGGAAGTGGTTAAAGATTCTTATTAAAAATATTGACAGTTGTTCTCAGCTCCATGAGTCCAACAAGATTTGACGTGGCTGCAATAAAGATCCTTATCTTTGTGGTAATGATTCGTGAATTATGCCTTCTGTGTATTATTGTCCTAAAGAGACCCTGTTACAGTGCCTTGAAAAAGTATTCATACCCCTTGAAATTTTCCACATTTTGTCATGTTACAACCAAAAACGTAAATGTATTTTATTGGGATTTTATGTGCCAAATAATTGAAAAGTGGAAGGAAAATGATAAATAGATTTCAATTTTTTTTTACAAATAAATATGTGAAAAGTCAATACTTTGTAGAACCATCTTTCTCTACAATTACAGCTGCAAGTCTTTTTGGGGATGTCTCTACCAGCTTTGCACATCTAGAGTGAAATTTTTGCCCATTCTTTTTTGCAAAATAGCTCAAGCTCTGTCAGATTGGATCGAGAGCATCTCTGAACAGCAATTTTTAAGTTCTGCCACAGATTCTCAATTGGATTTAGGTCTGGACTTTGACTGGGCCATTCTAAACATGAATATGCTTTGATCTAAACATAGGTACATAGTTACATAGTAGGTGAGGTTGAAAAAAGACCACAGGCCCAGATTTACTCCCTTTGCCGCCCCAAGGCCGGGTCCTTCAATGCCCCCCCCCCCTCACACACACACACACCATCACATAGGGGGCTTCTGAGGAAATTGTGCGGACATGCAATGTTGTACCGAAACGAAATTTGCGTCCTTTTCTTCCCACAAATAGAGCTTTCTTTTAATGGTATTTGATTGCCTCTGCAATTTTTCTTTTTTGCGATATAAACGGAAAAAGACTGAAAATTTTGAAAAAAAATGATATTTTCTACTTTTTGTTATAAGAAAAATCGAATAAACTCAATTTTAGTCATACATTTAGGCCAAAATGTATTCAGCCACATGTCTTTAGTAAAAAAAATGTCAATAAGCGTATATTTATTGGTTTGCGCAAAAGTTATAGCGTTTACAAACTAGGGTACATTTTCTGGAATTTACACAGCTTTTAGTTTATGACTGCCTATCTCATTTCTTGAGGTGCTAAAATGGCAGGGCAGTACAAAACCCCCCCAAATGACCCCATTTCTTTTTCGTACATCACGGGACACAGAGCGACTTAGTCATTACTAATGGGTTATATAGATTACCTTCAGGTGCTGGCACTGGCCACTTCCAAACCGGAAGTACCCTCCCCTATATAAGCCCCTCCCATCCGGGAGCACCTCAGTTTTTTGCCAGTGTCTAAGGTGTTGGCCAAAGAGTAACATGTGTTTTCACTGGGCTTGCGTACAGGTTCTTTTGGGCCTTAGTAAGCTGTTCCGGATCCCACCAAAAAAGCTTCATAGCTAAACGGTCGGTACCCGGGCCTTGCAGCAGAAGAGCAAGGTTTTGCCTGTAATGCCTCTCTTAGGAGGGCTGGACCCTGGGATCCAGATCTCTGGTCATACCCACGACCAAGATGTTGTCTGTGCAGGGTGCTATACAGGTCCAGGGGAGTGGAATCCTTGGGAACCCGGTCCCTGAAGGTTTAATTACAATGCCTGCCGTGATAGGTGAAGTTTGGGCTTCTGTGGACCAAACAAAGTCCTGCGGCGGGGATCAGGTAAGTGGGGGCCCCCAGAAACTTGGTTCTATTGGGGGACCCCCAAGCCTAATTTGTCTTTCTGTCTGTTACCTAACGGTATTCCCGCTAATATCTGTGTATGCCTGTAAACTACTGAAAATGTAAAATTTTAATAGTAGTCAAGAAAAAAAAAAAAAAAGGGACCGCGGTACCTGTGTTAAACCACTAGAGGCCGCTGTAGTCCATTTTTCTTGTCATGTGGATCTTTGGTTTCCTCAAGTCAAAAGATCCAGGCAGTTGGTAAGTTTCTCTGTGGGAATCCACTTCCTCTGCCCTGTTGCTGCGCTCATCCACCGCACAGGCCCTCCGGCAAAAAGGGCCCTGGCTCCTAGTCCCTGTTTGATTTCGAAAAGGGCGCCAATGGCGCACGGGCGCGCGCGCGGGCGCGTGCACGCGCCTCCTATGAAAAAAAAGGGGCGGGGCGGGGCGGGTGGATGACGCTCGATGCGCGCCACGGCGCTTCTGCGCATGTGCAGGCGTCCCAGCTTGTATAAAGACACAGTACAAGTGTCAGCTGGATGCAAACAGAGCTAGCAACAAACAGTGGCACACAGAGGCGGTTGATGCAGGCATCCCCATAGAAAGGCACTTTAGTGGACACCAGCTGGTATATAGCAGCAACTGTGTTAGACTATTACCAGCAAAATTGGTGTATGACGACGGGAATACCTCAGCTTTGTGCTTAAAGGATATGTCGTCCAGAAATAGGTCTTCCAGGAAGCCAAAGGGGTCTCCATCGGGCTCTGAGGATATTGGGCATGCTTGTACTGCACCAATCTCCCCTGAGAATTCAGAGGTCAGTAGCCGTAGAAACCCCGCAGGAGTGCCTGGTGCTGCGGCTGTCCCCAGTCCACCTGCTCCTGTATATATAACAGAGGAGGTTTTATCCTCAACTCTGGGAGGATTGGAAGAGAGATTAACAGCATTGATCGCTGCTTCCCTGTCACAGGGAAAGCGCGTCCGATCTCCATCTCCTCCTTCAGAGTGCCTGTTAGTGGAGGAACAGCCCCACACAGGGATCGACCTACCTGAAGGGGATCAGGATGAGGTTGATTCAGTTATGGAGGAATCAACAGTGGAAGAACCTTTCTCAGCATCTCAGGCTGAAAGATTATGGGTTCAGTCTCTGACTAACATGGTCCGATCAGCATTTAAAATGCCTCTGGCGGAACCACCATCCACTACGGTTTCCTCGCTGGGGTCGCTAAAAGCTCCCCAGGCTGTCTGTTCCTTCCCAATCCACCCTTTATTAGAAGGGCTTATTTACCAGGATTGGGAGCATCCTGATAAAATATTTGCTCCCCCCAAGAGATTTCCGGTGATCTATCCCATGGAGGATAAGTTCATAAAAAAATGGAGGGTCCCTACAGTGGACGCAGCCATCTCTTCTGTGAACAAATTACTGACATGTCCAGTAGATAATGTTCCAATGTTCAAAGACCCAATAGATAAAAAATTGGAGTCTTTACTAAAATCTGCTTTCTCTACAGCAAGCATGGTGACACAACCTGCGGTAGCAGCGATTGGAGTCTGCCAAGCAGTGAAGGATCAGTTGAAACAAGTCTTAAGGGACTTACCAGATCAGCAGGCTCTTGCCCTAGCTGACCTGCCTAGAGCCTTGTGTTTTGCGGTGGACGCCATAAAGGATACAATCCAACAGGCCTCCCGCTTTACGCTGTCTATAGTACATATGCATAGGCTTCTGTGGCTCAAAAACTGGTCTGCTGAAGCTCCCTGTAAAAAACTGCTGGTTAGCTTCCCATTTCATGGAGAACGCTTATTTGGAGAAGATCTGGACAAATATATCCAGAAAATTTCTGCCGGTAAAAGTTCACTCTTACCGGTTAAGAACAAGGGTAGAAGTCCTTCTTTTAAGAGGCCTACTTCTCCAGTCCCGGGCACATCGGCTGTGAAGCAGTTCCGACGGCCTCCGCGGTCAAATTCAGGGGGCAGAAATCAGGGACAATCACAGGGTAACAAGAAGCCCTGGATCAAGAGAGGTACAAAACCTCCCCCCAAGTCATGAAGCGTTGCCCCCACTCAATCGGGTGGGGGGAAGGCTTCAGTTGTTCACAGAGACCTGGCGGGACACCATCAGAGACAGATGGGTGCTCTCCGCAGTAAGTCTGGGATACAAGCTGGAGTTAAAAGGCACTCCTCCTGCCCAATTTATGAGGTCAAACGTGCCAAGAGATCCCCAGAAGAGAGGATCCCTCCTTCTGGCACTAGAACAACTATTGCTCCAAGGTGTAATCATGAAGGTTCCCCTGGAAGAAAGCGGATTCGGGTTTTACTCGAACCTTTTCACAGTCCCCAAACCAAATGGGGACGTGAGGCCCATATTAAATCTAAAAGGGCTAAACAAGTTCCTAAATATCAGGACTTTTCGGATGGAGTCGATCCGATCGGTGGCCACCGCCCTACAAGGGCAGGAATGGTTAGCCTCGATCAACATAAGGGATGCTTATCTGCATATTCCCATCTTTCCGGCCCACCAGAAATTTCTACGCTTTGCAGTAGAAGGGCGCCATTTTCAGTTCAGAGCCTTACCTTTTGGTCTGGCCACAGCACCTCGAGTGTTCACAAAAATTCTGGCCCCATTATTGGCCAATCTAAGAACACAAGGTGTAACGATAATGGCATATCTAGACGACCTGCTACTAATAGACCACTCAGTGGAAAAGCTGGAAGTAGCTATTCACAAGACAATCAAGTATCTGGAATATCACAGTTGGATTATCAACCGGGACAAGTCAGCTCTAAGACCAGTCAAAAGTCTGGAATACTTAGGGCTAAGGCTGGATTCAAATCAGAGAAAGATTTTCTTACCTCCAGAGAAGGTGTCGTCTTTAAAAGATTTGACCCACTTAGTGGGTACAAAAAGAAAACCATCCATACGCCTCTGCATGAGGCTGCTGGGAAAAATGGTGGCTTCATTCGAAGCGGTACCCTACAGTCAATTCCATTCAAGGAATTTGCAAAGGGCCATACTGTCAGCCTGGAACAAAAAAGTTCAGGCTTTAGACTTACCAATGTCCCTGTCCCCTTCCGTTCGCAAGAGCCTCCATTGGTGGTTGGTGCCCCAGAATCTGGAAAAAGGGAAACCCTTCAGTCCGGTTTCTTGGAAAGTGGTCACTACAGATGCCAGCCTCATAGGCTGGGAGGCAGTACTGGAGCAATGGTCTCTCCAGGGCAAGTGGTCAGAAGCAGAAAAGGCCCTGCCCATCAATCTCTTAGAGATACGAGCAGCCCGGTATGCCCTAGTAGCATGGACATCCAAACTCCAAGGGTCCCCTGTCAGAATTCAATCAGACAATGCCACAGCAGTGGCATATATCAATCACCAGGGTGGCACCAGGAGTCGTGCAGCCCAGAGGAAAGCAAATTGCATCCTGGAGTGGGCAGAAAAAATATGTCCCAGCCATATCCGCGGTTTTCATCCCAGGAGTGGAAAATTGGAGAGCGGACTTTCTAAGTCGCCAACAATTATGCCCGGGGGAATGGTCTCTTCACCCCGAGGTTTTCCAGGCAATATGCCAGCGGTGGGGAACACCGGATGTAGATCTGCTAGCATCCAGATTCAACGCAAAGGTGGACAGATTTGTGTCTCGCACAAGGGATCCCCTAGCTTGCGGCTCGGATGCCCTAGTGTTCCCTTGGGATCAGTTCAAGCTGATATATGCATTCCCACCGCCACAATTGTTACCGCGATTACTCCGCAGAATCAGGGTAGAAAAGAAACCAGTGATTCTGGTGGCTCCAGCGTGGCCCCGAAGGGCAAGGTACGCGGAGATTGTAAAAATGTCAGTGAGGAGTCCTTGGACCCTCCCACATCGTCCGGACCTGCTGTCGCAGGGACCGATATACCACCCTTCCTTACCAGCCCTAGGTTTGACGGCCTGGCTATTGAAGCCCACATTCTGAAAAAGAGAGGGCTCTCTAATTCTGTGGTATCTACCATGATCAATGCCAGGAAGCCGGTATCCAGGCAGATCTATTATAGGATCTGGAAAGCGTACATTGCGTGGTGTGAGGCCAAGAAATGGCATCCACGTAAGTACGTGATAGGGAGGATTTTGGACTTCCTACAGTGGGCTGTAGATAGGAAGCTGGCCTTGAGTACTATCAAGGGTCAGATTTCGGCCTTGTCAATATTTTTTCAAAGGCCCTTGGCTTCGCATTCACTAGTCAAAGCGTTCATACAAGGAGTGATGCATATTAGCCCTCCGGTTAGTATTCCCATATGTCCTTGGGACTTAAACCTGGTTCTGTCGGTTCTACAGAAACAACCGTTTGAACCATTGCAACACATTTCCTTGGTTCTTCTCACCAGGAAATTGATTTTCTTAGTAGCCGTTTGTTCGGCTAAAAGAGTATCGGAATTAGCCGCCTTGTCCTGTAAGGAGCCATATCTGGTTATCCATAAGGACAGAGTAGTATTACGTCCTCATCCAGCCTTTCTTCCCAAGGTGGTATCGAGGTTTCATTTGAACCAAGATGTGGTTCTTCCTTCTTTTTTCCCCAAACCTAGCTCGGTAGAGGAAAAGTTATTACATTCTTTGGATGTAGTAAGAGCAGTTAAAGCTTATCTAAAAGCCACTGCTCAGATTCGCAGAACGGATACTTTGTTTATTCTGCCGGAAGGCCCTAGAAAGGGTCAGGCAGCATCAAAATCTACTTTAGCCAAGTGGATTCGACAGGTCATAATACAAGCCTATGGCTTGAGAAAGAGACCGCCTCCGTTCAAAGTTAGGGCGCACTCCACAAGAGCAGTTGGAACTTCATGGGCAGTGCATCACCAGGCCTCCCTGGCTCAAGTCTGTAAGGCCGCAACATGGTCTTCGGTACACACGTTTACTAGATTCTACCAGGTAGACGTTAGAAGTCAGGAGGATGTCGCCTTTGGGCGCAGTGTGTTGCAGGCCGCAAAAGATCCTCATGCCTGATGGCGCCCAGCTTATGTATCCCTCCCCTCATTTGGCATTGCTTTGGGACGTCCCATTAGTAATGACTAAGTCGCTCTGTGTCCCGTGATGTACGAAAAAGAAAAAGGGATTTTTATAACAGCTTACCTGTAAAATCCTTTTCTTGGAGTACATCACGGGACACAGAGCTCCCACCCCTCTTTTTGGGACACTTATTGCTTTGCTACAAAACTGAGGTGCTCCCGGATGGGAGGGGCTTATATAGGGGAGGGTACTTCCGGTTTGGAAGTGGCCAGTGCCAGCACCTGAAGGTAATCTATATAACCCATTAGTAATGACTAAGTCGCTCTGTGTCCCGTGATGTACTCCAAGAAAAGGATTTTACAGGTAAGCTGTTATAAAAATCCCTTTTTTGGAAAGTAGACATCCCAAGGAAATTGCTGAGAGGCATGTTGAGCCCATTGAATATTTTTTTTTTGTCTCAAGTGATTGAATAATGACAAAAAATAAATAAAAAATTACAAAAAGTTGTCACTAAATGATATATTGCTCACACATGCCATGGTTATATGTAGAATTGCACCCCAAAATACATTTTGCTGCTCCTCCTGAGTACGGGGATACCACATGTGTGGGACTTTTTGGGAGCCTAGCCGCGTACGGGCCCCCGAAAATCAAGCACCGCCTTCAGGATTTCTAAGGGCGAAAATTTTTGATTTCACTCCTCACTACCTATCACAGTTTCGAAGGCCATAAAATGCCAAAATAGCACAAAACCCCCCCAAATGACCCAATTTTAGAAAGTAGACACCCCAAGGAAATTGCTGAGAGGCATGTTGAGCCCATTAAATATTTTTTTTTTTTGTCCCAAGTGATTGAATAATGACAAAAAAAAAATTACAAAAAGTTGTCACTAAATGATATATTGCTCACACATACCATGGTTATATGTGAAATTGCACCCCAAAATACATTTTGCTGCTTCTCCTGAGTACGGGGATACCACATGTGTGGGACTTTTTAGGAGCCTAGCCACGTACGGGACCCCGAAAACCAAGCACCGCCTTCAGGATTTCTAAGGGCACAAATTTTTGATTTCACTCCTCACTACCTATCACAGTTTCGAAGGCCATAAAATGCCAAAATAGCACAAAACCCCCCCAAATGACCCCATTTTGGAAAGTAGACACCCCAAGCTATTTTCTGAGAGGCATGGTGAGTATTTTACAGCTCTCATTTGTTTTTAAAAATGAAGAAAGAAAATATCTTTTTTTTTTTTCAATTTTCAAAACTTTGTGACAAAAAGCGAGATCTGCAAAATACTCACCATACCTCTCAGCAAATAGCTTGGGGTGTCTACTTTCCAAAATGGGGTCATTTGGGGGGGTTTTGTGCCATCTGGGCATTCCATGGCCTCCGAAACTGTGATAGGCAGTGAGGAGTGAAATCAAAAATTTACACCCTTAGAAAGCCTGAAGGCGGTGATTGGTTTTTGGGGTCCCGTACGCGGCTAGGCTCCCAAAAAGTCTCACACATGTGGTATCCCCGTACTCAGGAGAAGCAACAGAATGTATTTTGGGGTGTAATTCCACATATGCCCATGGCATGTTTGAGAAATATATCATTTAGTGACAACTTTGTGCAAAAAAAATAAAAATAAAAAATAAATTGTCTTTTTTCCGCAACTTGTGTCAACATATAAAATATTCAATGCACTCGACATGCCTCTCAGTATATAGCTTGGGGTGTCTACTTTCCAAAATGGGGTCATTTGGGGGGGTAATGAACTGTCCGCAGCTTTTTTTACACAACATTAGGAAGCTTACATCCACTCTTCTAACCACTTGAAGACAAAGCCCTTTCTGACACTTTTTGTTTACATGAAAACATATTTTTTTTTTTGCAAGAAAATTATGTTGAACCCCCAAACATTATATATTTTTTTAAAGCAAAGGCCCTACAGATTAAAATGGTGGGTGTTGCATTTTTTTCCCACACAGTATTTGCGCAGCGATTTTTCAAATGCATTTTTGGGGGAAAAAATAGACTTTTTTTAATTTTAATGCACTAAAACACACTATATTGCCCAAATGTTTGATGAAATAAAAAAGATGATCTTAGGCCGAGTACATAGATACAAAACACGACATGCTTTAAAATTTCGCACAAATGAGCATTGGTGACAAACTACATACATTTTTAAAAGCCTTTAAAAGCCTTTACAGGTTACCACGTTAGATTTACAGAGGAGGTCTACTGCTAAAATGACTGCCCTCGATCTGACCTTCGCGGTGATACCTCACATGCATGGTGCAATTGTTGTTTACATATGACGCCAGACCGACGCTTGCGCTCGCCATTGCGCAAGAGCAGGGCAGGACAGGGGTGCTTTTTTTTTTTTATTTTTTTTATTATTAATTTTGCTTTTTTATTTTATTTTTAAAATGTTCCTTCCATATATTTTTTTTATCATTTTTATTGTTATCTCAGGGAATGTAAATATCCCCTATGATAGCAATAGGTAGTGACAGGTACTCTTTTTTTGAAAAAACTGGGGTCTATTAGAGCCTAGATCTTTCCTCTGCCCTCAAAGCATCTGACCACACCAAGATCGGTGTGATAAAATGCTTTCCCAATTTCCCAATGGCGCTTTTTATATCCGGGGGGGGGACATTCCCTCCCACTGCTTGTAAAAGCAGTCCAGAGGCTAATTAGCCACTAGGATTGCTTTTACATGAAAGCCGGCCGCTGGCTGAAAAGAATGATACCAAGATGATACCTAAACCTGCAGGCATCAATCTGGTATAACCATTCAAAGTCCAGCAACATACCAGTACGTTGCTGGTCCTTGTTGGACATGTATTGTAATCTTTTTTTTCATGCAGCCTGTTGGCTGAACGAAAAAAGAGATTGATCGGTGGGTATGCCCACCATTAGAATACCTCCCTTCATTCACCCACTTCTAATGATGGGCATACATGCACCATTTATATATGCCGAAGCATGGGGGCATCCTCCCGCAAAAGTTATGCCGCACACACATGGTTGGACTTTTCCACGGGCAAGCCTCCGTCGGAATTTCGACCGTATGTACGCGGCCCCAATGCTTCGGCATATATGCTTTTTTTTTTAACTGTGGTGGTGAAATCACCTCCTACAGCACTGGAGTCGCAGGGATCAGGCCTGTCTCTGCGAACGCTGCAGTTATGTGTGTTGTGTTTTGTAAGTGACAGTGATCGATCGATACTGCACTTGGGTGGCCTGGGCTGGACGGAGGGGCAAAACGCAGGTGCTAGCAGGTATCTGGGCTGATCCCGCTAACACTGCATTTTTGGGAACCCTAAATTGCTGGGGACGCTAGTATAGATCTGATCAGATCAGATATTGACCTGTTCAGATACTATACCACTAAGGGAGGTGTATGCTTCACGCGTGGGTGTTAGCGTTACTGGAACTAACCTGACGCTGCTTGGGGCGACGCAGACCCTCTCTGATGCTAAAACCTAATTGATACCACCCGCCGGGCTTGGGGGGTTAAACCTTTATTGGGTTATATACGGCGGGTGCCCTGACACTATAAAAAGCAAACTAACTAACCAGCGTCACCCGTAACACTTATATGGTGATCACTGGTGAAAGGGTTAACTAGGGGCAATCAGGGGGTTAAACCTTTATTAGGTAATATATGGGGGTACCCGACGCTATAAAAACCTGCGGCAAACCTAAAAAAAATAACTGGCTACCTATCGGCATCACCGACACTAAGACAGCGATCAGAAAAACGATTGCTTAGTGACACTGGCAAAAGGGGGTGAAAGGGTTACCTGGGGGGGCGATCAAGGGGTTAAACCTTTATTAGGTAATATATGGGGGTACCCGACGCTATAAAAACCTGCGGCGAACCTAAAAAAAATAACTGGCTACCTATCGGCATCACCGACACTAAGACAGCGATCAGAAAAACGATCGCTTAGTGACAGCGGTGCTAGGGGGTGAAAGGGTTACCTGGGGGGGCGATCAAGGGGTTAAACCTTTATTAGGTAATATATGGGGGTACCCAACGCTATAAAAACCTGCGGCGAACCTAAAAAAAATAACTGGGTACCTATCGGCATCACCGACACTAAGACAGCAATCAGAAAAACGATCGCTTAGTGACACGGGTGAAAGGGTTACCTGGGGGGGCGATCAAGGGGTTAAACCTTTATTAGGTAATATATGGGGGTACCCAACGCTATAAAAACCTGCGGCGAACCTAAAAAAAAAACTGGCTATCGATCGGCATCACCGACACTAAAACAGCGATCAGAAAAACGATCGCTTAGTGACAGCGGTGCTAGGGGGTGAAAGGGTTACCTGGAGGGCGATCAAGGGGTTAAACCCTTATTAGGGGGGGTTAGGGGGCTACACTGGACCTAAAACTAACTGCCCTGACACTTTTACAGTCACAAATGTCACTGATTGCAGTGATCAGTAAATAAATGGTCACTGCAATCAGTGACACTGTGACTGGGGGCTGGGGGGGTGATCTGGGGGTGTCTGGGGGGGGGGGGGCGATCATGTGCCTATGTGTGCTGGTGTTAGTGTAGTGTTTGTGCACTAACCTCTGTGTCTTCTCTCATGCGGCGCTCGGTATATGTGAGCGCCGCATGAGGGATGACATCACTTCCTCCTGCCTGTGTAAACATTACACAGGCAGAGGAAGCATTTGATTCGCCGGGAGCGATCGCGAGGGGGTGGCCAGAATCGAATGGCGGCCCCCTCATCACGGATCGCTCCCGAAGCGATCCCGGCCACCCACTGCCAAAGAAAACCTGAAAGTACTTGTGATTTTCATATTGTGTTATTGAAAAAGTATTCATACCCCTTGAAATTTTCCACATTTTGTCATGTTACAACCAAAAACGTAAATGTATTTTATTGGGATTTTATGTGCCACATAATTGAAAAGTGGAAGGAAAATGATAAATGGATTTCAATTTTATTTTACAAATAAATATGTGAAAAGTGTGGCGTGCATTTGTATTCAGCCCCCCTGAGTTGACACTTTATAGAACCACCTTTCTCTGCAATTACAGATGCAAGTCTTTCTTTCTCGTACATCACGGGACACAGAGCGACATAGTCATTACTAATGGGTTATATAGTTACCGTCAGGTGCTGGCACTGGCAACTTCCAAAACCGGAAGTACCCTCCCCTATATAAGCCCCTCCCATCCGGGAGCACCTCAGTTTTTTGCCAGTGTCTAAGGTGTTGGCCAAGAAGAAACATGTGTTTTTCACTGAGCTTGCGTACAGGTTCTTTTGGGCCTCAGTAAGCTATTCCGGATCCGACCAAAAAAGCTTCATAGCTAAACGGTCGGTACCCGGGCCTTGCAGAGAAGAGCAAGGTTCTGCCTGTAATGCTTCTCTTAGGAGAGCTGGACCCTGGGATCCAGAGCTCTGGTCATACCCACGACCAAGATGTTTTCTGTGCAGGGTGCTATACAGGTCCAGGGGAGTGGAATCCTTGGGAACCCGGTCCCTGAAGGTTTGATTACAATGCCTGCCGTGATAGGTGAAGTTTGGGCTTTTGTGGACCAAACAAAGTCCTGCGGCGGGGAACAGGTAAGTGGGGGCCCCCAGGAACTTGGTTCTATTGGGGGACCCCCAAGCCTAATTTGTCTTTCTGTCTGTTACCTAACGGTATTCCCGCTAATATCTGTGCATGCCTGTAACTACTAAAAAAAATGTAATAATTTTTAATGGTGGTCAAGAAAAAAAAAAAAAAAAAGAATGTTTTTTTATATATGTTTAGTATATTAAACTGCGGTACCTGTGTTTGTCCACTAGAGGCCGCTGTGGAATGTTTTTCTTGTCATATGGACTAGTTTCTTCTCAGAGAGCAAAGTCCAGGCAGCTGGTGAGTTCTCCTACAGGAAACTGTTTCCTCTGCCATGTTGCAGTGTTCGTCTATCCCCCGGCCTGCGGCAAAGGGGGCCCTGGCTCCTGTCCCTGGTTTCCATGTTTGAAAATTAGCGCCGAGGCGCACGTGGCCGCGCGCGTGCGCGTGCACGCGCCTCTATATATAGAGGTGGCCGGAAAAAGGGGCGGGGCCTGGGGGATGACGCTCTGTGCGCGCCGCAGCGCTTCTGCGCATGTGCGGGCGTCCCAGCAGGTTTTTAAAAAGCCACATTATTGCAGTAAGCTGGCTATGAAGTACAGAGACAGAGCTGGCAACATTTAAAGGCATACAGCAAGCGGTTGATACAGGCATCCCCTAGAAAGGCACATTAGTAGACACCAACTGTGATATAGCAGCAATTGTGCTAGACTATTCTCAGTAAAAGTGGTGTATTACGGCTGGAATACCTCAGCTTTAGGCTTAGGAATATGCCGTCCAGTAGCTCCGGAACTGAATCTTCCAGGAAGCGAAGGGGGTCTCATCGGGCTCTGAGGATCTTGGGCATACTCCTGCTGCACCAGTCTCCCCTGAAGTTCAGAGGTAAGTGACCGTAGAGACCCCGCAGGGGTACTTGGTACTGTGGCTGTCCTCAGTCACCTGCTCCTGTGTGTGTAACAGAGGAGGTTTTTTCCTCAGCTCTGGGAGGATTAGAGAGAGATTGTCAAAATTTATCGCTGCCTCCCTGTCAGGGAAAGCACGCCCGATCTCCGTCTCCTCCTTCAGAGTGCCTGTTAGCAGAGCAACAGTCCCATACAGGGATCGACCTGCCTGAAGGGGATCAGGATAAGGTTGATTCTGTTATAGAGGAATCAACAGTGGGGGAACCCTTTCTCAGCATCTCAAGCTGAAAGATTATGGGTTCAGTCTCTGACTAACATGGTCCGATCAGCATTTAAAAATGCACCTTGCGGAACCATCAACCACTACTGTATCCTCGTTGGGGTCGCTAGAAGCCCCCAGACTGTTTGTTCTTTTCCACTTCACCCTTTACTGAAAGGGCTCATTTACCAGGATTGGGAACGTCCTGAGAAAATATTTATTCCCCCAAGAGATTTCCGGTGGTCTATCCCATGGAGGATAAGTTCATCAAAAAAAAAAAAAAAAAAAAAATGGAAGGTCCCTACAGTGGACGCAGCCATCTCTTGTATGTATAAATCACTGACATGTCCAGTGGATAATGTCCAAATGTTCAAGAACCCAATAGATAAAAGATTGGAGTCCTTATGAAAATCTGCTTGGTGATACAACCAGCAGTAGCAGCTATTGGGGTCTGCTAAGCAGTGAAGGATCAGTTGAAACAGGTCTTGAGGGACTTGACAGATCAGCAGGCTTTGCCCTAGCTGATCTACCTAGAGCCTTAGGCTTTGCGGTTGACGCCATAGAGGATTCAGTCCATCAGGCCTCCCGCCTTACGCTGTCTATAGTACATATGCGTAGGCTCCTATGGCTCAGAAACTGGTCTGCTGAAGCTCCCTGTAAAGAATGGCTGGTTAGCGTCCCATTTCATGGGAAAACCTGGACAAATATATCCAGAAAATTTCCAGCGGTAAAAATACGCTCTTGCCGGTTAAAAGCAGAGTTAGAGGTCCCTCTTTAAGAGGCCTGCTTCTCCAGTCCCTGGGGCATCGGCTGTGTAACAGTTCCGACGGCCTCCTCGGTCAAATCCCGGGGGTAAAAAACAGGGACAGTAGCAGGGTAATGAGAAACCCTGGGTCAGGGGAGGTACAAAACCTCCCCCAAAGTTAAAATCATTGAAGCCCCCACTCAGTCGGGTGGGGGGAGGACTCCAGTTGTTCGCAAAGAGACCTGGCGGGACACGATCAAGACAGATAGGTGCTCTCCGCAGTAGGTTTGGGATACAGTTTGGAGTTAAAAGACTCTCCTCCTTCCCATTTTTGAGGTCAAACGTGCCAAGGGATCCCCGGAAGAGAGAGTCCCTCCTGTTGGCACTAGAACAACTATTGCTCCAAGGAGTAATTATGGAGGTTCCCCTGGAAGAATGAGGGTTCTGGTTTTACTCAAACCTCTTTACAGTCCCGAAGCAAACGCGGACGGGAGGCCCATATTAATTCTAAAAGGGCTATACAAATTCCTGTATATCAGGACTTTCCGATGGAGTCGATCCGATCGGTGGCCACTGCCCTACAAGGGGAGGATTGGTTAGCCACGATCGACATCAAAGATTCTTATTTGCACATTCCCATCTTTCCAGTCCACCAAAAATTTCTACGCTTTGCAGTAGAAGGGCGCCATTTTCAGTTCAGAGCCTTACCCTTCGGTCTGGCCACAGCACCAAGAGTGTTCACAAAAATTCTGGCCCCATTATTGGCCAATCTAAGAACACGAGGTGTAACGATAATGGCATATCTAGACGACTTGTTGCTGATAGACCACTCAGTGGAAAAACTAGAAGTGGTTGTTCACGAGACAATCAAGTATCTGGAATATCACGGTTGGATTATCAACCGAGACAAGTCAGCCCTAAAACCAGTCAAAAGTCTGGAATTCCTTGGGGCTAAGGCTGGATTCAGACCAGAGAAAAATTTTCTTGTCTCGAGAAAAGGGGTCGTCTTTGAGAGATTTGATCCACTTAGTGGGTTCAAAAAGACAGCCATCCATACGCCTGTGCATGAGGCTGCTGGGAAAAATGGTGGCATCATTCGAAGCAGTACTCTACGGTCAATTCCATTCAAGGAAGTTGCAAAGGGCCATACTGTCAGCCTGGAACAAAAAAGTTCAGGCTCTGGACGTACCAATGTCCTTGTCCCCTTCCGTTCGCAGATGCCTCCGTTGGTGGTTGGTTCCCCGGAATCTGGAAAGAGGGAAATCCTTCAGTCCGATTTCTTGGAAGGTGGTCACTACAGATGCCAGCCTTTTAGGCTGGGGAGCAGTACTGGAGCAATGGTCTCTCCAGGGCAGATGGTCGGATGCGGAAAAGGCCCTGCCCATCAATCTCTTAGAGATACGAGCAGCCCGGTATGCCCTAGTAGCATGGACATCCAAACTCCAAGGGTCCCCTGTCAGAGTTCAGTCAGACAATGCCACAGCAGTGGCATATATCAATCGTCAGGGGGGCACCAGGAGTCGTGCAGCCCAAAGGGAAGTAAATTACATCCTGAGATGGGCAGAAAGATATGTCCCAGCCATATCTGCGGTATTCATTCCAGGGGTGGAGAATTGGAAGGCGGACTTTCTAAGTCGCCAACAATTATGCCCAGGGGAATGGTCCCTTCATCCCGAGGTTTTCCGGACAATATGTCAGCGGTGGGGAACACCGGATGTAGATCTGCTAGCATCCAGGTTCAACACGAAAGTGGACAGGTTTGTCTCTTGGACAAGGGATCCCCTAGCGTGCGGCTCGGATGCCCTAGTGTTCCCTTGGGATCAGTTCAAGCTGATATATGCATTCCCACCGCCACAATTGTTACCTCGATTACTCCGCAGAATCAGGTTAGAAAAGAAACCAGTGATTCTGGTGGCTCCAGCGTGGCCCCGAAGAGCATGGTACGCGGAGATTGTAAAAATGTCTGTGGGGAGTCCTTGGACCCTCCCACATCGTCCGGACCTGCTTTCGCAGGGACCGATATACCACCCTTCCTTACCAGCCCTAGGTTTGACGGCCTGGCTATTGAAGCCCACATTCTAAAAAGGAGAGGGCTCTCTAATGCTGTGGTGTCTACCATGATCAATGCCAGGAAACCGGTATCCAGGCAGATCTACTATAGAATCTGGAAGGCGTACATCGCCTGGTGTGAGGCCAGGAAATGGCATCCACGTAAATACGTAATAGGTAGAATTCTGGACTTCCTACAATGGGCTGTAGATAGGAAGCTTGCCTTGAGTACTATCAAAGGTCAGATTTCGGCCTTGTCAATATTTTTTCAAAGGCCCTTGGCTTCGCATTCACTAGTCAAAGCCTTTATACAAGGAGTGATGCGTATTAGTCCTCCGGTTAATATTCCCATATGTCCATGGGATCTAAACTTGGTTCTGTCGGTTCTACAGAAACAACCATTTGAACCATTACAGCATATTTCCTTAGTGCTTCTCACTAGGAAATTGATTTTTCTAGTAGCCATTTGTTCGGCTAAAAGAGTATCGGAATTAGCAGCTATGTCCTGTAAGGAGCCATATCTGGTTATCCATAAGGACAGAGTAGTGTTACGTCCTCATCCAGCCTTTCTTCCTAAGGTGGTATCGAGTTTTCATTTGAACCAAGATGTGGTTCTTCCTTCTTTTTTCCCCAAGCCTACTTCGGTAGAGGAAAAGTTATTGCATTCTTTGGATGTAGTAAGAGCAGTTAAAGCTTATCTAAAAGCCACTGCTCAGATTCGCAGAACGGATACTTTGTTTATTCTGCCGGAAGGCCCCAGAAAGGGTCAGGCAGCGTCAAAATCTACTTTAGCCAAGTGGATTCGACAGGTCATAATACAAGCCTATAGCTTGAGAAGTAGACCGCCTCCGTTCAAAGTTAGGGCGCACTCCACGAGAGCAGTTGGAACTTCATGGGCAGTGCATCACCAGGCCTCCCTGGCTCAAGTCTGTAAGGCCGCAACATGGTCTTCAGTACACACGTTTACTAGGTTCTACCAGGTGGACGTTAGAAGTCAGGAGGATGTCGCCTTTGGGCGCAGTGTGTTGCAGGCCGCAAAAGATCCTCATGTCTGATAGCGCTCAGCTTATATATGGTGTATCCCCCCCCTCATTTGGCATTGCTTTAGGACATCCCATTAGTAATGACTATGTCGCTCTGTGTCCCGTGATGTACGAGAAAGAAAATAGGATTTTTATAACAGCTTACCTGTAAAATCCTTTTCTTGGAGTACATCACGGGACACAGAGCTCCCGCCCCTCTTTGGGGACACTTATTGCTTTGCTACAAAACTGAGGTGCTCCCGGATGGGAGGGGCTTATATAGGGGAGGGTACTTCCGGTTTTGGAAGTTGCCAGTGCCAGCACCTGACGGTAACTATATAACCCATTAGTAATGACTATGTCGCTCTGTGTCCCGTGATGTACTCCAAGAAAAGGATTTTACAGGTAAGCTGTTATAAAAATCCTATTTTTTGGGGATGTCTCTACCAGCTTTGCACATCTAGAGTGAAATTTTTGCCCATTCTTCTTTGCAAAATAGCTCAAGCTCTGTCAGAATGGATCAAGAGCATCTTTGAACAGCAATTTTCAAGTTCTGCCTCAATTGGATTTAGGTCTGGACTTTGACTGGGCCATTCTAAACATGAATATGCCTTGATCTAAACATAGGTACATAGTTACATAGTATGTGAGGTTGAAAAAAGACACAAGTCCACAGGCCCGGATTACTCCCTTTGCCGCCCCAAGGCTGGGTCCTTTAATGCCGCCCCCCCCCACACACACACACATACCATCACATAGGGGGCATCTGAGCCCCCCCCCCCCCCCGTGATAGAAATGAGGTAAAAAAAAATAATTCATAATTAAATTACATTAAACCCCCCCCCCCTGCCAAAAAGAAAACTGAAAGTACTTGATGATTTGCATATTGTGTTATTGTAGACATACCTAGTGTATTTGTGCACTGTGTTTGTACAATAATAACTTTAAATATATGCATTATGCAGCATACCCTGTGTAGCGGGGTATTGCCCTTTAATTCCCCAGAGACTAGAGTACCCAGTACACCTTGAGGCACCAAGGGTGCATTGCCCCGTGCAAAGACTGCTGGGGTGGACTTTATAAGAGGGAGGCGGGCCCCAGTTCTTTCTCTTTCTTTCTCTTTGGGACACCGCCCTCCCAGCAGAAGGATACCTGTGCTGACCTGCTGTGTGTACAAGGCCTGAAGCCTGGGCCTTGTGCTTTTCCAAAGAGCCTTCCGCTCCACCGAGGAGCCTGTGGAGCGTCCGTTCCTGTTGCTGAGTGCTGTCATCAGGAGGACCGAAGACCCGGGTGTCGTGGACACTGTGAAGCGAGTCACAGTAATGGAAGTAACGGACAAGGACTAGTCCGGTTGGGTTAGAGAGCACCTGCTTAGAGCTACATCACAGTATCTCTAGGCCCATTAACTTTATTCAGGGCCATCACAGTGATTGCAGTTATACTCTGGGGAGACTATCTGCAGAACTGAGTTATTAGTCTCCCTGGTATTGTAAAGTTACCAATCATCGTTACTTTGTGGATTACAATTGTTCTTAAAGTGCACCACCGTGTTTGCTAGCGAAGATTTCTTCCACAGAACTATACCCAAATCATAGTCAGGCCTGACTGGGTAGTATAGGACATTGCTGGGCGCCATATTGTCCACGAGGGAGGATAGCTGCAGCGGGGTCTGTTAAACTGTCTATCATATTGCTGAACGTTTGATGTATTAATAAGTATACCCATATTGCAGGGCTCTGCATGTGACATTGCATACTGTTTATCATCCTAACCTTTACCAACAGTAAAATATTAGAGTTAAGTATATTGGTTGTCAGTGTCATTTACTGTGCTATACCATATTGTGTGTCTTACTGTGGGATTGTGTCATAGAGAATATTAGAGTGATTGCAATTCTATCATCCCCTTTACTAACTGTGCCACGAGAGGTTGGAGCCGATTGCCAGGGGTTGACAGCGGTGCACTACATGGCCCAAAACAATCAAGGCAGCCCTCTTAACTGGGGGTATCGCTACACGTGGGGGCTCGGTTCCGGGATCCCTGTATATTGCACGCTGCAATCAAGCCGGTCAGAAGTACCAGCATGGACCCGCCAGCAATGACACAGTGGTGCGCAGGGGTTGGTGCTGATTCAACTGAGACGATAACTCCGGGGTCACCCCTGGCCGCCATAGGGCCGGAACTATTGACTGCTCTGGGGGACTTTGTTACTAAGTGCCAGAAAAGCAATACGGTACATGTAGAAGCCGGGTACCGGAAGCTCCAGGTGTTTTCAGGAAAACAACCTGTGCCACCTGGAGAAGAAGACTTTGACACCTGGATTGAACAGGCAATGCAGGCAGTAGAAGGATGGGAAGTTCCAGAAGCGCAGAAGAAGCAGCGCATCAGTGAAAGTTTGAAGGGTGCTGCTGCTGAGGCTGTGAAAAATCTTAGGTGCAGCAATACTGTTTGTACTGCGATGAATTATCTGTCTATGTTGCAGGAGGAATTTGGCCAGCTGGAGAAGGTGTCCGAGCTGGTGTATCAATTTGAAAATACCCTCCAACAGCCGGGGGAGAAGTTGTCTGAATATGTCCGGAGACTGAATAGAATGCTGTGCCAAATTGTACTAAAAAAAGGAATGCTGCCACAAGTCATAGACGCTACCAGGATGAAGCAGATCCTAAGGGGAGCCTTACGTTCGGATCCAGTTTGGCTTCACTTGAAGACCTCTGACGGAGTCATGGCTTTGAGTTACCCAGACCTTGTGCGGATCATAAGGGATGAAGAAGCCCTGCTGAAGGGTCAACAGGCGGTTAAGAAGACCACTCCACCCACCTCGGTGGGAGTCAGAACAGCAGTAGCTATTGAGCGTGACTTAGAAGTAGAAACCTTGAAGTCCCAGATGGCCCAAGTGCTGGATTTATTGACCTCTTTACTGGCCAAGAATTCAGGAGCCAAGGAGAAAGGGGAGATCAGGAGTGAACCGTGCCAGAATGTTTCCACTCCAACATCCCCTCAGACAAGGAAGGAAACTGTCTGTTTCAACTGTGGAGGAGCTGGCCACATTGGGAAAGTGTGCCCCAGTCCAAGGAAGAACAGAGGCACTCACTGCCAGCCGGCGGAAAACTTCAGAGGGCCCCGGTGAAGGAGTCAGCCGGGCGCCCACTACTTACAGAAAGCTCCAAAAAGATTCAAAAGCAAGCAGAGGCAAAAGAGAAGGGAAACAATGCTCCTCCTAAAACCCTCCATACCACCTGTCAAGAGTTGAAATTTAACAATCTGAGGGAAATCAATGCATACCAGGTCCAAGAAGGGTTGAGGTCCAGAGAAAATTGGAAGAAAAAGAAAACAACAATAGGAACATCAAGGAGTCCAAAGAAGGAGACACCCCAGAAAAGGTTTCCAGACAAGCTAATAGGACCCTCCCCTCTAGTCTCCGTTCAAGTGGAGGGAGCTTACACCAAGGCCCTCCTAGATACAGGAGCCCAAGTGACTCTTTTGTACAGAGACTTTTACCGGAAGCATTTGAGTCACGTGCCCTTACAGAAGCTGGAAGACCTACAGATAGGGGGAATTGGCACTCATAGCTTTCCCTACGACGGTTATGTCTCAATCAGGCTGGCCTTTGATCCCTCGGTGACAGGAAAGGCAGAGGTCTTTGACACCCTGGCGGTAGTTTGCCCTCACCCGCCAGGGGCCAACACAAGTTCCATGCTAATAGGGACCGACACTGACCTGGTAAGGAGGCTGCTGACCCCTCTAGTGCAGGAGCAGAGTACTAGCACAGACCAGATTCACCCCATGCTGCAACAGGTCTACCAGAAGTTGGTCCTGGAACAGAAGGCCCTGGAAGAGGGGGTGGGAAAAGTCTGGAGACTGTCAAGAAAGGAGAAGATATTGCAGCCTGGTGAGATGACCTGCCTTCAGGCTACGGTGAAACTCTCCTGGGAGCAGCCTGGCCCCTTTGTGGTCCTGGAGCCAGACCCCTTGAACACCCACCCAGGGTTGGTAGTGAACCCTGAAGTAGTCCCTATGAGGGCATTGAAGAAGGCGAAGGGCCAGATTCCAGTGAGCATCAGAAATGTCACTAGTTCTCTTATGAAGATTCCAGCCCGGGTGCTACTGGGCAAAGTAAATCCTGCTACCCCAGTGGCCCTGTCTGACTTGAAGAAAGCTGAAGGAGGGGAACTCACCCTGGAGGGACTCTGTCTGGAAGACACCACCTTACCACCGAAGTGGAAGGAGAGAGCCAAGGCCCAGCTGACCAGATGGAGAAAAATATTCTCGGAGGACGAGTTTGACGTGGGGTGTGTGAGGAGTGCCACCCATAAGATCCGTCTGCAGGAAGACAAACCCTTCCGGGAGAGGGTCAGGCGAGTCCCCCTGGCTGACTTGGAAGATTTGCGTGAACAGTTGACAGAGCTTAAGAGAACAGGGGTTATTCGAGAGTCCAGGAGTCCGTATGCCTCCCCCATCATGGTGGTCAGGAAAAAGAACGGGTCGTTGAGACTCTGTATAGACTACAGGACTCTCAATAGGAGGACCATACCCGACCAGTACACTACCCCCAGGATAGAAGATGCCTTACAGAGTCTGTCTGGGGCTAAGTGGTTCAGTGTCATGGACCTGAAGAGTGGGTATTACCAAATCCCAATGCACCCTGAAGACAGAGAGAAGACGGCCTTCATCACCCCGGTGGGATTCTATGAGTTCAATAGGATGCCTGAAGGCCTGTCAGGGACCCCCGCCACTTTTCAGAGATTGATGGAGAAAACAGTGGGGGACATGAATCTTATCGAAGTCCTGGTGTACCTAGATGACATCATTGTCTTCGAGAAGACTCTGGAGGAGCATGAAGAGAGACTGGAGAAAGTCCTGAAGAGACTCAGTGAAGAGGGACTAAAGCCTCGTACACACGGTCGGACTTCCATCGGACTTTTCCGTGGTTTTTTGTCCGAACGGAGTTGGTTGGGAACACCCATAGCATACACACGCTCGGACTTTTCTGCAAACTTTCCTAAAACTTCTTACAACATCGCATGTTTTTTCTGCTCTTTTCTGCTCTTTACTGCCACCCTTTGGTCAACTTCTGCTATTGTTGGTTGATTTTAACATTAGTTGTTTTGTCCATCGGACTAAAGTCCGATGGTTATCTGTACACACGGTCGGACTTTGCTTCATCGGACTTTTGTTGGGCAAAAGTTTGTCCGTTTGCAGACCCAACTTTTGTCCGATGAAATCCAAAACGAAAAAAGTTTGTCCGATGGAGCGTACACACGGTCGGATTTTTGGTCCAACTTGCGTAAAACGAAGTTTGTTGGGCAAAAGTCCGACCGTGTGTACGGGGCTTAAAACTCTCCAGGGAAAAGTGCCAGTTTTACCAGTCCTCGGTCCATTATCTGGGACACATAGTGTCTGCAGAAGGAGTGTCTACAGATCCTGACAAACTGGACGCAGTTACCTTCTGGCCCAGACCAACTACAGTGACTGAGCTCAGATCCTTCCTGGGGTTCTGCTCTTACTACCATAGATTTGTGGAAGGGTTTGCGAAAATTGCCAAACCCCTGAATGAGCTACTGAAGACAGAAGGAAAGGAGGATGATACTGGCCCCAGAAAGCCTGGAGAGTCCGTGGAAGGCCAGTGGACAGAGAAGTGTGAAGAAGCCTTCAGGATGTTGAAGAAAAGTCTGACCACTGCCCCGGTCTTGGCCTATGCTGACCCTAAGAAACCATATGAACTGCATGTGGATGCCAGCCATGATGGTCTGGGAGGTGTGCTGTACCAAGAGTATGAAGGACAGCTAAGGCCAGTTGCCTATGTCAGTAGAAGTCTAAAAACCAGCGGAAAAGAACTACCCCACCCACAAGTTGGAATTCCTGGCCTTAAAGTGGGCAGTCGTGGATAAGCTCAGAGATTACCTGTATGGAGCTGACTTTACAGTAAAGACCGACAATAACACACTCACCTACCTCTTCACCACAGCCAAGCTGGATGCCACTGGCCACCTTTGGTTGGCAGCTCTAGCCGGATTCAACTTCAGTCTGAAGTATAGGCCTGGGGCTGGGAATCGTGATGCAGATGCATTGTCCAGAAGGGCTCATGCAGCCACCCACCACACAGAAGACTGGACCCAGGTAACCCCGGATGGGGTACGGGCCTTGTGTCAAGGAGCCCAACTTCAAGCTAGTGGCGGGTCAAGGGTGGAAGAGATAGGAGTTTCGGTAGTGGGGGTGCCCAAGTGTTATTGTGATGTGACCCAGATTGGCGAAGAAGACTTGCCAAAGCTGTCTAAGAAGGACATAAGAAGAGACCATATTTTAAAAAGAGTGTATAAAAAGGCCTATAATACACCGCTCAGCGCCTATGGATAACACGTATTGCAATTTACCACAAAGATGAATGACCACAATAGTTATCCACAAGTGGGTAATGAATGTTGACAAAAATATTTTTAAAAAATAAATAATTAAAAATATATAAAACTAAGCTGCTGTTTAAAACATGGCAAAATATATATAACAATAGTAAAAATGAACACAGTAATCTGTATCAGTCAATACTACAAACAGCGCTAAATGTTGAGGAATGACAGTGGTCAACGCCACCTAACAGTTCTTAAGACAGATTCAAGATAGTTTTCAGTGCTTCAAAAGAATGTCCATGGGTGATCCTAAAGAAATAAGTAGAGTGCACCTTCCACCAATCTTCCAGATCCACCTCGTGACACACACACCCCGTAGGGGTTCACACTCACCAGAGTAATATTGAATTAAAGCCTTGAATAGAAATTGCTGTATCCAAGCCAAACACTGAAATATTGTATCCGTCAAGGAGACCTCAGAATGAGATGGGCTTCCAAAAAACAAACAAAGGGAAAACACATAGTGTAACCCAGTTTATTTCATAAAACAAACCCTCACAAACTTGGTCCCCTCATACATTAAACGTACATCAGTTAAAAGATCACATAAGCAAACATGGAGGGTGGTTTACTTCACCGTATCCGCCGTCCGGCGTGTATCAAAAAGAACCAAGGGCTGCAATGCCTTACTTCCTCTTCCTGGTTCTCTGAGCGGTGGAACGCAAACCAGCACTCCCAGCGTGTCGTGTAGGTCACGCCCTGACGCGTTTCGTCATTGGTTGACTTCAACAGAGGGCGTGACCACACGACGCACACGCAGACTTATAATGCGTTCCAGTCCTCAACCTTAGCCAATCAGCCCGCGCCTGACAAAGCAATGGGTGCACATAACGATGACGGCTGATTACACTGAAGGCTTACTACAGGGAGAGGAATGGACCAAACAAAGTCTAACTGCATATCCTGTTATAAATCACCTGGATAGCTTCACAGGGGATTATACAAGAGATTAGGTATAATAATAATATTTAAAAGCTGAGTCTGATTCAATTAAATAAAATTAAATCAACAGAGCCTATAAATCAACAATCATAATGATAATGCATATTTATGCCGATACATATAGACAATGATTACCATAGTCATTTTAACCCATTAAGCACTATATGTAATAACTACTACATAGGTCAATACCATGGTATAGAGAAACTTATTTAGACAAAAATTTATATAATAAAAAATACTAAAAATTATATAAACATGCCATGTAGGAAGCTCCAATCTTATTTAGACAATGATAAAATAATTAAATTTTTTAAAATTTAATTTAAAAATCACTAATAAAACAATTAATATCTAATTCAACATTCAACCCTTTGGGCGACAAAGTATCTACAGAAAAAATCCATTGAGTTTCTCTCTTGGAAAGATCTCTGACCAAATTAGAGCCCCTCCATGCTGGCTTCAAATGGTCGACCCCCCAAAATTTAAGTCCCGAAGGATCCTGATTGTGAAATATTTTAAAATGAAGTGACACATTGTGGTCTTTAAAACCAATAATAATATTTGCAATGTGTTCTGACACTCTAACTTTAAGTTGGCGTTTAG
The DNA here is from genome assembly GCA_029206835.1 of Rana muscosa. NCBI lineage: Eukaryota > Metazoa > Chordata > Amphibia > Anura > Ranidae > Rana > Rana muscosa. The sequence continues at coordinate 143,358,545 of CM055118.1, forward strand.
TGCGGCCTATATAAATAAGCCCGCACGGGCATTGGAGGGCATACACAACATACGAAGTGTTACATGTGATGAATTCCCTGATAGTAAACTCCTTATCGTTTGAGGTAGATGTGAAGGTTTCAACAGCCCTTAATGGCCTGTTGACCTCTCTGCATGCACGACACCTCCTGCATGCAAAAAAAACATCTCTATCCCAAAAGGTAGAGGGTCTAGATGGAGGGTCCAAAACCTTCCTTACTATTTTATCAGCAAAACTCATAGCCCTTCTATAGATAAAACCAGGTTTTTGAGGCAATACTGTAGAGAGTACTTTATCCATACATAAAACATGCCAATGAGTATAAAAAATCTCTTCGACCTCCTTGTATTGGGAATGGAAGCTCGAGATAAAACTCCATTCTCTTCCTCTATCTATCTGTGCCGGTAATGGATCTCTAAGGAAATTATCCCTAGGTAATTCCGCCAATTCACAAATTAAAGAGTTTAATAACCTTTCTTTATAACCTTTTTCTAGAAATGTATTTTTTACAATCTGGGCCTGTAGTAAAAAATCACTTCCCTCAGAGCAATTCCTTTTAACTCTGGTAATTTGTCCTTTAGGTATATTTTTCAGCCATAAAGGATGATGTCCACTGCTAACAGGTAAATAGCTATTAGAATCTGTGGCTTTAAAAAATACCTTCGTTCCCAACCTATTCTCACATCTATAAATGTGAACATCCAAGAAATGAATATCACTAGGGCTATATTCACTAGTCAATTTGATGTTATTCTTATTGTTATTAAGTTCACTTAAAAATTCTTGCAACGTGCTTAAAGGCCCCTCCCAGATAAAGAACAGATCATCAATGTATCTTTTATACATCAGGAGTTGTGGGCGTGTTATAGAGAAAATGAACTTATCCTCCCATTCCCCCATAAACAAATTTGCTATACTGGGGGCAAATTTAGCCCCCATAGCAACACCTCTTGATTGGGAATAGAAATCTCCATTGAACCAAAAAAAATTATGGTTCAAACAAAAATCAAGGGCATTCCTTAAAAAAATCTTCTGGTTGTGTGGTATATCATCACGTTTACACAATGCCCAATTCAAAGCCAGCAAGGCATCATCATGCTGGATAATGGTGTATAAGGCAGAAACATCTGCAGTTACCAAAAAAATCTCATCTTTCCCTGTAAGGTCTACTGCCTGTAACATTTGAAGTAAACTTTTGGTATCCCTCAAATAGGCACGAGTCTCTACCACACTTTTTTGGAGATAAATATCTAAATATTGTCCTAAACGGGATGTGATGGATCCAATCCCGTTGACAATAGGTCTTCCAGGGGGACATTTAACATCTTTATGGATTTTGGGGAGGGTGTAAATAGTGGGGATTCTACTACTACTAGGTACAAGATATGTCCTCTCACGATTAGTCAGAACCCCTGTAGAGTACCCCATTTCTATTAGACATTTTAAATTAATTTCATACTGGTTAGATGGATCTTTCTCCAACTTAGTATAGGTATTGGTGTCGTCTAACATCTCCATGAGTTGGTTAACATAAAATGTTTTATTCAAAATGACCACTCCTCCCCCTTTATCCGCGGGTCTAATGATTATATCTTTTCTCTCTTCAAGCATTGAGATTCCATCTAATATGTGGCGTGGATTCACCTCCTTTTTGGGTACTATGTGCTGTAAATCTCGTATCACAAGACCCTTAAATGTTTCCAATTGGTGGTTTGCGCCATTCAAAGGGTTGAAGAGAGACTTATTACGGAGCCCACTATCTAGTGCTACAGACGACAGATTAGTCGTTGGTTGGGAATTTTTATTAAGAAAGTATTTCTTCACATTAATTTTACGTACATATTTATGTATGTCTATAAAGACATCAAACTTATTTATTGGCCTTTTCAGACCACACTTCAAACCCAAATGTAAAATATTAATTTCCTTGTGCGATAAAATTGTGTCACTCAGATTAAAAATACCACCTAATCTGGGCCTCTGCTTCTTTTTCTGGATTTTTGACCCCGCTCTGCATCCTCGCGTTCGTCTCTCCTCTGAGTGGAGTGTTGTACCTGATCCCTCTCCCAATAAGGTGGTTCTCTCCACTGAGGATCTCTGTGTTCCTTATTTTGTTGAGTATGAGCCGGAGGCCTTCCCCTTCTTTGGGGATGTCCTCTGCCCCGTCTCTGCCACCCCCCTCCCCCTCCCTAAAAAAGGACGGGGAGATCGATAATTAGTTCCATTTTCCCATAAAGGTTCAAACCTATTATGGACTGGAACATGATATTGCTGATTATGGGGTGTATGATAATGGGCACTGCTAGGTCCCTCTCTCACTGAACTCCCTCTACCATAATCCCCATTAGATCTAATTGGCGTAGAGTGGTCCCTCGGTGGACGTGGTGGGATATCACTCCTCCTCATATCATTTATAATGGGGACATTGGTAATTAACTGAGGGGGTCTTACTGCAGGGTCATCAGAATGAATATTCTCACCATTAATTTCCCTATTATCTGCAGTCCTATTTTGCTGCCAAAGATACACAGAATTAGAACGGAAGTCTCCCAAATCACGGTGAAACTTTTTTATTTTCTTTTTCTGGGTATCCTTGTCCACCTTTTCAAGTTTTTTCTTTATCCGAATATTAAAATCAGATACCTGCTGTGAATCTTTAATCGGATCTAACTGCAGTTTAAGATCATTAATCCTGCTCTCAAGTTTAGACATTTTTTTCCTTTTACGTTTCAGGATAAGATCTTGAAGTTTAAAACCCATAGTATTAAAAAAATCATACCATTCATTCATGGATTCAGGATCATCAAGACCATCTTGGGGAACTACTTCCCAACGAAGACTTCTAATTATAATTTTTTCTTTTATATAATACTCTAATGTGCAAATGTCCCACCACGTGCGGACTTGCTTCTCAAGTACATTACCTAGTGCAGTCATTACACCATTAAAATTAACCTGTGCAGTGGTTTGCTCGTTAACTGAAAATACATTAGCAATATCAATCGTTCTACTACTTAAAAATTGCAAAACATCCATGGCTGCCAAGAAAAATGATCACTAGAATTTAAAAAGAGTGTATAAAAAGGCCTATAATACACCGCTCAGCGCCTATGGATAACACGTATTGCAATTTACCACAAAGATGAATGACCACAATAGTTATCCACAAGTGGGTAATGAATGTTGACAAAAATATTTTTAAAAAATAAATAATTAAAAATATATAAAACTAAGCTGCTGTTTAAAACATGGCAAAATATATATAACAATAGTAAAAATGAACACAGTAATCTGTATCAGTCAATACTACAAACAGCGCTAAATGTTGAGGAATGACAGTGGTCAACGCCACCTAACAGTTCTTAAGACAGATTCAAGATAGTTTTCAGTGCTTCAAAAGAATGTCCATGGGTGATCCTAAAGAAATAAGTAGAGTGCACCTTCCACCAATCTTCCAGATCCACCTCGTGACACACACACCCCGTAGGGGTTCACACTCACCAGAGTAATATTGAATTAAAGCCTTGAATAGAAATTGCTGTATCCAAGCCAAACACTGAAATATTGTATCCGTCAAGGAGACCTCAGAATGAGATGGGCTTCCAAAAAACAAACAAAGGGAAAACACATAGTGTAACCCAGTTTATTTCATAAAACAAACCCTCACAAACCCTTCAGTGTTTGGCTTGGATACAGCAATTTCTATTCAAGGCTTTAATTCAATATTACTCTGGTGAGTGTGAACCCCTACGGGGTGTGTGTGTCACGAGGTGGATCTGGAAGATTGGTGGAAGGTGCACTCTACTTATTTCTTTAGGATCACCCATGGACATTCTTTTGAAGCACTGAAAACTATCTTGAATCTGTCTTAAGAACTGTTAGGTGGCGTTGACCACTGTCATTCCTCAACATTTAGCGCTGTTTGTAGTATTGACTGATACAGATTACTGTGTTCATTTTTACTATTGTTATATATATTTTGCCATGTTTTAAACAGCAGCTTAGTTTTATATATTTTTAATTATTTATTTTTTAAAAATATTTTTGTCAACATTCATTACCCACTTGTGGATAACTATTGTGGTCATTCATCTTTGTGGTAAATTGCAATACGTGTTATCCATAGGCGCTGAGCGGTGTATTATAGGCCTTTTTATACACTCTTTTTAAATTCTAGTGATCATTTTTCTTGGCAGCCATGGATGTTTTGCAATTTTTAAGTAGTAGAACGATTGATATTGCTAATGTATTTTCAGTTAACGAGCAAACCACTGCACAGGTTAATTTTAATGGTGTAATGACTGCACTAGGTAATGTACTTGAGAAGCAAGTCCGCACGTGGTGGGACATTTGCACATTAGAGTATTATATAAAAGAAAAAATTATAATTAGAAGTCTTCGTTGGGAAGTAGTTCCCCAAGATGGTCTTGATGATCCTGAATCCATGAATGAATGGTATGATTTTTTTAATACTATGGGTTTTAAACTTCAAGATCTTATCCTGAAACGTAAAAGGAAAAAAATGTCTAAACTTGAGAGCAGGATTAATGATCTTAAACTGCAGTTAGATCCGATTAAAGATTCACAGCAGGTATCTGATTTTAATATTCGGATAAAGAAAAAACTTGAAAAGGTGGACAAGGATACCCAGAAAAAGAAAATAAAAAAGTTTCACCGTGATTTGGGAGACTTCCGTTCTAATTCTGTGTATCTTTGGCAGCAAAATAGGACTGCAGATAATAGGGAAATTAATGGTGAGAATATTCATTCTGATGACCCTGCAGTAAGACCCCCTCAGTTAATTACCAATGTCCCCATTATAAATGATATGAGGAGGAGTGATATCCCACCACGTCCACCGAGGGACCACTCTACGCCAATTAGATCTAATGGGGATTATGGTAGAGGGAGTTCAGTGAGAGAGGGACCTAGCAGTGCCCATTATCATACACCCCATAATCAGAAATATCATGTTCCAGTCCATAATAGGTTTGAACCTTTATGGGAAAATGGAACTAATTATCGATCTCCCCGTCCTTTTTTAGGGAGGGGGAGGGGGTGGCAGAGACGGGGCAGAGGACATCCCCAAAGAAGGGGAAGGCCTCCGGTTCATACTCAACAAAATCAGGAACACAGAGATCCTCAGTGGAGAGAACCACCTTATTGGGAGAGGGATCAGGTACAACACTCCACTCAGAGGAGAGACGAACGCGAGGATGCAGAGCGGGGTCAAAAATCCAGAAAAAGAAGCAGAGGCCCAGATTAGGTGGTATTTTTAATCTGAGTGACACAATTTTATCGCACAAGGAAATTAATATTTTACATTTGGGTTTGAAGTGTGGTCTGAAAAGGCCAATAAATAAGTTTGATGTCTTTATAGACATACATAAATATGTACGTAAAATTAATGTGAAGAAATACTTTCTTAATAAAAATTCCCAACCAACGACTAATCTGTCGTCTGTAGCACTAGATAGTGGGCTCCGTAATAAGTCTCTCTTCAACCCTTTGAATGGCGCAAACCACCAATTGGAAACATTTAAGGGTCTTGTGATACGAGATTTACAGCACATAGTACCCAAAAAGGAGGTGAATCCACGCCACATATTAGATGGAATCTCAATGCTTGAAGAGAGAAAAGATATAATCATTAGACCCGCGGATAAAGGGGGAGGAGTGGTCATTTTGAATAAAACATTTTATGTTAACCAACTCATGGAGATGTTAGACGACACCAATACCTATACTAAGTTGGAGAAAGATCCATCTAACCAGTATGAAATTAATTTAAAATGTCTAATAGAAATGGGGTACTCTACAGGGGTTCTGACTAATCGTGAGAGGACATATCTTGTACCTAGTAGTAGTAGAATCCCCACTATTTACACCCTCCCCAAAATCCATAAAGATGTTAAATGTCCCCCTGGAAGACCTATTGTCAACGGGATTGGATCCATCACATCCCGTTTAGGACAATATTTAGATATTTATCTCCAAAAAAGTGTGGTAGAGACTCGTGCCTATTTGAGGGATACCAAAAGTTTACTTCAAATGTTACAGGCAGTAGACCTTACAGGGAAAGATGAGATTTTTTTGGTAACTGCAGATGTTTCTGCCTTATACACCATTATCCAGCATGATGATGCCTTGCTGGCTTTGAATTGGGCATTGTGTAAACGTGATGATATACCACACAACCAGAAGATTTTTTTAAGGAATGCCCTTGATTTTTGTTTGAACCATAATTTTTTTTGGTTCAATGGAGATTTCTATTCCCAATCAAGAGGTGTTGCTATGGGGGCTAAATTTGCCCCCAGTATAGCAAATTTGTTTATGGGGGAATGGGAGGATAAGTTCATTTTCTCTATAACACGCCCACAACTCCTGATGTATAAAAGATACATTGATGATCTGTTCTTTATCTGGGAGGGGCCTTTAAGCACGTTGCAAGAATTTTTAAGTGAACTTAATAACAATAAGAATAACATCAAATTGACTAGTGAATATAGCCCTAGTGATATTCATTTCTTGGATGTTCACATTTATAGATGTGAGAATAGGTTGGGAACGAAGGTATTTTTTAAAGCCACAGATTCTAATAGCTATTTACCTGTTAGCAGTGGACATCATCCTTTATGGCTGAAAAATATACCTAAAGGACAAATTACCAGAGTTAAAAGGAATTGCTCTGAGGGAAGTGATTTTTTACTACAGGCCCAGATTGTAAAAAATAAATTTCTAGAAAAAGGTTATAAAGAAAGGTTATTAAACTCTTTAATTTGTGAATTGGCGGAATTACCTAGGGATAATTTCCTTAGAGATCCATTACCGGCACAGATAGATAGAGGAAGAGAATGGAGTTTTATCTCGAGCTTCCATTCCCAATACAAGGAGGTCGAAGAGATTTTTTATACTCATTGGCATGTTTTATGTATGGATAAAGTACTCTCTACAGTATTGCCTCAAAAACCTGGTTTTATCTATAGAAGGGCTATGAGTTTTGCTGATAAAATAGTAAGGAAGGTTTTGGACCCTCCATCTAGACCCTCTACCTTTTGGGATAGAGATGTTTTTTTTGCATGCAGGAGGTGTCGTGCATGCAGAGAGGTCAACAGGCCATTAAGGGCTGTTGAAACCTTCACATCTACCTCAAACGATAAGGAGTTTACTATCAGGGAATTCATCACATGTAACACTTCGTATGTTGTGTATGCCCTCCAATGCCCGTGCGGGCTTATTTATATAGGCCGCACTAAACGCCAACTTAAAGTTAGAGTGTCAGAACACATTGCAAATATTATTATTGGTTTTAAAGACCACAATGTGTCACTTCATTTTAAAATATTTCACAATCAGGATCCTTCGGGACTTAAATTTTGGGGGGTCGACCATTTGAAGCCAGCATGGAGGGGCTCTAATTTGGTCAGAGATCTTTCCAAGAGAGAAACTCAATGGATTTTTTCTGTAGATACTTTGTCGCCCAAAGGGTTGAATGTTGAATTAGATATTAATTGTTTTATTAGTGATTTTTAAATTAAATTTTAAAAAATTAAATTATTTTATCATTGTCTAAATAAGATTGGAGCTTCCTACATGGCATGTTTATATAATTTTTAGTATTTTTTATTATATAAATTTTTGTCTAAATAAGTTTCTCTATACCATGGTATTGACCTATGTAGTAGTTATTACATATAGTGCTTAATGGGTTAAAATGACTATGGTAATCATTGTCTATATGTATCGGCATAAATATGCATTATCATTATGATTGTTGATTTATAGGCTCTGTTGATTTAATTTTATTTAATTGAATCAGACTCAGCTTTTAAATATTATTATTATACCTAATCTCTTGTATAATCCCCTGTGAAGCTATCCAGGTGATTTATAACAGGATATGCAGTTAGACTTTGTTTGGTCCATTCCTCTCCCTGTAGTAAGCCTTCAGTGTAATCAGCCGTCATCGTTATGTGCACCCATTGCTTTGTCAGGCGCGGGCTGATTGGCTAAGGTTGAGGACTGGAACGCATTATAAGTCTGCGTGTGCGTCGTGTGGTCACGCCCTCTGTTGAAGTCAACCAATGACGAAACGCGTCAGGGCGTGACCTACACGACACGCTGGGAGTGCTGGTTTGCGTTCCACCGCTCAGAGAACCAGGAAGAGGAAGTAAGGCATTGCAGCCCTTGGTTCTTTTTGATACACGCCGGACGGCGGATACGGTGAAGTAAACCACCCTCCATGTTTGCTTATGTGATCTTTTAACTGATGTACGTTTAATGTATGAGGGGACCAAGTTTGTGAGGGTTTGTTTTATGAAATAAACTGGGTTACACTATGTGTTTTCCCTTTGTTTGTTTTTTGGAAGCCCATCTCATTCTGAGGTCTCCTTGACGGATACAATATTTCAGTGTTTGGCTTGGATACAGCAATTTCTATTCAAGGCTTTAATTCAATATTACTCTGGTGAGTGTGAACCCCTACGGGGTGTGTGTGTCACGAGGTGGATCTGGAAGATTGGTGGAAGGTGCACTCTACTTATTTCTTTAGGATCACCCATGGACATTCTTTTGAAGCACTGAAAACTATCTTGAATCTGTCTTAAGAACTGTTAGGTGGCGTTGACCACTGTCATTCCTCAACATTTAGCGCTGTTTGTAGTATTGACTGATACAGATTACTGTGTTCATTTTTACTATTGTTATATATAAGAAGAGACCAGTTAAAAGATCCCTGGAGAAGATTCGCTTTGAAGGCACTGGAAGACCAGGATCCAGGCAGGCTCCAGCAGGACCCCTCAAAGGTGGCTCGACTGGTCCACAAAGAATGGGACAAGCTGCAGGTGCATCAAGGGGTGGTCTACCGAAGGGGCCCCTCTGATGACCTAGAAGAGAAGTGGCAACTGTTCCTGCCGGAAAAACACAGAAGAACTGTCTTGGCTGCTCTACATGATAACCATGGCCACTTGGGGGCCGAACGAACCTTCCAGCTTGTGAGGAATAGGTTCTATTGGCCTTGTATGCGGGCTGAAGTGGAGGAGTACTGTCACTCATGTGCTCGCTGCGTTCAAAGGAAGACATTACCACGTCCAGCTGCCCCAATGGGTCATCTGCAGAGTCAAGGACCCTTGGACTTGGTATGCATCGACTTTCTCTGTCTAGAACCTGACTTGAGTGGACATGGAAATGTTCTGGTGATAACCGACCATTTCACCCGTTATGCCCAGGCCTTTCCAGCTAAAGACCAGAAGGCCTCCACCGTAGCCAAAATCTTGGTGGAAAAAAACTTTGTGCATTACGGGCTACCACAGCGCCTGCACTCAGACCAAGGGAGAGACTTTGAGAGTTGACTGATTAGGAAATTGCTGGATTCTTTAGGTATAAAGAAAACTCGTACTACCCCTTATCACCCCCAAGGTGATGCCCAACCGGAAAGATTCAACAGGACTCTGTTAAATATGTTGGGAACTCTGAGCAGCGAGAAGAAGCAGCATTGGAGCAAGCACATAGCAGCAATAGTGCATGCCTATAACAGCACAACCAGTGATGCCACAGGGTACTCTCCATACAGATTAATGTTTGGCAGGGAAGCAAGACTGCCTGTGGATCTGGCCTTCGGCATGTCAATGGATCACACATCAGCCACCTTGCACAAGGGATATGTAGATAGGCTGATGAAGAGTCTGAAACTGGCGTTTGAACAGGCCCAAGCGGCATCAGAGCAAAGAGGAGCCCGGAACAAGAGGAACTTTGATCTCAAAGTTCGAATCCAGGACTTGCAACCCGGAGATAGAGTGCTGTTGCGGAACTTGGGAGTCCCTGGGAAGCACAAACTAGCAGACAGATGGAGACCCGAACCTTATGTGATCTGCAAATGGTTACCAGGCTTGCCGGTGTGTCAGCTGAAGCCAGAAGGGAAGATAGGGCCGCTGAAGACCTGGATCAGAAACCACTTACTTCCACTTTCAGAAGCAGTTCGGATACCTCCTGTAGAGGATTCCCCTGGACCATCTTTAAGTCTGAATACACCTAGGCCCAATACTCGGTCTCAGGCACCTCAGTCTGGAGAAATGGATGTCACTGATCAAAGTGAAGATGAAGAAGAAGAGCTTGAATGGTTGTGGCCGTCCCAGGCTCCTGAGCCTCTGTCCATAGACCTTCCACCTTCTGAAGATACCCTGGATAGTACATTAAATGTGGAAGCCACTGAGTTTGTCCCATCCAGCCCTCTGTCTGATGAGTGGGCAGATGCCATAGAGTCGCCCCCTGCTGAAGATCAAAGGAACTTTCAGTATCTTCCTGTACCTGATCTGGATGCTCCAGAAATCTTGGAACCCAATACACCTACCCCAGAGGAAGAGCCTGTGGTGACGGATACAGTTACCCCAAGAGAACAGAGAGCGAAGAGAACCATTCGTCCTCCACGGAAGCTGACCTATGCTCAACTAGGGGAAAGCTCTGAGGATACAGTAATTACTGCAAGAAGGACAATACAAATACCTGGTCCCTCCACTGTGCATTTGGTGGAGGGCAACCCTAGCTCACTTTCTGGCACAGTTAGGCAGGCCACCCTCACTGACGTGACCTGTGGGCAGGACAATCTCCCTTCCCATGTTTGGTGGGAGCTTCCCCTGCCGGGCTCCTTTGCAGCCCTCAATTACCTTGTCTGTACATAATGTTAATGCTGTATTTGGGGACCAAAGATTCTACGTGGGGGGAGTGTGTAGCGGGGTATTGCCCTTTAATTCCCCAGAGACTACAGTACCCAGTACACCTTGAGGCACCCAGGGTGCATTGCCCCGTGCAAAGACTGCTGTGGTGGACTTTATAAGTGGGAGGCGGGCCCCAGTTCTTTCTCTTTGGGACACCGCCCTCCCAGCAAGAGGATCCCTGTGCTGACCTGCTGTGTGTACAAGGCCTGAAGCCTGGGCCTTGTGCTTTTCCAAAGAGTCTTCCGCTCCACCGAGGAGCCTGTGGAGCGTCTGTTCCTGTTGCTGAGTGCTGTCATCAGGAGGACCGAAGACCCGGGCGTCAAGGACACTGTGAAGCGAGTCACAGTAATGGAAGTAACGGACAAGGACTAGTCCGGTTGGGTGAGAGAGCACCTGCTCAGAGCTACATCACAGTATCTCTAGACCCATTAACTTTATTCAGGGCCATCACAGTGATTGCAGTTATACTCTGGGGAGACTATCTGCAGAACTGAGTTATTAGTCTCCCTGGTATTGTAAAGTTACCAATCATCGTTACTTTGTGGATTACAATTGTTCTTAAAGTGCACCACGAAGATTTCTTCCACAGAACTATACCCAAATCATAGTCAGGCCTGACTGGGTAGTATAGGACATTGCTGGGCGCCATATTGTCCACAAGGGAGGATAGCTGCAGCGAGGTCTGTTAAACTGTCTATCATATTGCTGAACGTTTGATGTATTAATAATTATACACATATTGCAGGGCTCTGCATGTGACATTGCATACTGTTTATCATTCTAACCTTTACCAACAGTAAAATATTAGAGTTAAGTATATTGGTTGTCAGTGTCATTTACTGTGCTATACCATATTGTGTGCCTTACTGTGGGATTGTGTCATAGAGAATATTAGAATGATTGCAATTCTATCATCCCCTTTACTAACTGTGCCACGAGAGGTTGGAGCCGATTGCCAGGGGTTGACAGCGGTGCACTACAGGGCCCAAAACAATCAAGGCAGCCCTCTTAACTGGGGGTATTGCTACACCAGCAAGGAATTAAATACCTTTGAGTCAAATTTTCTGCTTGGCACTGTAATCTCGTCCTGGAGGGGGCCCAAAGGCAGAGCAGTGGTAATGGGAGAATCATAGCTGCCTGGAAGATGTGGAGACAGATGAACACTGGACTGGATGTGAAGGTCTTCAGTCAGGAGGAGAGTTTTCTTATAGGTTCACTCCAGGATTTCCTTCTTGCCCATGAGCAGGAAAAGTAAAAGACCCCTCCCATTTGCCTGGCGCCGTACCGAAACATCTGAACTTGTTGATAGTAGTCGCCGGTCGGGACGCCGGTGTTCTGCCGATGAGTGTCCCCCCGGTGGATAATGTCCCCCCTGTACTGTGCAGGCGCAGCGCTTACGCAGTACGAACCAAAAGCGGGCCGAAGGAAATAGCCGAAGATAAATCACTCAGTCAGCTGAACACGGCCCCTGCGCAATGACGACGATATTGTGACAGACGCTGCGGCATGCTCCCGATGCTCGTGCTACTCTGCAAGGGGGCGGGGGCATTTACTGTTATATCATCTAAGGGGCGGATAGCTACTGAAGAGGCAGAGTTTTCAATTAATGGGCAGAGCTGATAATTGGGGGTGGTATTAGCAATTTACTCGTGCAAAGCCGCCGAACAACATTTCAAAAGTCGCCCTTCATTTGTTTAAACACGCCCCGCTAAGACGTATAGTATATTGCTAAAAGCACGGCCAAGTTATCAGCTCTGCACATCAATAGAAGAATTGGGCTCTTCTGTAGCTCTCCGCCCCTTAGACGATTTAACAGTAATGCACCGCCCTCTTGCAGAGTAGCACGAGCATCAGGAGCACTGCGTGCGGCAGCGTCTGTCACAAGATGGTCATCATGGCACAGGCGCCGTGTTCAGCTGACTCTGAGCTATTTATGTTTGGCTATTTTCGTTGGCCTCGTTGTGGTTCGTACTGCGGGACGACAGAATTTTTTTAACCCCCCCTGTTGCCGCGGCACCGCTCCTGCACCCACTGCCGCCCGAGGCCTCGCCTCGGTGGCCTTGTCAGGAATACGGCCCTGCAAGTCTATCAAGTCCAACCTATGTGTGTGATTATATGTCAGTATTACATTGTATATCCAGGGCTGTCTTTACCGCAGGGCAAACAGGGCAGCTGCCCAGGGCCCTGTCATTGTTTGGGGCCCAAAGCAGAGCTGCCCATTAAGCCCGTGTGCTGCCCGCAAATCGGCACATCGGCGCTGAAAACCCCTACACACACAGTCTGCCATTGTCATCAGGGCTCTGCGCGCACAGTGCAGCAGCGCCAGTGCTGCATTTTCTCGATGGAGGAGCTGGCCGCGGGTGGGCGGGGCCTTGAGCGCCATTGACGCTCTGGCCCCGCCCCTTGCTATGCGTGCACCGTACAGTCACTGCTGCCTGCCTGATGACATCACGACGAGGTGAGCGGAGCCCCAACATTCGGAGCAAGGCGGAGGAGGATTCCTTTTTCTCGCGCCTAAGCTCCGCCCCCAACTCCGGGTCTTCCCTGAAGGTGAAGGCTGTTCCTGCCGCTGGAAGAAAGGTAGGAGAAATGCACTGCCCTGAGTAGCTCATGGTAACTCTGCTCCCTCCCACTCTGCTCCCTCTGCCGAGTGACACTCGGCAGACGCTGGGATAATAATTTTTGATTTTAATTGCATTTTGTACCCTTTATGAGCTTTTTATAAATAAATACCGGATATCTTTTACATATCACACTATGGGAGTCCCTCTTTTTACTATTTTTTTTGCATTGAAAGAGCCGTTTTTTGGATGTCTCCACCTGACCCCTGAAACATCTGATTTGAGTGGAGCTGCAGGGAGAAACGACTCCACAGGGACCGAAGAGTAAGTACACCTGAAAGGCTTTCTTGTATCTGGATTACGGTAAGGCCCCATTCACACAGGGGCGGCACAACGCGGCATGACTTCTGGGGGCGACCTTGGCGGCGCGATCTCAAGACGACTTGAGATGCCCGCCGAGGCGATTTGCATAAAGACTTCTGTATAGAAGTCAATGCAGGTCGCCTTGGGTCGCCCCCAAAAGTAGTACATGAACCTTTTTCTAAGTCGGAGCGACCTGAGTCGCCTGACGAGTCGCCCCTGTGTGAACCGGGCCTAAGAGATCTGTGAGCATTAAGCTGCATGAGGATTTTACCTTGATAGAAGATTGCCAGTGATAGAAAAAGAGGGCTAATGTGTGTAGGACTTTGTGATTGGAACAACATCCATTGAAGAATTATAGGACATTTCAGTACTTCACTTCATTTTATTTACTTGTTCTATTTATCCTCTTGGACTTATTGTGCACAGTGTTTAATATGTGAATACCGGAGGTTGTGTGTATTCACCATATTTATGCCAGTTGATTATTTTACTATTTTGCACAGAACGCATTGCACGGTTGCACTTTGCTCAGCCATTTTTGCACACACAGGATACACTATTGGATATTTATTTATTTACAGGGCCGTCGGAACAGGACAGGCAAAACAAGCAATTGCTTGGGGCCCCGAGCTGGCCTAGGGCCCGAGCCTAGGGTGCCTGCCTGCTGCCTGTCACTGTCCTCGATTTCCGCCCTTAGCCGATTCGCGGATTGCGGCCATAGGAAAGCCAGCGGCTTCGGCCTAGCTCCAGAGCGGCGGCCATCTTGGTACACCCGGCGGCAGCGGCCGAGGTGAGATGTGGGGAGATGTGGACATTACAGGGGAGATGATGTGGACATTCCAGTGGAGGAGATGATGTGGATATTACAGTGCGGAGTCCCCCTGTCCATCCCACGGTCCCCCTGTCCATCCCACGGTCCCCCTGTCCATCCCACGGTCCATAAACAGTCCTAAACAGCATCTTAATGTTAATGTGATTGTGTATGTGTTTTAAGTATGTTGGATTATATGCAACAGCAGTATTTGCACTGTAAGCCTTTTTTATTTATATAAAGTGTGGGTGAGCTTAAACTGTATCGCTACGCTTTGGTTCCTGTAGGCTTTGCGTGAGTGCAGGGGGGGGGGGGGGTTGGGGGGCCTCCATGTCCATTTTGCTTGGGGCCCCCAAATTCCTTCAAATGGGCCTGTTTATTTATACTCCATTATTTATACTTTATTGTTTGAACACCATAGGGTTTTTGCGCTTATCATTCATTATTCATTTTTATTTTTTTGGTGATATTGTGTTACACTATAGATTGAGTGGCATCCCCACTATTATTATAGCATTCACCAGGCAGGGGCAGTAGACCATTATAATGCCCTCCACTAACACCCCTCCCATTATACTGCCCTCCACTACCACCCCTCCCATTATACTGCCCTCCATTACAACCCCTCCCATCATACTGCCCTCCACTACCACCCCTCCCATTATACTGCCCTCCACTACCACCCCTCCCATCATACTGCCCTCCACTACTACCCCTCCCATCATACTGCCATCCACTACCACCCATCCCATTATACTGCCCTCCACTAACACACCTCCCATTATACTGCCCTCCATTACCACCCCTCCCATTATAATGCCCTCCACTACCACCCCTCTCATTATACTGCCCTCCACTAACACCCCTCCCATTATACTGCCCTCCACTACCACCCCTCCCATTATACTGCCCTCCACTACCACCCCTCACATTATACTGCCCTCCACTACCACCCCTCCCATTATACTGCCCTCCACTACAACCCCTCCCATTATACTGCCCTCCACTACCACCCCTCCCATTATACTGCCCTCCACTAACACCCCTCCCATTATACTGCCCTCCACTACCACCCCTCCCATTATACTGCCCTCCACTATCTCCCCTCCCATTATACTGCCCTCCACTACAACCCCTCCCATCATACTGCCCTCCACTACCACTCCTCCCATCATACTGCCCTCCACTACCACCCCCCCCATTATACTGCCCTCCACTACAACCCCCTCCCATCATACTGCCCTCCACTACTACCCTTCCCATCATACTGCCCTCCACTACCATCCCTCCCATACACTGCCCCCTCCAGTCATGCTGTAAGTCACTCCCCCCATACTGCCCTCCACTCCCCCCCATTATACTGCCCTCCACTACCACCCCTCCCATTATACTGCCCTCCACTACAACCCCTCCCATCATACTGCCCTCCACTACCACCCCTCCCATCATACTGCCCTCCACTGCCACCCCCCCATTATACTGCCCTCCACTACAACCCCTCCCATCATACTGCCCTCCACTACTACCCTTCCCATCATACTGCCCTCCACTACCATCCCTCCCATACACTGCCCCCTCCAGTCATGCTGTAAGTCACTCCCCCCATACTGCCCTCCACTCCCCCCCATTATACTGCCCTCCACTACCACCCCCTCCCATTATACTGCCCTCCACTAACACCCCTCCCATTATACTGCCCTCCACTACCACTGCTCCCATTATACTGCCCTCCACTACTATCCCTCCCATTATACTGCCCTCCACTAGCACCCCTCCCATTATACTGCCCTCCACTACCACCCCTCCCATTATACTGCCCTCCACTACCACCCCTCCCATTATACTGCCATCCACTACCACCCCTCCCATCATACTGCCCTCCACTACCACCCCTCCCATCATACTGCCCTCCACTACCACCCCTCCCATCATACTGCCCTCCACTAACCCCCCTCCCATCATACTGCCCTCCACTACCACCCTCCCCGTCATACTGCCTTCCACTAACCCCCCTCCCATTATACTGCCCCCTTTCTATTTACATTATACTGCCCTCCACTGCCCCCCCTCCCATCATACTGCCCTCCACTAACCCCCCTCCCATCATACTGCCCTCCACTACCACCCTCCCATCATACTGCCCTCCACTAACCCCCCTCCCATCATACTGCCCTCCACTACCACCCTTCCCATCATACTGCCCTCCACTACACCCCCTCCTATCATACTGCCCTCCACCAACCCTCCTCCCATTATACTGCCCCCTTTCCATTTACATTATACTGCCCTCCACTGCCCCCCTCCCATTATACTGCCCTCCACTGCCACCCCTCCCATTTACATTATACTGCCCTCCACTACTCCCCTCCCATTATCCTTCCCTCCACTACCCCCCTCCCATCATACTGCCCTCCACTGCCACCCCTCCCATCATACTGCCCTCCACCACCTCCCCTCCCATCATACTGCCCTCCATCCCATCATACTGCCCTCCACTGCCTCCCCTCCCATCATACTGCCCTTCACTGCCACCCCTCTCATCATACTGCCCTCCACTGCTACCAACTCCCATCAAAAACTGTAAAAAAACTATAATGGTAAAAAAAAAAAAAAAAAAAATAACAAAAATATAAAACTACTGATCCCGTCCACTGCCCTACTGATTATGTCCACTGCCCTTCTGACCATGTCCACTGCCCTTCTGACCATGTCCACTGCCCTTCTGACTACGTCCACTGCCCTACTGACAATATCCACTGCCCTACTGACCATGTCCACTGCTCTACTGACAATATCCACTACCCTACTGACCACTGCCCACTGCCCTATTGACCACTTCCACTGCTTTACTGACCATGTCCACTGCCCTACTGACTGACACCATTCACAGTCCACACTGACACCACTGGCGGAACTACCAGCAAAGGTTGCACTTGCGACTGGGCCCTGGCCTTCTGCCACCATGGCGGGGCCCAAGACTGCAGTACTGCACAACATGTGAAAGGGATCGGCTGTGGGACCATTAAGGGTGGTGGGATCAGTGGGAAGGGCTTTGGGCTCGGAGGGAATGGCCCAGGCCGGAGGTCGGGGGGCCCTTCATGGTTTCTTGCACCAAGGCCCTGAAGGTTCTAATTATGCCTCTGCTGCACCTTGTATCTAGCTTATCTCAGAACCCTGTATATAGCTCATCCCAGAAACCTGCACCCTGTATATAGCTCATCCCAGAACCCTGCACCCTGTATATAGCTCATCCCAGAACCCTGCACTCTGTATGCAGCTCATCCCAGAACCCTGCACTCTGTACGGAGCTCATCCCAGAACCCTGCACTCTGTACGCAGCTCATCCCAGAACCCTGCACTCTGTACGCAGCTCATCCCAAACCCTGTACTCTGTACGCAGCTCATCCCAGAACCCTGCACTCTGTACATAGCTCATCCCAGTACCCTGCACCCTGTATATAGCTTATCCAAGTACCCTGCTTCTTGTATAAAACTCATCCCAGTACCCTGCACCCTGTACGCAGCTCATCCTAGAACCCTGCACTCTGTACGCAGCTATTCCCAGAACTCTGCACCCTGTACGCAGCTCATCCCAGAACCCTGCACTCTGTACGCAGCTCATCCCAGAACCCTGCACTCTGTACGCAGCTCATCCCAGAACCCTGCACTCTGTACGCAGCGCATCCCAGAACGCTGCACTCTGCATGCAGCTCATCCCATAACCCTTCACTCTGTACATAGCTCATCCCAGAACCCTGCACTCTGTACATAGCTCATCCCAGAACCCTGCACTCTGTATATAGCTCATCCGGAACCCTGCACTCTGTATATAGCTCTTCCTGGAACCCTGCACTCTGTACATAGCTCATCCCAGAATCCTGAACTCTGTACATAGCTCATCCCAGAACCCTGCACTCTGTACACAGCTCATCCCAGAAACCTGCACTCTGTACACAGCTCATCCCCGAACCCTGCACTCTGTACATAGGTCATCCTACAACCCTGCACTCTGTACATAATGCACTCCAAACACTGCATGCTTTTATCCTTTTTTTAAAATGAATGTGCTGGGGTTTGTATGTATCCATGAGACTCTTGCTTGTGGAACAATAATAAAAGCATATTTTATAGGTACAAGGAAGCCAGAGTATTGTTTAATGATGCCCCTTAAGCTCCTCCCACTGTCAGAAGTTTGACCACATCCACATTTGCGCAGAGCGCTATGCAAGGTTACTTCCTTCCTTCCTTCCTTCCTCAAGTGTCCCTCATTCTGAAGTTCAAAAGTTGGGAGGTATGCGAAAGGGGACCTTTTTTTTTTTTTTTTAAATTGTTTATTTATAAATCTTATAAACACATTACAAAATAGTGCAATGAAAGAAAAGGCATTTCGACTGACAGTAATACAAAAGTACATAGGTCTAAGCAAAGGATGTCAAAGAAAAAACATAATATGGACACATGTACATTGCATTGAAATGTTCACCAACTTAGGGACAATAACGCATATATAACAATGTTATATATGCGTGTCATAAGTCAATATGGCATGGGAAGAAAAAGTGGTTACAGCTCTGATTTAATTGGAAGGAGAGGGTGATAGGGGTAACATCATAGATAAACATCATCAGTGAGATTGGACATCATGAGGCCCTTCAGATTCATAAAAAAACTCTGATTTATCCCAAGATTCCCAGATTTTATCAAAAACAGGTAAGGTTTCTTCTATCTTAGCAGTCATATGTTCCATTCTACGTGTATCATGCAATAGTGATAGGACAAGGCGGAACGTAGGAGGAGAGGCGGAGAGCCAGCACCTAGGGATGGCTCTCTTAGCAGCCAGAAGGACAAAAGACATTAGTTTCTTCGAAGCTTTTGATAAGCTATGAAGAGGCAGGCCTAGGAGGAAATGTATTGGAGTGAGCGGAATAGGGGTAAGCAATAACTTTTGTGGAAGCTCCTGGATTTCAGTCCAAAAGGGAATAATGAGAGGGCATTCCCAAAAAATGTGAAAAAGGGAGCCCACAGACCTGCCACATCTCCAGCAAAATTTAGAGAGGGAGGGATTACGAGCATGTAGCAAGTCCGGGGTCCTGTACCAAAACATCAGGACTTTAAATGCAGTTTCTCTCTGTATTACACAGCGTGAGATCCTGGATGTAGAGTCCCATATCTTACCCCAGTCCAATAATGATATTGGGCGTTGTAGTATGTGTGACCATTTCTTCATAAAGCTATGGGTGGAATCTGTCATAGGTGGGTTTTCATGGAGTATCTTATATATGGACGAGATTTGTTTGGATTCATGGGGACCATTAGCACAAATAACTTCAAAGCCTGTGGGCTTTTCTAAAAAAGGGGTGGGAGATATGGAAAGAAAGAAGTGTTTAAATTGAATGTAAGAATAGTGGAGTGAAGCTGGTAGATCATGTTTTTTCTGTAGCTCTGAAAAAAATAGGAGTTTACGAGTAACCGGATGCACAACATGTCGCAGCTGAAATATCCCCGCCTGAGTCCACGGATACATCCTCGCATAGGACAGTCCATCAGGAATGTCTGGATTGAACAATAAATTTAGAAGGGGGGACATTTGGAAGTTAGAGAATAACGCTCTGCACATCTTTTCCAAATAGCAAGAGTGAAAAGCATCGGTGCCAAGCAGAGGGATCTCAAT
Organism: Rana muscosa; assembly: GCA_029206835.1. NCBI lineage: Eukaryota > Metazoa > Chordata > Amphibia > Anura > Ranidae > Rana > Rana muscosa. The sequence continues at coordinate 143,378,682 of CM055118.1, forward strand.
TGGGGCATATATTTAGAAGAGAAAGGCCATAGCATAGAGCATAGATGGACCGGTACAGTGATTCCCATCTCAATCTCGGCCCATCTGCTAGGTGCCTTTCTAGAAATCCAAGTAGTTAGCGCTCTTAAGTGGGATGCATAATAGTATTTGATGAAATCTGGTGCCGCCAGACCACCCCTGCACCTAGGAGCAAAAACAACTGATTGTGCTATCCTATGAGAGGTGTCGTTCCATATAAACTTGAGACAACCTCTCTGGAGAATGTTTGTTTAAACTAAAGGTGGACTTTAAACGGCACACAGATAGATATTGTAAAAATTCTAAGGGTTTTATTGTTGGTAGAAAAATATAATTGAATTTAGGTAAAAAGTACATTAATACAAGACACTGACATTATGTAACAGTTATCAATAGTTGGTATAGGGTCCCATTTACAAGACTCAACACATCTCCCAGGAATTACATTGACATGTAAAATACACAAAGTAGAATAGGATAATGTATAGCCAACAAACACAAATGAGGAGTTGGACGGTATGCACGAGAGATGGCTGGTCTTATTGATAGGTCCGGTAAATTCAAAGATAAAGATCTTGCTTTCGCTCGACTAGTTTCGCGTTCCAAAACGCTTCGTCGGGAGCATAATATTCTGTCAAGATTATACATAAACAGTTCAAAAAAGATACTTCAGTTAATATAATTTTAATACTTGTATCTAAAATAAAACTAATAAAAAACATTTTAAAGAAAAAGCTAATATACATTGATTAAAGGTTTTCGATTGACCACAGAAGGATAAAACACCCACCACCTATACACTGCCAGCACCGAAACCAGTCACACAACAGATGGGGCATGAAAGTAGCTGTGCAAAGTTGTAGAAAAAGCACGAAAAAAGGGGGGGGGGAGGGGGGGGGGAAAAGAACGAAAAAGAAGAGAAACAGGGAATGGGGGAGGGGAACGGGAAGGGGCGGGGAAAAAAAAAAAAAGAGGGGGTGAGTGGGATAAAATCATCCTCCAGAGAGAAACTATCTGGGTTGAGAGGTTGAATGCCACACACCCCCCTGGCCTAAACGAAACTCAGTCGTACAGACCATTTCTGTAAATGACTGATCTAAACCATTTTTAACCATTTGGAACATGATTTTTGTCACTGACATATACACCACTCTGATCGACATCTAGAATATTTCATGGGCTATGGATGGTGGTGGATATTTACTGCCACACTAATGCTATACACATTATATATTTTTCCACATATGTTATGTGCCTACTCACGTTAACACCCCCTTTTTTCTCCCCCCTTCCCCCTCCCCTCTGTATTACTATATGTCTACTTTATTTAATGCTTGACTGCATCTTGATTTGATGTTTTATCTAGTTGTATAATACTATAAAAATAATCCTTCTTCAGGATAAGCTGCACAATGAATGCCATATGTTAGTTTCATCATTGTCACTAAATTCACCTTGTATGGTAACTTTACCCCCCACCACAGCCGACAGATCAAATATGTCACTAAAAAAGACACACAGAATACACACTCTAAATCATGCTCCTAAATGGTTAAGCTGCTGTATTGGAATCCCTGTACTTAAATTAGATATTGTTTACTAGTTTAAAGGTACTATTCCTGGATGTATATATAAATGTAGAATATGTATTTTTGGTTATTTATATGCCTTCAGCACTTTTTTATTTAGTTCTGTATATTATGTTTGGATCTTCTTTTCGATGACCACAGGTGGGTGTATTCACCCTCTTTCACCCCCTGTTCTTGCTGTGCCCCGAAGCCTATGTGCCCACACTGATGGCTGCAATGGTGGGCTGACTTGCTGACCACTGCTGGTATTTAGAACACGACCCTTTGACCTGCTTTAAGGGAGCAATTGGCTCCCCCTGTGGTGTGCTTTGTCACTGCCGCACCGGTCATGGGCTGTTGTGATGGCAGTGATCGCGGCGCACATACATGGGCTGCTTGATCCCCTGCGATGACGTGCCTGCTGGCTAGAGCGATGTGACGTACTATAGGCTCCCAGAATATTTCCTGGGTTTCGCCCTGTCACTCTCTCATTGGCCCTAGGTTGCTGCGTGAGCAGCGCCTACGGCGCATGCGCATGACCGTCCGAACTCGCGCACCAGCGTCACTTCCGGGTGTGATGACGCCTTCCTGTAGGGACACATAAAAACGGTGCACAGTGCACTGTGAGGCTGTCCACAGGAGAGGTTCCATCCAGGTCTACCAGCATATAATCCCTGTCAAGCTACAAGGTAAGAACCATCCATCTGGGATACGAGCAGATAGATCTAGGGAAGCGGGTCCTTTCTAAACCCCCTTTTTTGTACTTATGTTTTTCAGCTGGGTCAGTCTATCACTAGGGGTCACCCAAACAGACTACCATTGTGTGGCTCGAGCAAGTGCTTCTGACTGACACACTCCTCTACAGTATTGTCTGGCTTGTTACACCTGGATTTACGTTCCCTACCTATCAGTAGCCTGTGCATAGTTACTTTTTTACTTAAATCACGCATGATTGTTTACCACGGTGAGCCCTTGGATAATAATATATATATGAATAAATTCCTCTCCCTTTCCCCCCCCCTTCCTTCCTTTCCCCCCCCCCCCCCACCTCCACTCCCCTCTTCTTATTTTGTTTCAAAACACCTACTTCTGACACTTATGGGTCACGTTATGTGTTTTACTTTTAGAATGTGTTTATATAATACTGGCACCCTGTGATACACGGATTGCCAGGTAAAAATACCTAGGCCGGTTTCACTACTTAACACGGCCTTGTTCGTAAGTATAGAAACTATTATATATATATATATATATATATATCTTTTCTTTTCTTTCTTGTTCTCCCCCTCCTTTTCTTGGTCTGCCTCGATGGTGATTATTGACACATTATCCCACTTACGGTTTTATAAGAATTTTTGCACCTGCTATCTAACTTGCTCAATTTTCTTAAAATTTTTTTAATAGTACCTATGGATATGGACTAATTTACATTCCAGTCCTTCTTCTTTCCCTTTCCCCCTTTTCCCCCCCCCCTCTTTTTTTTTTTTTTTTCCCCGCCCCTTCCCGTTCCCCTCCCCCATTCCCTGTTTCTCTTCTTTTTCGTTCTTTGCCCCCCCCCCTCCCCCCCCCTTTTTTCGTGCTTTTTCTACAACTTTGCACAGCTACTTTCATGCCCCATCTGTTGTGTGACTGGTTTCGGTGCTGGCAGTGTATAGGTGGTGGGTGTTTTATCCTTCTGTGGTCAATCGAAAACCTTTAATCAATGTATATTAGCTTTTTCTTTAAAATGTTTTTTATTAGTTTTATTTTAGATACAAGTATTAAAATTATATTAACTGAAGTATCTTTTTTGAACTGTTTATGTATAATCTTGACAGAATATTATGCTCCCGACGAAGCGTTTTGGAACGCGAAACTAGTCGAGCGAAAGCAAGATCTTTATCTTTGAATTTACCGGACCTATCAATAAGACCAGCCATCTCTCGTGCATACCGTCCAACTCCTCATTTGTGTTTGTTGGCTATACATTATCCTATTCTACTTTGTGTATTTTACATGTCAATGTAATTCCTGGGAGATGTGTTGAGTCTTGTAAATGGGACCCTATACCAACTATTGATAACTGTTACATAATGTCAGTGTCTTGTATTAATGTACTTTTTACCTAAATTCAATTATATTTTTCTACCAACAATAAAACCCTTAGAATTTTTACAATATCTATATGTGTGCCGTTTAAAGTCCACCTTTAGTTTAAACAAACATTCTCCCATTGAATATCGGGACGTTGGCGCATTTATACTAGGTGCATCCACAGTGTCACCCTGTGGTGATGCACAATTTAGCAATTTCCTTCTAAACCTCTCTGGAGAATTCTCAATTGCGACATTGGCACCGGGATCGGAAGTGTTTCAAACAGATAGAGCAACTTGGGAAGTATCGACATCTTAAGGACATTTACCCTGCCTAAGAGAGAAATCAGGAGAGAGGTCCAATTATTCAAAAGACGTGTTATGTCCGCAAACATAGGGGGAAAATTTGCTTTGTATAGGGACATGTACGATGGGGTAATGTACACCCCTAAGTATTTGAGTGTGGAAGGAGTCCAACGGTAATGGAAAGAATGCAGGGACTGAAGGAAAAGCTTGGACAGCCGCACTCCAAAAATTGGTTGTTTTTATTTAAAAAAAAGGAAAAAATCACATCAACACAAAATCACAGCAAAACACAGCAATGGAGCTGACGCGTTTCACACTACAGATCAGTGCTTATTCATAGCTTAATGGAAAGAATCTTGGAGTGTTTTAAGCAATTCGGGTGAAATGTTTATGGGTAAGGCCTCTGTCTTGGACTGGTTAATCTTAAACCCCGAGAGAGCTCCGAACGCCGAGAGGATGTCGTGCAAAATGAGTAATGAGGTGGTGGGATGGGTAAGGGTCAGTAGGATGTCATCAGCAAAAAGTGATAGTTTAGATTCCTGCTGTCGCAGCGAAACCCCCCGTATACCTGGATGGGCCCTGACGGCCAGCGCCAAAGGCTCCAAACATAGAATAAACAGCAGAGGTGACAAAGGACACCCCTGCCTGGTACCATTACTGAGGGGGAATCGCTGCGACAGATAGGAAGACATCTGAACCTGAGAAGTAGGGGTAGAGTACAGGGCATGTAAAGCTTTTATAAAAAAAAAAGAACCTGAGAACCCTTTTCCTGGAAAAGACAGCGAACATGAAAGGCCAACTAAGGCGGTCAAACGCCTTCTGTGCATCAAGACTCAAGACAATAGCAGGGTGTTTGGTTTTATTTAAAAGGTCAATAAGATCTACAGTCCGTCTGGTGTTGTCACCCGCGTGTCTAGTAGGTACAAACCCCACTTGGTCTTTGTGAATCAGGCTCGTCAGTAATGGGGATAGTCTGTTAGCAAGTAATTTAGTAAAGATCTTATAGTCTGAATTTAGTAAGGCAATGGGAAGATAGTTATCGGGTAATGAATGGTCCTCACCTGGTTTAGGGATGACAGTTATGCATGCGTGTAAGAATTGCGAAGTGGGATGGAACCATCTAGTAAAGAGGAAAATAAAGACAATAAATGGGGGTTGAGAATGTCAGAGAAGGTCTTATAGTAGGAATAAGGGAGTCCATCGGGTCCTGGTGATTTTTGAGTTGGTAGGGCTTTTATCACCGCTGCTATTTCCTCAATAGCAACAGGGGCGTTGAGTGAGGATTTCTGGGCATTTGACAATTCAGGTAGGTCTAAGAGGTACATAAATTCTTCAAATTTATCCTGGGAGAACTGGGACGTCAGGTCAGGAGCTAAACAGTTATACAACTTCTTATAAAAATCTCCAAAGACCTGGGACATAGTCTTAGGACAGTATGTGGGAAGTCCATCTGGCTGTATCAAGTGGTCAGGGATTGAAAGAGAGGGTCGTGGCTTCAGTCTATTAACAAGCATTCTATGTGGCTTATTGGCATACTCATAGAATTTCTGTCTAGCCCATAACATAGATTTAGATACCTTACTTAGGTTAAAAGATTTGATACGATTACGAACCGAAGTCACAAGTCTCAGTCGTTCCACCGTGGGGGAGTCAAGTAAGCGGATCTCTGCAGTTCTCAACTGAGCAATAAGATCAGCCTTCAGCTTCAGTGAGTCACGTTTAAGACGGGAGCCTGCAGCGATACACTCACCTCTGAAATAAGCTTTATGAGCTTCCCACATGATGGAGGTATCCGACACCGAGCCCTCGTTCAACAGAAAGAATTCAGACAATTTCTGCTGCAATTGAGGCAGAACGGTCGGATCCTTGAGTAACGACTCGTTCAGGCGCCAATGGCACATCCTAGGGGTAGTAGAGGTTAGTACAAGATCAAGTTCAATGGGTGCATGGTCTGACCAGGTGATTGAGTCGATCTCAGAGGAGACAATATAGGGAAGCAAAGGGGCCGTTACAAAAAAATGGTCCAGTCTGGAATAGAGCTTATGGGGAGGAGAATAAAACTTAAAACTTTTTTGGGTTGGGTGTTTCACTTGCCATGTGTCAAAAAGGTTATATGACCTTGTCAGTTTACGAAAGGAAGCTGAGAGTTTCTGAACGGCCATACGCGGAGTGTCCTGAAATAATGCCCGTCTGTCCTTGGTCGGAGACATTGAAATCACCTCCTATGATCTTAAAAGGTTGAGAATCCAGTTGTATTTTTTCAAACACTGTTGTGAGGAAGCTAATCTGGCCGGTATTTGGGGCATAAATGTTAGCCAAAGTAAGTTGGGTGTTCAAAAGAGTACAATTCAGGAGAACATATCGACGGTTAGGGTCCTGACAGGAGGAGAGGACACGGATCGGACACGAACGTTTGATGAGGATTGCCACCCCCCGCCTTTCCAGAGGGGTCGGAAGCCACAAACGCTGTGGGAAAATGTCTGTAAGCAAATTTAAAGGATCCCCCAGGTCTAAAGTGAGTCTCCTGAACCATAATCACATCCGCGTTAGAGGACCTGAATTCCTTCAGAGCTTGCCATCGTTAACCAATGGAATTTAGGCCTTTAACATTAAAGGAGTATACCTTCAGAGCCATAGTCTATCAGAGTTGTAACTAGCTAGCATAGTATCTGTAACAAAATCTAAAAAGAATAAACATTCAAGTAACCACAATAAAGAGCATATTTAAGCCAAAAGGCTTATATGTTGAAATAATGCCTTGAGGGTAACCTTAGTAACCTGTCGTGGAAATATGGGTTGTTTGCAGAGCACACAGCCTATATTTCCTGTGCTCTATAAGCACACACTTTAGATTCATCTTTTTGCAATAATGCTATCTTTAAGTTTGCTAAAATCCACTCACCGTTCATCCCATCATCCATCCAAGAAGCAAGGCTCACACATAGATCTTATCGTCCGGCCATCCCAGCATAGACTGTTCAGCCGACGCCTAATCATAGGCTTTTATTAAACTCAAAAGATCTCACACAGGAGGTGATTGGCTGCAGCAACCAATCCCCTCCCCCATGGGCGGGAACCTCACATTATGTTCCTTCCTCACAGGAAAATGACAATACCTGGACATTCCTTCCAACAGGAGATGTCATACATGAATACAATAACGTAGGATGGCTAAAGTTACCGTTGATAGGAATTCTTATTTTGCGCTATTCCATAGAATAACGCATATTAAGATTATACTATTATTGAATGGGGGAGGGAGGCTATCTGCAGATGCGCACTACGAACTCCAACCAATGTTGATCAGACATAGCAGAGACAAGAGTACGCATCTGCTCATAACCAATGATGTTGTTGCAGAGCGAGCATATCCCCTCCTTAACGATCGTCCATGCTAATGCACAGAGGGCCCCCGTTGGCGGACATATCCGCACCCTGCAAACATCACACTCCAACCTCAAAACGTTTTCCCCTATCAGACGGGATTCAACCAGCCTCAGACTACCCCAATCAGCTCTTTTAGAGCGGGTTGCGGAAGTACTAACACTGGGTGACACTATGACAATACATATTAAATACATCTCCATAAAAATCTCCACAACAGTCCTCCCTTTTTTGTCATATGCACCCCATGTGTCCCTCGATGAGAGTTGATATGCTTCTTACACCTGGAAATGAATCAGTTCTTAGTCCATAAAAAGGAAAACACGGCTTGACATGTAGACTCTACTCTTCAGGGGCATGACTTATAAAGGAGGACACGACATGGTGAGCTGTAGTAATCGCCGATCCGTCTGTGATTCTCTGTCTTGTATGTGGGTCCGGCTTCGGGGCGTCTCATCAAGGAAACTCTGGTCACGCGTCAAATCAGGCAACAGGAGCCTCTCGTCACGACATAGAAAGAATAGAAATAAAAACGACATGAGTATATATATTCCCACTTCCTTTAACCACGATCCGCTGTAAAATAAAAAATTAGATCCCCAAAGATTCCCAGACCCTTAAAAAAGGACTCCCAACCTTCACTTAGCTACAGCTCTGGCTTCAACAATTACATGAAGAACCCTATCCTTAACGGATGAGAATTGTTCAATCGTATCCCAAGCCCGAGCCCCCCCCCACCTTGTACATGCAGGACCCCATGCCCAGACCTGGTCGGGATTGGTGAACAAATCCCTTCTAGCTGTCCCTGCCATTCTTAATTTCCTGCGCCATCAGATCCTCGCGATCGGCCGCGACCTAAAATGTTGGGACAGCTTCACCATCGCGCATGAACCTCTTGCTTTGGGGGAATTACCTTTATAAGCTGCAGATCCACATAAACACCAAACTAAAGTTCAAACACACTTGTGGGCTGCCTAGATACCCAAACCGACAAGAGACAGAGCCATTAAAACTAAAACCAATTTTACCCTCTAAAAATACATCCTTAGGTTCCATTGACAAGTGTCTGTCTGGAGTCTTCACTAGTTTGTCAAAAACTCCTCATACCCATAATAACATCATAAATGACATGTACCGCTGTCATCGCTGGGGACTAAAACTCCTCATACCCATAATAACATCATAAATGGCATGTACCGCTGTCATCGCTGGGGACTAAAACTCGGTGAAGACTCAGAACAGACCATCGGTCCTGTTCGCTTTCTGAGCTAGTCAGGACATACACTTTAAATAATAACTTGGGATGCTTTTCACCGTTACCCTCGCTAAAATTTACTAAACAACAAAAATATAAATAAACAAAGATACTCCTCATTCTTTGGTGTGGTTGAGCCGCTTCTTGCAGTGGCTGGCGTGGTCTCATCCCTCAAGCTTCTTTACCACGACCCAGTCACCTGGTTGGAAAGAATGTAAACTGATTATTGAGTCGGGTCCAGGAAGGACTCGTGAAAACCTGTTGGTGGACATTTTGAAGTTCATGCCACAACGATCGCACCTCCCCCATCAGCCGAGAATATAAGTGACAGCTAATGAGGAGAGTACGACCCTGGTTTTGATTGACCTCCAAACAACCCTCATATGACAATAACCCAGACATCGGGACTGTGGTCACTGCATAACCTGTGCGTGGCTTACAATACCTGAAACCATTGACAAAAGGTTCTTAGCCTCTGGGATGGGAACCTACTTCACCAGACTGCTGCTTGCCGATTCAAATTCTATTAAAGAAAGACAGTCTTGGCACAAACTTGGTTAGAATTACAGAGGTTATTATTAGTTTGACAAAAAAAAACTGTCACTCTTACATTTATCATTCTCCCCCCTTTTCTTCCTCATTACAGACTGAAGGAAGAAATGCATGGTGCAGGAAAAAAGAAACAATGAAATAGCCTGTGATACTTTTACCTCCCTTAGATTTATCCATATGTACAGCTGTCTACATACACCTGTTCTCTGTGTACAAACTCCTTGGACCTGAAAAATACTTATAAGCAAAATCATTACTCTATTCTTCAAATTTAACCTGCAAAGAATGGTAAAATAATAATGACATTCCTGTACATTGGTAAATTGTCAATGACATTCTTTCAAAACCGATTCAAACAAAACCCTCTGCAACCCTTACTTTTCCCGTTCCTACAAAAATACAACAGCCGCGACGCATCGAAGGATCGCCGCGGTAAGTTCGAACATATTCACGTTACTACATATAAACACTCAGATACAAACGTGGGGGAGATACTTCATAGTTTCCAAAACCAAAAATAAAAAAAAACAAAAACAGCCAGAATTCTACCTTCACTCTTTCAGCAATAGGAAAAAAATACAATGGGAATATGAGAGCAGCTCGAGAAGCTTGCATGGACCAGCCATACAAAGTTCAAACAAACGGGCATGAGACTACACCTCCATCAACACTCATCATTACAGATTTCTGAAGCCGCAGCTTAACTACATCCATTCCAGAGGGATACCCAAAATAGTATCCTTGGACCACCTATGTTAATCTTTTTGGGGTTCAAAGGCCTTTGCCCCAAAACTAGGCTTCGTGCACTGTGTGACCGTCTGACTATGGGAAGCCTCCATTCCTTCCATTTGCACAGACCTCCTTGTGTCCATGGCGATTCGAATCGGCATATCGTCTTAAACCTGCGTCCAGGTTAAACCGTTGCACCCATGTTCGGAGATCACCGCCCGGTGTCTTCTTATACGGTGAATTGCAGAACTACAACCACTATATGGTCAAGTCCTCCAACTAGAAACCCTAACCGAGGCGTCAACTCTATGGCTTGTTGTCCCAACACTTTTGGAACTACAGCAACAACCACAGATCAACACCCGAATTAGGCCTCTACCCCTCACAGTGCATGCATACACAAGCATTTTCCGCTATACACCCATACACTGCATTGTCAGACTAAACCTCACAGAACACTTACGCCAGTTTACCACCTGCAGAACAATGTGGCTTCTCTCTGTATCTAGATGATAAAATAATGGTGATACCCCCTGTTTTTCTCTCTACCCAAAACTGTATTACAGTACAAAACTTCACAAAACTGGAACGAAATATAAAACACTTTTAAACGCCAAAATGCTTTCCATTTTTCTTCCAGACACAAATCTCATTGCTCACCTTTAAAAACCCCAAGCTCCTCCCACTAACTTTCTGCTGATATATAAATGCTAAAAAGAAACTTCCGGTTATGCTCAGCTCTTAAAAAAACCAAACTGGTTTATTTACATATCAATTGTTCAGGAAGAGGGAGGGGGAGGGGAGGTGTTAGCCATAATCGCCTTGTCTATCAAGACTTCAAAAAAAATCCATGGCTACACATCATATATATTTCAACCATTTAAAACCTTGTCAAGGCATTGATGGAGTAAACCCCCCTTTGCAAAATGGGAGGGAATCCCCCCTGACCCACATTCCCTGGAAGTCAAACCATAAGTTGGGACTCAAAATACAAACTCCTACCAAAATATGGCTATACAGTACAAGTTCCAAAAAAATGAATTGCCCTCTGGAAAACTCCCAAATATTTAAACATAAAAACACATCATTGTACAAAAACTCTGTTAGTCTTACAATCTATCAAAATTCAGTGTAAAGTGAAGTTTTTCTTAAAACCAAAATCCAATGCAAAAAAAACCACCGCGCATATACTGCAAAGTCAGCTGACCCTGCAATAGCTTACATTCACTTAAATGAAAACAGAGAAACCTTTCTCCTAACACCATCTGCATGGAGTTTGCATGTTGTCCCTGTCTCTGCGTTGGCCTCCTCCCACACTCCAACTGCTGGTAGGTCAGCCAGATCCCATCCATAAATAGGCCCCAGCATGTGCGTGTGTCCGCAAGCACGTTGTGGCCCCTCGGGGAAGGACAATGGTGCTGGAAGGGAAACGCCCTGAGAGATGATCTGATGTTACAAGCAACAATATACTGTATGTGTGTGGTGTTTGTGATTTCTATGAAAAATAGAAATGGTTAGATTGTGATTTTTGCCTTTATAGGGGACAAAGATACATGTCCCCATAAGTGTAAAAATATTTTAACGAAAGTGTTTGGTTTTAAAGTTGAAAATTCCTGCCGCATATTCAAGTGGCCAGGCATTGTTGGAAGCCAGACAATAGTAGCTGTTTGTTGAAAGGAATACGCCCTTTGAATGGTTGCAGGCTGTTTTGGATGCTAGCATTGAGGAGGTATGTCTCTGCAATGGCTTTGTTATGGAAGCTGAGGCCACTGTGTGTGAACTTTAGGTAGAGAAAAGTGGTGAATATATCAGAGTATATGAACTTAGAGAAATGAATATGTTAAGACCTCTAATATAACATATATTGCTTGAGCAGGAGAGGGAAAAATAATAATGAACAAATAAAAAGAAAATCAAAAAAAAAAAAGAACAAAAAGTAAATGAAAACACATTTTCAAGAGCCCTGATGAAAAAACACACATCAGGGAGCCCAGACAACAGTCTGGGAAATGGAGGAGCATAGCAACCTGCAGGAACCAGCGGGGGTCCCCGCCACATCAATGTAAACAATAAGCACCATTCTATGAGTGGGCATGAGATAGGATTTCAGGATATGTATCAAAGAAGCAGTCATCTGTAAAATTAAAGAGATAACTAAAACTGGAGCATGTAAGTTGTATATATCAGGGTAGCGTCCCATTTAAAAGAAATAAGGAACAACAAGAGTGATCCGTATTCACCAGATCACCAGTACAGCCATGGTGAACAGCAACCAGCCGTGGTAGCGGAAGAATAAATTTCTGGGGCCACAAGCAGTTTCAGGTCGGAAATCTGGAGGGGTCAGCGCGTTGAGGGGTGGAGAAGGTTTTTCGTGATCGACGTTGAACAGGGGTCCAAATCTTGGCAGGAGTAGCAAGAGACTTGGTATGCAAAGCGGGTAACTGAAGGTCCTCTTCAGGGATGAGGGGGAGATCCAGGTTGCAGAGAAAAGCCTCACTTTCAAAGAGATCTCTTAGTGAGTGTTGAATTCCATCTTTAGTGACAGTCAGGCGAAAAGGAAATCCCCAACGATAAGGCACTTGGAGATTTTGCAAATGAAAATGAATGGTAACCGGGCGGAAGCTCCATCTTTTCGCCAGGGTGATAGGGGATAAATCACTGAATATCTGGATCTTGGCCGACTTGTATTCTATGCGGGATTTATTACGAGTCATGATCGTGATGGCTTCTTTACTCTCATAGAAATGAAAAAGAACAATAATGTCTCTGGGGTTGGAGCCAGGAGGGGGCTTAGGGGATAGAGACCTGTGGGCCTGGTCAAGACGCCAGTCAATGTCCGGAATATGGGGTGCTAGAGTAACAAAAAGACCTAGCAGGTATGGGCGCAGTTCTTTGTCAGAGACCGATTCAGGCACTCCGCGAATACGGAGGTTCTGGCGCTGTTCCCTGTTCTCCAGGTCTTCCTGCTGTATCTGGAGTTGAGAAACTGTGTGCTTCATGGCCGCATTGTCTTCTTCTAACACATGTACATATTGAGTGAGATCGTCAAATTTGGTATCTAAGGTGTTTGTTCGCTCCCCCAATTGATCCATCTCCCCCCTGAGTTCATGTGCAATCTTACCCACCTCCTTGGCTATGTTGTGGGTCAGATCCTGAAGTAGGGATTGTAGCCTGAGATCCAGCACAGCCACCGTCACCATCGCTGCAGCATCTGTGGGTTGGGATTGCTGGGATCCATAGTCCGCCGGTGGTATGGTATCGGACGTTTGGCTGGGATCAGCGTGATCCGGCAGGCCGGTGGCCATACTCGAGGCCGGGGATTGCGGCCTGTATAGGAAGCGCTCCATGGCGTGACTAGGCCTCGAGGATGACAGCGGGACAAAGCCTCGGTATATCGCTTTTTGGTTTCCAATCTTGCCCATAAGCTGCCTGGGGGCTTCAGGCTAACTGTGGTGATGCTCCTGTTGCTATTGTAGCTGTGGAAGCGAAGCAGGAGCCGCAAACAGGGAGACGGGGACCGGAGCTCGTCTCTCACACGTCCGCCATCCTACAAGCCGCGCATGCGCCTCTGAAAGGGGACCATTTAACCACTGCAGGCAAAGTAATCTACTGCACTGCGGTTCCTGACAATTAAATTAAAGTCCTGACTTCTTTTTTAAGAATCCACCGGGGCTTTAATCTAATTGCAAGGAAAGGCTGTAGCGGATACTCCACCTGCTTCCTAACGTATATAAATAGTCCCTTTAGGCCCCAGACTCTGTTGCTCAGCTCAGTGTGGGTGCCCAGCTCTCAGTGACTGACCTGGAGCACCGAGCGCAAGTGCAGAGCATAGATGGCTGTGTCGATCCCTCCCGCGTGTCCCTCCCTCACTGTGCCGACTCACCCACCCGCCAAGCTGATGTGCTGCAGGAAGAGACCGGGTTCTGCTGCTGGCTGCCCAAATTGTGAGTACCAGCTGCCCCTCCATGCTGATTAGTACAGAGGGCTGGGTCCCTCTGACCCTGCCAGGCTATCCGAGGTCCGCTCTGACACTGTCCTCTGCTCTCTACTCTTCTCCTGAACCTGTGTGGGAGCCCTCTCCTCTTCCTGCATCTGCCATCTACCCTGCACTCCTCACCCTATACTGATCTAATCTATAGAACCCCCCCACCCATACTGATCACCCTGTACAAAACTGTACCCCTCACTATACACCTTGCCCCCCCCCAGAACCCTTCACCCCTCACCCCATACTAATCTACTCTACAGATCAGTGCACCCCTCACTATACACCCTTCCCCCACCTTATAGAACATTGTATCGCTCACTGTTCACCCTGCCCCCACCCCGTAGAACATTGTCACCCCTCACTGCTCACTTTTTTTTTTATAATTCTATGTGTGTGTCTGTTTTTTGAGATGTTGGGGTGAAGAGCAAAATTGCATTGGGGGTGGGGGGGCCCAAAAAAATGTTTGCCCAGGGTCCAAACAATATTAAAGACGGCCCTGTGTATATCCCTGTATTGCGGTCATTTATGTGCTTGTCTAATCGTTTTTTGAAACTATCGATGCCCCCCGCTGAAACCCTAGCCTGTGAATTTCACATCCTTGCCCCTCTTACAGTAAAGAACTCTCTACGCAGTTTAAGTTTAAACCTCTTTTCTTCTAATTTTAATGAGTGGCCACCTGTCTTATTGAACTCCCTTCAGCAAAATAGTTTTATCCCTATTGTGGAGTCACCAATAAGGTATTTGTAAATTGAAATTATATCGCTTCTCAAGCGTCTCTTCTCCAGAGAGAATAAGTTCAGTGCCCGCAACTTTTATTCAGAAATAATATCCTCCAGACCATTTATTAGCTTTGTTGCCCTTCTTTGTAAAAGCTCCATTTCCAGTACATCCTTCCTGAGGACTGGTGCCCAGAACTGGACAGCATACTTTAGGTTAGGCCGGACCAAAGGCTTGTAAAGCGGGAGAATTATCGCTTTATTCTGGGAGTTAATCCTATTCTTAATGCATGCCAATATTTTATTTGCTTTGTTAGCAGCAGCTTGGCATTGCATGCCATTGCTAAGCCTATCAGCTACTAGGACCCCCTGGACTTTTCCATCCTAGATTCCCCCAGAGGTTCACCCCCTAGTGAGTAGATTGCATTCATATTTTTAACACCCAAATGCATTATTTTAAATTTTCTACATTAAACCTCAGTTGCCATGTATTTGTCCACCCCATTAATTTGTTCACATCTTCTTGCAAGGTTTCCACATAATAATACAGAGATTGAACTGTTTACCCCATCCTCCAGGTCATTTATGAACAAATTAAACAGGATTGGTCCCAGCACAGAACCCTGTGGGTCCCTACTACCCACCCCTGACCCTTACGAGTATTCCCTGTTTATCACCACCCTCTGAACTCGCCCTTGTAACCAGTTTTCAATCCATGTACTCACCCTATGGTCCATGCCAATGGACCCTACTTTGTACAGTAAATGTTTATGGAGAACGGTGTCAAATGTTTTTGCAAAATCCAGATTCACCACGTCTACGAGCCTTCCTTTATCTAGATGGCAGCTCACCTCCTCATAGAAGGTTAATAGATTGGTTTGGCAATAACGATTCTTCATGAATCCATGCTGATTACTGCTAATAATACTGTTTTCAATATTAAAATCCTGTATATAGTCCCTTGTCATCCCCTCTAAGAGCTTGCACACTATTGATGTTAGGCTAACTGGTCTGTAATTCCCAGGGATGTATTTTGGCCCTTTTTTAAATATTGATGCTACATTGGCTTTTCTGAAATCAGCTTGTACCATTACAGTCAGTAGACTGTCAGTAAACCATTCCATTGTAGCTCTGGCTGTATGTTAAGGGTTGTTGTCCTGCTGGAAGGTGAACCTCCCCCCAGTCTCAAGTCTTGTGCAGACTCTAACAGGTTTTCTTCAAAGATTGCCCTGTATTTAGCTCCATCCATCTTCCCATTAACTCTTAACAGCTTCCCTGTCCTTGCTGAAGAAAAGCATCCCCACAACATGATGCTGCCACCACTATATTTCACAGTGGGGATGGTTTGTTCAGGGTGATGTGCAGTGTTCAAATAAGGAGAAAATACTGCACTGTCTTGAAAATCGTGTAAACATGATAAATGTGAGAAAATGCTGCAACTTATATAAGTGAGATACACACAAAAAAAAACAATGAATAGAATAATATCAAGGATGATCAAACTCCAGCGTGTAAAAAGTCCTGCACCCAATATGGCGACCCAACCATGGGTGACCCAAACAGTTGAATAAAGGGGTATTAAGCCCCAGAAAAACAGTCTCTTAATACACCAAACTTTTGAGAGATAAAATTGTATGGGTATAGTTCCAAAGGCAGTTTATACGTAATGTCTAGAACGAGGAAGTTAGCATTGAAGACTACCAGTATGAATACCAATCCTCATTTCAAACATTTGTGACTTCAAACATCTAAACACCAGAGAAAAAGTGCAGTAATCCGGAAAGAAGAGAGATCCACCACCTCTGATGTGACTGCCACTTACCAGAAAGTCTGATCCCTGCAAGAGATCAGTCAGCGCGGATGGCTATTACCCCAGCCAGGGTTTCTGAAAGGATCTGTCAGCTATCCCCCTCTCCTCCGGTGTCTCCAACTTCTCAATAATCGTCAGATGATTATGACAGGATGAAAAGAGAGATCCACCATAGCGTAATCCAGTATAAAATCCAATTTAATAAAACATCTATAAGAAATGCACTTACATTTATGCAGACATAAAAAGCGTGTGTAAATAGTAAAGCCGGCCGGCTTCCACAGCCCGTTCCTTCCGGGACTCTGCGTGTGTATTGCGGTGACATCAGCACGCCGCTCCTCCCTACGCCGTTTCGACGAACCTGTCATCGTCCAGGGGCACGGGTGGCGTGCTGACTCACCGCCAATTATAGCCTACACAAGACAGGACCCGCCCAGATCTGAGCCATCAGCGTTCCTGCCGTATAAGTCGCCATATTCCTAGTGGGCAACTTGCCCTTAACTAATGTGACAAACAAACCTCAAGTGTGCTAGTCATGGCTTACACTTTATTATTGGATGGTTAGTAATAGCTTATCCCACAGGACGGGAGGCACCATTAAGATAGCCGTTCGCTCTGATGGAAGAGCAATCCAATAACTCCGAATGGCCCTCCTGGACTTAAAAGTCCAAACAGTATGTGCATAATGATCTTGTCTCAAAGTGCCACCAGAAAAAAGGGGAGGAGTTTTATTTAAAACAATAAAAAAACAACCTTAACCACTTCAATACCATGCACTTATGCACCTTCCCGCCCAGACCAATTTTCAGCTTTCAGTACTCTCACACTTTGAATGACAATTACTTAGTCATGCTACACTGTATCCAAACAAAATTTTTATAATTTTCTTCTCACAAATAGAGCTTTCTTTTGGTGGTATTTAATCGCCACTGGGTTTTTTATTTTTTGCGATATAAGCAAAAAAACAGCAATTTAAAAAAAAAAAAAAACACTTTTTTTTAGTTTCTATTGTAAAATTTTGCAAATAAGTATTTTTTCTTCATAAATTTGTGCCAAAATGTATACTGCTACATATCTTTGGTAAAATGAACCCAAATTAGTGTATATTATTTGGTCTTTGTGAAAGTTATAGAGTCTACAAACTATGGTGGCAATCACTGAAAATTTATCACATCTGATCATGCCTGATGTACTGAAGGGATATCTAATTTCTTGAGACACTAACAAGCGAGGAAAGTACAAATACCCCAAAATTACCCCTTTTTGGAAAGTAGACAGTCCAAGGTATTTACTAAGAGGCGTGGTGAGTTTTTTGAAGTT
Organism: Rana muscosa; assembly: GCA_029206835.1. Taxonomy (NCBI): domain Eukaryota; kingdom Metazoa; phylum Chordata; class Amphibia; order Anura; family Ranidae; genus Rana; species Rana muscosa. Next base: position 143,396,400 of record CM055118.1, read on the forward strand.
GTATTTTTTTCCCACAATTCTTGGGAAAATTATTATTATTTTTTTTTTTTTTTTACACAAACTGGTCATATTAACAGTTTTTTTCTCTCACACAGCATATGCATAATTGCAACTACACCCCAAAATACATTCTGCTACTCCTCCTGAGTGTAGCGATACCACATGTGTGAGACTTTTACACAGCCTGGCCACATACAGAGGCCCAACATTGAAGTAGCACTTTCAGGCGTTCTACAAGCATAAATCGCACATATCCTTTCTCAACCACCTATTACACTTTTGAAGGCCCTGGAGCACCAGGACAATGGAATTTTCCACAAAATGACCCCATTTTGGAAAGAACACACCCCAACGTATAATCTGAAGCATTATGAGTCTTTTGAACGGTTCATTTTTTTCCAGAAGGTTTTGGAAAATGTGGAGAAAAAATGAAAATGCATTTTTTTTACACAAAGTTGTCCATTTATAAGATATTTCTAACACATAGCATATACATAGCAAAAATGACACCCCAAAATGCATTCTGCTACTCCTCCTGAGTATAGCGATACCACATGTGTGAGACTTTTACACAGCCTGGCCATATACAGAGGCCCAACATTGAAGTAGCACTTTCAGGCGTTCTACAAGCATAAATCGCACATATCCTTTCTCAACCACCTATTACAATTTTGAAGGCCCTGGAGCACCAGGACAATAGAATTTTCCACAAAATTACCCCATTTTGGAAAGCACACACCCCAACGTATAATCTATGAAGCATTATGAGTCTTTTGAACGGTTTATTTTTTTCCAGAAGGTTTTGGAAAATGTGGAGAAAAAATGAAAATGCATTTTTTTTACACAAAGTTGTCCATTTATAAGATATTTCTAACGCATAGCATATACATAGCAAAAATAACACCCCAAAATGCATTCTGCTACTCCTCCTGAGTATAGCGATACCACATGTGTGAGACTTTTACACAGCCTGCCCATATACAGAGGCCCAACATTGAAGTAGCACTTTCAGGCGTTCTACAAGCATAAATCGCACATATCCTTTCTCAACCACCTATTACAATTTTGAAGGCCCTGGAGCACCAGGACAATAGAATTTTCCACAAAATGACCCCATTTTGGAAAGCACACACCCCAACGTATAATCTATGAAGCATTATGAGTCTTTTGAACGGTTCATTTTTTTCCAGAAGGTTTTGGAAAATGTGGAGAAAAAATGAAAATGCATTTTTTTTACACAAAGTTGTCCATTTATAAGATATTTCTAACGCATAGCATATACATAGCAAAAATAACACCCCAAAATGCATTCTGCTACTCCTCCTGAGTATAGCGATACCACATGTGTGAGACTTTTACACAGCCTGGCCATATACAGAGGCCCAACATTGAAGTAGCACTTTCAGGCGTTCTACAAGCATAAATCGCACATATCCTTTCTCAACCACCTATTACAATTTTGAAGGCCCTGGAGCACCAGGACAATAGAATTTTCCATAAAATGACCCCATTTTGGAAAGCACACACCCCCAACGTATAATCTATGAGGCATTATGAGTCTTTTGAACGGTTCATTTTTTTCCAGAAGGTTTTGGAAAATGTGGAGAAAAAATTAAAATGCATTTTGTTTACACAAAGTTGTCAATTTATAAGATATTTCTAACACATAATATGTACATAGCAAAAATTACACCCCAAAATGCATTCTGCTACTCCTCCTGAGTATGGCGATACCACATGTTTGAGACTTTTACACAGCCTGGCCACATACAGAGGCCCAACATCCAAGTAGCACCTCCAGGCATTCTAGCAGCATTAATTGCACATATCATTTTCTGACTACCGATCACATTTTTGAAGGCCCTTCATATATCTAACACATAGCAGGTACATACCAAATAACAAAAGATTACCTGTGGTTTTAGAAGTGCAGTGGTCCACAGAGGAGAGCATCGGTCCAGGCAGCAGGCAGGGATGAGGTCAGCGACAGCAAAAGCAATCATCCAGGCAGCAGGCAGGAATACTGTCCATAGTTCGCACAGGCAGAGATACTGTCAGCACAGCCAGAGCACAGCCAAAGCACAGGTCCAGGCAGCAGGCAGAGGTGTCCCGGCAGAAATGCTGTCCAAAGTCAGTAGAGGCAGCAGGCAGATATATGGTCAACACAGCCAAAGTATTGGTCCAAGCAGCAGGAAGAAACATGGTCCATAATGTCATAGGTCATTACAGGCAGTAATATGGTCAGCACAGCCAAATTATTGGTCCAGGCAGCAGGAAGGACCATCAAGCTTAGGGCCAGGGGGACAGGGGTAGAGGCTTCTCCCACCCAAATCGCTTTGAAGCCTCCGGGCAAACAGACCCTGTTCTTGGAGCACAGAAAACGAAAAACTGGTTTTCTCTACTCAGAACGCTATTCTGAAGCCCCTCACATATGTGAGACCCCTGTGTACTAAAAGTAGATGGCCAAAAGATCAGTCAAAGTGGCAGGCAAAAACATGGTCGATTAACAGGCCAAGGTCGGTACACGTGGAAGTCAGAAACGTGGTTTAAATCGGCAGGCAGAGGCACCGTCGGTAAACAGGCTGAGGTTGGTGCACGTGGAGGTCAGAAACGTGGTTTAAATCGGCAAGCAAAGACATCGTCGGTAAACAGGCCAGGGTCAGTTAATTAACATGGAAGGTAGTTAGTAACATGGTAGCAGGCAAATAGGGAAATGGCAGTCTGTTAATAATAAGGGGAACTAATGGATGTATGATAATTTTTGAAGCAATTTCCGATGCACAGGCCAGGTTGGGAGGGACAATCGGGACAATAATAGCTGGTGTCTCTTCTTACTCCTCCTCTGCTGCATACACGGCATTTTTTTGGCGTCTTCTTCCAGATTCTGTGGGGGGGATGCTAAAGGGATAGTGTCGCTCGTGAAGCCGACTCACACTATCAGAGCGAATGCTTCCTGGGGCGGGATCTTGTTGGTAAATGAGGGCATCGATGATATCTTCGATATATTGGAGGTAGTGGAGTCGGTGATTTTGAGTTGCTTTTTGGTAGCAGACAAACGAATTAAAAAGGGCCATGTGAAACAGGTGAAACGCAACTTTTTTGTGCCAATAACGGGACTTTCTGGTTGATAAGTAGGGCTGTAGCATCTGGCCGTTTAAATCCACCCCCCCCATGTACAAATTGTAGTCGTGGACACATTCGGGCTTTACAATGGAGCCGCGTCTTCTTGGGATCTCCACCATGGTGTCATTGTGGATCGTAGAGAGGATGTGGACATCTTTCTTGTCCCTCCACTTCATGGCCAACACCTCCTCGTTCCTCATGGATGCCGATTCTCCAGGTCGCAATTTTTTTGTCAATAAATTTTGTGGGAATCCCTTCCGGTTTTTTTTTAAGGTACCGCAGGCCGGGGTTTGTTTACTGTAAAGGTGGCGAAAAAGGGGCAGGCTGGTATAATAATTATCAACATATAAATGGTAACCTTTTCCGAACAGGGGGTATGCCAACTCCCAGACAATTTTCCCACTGGTTCCAATATATGTGGGGCAATCACGGGGCTGGAGCTGGGAGTCTTTGCCTTCGTAGATCCTGAATTTGCAGACGTATCCAGTGGCTCGATCACATAATTTATTTAATTTTAACCCATACCTGGCTCTCTTGCTTGGTATGTACTGCTTGAACTGCAGTCGGCCGGTGAAATGTACGAGGGACTCGTCCACACAAATTTTTTGGTCTGGGATGAAAACTTCTTCAAATCGCTGGGAAAAGGCATTGATTAGGGGGCGTATCTTGTACAGTTTGTCGTAGTTGGGATGATCTCGGGGAGGGCACTGTGAATTGTCATTGAAGTGGAGAAAGCGCATAATCATGTCGTATCTTTTCCTGGACATGACAGCGGAATATATGGGCATGTGTTGGATGGGGCGTTTGGACCAATATGAATGGACTTCGTTCTTTTTTGTAAGCCCCATATTGAACATAAGGCCCAAAAATAATTTAAATTCCTCCAATGTTAGACGCCGCCACTGGAACATGCGGGCGTAGGAAGAATCGGGGTTGGCAGCAATAAATTGGGATGCATACAGATTCGTTTGATCCACTATATTCTGCAGCAAATCTTGTGGGAAAAATAAACAAAAATATTTTAGAAAAATAAAATTAAAATTAAATTAAAATTTAGAAAAATTTGTAGTGTCGGGCTGCACACCTGGCTGTGCGGTGAAAGGGGGGATGATAGCGGATCCTGAGTTGGCAGGCAACCATAAGGGGTTTGCCAGGGCATCGGGAAGGTAGGATTGGGGCTGGATTCTTCGGGTTGGGCGTGCATTTCCATTGCTTGTACTGGGCTCCTCTTCCTGGGGTATGGCGCTGCTGGTGGTGGGCAGTTCTCCTGATCTTGGTGCTGATCTTGGTGCTGATCTTGGTGCCGATCGCATTCTTTTGGGAGGGACGGTTTCCTCCGGGGACTCGGACTCTGAGCCACTATCCTCCACTGGCTCGTATTCCGAACCAGAATCGGATAATGGGAGCTCCCCGCTGCTCTCATTATCCGACATGGCAAGAATGGCACATGCCTCCTCAGGTGTGTAAACCCTTTGGGACATTATGGCAGTGCTTATTGGTGGGCCTGTGTAATGGTACTGCTGGTGGTAGTGGTGGCGGTCTGTGTGGTAGTACCGATGGAGGTATTAGTGGTGGGCCTGTGTGGTGGTACCGATGGCGGTATGGGTGGTGGTGGTACCAATGGCGGTACAGGTGGTGGTGGTACCGATGGCGGTACGGGTGGTGGTGGTGGCGGCGGTACCGATGGCGGTACAGGTGGCGGTACGGGTGGTGGTGGTAGCGATGGCGGTATGGGTGGTGGTGGTACCGATGGCGGTACAGGTGGTGGTGGTACCGATGGCGGTACAGGTGGTGGTGGTACCAATGGCGGTACGGGTGGTGATGGTACCGATGGCGGTACAGGTGGTGGTACAGGTGGTGGTGGCACTACCGACGGTGGTACGGGTGGTGGTACTGGTGGTGGTACCGATGGCGGCACTAGTGGTGATACTGGTAGCGGGCCTGTGTGGCAGTATAGATGCTGGGCCTGGTGGCGGTACTGGTGGTGGTACTGGTACCGATGGCGGTACTGGTAGCCTGTGTGGCGGTGCCAATGGCGGTACCGATGGAGGTGGGCCTGTGACAGATGATTGACAGATGGGCTGATTGATTGACAGATGGGCTGATTGATTGATTGACAGATGGATTGATTGATTGACAGATGGGGTGATTGATTGACAGGTGGGGTGATTGATTGACAGATCGGCTGATTGATTGACAGATCAGCTGATTGATTGACAGATGGGCTGATTGATTGACAGATGGGCTGATTGACAGATGGGCTGATTGACAGATGGGCTGATTGATGTGCTGGGCTGTGTGACAGGTCCTCTTTATGGGGGGGGGGGCGTGTTGTGCACTGTAAACTTATGTAGACAAACTACACTGAGCTAACTTACTGATCTCTTCTCTCTCCTCACAGATCGGTGTGTGAGGAGAGAGCAGGGATCAGGTAGTAACTCCTGTGGAGTTTGTTTACATTTGTGACCGGCTGTGATTGGACACAGCCGGTCACGTGGTAAACAGCCAATTCATTGGCTGTTTACTCTGATCGGGGACGCGCTGTGTCCAAGGGACACTCGCCTTCCCCGATCCCCGCTCTGCAAGCCTGTGGCGGCGCACACGGAGCGCGCCGCCGAGTTTGTTTTGACAGGTGATCGGCTGTGACTTTGACACAGCCGATCACATGGTAAACAGCCAATGAAATTGGCTGTTTACCGTGATCGGGGAAGCGCTGTGTCCGAGGGACACATGCCGTCCCCGATCACCGCGCTGCGCGCCCCCGCGGGCGCGCGCAAGGCATTATCCTGCAGGACGTCATATGACGTCCAGTATCGATAATGCAACCACTTCCCGGACGTCAATTCACTATTGACTGGGCGGGAAGTGGTTAAAATATATATACATATTATGCATATCCTATGTATAAAAAATGAGGTACACACGATGCGCATAAGCCTCCAGTGGTCATGGACGGTAACTGACACTGTGTGATTCCTGCGGACATCCACAGGGAACATGGTTATTCCCTCATAATGATATGATATCACTATTGGATAATCCTGACATAAAAATACTACCAAAAATAACAAAAAGATATATAACTAAAACCAATAGATTAGGCCATAATCCCTATCAGTATTGCCCGAATAGGGAGTCATCTATATAGTTTCAGGAGAAGGAACTATCAAAATTACTAAATGTTAAAGGCCTAATTGCAAATATATAACAACCATAAGGGAAAGGGTACCCTGTCAGGATACCTCACCATGGTTGACCACATTGAGTGAACGTATCATACATTGATCACTGGGACAAAAAATCTCAAAGTGACCAAGTAATGCCCCCTCAATGGTAATTCACCCTATATTCTAACACACTACATGTGTAATTTCACCCTACCCATAATTAAAAAAGGGTGTGGGAATAAGCATCCTCCTAGGAATGCCTTTAAGGGCAAATGTTCAATCTAATTTATGTGTGGTAATGAAAGTGACAACTAAACAGGTAAAGGATCTGATAATCGTAAATACGAAATTTGAGAACTAAATATGTATATGGGACCTAGAATAAAGAACGTACTGAGAGCTCAGATCTAGTTCACATCACAAATTACTGATTATCAATGAATGAATTGACATCTATGTCAATGTTAAGACCATAGGGGGTGTAACAACGTACCCTGTGGATCCAGGCCATTTCCATCCGTGATATTTCCCTTACTAAGGAACCACCTCTCCAATGTGGGCTATACTTATCAATTCCCAAAAATAGGGTGTTAGCAGGATTGCGTTGGTGGCATAAATCGTAATGCCTGGAGACTGAATGATACTGGAAGCCACTTTTAATGTTGGCTATATGTTCCCCTAAACGAACCTGCATACTCCGTTTGGTCCTGCCTATATACTGCATCCCACAAGGACATTGCAGCAAATAGACAATGCCAGTGGAGCTACAAGTAACAAACGATTCAATCTTATGTTGTCTCATTGTACTTGTGGATGTAAATGTCTCAGTCTTTTTTGCCTTAATCTTATTGAGTGCACACACCTGGGATCTCCTGCATTGATGATTCCTGAGATGTTTTGAAAGAATGAGACCTTTTTGGGGGTGGGATCCACAACATTCGGTGCTATTCTATCTCTCAATGAAGGAACACCCCTGAAGATAACCTGTGGGGCTGCTGGCAGGAATGTATTGATAATACGATCACTCCCCAGGAGATGCCCATGTTTCTTTAAGATTTTTCTTATTAGAAAGTGTTGAGTGGAATAAGTTGTAATGAAAGGAATGGAGTGTTGGTCTTGCTTAGCTTTAGGACGTCCAACCAACAAGGATGATCTCTCAATCTCTCCTACTTCCTTCAACGTGGTTTCAAGGGAGTCTAAATCATACCCCTTCTCAACCAGCCTGTTCTTTAAGATTTTTGCTTGAGAGATATAATCCGATAATTCTGAACAGTTTCGCCTCATTCTGATAAATTGGCTCTTAGGCACAAATTTGAGCCAAGCCTCCTTATGACAACTCCCTATAGGTATATAGGAGTTACGATCCGTTTGCTTGAAGTATGATATTGTCTTGAAGTTATTCTCCCCCTTGGTGATTGTCAGATCCAAATAATGAATTTGTTTCTGACTTGACTCAAAAACAAACTGTATACCTCTATCGTTATTGTTGATATCTTTAAAGAAGTCATCCAACTCAACATCTGTGCCATCCCATAGGAGGAGGACGTCATCAATATACCTCGCCCAAAAGATGAGATGAGGGTTACGATTCTTAAAGATGACGTCCTCCTCCCACTTGGCCATGAACAGGTTGGCCAGACTGGGGGTAGATTTGGCCCCCATCGCAACACCCCGTTTCTGTCTATAGAAATTATGACTGAGACAAAAATAATTGTGGTTAGCAGCGTATTCAAGGAGGTCCATAATGAAGATTGCTGTTCTTCTGGTGTTGTTGAAAGGAGGCCCAAATAGTATTTAACTGCCGATAAACCCAGAGAGTGTGGAATCACGGTATACAATGAGGTAACATCTGCCGTGACCATCCAGATCCGTTCGTTTGGTTTTTGGTTGGCCAATAGGTTGATTACATCTCTCGTATCTTTGAGGTAGGATGGCATTTTCTGCACCAAAGGCTGCAAAAAATGGTCTATGTACTTGCCCACCCAGGACGTAATGGAATCGATACCACTCACTATCGGGTGTCCCGGGGGGCAAGTAAGACTCTTATGGATCTTAGGTAGACAATATAGGATTGGAACCCTTGGTGCTTTTGGGATTAAAAAGGCTTGTTCCTTCTCATTCAAAATGCCCAAACTAGCGCCTCTCAGTACCAATTCTTCCAGAGTTTTTTTATATTGAATAATAGGGTTTCCCAACAAGGGGATATATGTATCCTGATCTCCGACTATCCTGCACAATTCCTGGAGATAGTCATTTCGATCCAAAATCCCCCCACCCTTATCTGCAGGGCGAATAACTAATTGTTTGTTATTGCACAGGGAATCTAGACCCTCCTCCAGGTTTTTTTCCATTGTATTATTATCCAATTTTACGGATTCCAAATCTCTCAAGACGACATCGCGAAAAACTCTAATTTTGATAACCCTGAATATTGATATTCGTGTAAGACTGGTCCACCTTGACGTATAGGAATATTCGCAAAATGTCTCTTAATATTGATCCTCCGTACGTACTTATGCAAGTCCATATAAGTTTCAAATTTATTTAGTTTCCTCGGAGGAGCAAATTTTAGACCTTTATTCAATATAGCCATCTCCGATTTAGTCAGAACCTGGGAGCTCAAATTAAAGATGCCTTCCCCCATTATATCCTTGATTTTTTTTGATTGTGCTCTCCTCCCCCATCTTGTTCCTCTTTGCTTTCTATGGGTCGCTTGATACCCTGATTGGCTCTGGGAAAACCCCAATGGTGTTGTTCCTCTGTGTTGTCACTCGGTCTCCTTGTATGATCTCTGGAAGACCATGAGTATTCTTGATCTCTATGATCATATTCGGTATAATTCTGATGAACGGGCCCGTCTCTATCTCTTAGAGGAAAAAAACGATTTTGGGACTCCCCTACATTGTTATAATCCCATTCATCTCTATTCCTATCCCTATGTATCCATTCCTCATAGTGAGGACCCTGATGGGACGATCTATCCTGATTGTAATTATTGTACTGGCCCCTATCTTGATGTGCAGTGTTAGTTTTCCACCACACATAGTGTTTTTCTTTTAGGCCAAAGAGTTAAATTTTGGTCTCATCTGACCAGAGCACCTTCTTCAACATGTTTGCTGTGTCCCCACATGTCTTCTCGCAAACTATGCAATGTATGCCTTCTTTTTCATTTACATCACCCATCGAGTACTTTACCTATTGAAGATCCGTCATTTAGTACAGAACCCACTTAGAGCCATATCTACACAGAGGGCCGACGAACTCAGTGTTCGTGGAGTTTTATCCATATTCCTTTTACAAAAAGTGAGTGCAATACCATGTGTGTGGACTTGCCTCTAAGTGGAATTTTCATCTGAGATACGCTATATTTGCCCTCCCTGTTTTTATATTTGTACACATGGCTCTTATGCAAAACTGAGAGGACTGAAGCAACATTAGGGAGACTGCAGCATCAGCAGAGGAGCCGCCGCACTGTGAGCTATACCATCGTCATCTATACTCTGTGATCTGTGCATGCTGTTTATACAACAACAGTGAGGTGAGCTGCTTATAGACACAGAGGTTTATCACTGAAGGAACTTTGGAGCACTGCAAGTGTGTGTTTTGATTTTAATCTATGGTGGTGGGAGTCACTATTCACTTGGACTGTGTATCATATAGCAACAGTACTCTTCAGATCACTCATCTACCTGGACTTACTAATTATATATTTTTTACACTTTTTCATTTTTTCAAGATATTTTTTTCTGTGTTTTAGTGCACCCCTCTATTTTTTCACGTTGCACTTGTTATATCTGTGGGCTTGTTGGATTTCTTGGTCATCATTTGTACCACAGTGTGTTATATCAGTATATTACATATTTTCAGTTGTTTATGTGTGTACTAGTTTGTAACAAAAGTCAAGTCACTGCATCGAGTGTGTTATCAGTCACATTTCGTTTCACTTCCCTGATCCCTTCACAGCGCTGACACCACCATCCTTTAATAATTTTCACTTGTTTTGTTTGAATTAGATTCACAGGTGTCTTGCAGCAGTGTCCCCTAGAGTTGGTATTGGAGACAGCGCGGGAGCTCACCTTTCTTTATACTTTGTGTTAGTCTATCACATAAAATCCCAATAAAATACATTAAAATTTTTGGTTGTAACATGAAAAATGTGGAAACTTTCAAGAGGTATGAATACTTTTTCAAGGCACTGTATTTTGCTTCTTTATCTCTAGTGTTCCTACCAAATCCTATTTCTCTACATGGATCTATTTATAACCCCAGAGATTTTTTTTTTAGCACAGAGTATGTTTTTTTTTTAGATTAAATTTTTTTTTTTTTTATAAGCAGGGAGGATATTCACAAGGAATTATTGCAAGCCTATGGATAGAAACAGGTATATAGCGACAGATAGTTGTCACTATAGGCTCTGGATCTTGAATATCCCCAAAGGACAGTTTGTAAGCTTAAGGCAGAACTGTACCACAGAGGAAGAGTTTAAGGTACAAGCAGCCCAATTTTAGAAGAATATCCTACAAAAAGGTTATGAGAGCAACCTTTATAAAAAAGGAAATAGAAACGGTGATAAATATAGATGATTTTGTGGCAACTAAAGAGAGAACAGGAGGTGCTACTAGAGATTGAGATGAGTTCAGGATCCTGTTAGATTTTAATGTGCAGAACAAAAAGATTGAGAATATTTGTAGGAAGAATTGGTAGATACTACTAAAGGATAGGGTATTGGGGGGAGTACTACCACCCGTCTAAAATTTGTATATAAAAAAGCCCCTAATCTGAGGCAGAAATTAGCACCAGGGATTTTGGCCCCACCTATTAGTAAAACAGAAACACTCACACCCTTATTAACTGGTTTCTACACATGTGGGAGATGTTTAGCGCGTGGAACAACGAATGGATGTAATATCAATTCAAGAAAGGACTTCACAGCAACAGTTAGGGGGAACGTCCATAAAATAAAATAATTTATTACATGTACATCAGAATGGGTGGTATATATGCTTGATTGCCATTGTAAGATCTAGTATGTGGGTTACGGAGAGAGAGAATATGTTGTATCAGCCACAGAGTGGTAACTGTGGATATCAACAAAAAGTACCTGGCGTGCCACGTCCTAACATTTGAATATAGAAGAAGCTAGATGGAGGGACTTGGACTTTTTAGGCACCATACACAAATTATATAAAAAAATAATTTTATTGTATAATAAACTAACATATCAATATTTCTGTATAAAAATAGTTCACAAGTTCTAAAAGAGACGATACAACAATACCGATATAGTACAACACCATAGCTCTAATGCAGATCATATAGGGCCAGTATTCATCCATAGGCCAGTTAGATGCATTCCCAAAAGTTGAGGTATGGTTGAAACGGCATAAGTCGTAGGAAAAGATGTAATAATTTCACTCTCGCTCGTCAAGTTCCGCGTCCAATGACGCTTCTTCAGGAGCGTGTCATGTGAACTAAACAGGAAATATATTTAAACATATAACATATATCATGAGTTTGTAATTTGTCATCATGCATTCAATAATGCTATAATACATTTAGAAACCCTTATAGAAACCCTTATAGAAACCCTTTTCTATAAGGGTTTCTAAATGTATTATAGCATTATTGAATGCATGATGACAAATTACAAACTCATGATATATGTTATATGTTTAAATATATTTCCTGTTTAGTTCACATGACACGCTCCTGAAGAAGCGTCATTGGACGCGGAACTTGTCGAGCGAGAGTGAAATTATTACATCTTTTCCTACGACTTATGCCGTTTCAACCATACCTCAACTTTTGGGAATGCATCTAACTGGCCTATGGATGAATACTGGCCCTATATGATCTGCATTAGAGCTATGGTGTTGTACTATATCGGTATTGTTGTATCGTCTCTTTTAGAACTTGTGAACTATTTTTATACAGAAATATTGATATGTTAGTTTATTATACAATAAAATTATTTTTTTATATAATTTGTGTATGGTGCCTAAAAAGTCCAAGTCCCTCCATCTAGCTTCTTCTATAGTATGTGGGTTAGACATCCAGACCCCTACTTGTAAGGGTACGTGAACAAATAAATATTATTAAGAAGGGTAAAAGGGATCATAGTGTATCAAAGCATTTCAGAGGGGTCCATAAAAGCAACCCAAGAGGCCTGAAGTTCTGGGGAGTGGAGAAGGGGGGCTTTTGTTTGCGTGTTATCTGAGTCACCGTGAGCCCTTTTGGATATATGAGACCCAGGTTTTGGTACCGAGAGATCCCAATGTTGACTTTGATTTAAATTGCTTTATTGGTAATAGTTAGGATAAATGAAAATGTATGTACCGGTATGTGGATCTTTGTAATTTTAGGATGTAGGTATACATATTCGTTTTATAATCATCTAATAACACAAAAGGGTCCTAGCATATTGGTAAAAAATAGGTCTATTCGATATATTCGTTATTTACATACATTTGTTTAGTTAAATTTGTTTAATTAGTTTAATTCGTTTTTGGGATTAGTTTAGTTTATTTGTTTTCGAATCGATTCGAAAAGTTTTTTAATCAATTTCAAATAGTTTTCGAATTCGAAATGTTTTCTAATTCTAATCGTTTTCCAATTTCCAAAAATAATAAAATAGAATATAAAATAAAGGAAAAGCATAGAAAAAATAATAATTCTATTCTATTTCTTTATTTTGTATTCTATTTTATTCTCTTTGGAAATTGGAAAATGATTCAAATTTGAAAGCTATTCGAATTCGAAAACTATTCGAAAAAGGTTTGAATTAGAATTTTATCCGAATTCGCATTTCGTTTTTTTGGATTCATTTAAATTCGGTACTATTCTAATTCCTAAATTCAAATATATCCGAATTTCTGAATAACGATAATTTTAATTTGGAACGAAACGAACCGAACATGTCTAGTGATGGACACGGATATAGAACTATTTACTTTGTCACGTTAATATGGACTACCTTTCATATGTATCATTTGTTTGGTACACACATGGACTTTAATTTAACTTTTTATAGCGCAATTTTTACCTATTTCTTATACACTGTTTGTGATTGTGTTGCACAATATTACTTCTGCTTATGATATTTTTGTAGGGATAGTTGTTTTAGCGCAGTTTTTTTAACATCCAAGGCAAAAGGTCAAAGTGTACCCTCCCTCATGAGCTGTAAACTATCTCAGAAGTATAGGTTGCTGGTCCTGACCCTCTTCTGATGAAGTGACTAAGGCAGTCACCTCTTTTGCGTACCCCTTTGGCCCAGCCGTGGCTACAACAGAAGATAGTGAAAACAGTAAGTAATGTGGTAGGACACAGCAGGCTGGGGAGTGTGCAGTGATTGTTACATAGTAGGTGAGGTTGAAAAAAGACACAAGTCCATCAAGTCCAACCTATGTGTGTGATTATATGTCAGTATTACATTGTATATCCCTGTATGTTGTGGTCGTCCAGGTGCTTATCTAATAGTTTTTTGAAACTATTGATGCTCCCCGCTGAAACCACCGCCTGTGAAAGTGAATTACACATCCTTGCCGCCCTTACAGTAAAGAACCCTCTACGCAGTCTAAGGTTAAGCCTCTTTTCTTCTAATCTTAATGAGATAGCTACATAGTAGGTGATGTGGACACAGATGAGGGAACAGCAAATGGTGCAAGCATGAACTGTTGTGGTGAGAGAAGTATGTCTCTCTACGGGCTGTGCTTATCACTTGTATAATTTATCACCATTATCACTCACACACTACAATTTAACCTGCCAATTTCTTTAGATAACCATTTTTTCTTTATTTCTATACCACACCCATGTGTGTGGTTACCTACATATATGGAACCAAAAAACTTAAAACCAAGTTACTGCTAGGTACACCGTGACAAACAGATCTGTTTGGAATAAGTCCATACACCTATACCATACATACATATATACTCTTAATTTATACTCTTGCCAGTGTGTTAAGAGATAATTTATCTAAAATCCTTGCATTCTATATGGTCACTGATTGGGTGTTTATTGCAGATGCTAACCCTTCCGTCCCCTGGAGGGCGTCACTGCTGCGGCTCCTTGCAATCCCTTTGGATCGGGCCTGTCCCCTTTGGGATAGGCAGGGGCGGCCACGGGGGGGGGGGGGGGGGCTGGGGGCGGACTGCTCCACAGCCCGCATCTTTCCTGGCCCTGGGATCACCCTTTCCACTCTTTAGCGGTAAATATGTCAGCATTTAGAACCTATATGGTATTCATGATGTGATGATATGTTTTACAAGTCTGATGATATGCAATGTGTCTTCTAGAGCTAATTGTCCCCCTGATGATGACCACATACAGGTCGAAATGCGTCAGAGATTCTGCACCTTAGCATCTCGATATGCAACCACATGCTTCAATCTCTGTACTACTTGGATATACGCTTTGTTGTGGAATGTATACTGTACCATTGGGCCAGCCCTCTTTTTTATATATTTTTACTGACACATGATCTATACCTATATGCTGCATTGTAATTATTAGACCCATTACTGTGTGATTCCCAATAAATGTACTGTTTTTCTGTTATCCATTGTACAGTTTTCTGATAGTTTTATACCGCTGTCCAAAGTGGGTGCACAGTTGCCAGAGAGGAAGCAGAATGGCCCTGGCGAAGAGCGGCCAGAGAATGTAGTGTGGATAGCAGGGGAGGAGCTAGTGGATGATGCCAGGACAGGGTTCTTTAACACCCAAGGCAAAAGGTCAAAGTGTACCCTCCCTCATGAGCTGTAAACTATCTCAGAAGTATAGGTTGCCGATCCTGACCCTCTTCTGATAAATTCGGTACTATTCTAATTCCTAAATTCAAATATATCCGAATTTCCGAATAACGATAATTTTAATTTGGAACGAAACGAACCGAACATGTCTAGTGATGGACACGGATATAGAACTATTTACTTTGTCACGTTAATATGGACTACCTTTCATATGTATCATTTGTTTGGTACACACATGGACTTTAATTTAACTTTTTATAGCGCAATTTTTACCTATTTCTTATACACTGTTTGTGATTGTGTTGCACAATATTACTTCTGCTTATGATATTTTTGTAGGGATAGTTGTTTTAGCGCAGTTTTTTTAACATCCAAGGCAAAAGGTCAAAGTGTACCCTCCCTCATGAGCTGTAAACTATCTCAGAAGTATAGGTTGCTGGTCCTGGCCCTCTTCTGATGAAGTGACTAAGGCAGTCACCTCTTTTGCGTACCCCTTTGGCCCAGCCGTGGCTACAACAGAAGATAGTGAAAACAGTAAGTAATGTGGTAGGACACAGCAGGCTGGGGAGTGTGCAGTGATTGTTACATAGTAGGTGAGGTTGAAAAAAGACACAAGTCCATCAAGTCCAACCTATGTGTGTGATTATATGTCAGTATTACATTGTATATCCCTGTATGTTGTGGTCGTCCAGGTGCTTATCTAATAGTTTTTTGAAACTATTGATGCTCCCCGCTGAAACCACCGCCTGTGAAAGTGAATTACACATCTGTGCCGCCCTTACAGTAAAGAACCCTCTACGCAGTCTAAGGTTAAACCTCTTTTCTTCTAATCTTAATGAGATAGCTACATAGTAGGTGATGTGGACACAGATGAGGGAACAGCAAATGGTGCAAGCATGGACTGTTGTGGTGAGAGAAGTATGTCAATGGGAGCCAAATCTTAAAAATCTGTGGTGCGCATTTTCTAGACTAATAGGCAATGGATTGTGAAACAAATGGCATGGGGGCTGGGTCTGATCCTAGATGAGGGTCTGGTATCTCAGGGCCTCTTTCACTCAACCATGGCCTGGTGGCGGTGGGGGTCTGAGGGTAGGGGGCTTATCTGAATTTGGAAAAACCTTTTTAAAAATAAGGAGTCACAAAATACTGCCCCCCTTTGTGAATGAGTAAGGGGCACATAGTACTGAATAAGCACAAGTAAACAGTAAATAAACACACAGACATCCCTTTTTGAATAAAAAACTATGCAGAAGGGCGCATGCACGAGGCTGAGATGGCAGACGTGTGAAGCTCAGCTCCGCTCCCCGCTGGCCTGCTCGTCACACACCCCGACAGCTAGCGATCCCACCGAATGCTGCAAAACACCCGCTCTGACTCCCGCCACCCCGGGAACCAGATCCACGGCCCGGGAAGAGCTGCAATCACCCACGCAGGAGCCGCTGGAATGCGGACTGGAGTAGGCCTGAACCTGCAACCTCGGCTACGCTCTCTGCTGGCCTTCTTACCTCACGCCTGGGCTTCCAGTAACCCCACTCACCGCAACGAGTGGCCCTCCGACACCTGCTGTCCCGGGAACCCGATTTATGGCTTGAGATAAGCCAGATTAGCCCCCCAGCAGCCGCTGGGACACAGACCGGAGGGTGCCTGAAAAATCAAGATGGCGGCGGCAGCGCGGCTCCCGCACATGCAGCAGCCTCCCCCACAGCCACAACCTGAGGATTCCCCCATCACACAGCCTAGCAGATGAGACAAATGAGGTGTCCTCCCAGGCAGCTTCACTGTCACCAGAAAGGGACATGTTCTCCTCACAATCTGATGTGGACAGGGCTCTGGGGAACATGTTATTCAGCCAGGGGAGCCCAGATAATAGCCCTCCTTATGCATCCAACGTGCAGGCTGTTCCACCACCCACTGAATACTCTGGGGACCCCATACTATTAGCCAGATTTTCCGCGCTGCTTGACCAGGGTTTGGAAAAGGCCAGCAAACGTATAACCTCTGACCTTAAACGTGAATTCCAAGAATTGAGAACCCGCATAGGAACCCTAAAAAGCACGCTAGATGACACTATTACGAGGACCAACCAAAATACTGACTGTATAGAGAATATCCACAAGAGACTGGATGATGTCTTAAACAAAATTGATGACTTGGAGAACCGTTCTCGTCGCTACAACTTCAGGGTCCGCGGGATCCCTGAAACTTTCACGGATTCTGAGGCCATAGTCAAGGAACTGATTTTGCACCTGATTCCAGACATACCTCCCCACAGAATGGAATTAGATCGAGCCCACAGAGCCCTGACTGCACCCCGGTCCGATGGTCTACCAAGAGATATCATAGAAAAACCTCACTACTATGCGGTGAAGAAAGAGTGATGGCTAGAGCTAGAGAGATTGTGGACTTGCATCTGAGAGATCACTCTAGGCAGATTTTTGCTGACATCTCGCCTGCCACCGTACAAAAACGCAGAGCACCGAAACCCCTGCTACAACCACTCATTGCTAAAAATATCAAATATCATTGGGCCTTCCCGTTCCGACTAAACTTCACTTTCTGTAACAAAAAACACGCCTTCTCTGCCTTTCCTGAAGGTGAAACATTGCTGAAAAGCCTGGGCCTGATCTCCACTAAACCTGGAGGTTCCCCCCACAATCCAAACCGCCAACCAACGGGCCATTACAGAGCCCCCTATTCCAGGTGTGGCACTCCACAAGAAGCAAGGCCAAGCTCAAGGCTCGACCTTCATGATGAGGACGACTGACTGGGTCCCTTTCGGGACGTTGCAAGCTATATTTGACGCTCATTTGATCCGAGGGCAGGATCACAGTTGGAACAACTTCTGATGGTTCCTTATGCCGCATACACACGATCGGTTTTTCTGCTGAAAAAAGACCGATGGACTTTTTTCATCGGACAAACCGATCGTGTGTGGGCCCCAACGGTCTTTTTTCCATCGGTATAAAAAAATAGAACATGTTTTAAATTTATCCGATGGAAAAAAAAACGATAGCAAATTCTGATCGTCTGTGTGGAACTCCATCGGAGAAAAAACCCACACATGCTCAGAATCAAGTCGACGCATGCTCAGAAGCATTGAACTTAATTTTTCTCGGCTCGTCTGAGTGTTTTACGTCACGGCGTTTGGGACGATCGGAATTTTGACTGATGGTGTGTAGGCAAGACTGATGAAAGTCAGCTTCATCGGAATTTCGATGGTAAAATCCATCGGATTTTATTCCATCGGAAACCCGATCGTGTGTACAGGGCATAAGTTTACCGTTATGTTTTAGAAGAAAGGAAGCTCTCTCTTAAAAACAAACACTATCACTTAGTTTTGTGTACAACCACAAAGAGACTTCCGCTCCTCGTTAAAAATGTATGGTTTTAAAGTTAATGATTTAAGGGTGTGTTAATTGTCATCTGCCCTGTTTGATTTTATTCCTTGTTGAGGGGACTGGGATCAAACCTGGCTCTGGGTCTAACCCAGGGCTGCTATTTATTGACGACAAGGGGTCTATACCCCCTTTTTTTCCTTGTTATTACAATTCAGTTATTATTTATAATTTAAGTGGCTTGTTCTAATATTGTTCCTTGCATTTTGGTAGAACAGTACCTGTCCAGATTGTATATCCTATCCCTTCTCTCCCCCTCACCTTCTTTTCTTTCTTTTCTCAAATCTTCATTTCCTCCGGAGTCCTTCGGTCCTGGGCCCTGACCACTAAGTGAACTTCGCCAGTTGGACAATTCCGCAACCATCCTCTGAGGTATTGGTGAGTGAGTTTATTGCTTCTTGAGTGCACCATGGCGAACCAGACTGCAGGCCTCCCCTTTAAATTTGTCACACATAATATCCAGGGATTTAACTCCCTAGTTAAACGCAGAATGGCCTTTCAACACTACAAATCCCTACACACAGATGTGCTTTTCCTTCAGGAAACGCATTTTCCTTCTAATTACAATCCTACATTTCTACACCACTACTACCCCCACTTTTACCTAGCGAATGGCCTGGGTTAGACTGTGGGTGTGGCAATATGTTTCTCCAAGCGGGTCTCTTTT
Organism: Rana muscosa; assembly: GCA_029206835.1. NCBI lineage: Eukaryota > Metazoa > Chordata > Amphibia > Anura > Ranidae > Rana > Rana muscosa. Next base: position 143,415,502 of record CM055118.1, read on the forward strand.
TGACTGGAGAAGCAAATTAGTGACCCAGAGGGCAGATACCTAGCACTAATGGGACACCTGGAGGGCTCCCCCGTTACCTTAATTTCTTACTATGCACCCAATACAGGCCAACTACGTTTCTTTTGTAAATTACTGCACGCCGTGTCCCCTGACCTAGGAGTAGTTGTTCTCTTTGGAGGAGACTCCAACGTGGCCCTAGACTCTATCTTTGACAAAACCAGGAGGCCTTCATCGGCTTTGCGACATTTCCCTAAAGTTGGATCTAAATTAGCAAAAATTATACATTATCACGACTTGATCGACGTTTGGAGAGAGTTAAACCCATCCAGAAAAGATTGCACGTTCTTCTCCCATGTCCACAATACCTATTCCAGAATAGACCACTTTTTCACAAATCCCACCAGTGTACCTCTTTTTCGGGCCAGCAAGATAGGGGAAGTGACTTGGTCAGATCACTCCTTGCTTTGGACCACGTGTGACTCCCTGCAAGATGCCAGGGGTCCCGCTCCCTGGAGACTAAATTATTCTCTTCTGAGCAACCCTTCTGTCTGTTTTGACGTGGAGCAACACCTCAAGGAATATTTCTCCTTGAACAACTCTGAGGACACTTCCCCGGTGACTAATTGGGCTGCCCACAAGGCCACGATTAGGGGCTATCTCATACAAATAGCGACCCGATTTAAAAAACACTCCAACTCATTAATAATGAAAAAAGAACGGGAACTAACTGACCTGCTGACCCAACACAAACAGTGCCCCGACCTAGACCTTAGAGACAAAATAGATTCCGCTCGGTTGGAATTAAACCTCTGTTTGACAACTAAAGCAGAAAAAAGCCTTATGCCGCGTACACACGATCGTTTTTAATGTCATTTTCAAAAACAAAATTTTTCTTGACGTGATTTTTCTTGTTTCCTCTCAAGCCTGTCTTGCATACACACGTTCAATAAAAAAAAAATGCTCGAGCAAAGCGCAGTGACGTAGAACACGTATGACGGCACTATAAAGGGGAAGTTCCGTTCGAATGGCGCCGCCCTTCATGTTAGTAAAGTTTGTTGAGCGACGATTCGCGCTTTTCAGCCTTGTGCTTTTCAGTCCGTTACAGCGTGACGAATGTGCTATCTCCATTACGAACGCTAGTTTTACCAGAACGAGCGCTCCCATCTCATACTTGATTCTGAGCATGCGCGTTTTTTTCCCCTCGTAAAAGCATACACACTACCGTTTTTCACGTTGTTAAAAAAAACGACGTGAAAAACGACGTGAAAAAATGGAGCAGGTTCTAATTTTTTTAGGCCATTTTTCACGTCGTTAAAAATGCTCTGGAGCCTACACACGATCGTTTTTAATGCCCAATTTAAAAAATTGCATTTTTAACGTCGTGAAAAACGGTCGTGTGTATGCGGCATTAGGTGGACCCAGGCTTCCTTCTATATGTTGAAGGATGAACCTGGTACTATGCTGGCTCGCAGACTTACGCCTAGGATCCGTCGAACGATACCCCCAAAACTTAGACAGCCCAATGGAAACTTAACGCAGAACCCACAGATCATTACAGAATTATTCCATTCCTACTATTCCCCCCTATACTCTGCACAGGGAGGCCCCCCTCCCGGAGCCCTGGACAACTTCTTCAAGGATGTGGCCCTCCCATCTTTCTCAGATTCTCACCGTGAGATTTTGGAGGGGGACATTACCGTAGCAGGATTACTGACCGCTATAAAACAGGCTAACTCGTCTAGGACCCCGGGGCCAGATGGCTTCTCAGCCTCTTATTATAAGAAGTTTGCTCCACTGTTGGCACCTCATCTACTAAAATTCTTTACTGCCCTTCGCGACGGGGTATCACTCGATGCAGACTCTAATAGAGCCCACATAAATCTGATCCCTAAGCCAGATAGGGACCTACATTTTTGAGTCCTATTGGCACATTATATTCAAATCCTTCAGCCAACATTCTTGTATATGGGCGCAAGTCGGATCTTTTACAGATAAGGAGAGGAACTAGACAGGGATGCCCTCTCTCGCCTCTCCTTTTTATTCTGGCGATCGAATCACTGGCTGCGGCCATCCGTGCTAATCCCAACATTCATGGTGTCCCTAGTGGCGGCAAGACACATAAATGTGCTTTCTTTGTCGACGACTTGTTATTATTTATAACAAATCCCATCACAACTCTACCCAATTTATTTGCAACACTTTCTAGATTTGAAACTATCTCGAAACTGTGAGTTAATCAATCCAAATCTGAAGCGTTGGACATAAACCTTCCTACCTCGGTACAGGACTCAATACAGCAGTCTTTTCCCTTTAAATGGTGTACACAGGCACTCCCTTATCTTGGAATTAAACTCACTCGGAACGTTTTCCACACTGTTTAAGGTTAATTATACCCCCCTTTATAATTCCATTGAACAAGAATTAAAGAACTGACAGACACATGCTCTTTCCTGGATGGGTAGAATAGCAGCCATTAAAGTGGTTGTAAACCCACTTTTTTTTTTTTTTTTACAACCTGTAAAAGAAAGGCATAATGAGCTATTATGACTAGCATAATAGCTCATTATGTTCCACTTACCTTAGATCGGGGCCCCCGAAGCCGTCCTCGTCCCTCTGTTCACTGCGGCGATAGCCGGAATGTTACTTCCGGGTATCGCCGCACCAGCCAATCACAGCGCCGCTCCGGCGCTGTGATTGGCCGGAGCGGCGGAGACGTCACTCTGCGCATGCGCACGGGAGGCGGCCCACTCGGCTACGCCCAGCGATTGCTGGGAAGTAGCCGAGTTTGTGAATGGGATTAACCCATGAATGCGCCGTTGTCTACGGCGCGCATGCGCCGTAGACAGCGGCGCTTGTCATTTTAGTAAATATCTCCTAAACCGTGTAGGTTTAGGAGATATTTCTTGCACCTACAGGTAAGCCTTAATCTAGGCTTACCTGTAGGTGCAAGTTGAAAAAGTGGGTTTACAACCACTTTAAGATGACGGCTCTCCCTCGAATCTTATATTATTTCCGATCATTGCCGATCCCGATACCATTCGCATTTTTAAAAAAACTACAATCACTGGTTTACAAATTCATTTGGGGTGGTAGGGGATGTAGAGTGGCTCACTCCACTCTCTATATCTCCAAATGGAGAGGTGGACTGGGAGTTCCCCACTTCTTGAAGTACTATAGGGCGGCTCAACTGGTACAACTTTACCAGATTTTTTCTACAATATAACAGCCTGACTGGGTACGGCTGGAAGCTCAGGCCAGTCCCTCGCTGCCTGTAGACCGCTTGTTGTGGCTTCAGACAAGAGAACATCGGGCCATTTTGTACCCTTCTTTATCCCACTCCTTGCGTCTGTGGAACACAGTGTGCAAGTTATACCCACTGAGATCTCCTCATTCCCCTGTGGCCCCTATACTCAATAACCCGCACTTTCCTCCAGGACAAAACCCCCAACAATTTACATGGTGGGTTAACAAAGGCCTTTACAGGATAGCACACTTCATAGGTCACAAAGGGATCAGGCAACAGGCTTACTTCCGGGAGACGTTACAGATGCCAGAGACGGAATCTTTCCGTCTACATCAAATTACTCACTTCATAAAATCCCTAGCTACCGATCTGATAGACATAACCACTAGGAACATGTTTGAAAATAAATGTTTATGCAGACCTGAGTCACGGGTGGGGATCTCGGAGCTCTATGTCCTCTTCATTAATCAACAAACCAAACAGCATGAGAATCAGATCTAAGCGAGACTATAGAGGAGGAGGTCTGGGGGCAATGGTCGACCATGGTGCACAAGGGAATACTCAATACTTCCCTGGTGGAAGGGAATTACAAGCTGCTGTCTAGGTGATACCTGGTTCCGGCGAGGCTGGCGAAAATGTACCCCGGCACTTCACCCCTTTGCTTCAGAGGATGCAGACAAGAGGGTACCATGTTTCATGTCTGGTGGTCCTGTCCCAAGGTCCAGCGCTTTTGGATCAGAATATTCACCCTGGTCTACTCAGTGACAGGACAAAATCTACTTAAAAACCCTAGGACGGCGCTGTTTGCGGACCTGCTGGACGAGACCCCTAGACATCTCCGAACTCTCATCTTCTTTATTTTTTCAGCAGCTAAAATTACAATAGCACGGGCATGGAAAACTCTGGTGGTCAGGCTTGCACTGGTAAAACATAAAATTTCTTGGATCATGGTCAATGAAAAATTGACCAGCTTCCATGAAGACAGACAGGCCAGATTTGATAGGGTGTGGTCCCCCTGGATTAAGTACCTCCAAGTTCCATAGTCTCTAGAAATGGATAGTGGGGGGCCTAGGCCGAGGGAAATGACCCCTACTCTGGATTTCTGACCTTTACTTTTTTTCCTTTTCCTCTTCTTCCCATCCTCCCCCCTCCTCTTCCTTATTTTATTTTAATTAATTAAATTCTAATTTATTTTTCTTCTTCACCTCTCCTCCCCTTTTTTTTCTCCTTTTGTGTTTAATGATTCACTTTATGGATACGAATAGAGGGTCCTGGAGCCTCTCTCTTCTTGCCCCCCGAGGTGGGAGCAATGTAAACTGTTCTCAAGTACCTAACCTCCTATGGTGTTAAAGGCCTTGATCTTGTGCTATATTAACCACTTGCTTACTGGGCACATATACCCCCTTCCTGCCCAGGCGAAATTTCAGCTTTCGGCACTGTCACGCTTTGAATGACAATTGCGCGGTCGTGCGACGTGGCTCCCAAAAAAAATTGACGTCCTTTTTTTCCCACAAATAGAGCTTTCTTTTTGTGGTGTTTGATCACCTCTGCGGTTTTTATTTTTTGCGCTACAAACAAAGAAATAGCGACAATTTTGAAAAAAAAACACAATATTTCTTGATTTTTGCTATAATAAATATCCCAATTTAAAAAAAAAAAAAATTATTTTTCCTCACTTTATGCCGATACGTATTCTTCTACATATCTTTCGTTAAAAAAATCGCAATCGGCGTTTATTGATTGGTTTGCGCAAAAGTTATAGCGTTTACAAAATAGGGGATAGATTTATGGCATTTTTATTAAAAAAACATTTTTTATTAGTAATGGCGGCGATCAGTGGTTTTTTTCGTGACTGCGACATTATGGCGGACACAGCGAACACTTTTGACACATTTTTGGGACCATTCACATTTATACAGCGAACAGTGCTATAAATTTGCACTGATTACTGTATAAATGTGACTGGCAGGGAAGGGGTTAACACTAGGGGGCGAGGAAGGGGTTAAATGTATTCCCTATTGGTGATTCTTACTGTGGGGGGAGGGGACCGACTGGGGGAGGAGACCGATCTGTGTCCCTATGTACAAGGGACACAGCATCGGTCTCCTCTCTCCCTGACAGGACATGGATCTGTGTGTTTACACACACAGATCCATGTCCTTGTCTGTGTAACCGCCGATCGCAGCCGATCGCAGCCCCCAGGCACGCGCATCGGCATTACAGTGGCGCGCCCCCCAGTGGCCAAAGAAGTGGAGGCCGTAAAAAGACGGCCTCCCGGATTTTTAGAGCCACCTCGCAGCCGTATATAGTCGTACGGCCGGCGCGAGGTGGTTAAAGGCGCTACAACTTGATCCAACATTACCAAGAAGTTATCAGTACTCCGCTCAGGTTCGAGCGGATAGTAGCCTTACTTAACTATAATTATTGTTATAATTTTTTTTACACTAAAGTCATATGGATTTGACTTTTGGCCACCTCTTAAGAGTGTATGGATCATTCTGTATTGATATACTATTTGTATCCTAACAAAATTTGTTAAATTGTAAAATTTTTGAATAAAAATCTAATGCCGTGTACACACGATCGATTTTCTCGACGGTGGAAACGACCGTGTGTAGGCTCCCCGGCAGTGTTTCCCTATGGGAAAACTGCAGCGGAAAAAAATGGCGTGAATCACGACGAGAAAAATTAGAGCATGTTCTAATTTTTCTCGTTGTGATTAATGCCATTTTTCTCGTCGGGAAAAATGACCAAAAGCCCACACACGGTCGTTTTTCTCGTCAAAGAGAAAAAATGACATTTTTCCAGACGAGAAAAATGGTCGTGTGTACGCGGCATTAGAAAAAACTATGCAGAGCCTTGTCAATTATGATGAACAACATCCACTGACTCACGAATATGTCCGATCCTATCACTCATTTGCAGCAAAAGACAACTCCCAGTAACCCCAGTAAAATGTTAAAAAAAAAAGGCGCAGAGTATCCCAGGTGACATCATTCACCAAACATAGACATGACCATATTTGTCAATGCTGTCACCAAGGATATTTTTTAAATAAAGGACTTGTCCAAAAAAGGCACCTGTGGTTTATTTGTTGTTTACCTATTTTTTTTTTTGTGAACAAGTATGAATACATACTCATTTACATGGGGGGAGGGGCAAATTCTGGGGGCTTCTTATTTTGAAAGTAGGATTTCAGACTCCGATTAGCCCCCTTGGCCACAGCCCCCCTCAATCACTGGGCTAATGTTTTGGGGAAGAGGCCCCCTGCCCTTATCAACATGGGGACAAGGTGCTGTGCTAGGGCGTTCCCCATGTTGAGGTCATCTCACCCTAACAGGCAACCTGATCAGGAAGATTGTGGCAGTGGTTGTAGTAATATTGCTGCTAAATGTCTCACTTACCACTGCAGCTGGAGGTTCAGCTTGGCCAAACAACTATTTAGTTTGGCCGTTTGAACAAGCCACATTTGAACCGAACATGGGTTTGGACCAAACCAGGGGCTTATATCTAGTCATCAGTACAATTCAGTGGAAAATTGGAAAGTATTCAAACTATGCCAAATAGTGTGCAATGTGTTAAAACAGTTTTGAGTATACTGATCTGCTAAGTCTCATTAGTCACACTTTACTGGACTGGGCTAGTACTGTTCTCTCTTTCTCTGCACTCACCCAATTAGTTTATAAGATACATTCTGCTGTGTAATTCTAGTCCAGGCTTCTGATAAATATTAATTTAAGTGGAAAAAACCAAAGCTAATAATTGTTTTGAACAGGAAGATTTCTGTGGAATTTTGTCAAAATTACATAACAAGGAAATTTCTGGTTCAAATTAGCGGCCATCCCTGGACCCACTGTGTTACGAGAAGGTGGGTTCCATGCAACTCATTCTGCAGATTATCCCCCCTCCTTGTACTCTCTAGACGCCAAGGAAACGGTGTGCAGGACTGCCTGACTGGCCCCCCATTGTTTAGGGATTAGTTTGCTTTCTTGTCACAATCAGCTGAGACCAGGAACACATCGTCTGCCCAAATGTTCTGTTCCCGTTTGCTGACATCTGTAGCTGCCACTATTACTGGAACCTCTACATTATAAAGTGAAAAAGGTGAATTTATTTCTGTTCTCTCTGATTCTGCTGTTCTTCCATCACAGAAATGAAAGTGTATGTAAAGCCAAAATTGTATTTTTAGTTTTGGATAAAGAAGGACATGGTTAAGACTGCAACCAAACTTTTGTTTTGTGTCCTATTGGGGGAATTTGCCTTTGCTTCCTGTCCCAGAGATACAGCAGGATGTAAGAGCAGGTCTCTTCAAAAGGAGGGGTTAATTAATCTTAAAAAATTGTTACCAGAACAGGTGTCCACACATTCAAAGATGATCACACTGTTCCAGTGACAACTCTAAAATTTTAACATAAAGACTACATGATCTGCTTCATTTTGGAGTGCATATCCAGAGGAATTAAATAAACTTTTTTTTTAGAATAAATATAAAGGACTTTTTTAGGCACCCAAGAAAGACACAAGAATATTTTTTTAAAAGATGTTATGGTCTTTCCAAAAAAGTTTGTAAAAAATCTTTTATAATTTTTTTTCTTGTGTCTTTCCTGTGTGCCTAAAGAAGTCCTCTATATTTACTCTAAAATAAAGTTGATATCATTCTAAAATGTTTCCTTTCCTATCACTCCCCTATATGTTTTAGGAACAATGATCACTAGTGATGTCGCAAACATAAAATTTTCCGTTCGCGAACGGCGAACGCGAATTTCCGCAAATGTTCGCGAACGGGCGAACCGCCATAGACTTCAATAGGCAGGCGAATTTTAAAACCCACAGGGACTCTTTCTGGCCACAATAGTGATGGAAAAGTTGTTTCAAGGGGACTAACACCTGGACTGTGGCATGCCGGAGGGGGATCCATGGCAAAACTCCCATGGAAAATTACGTAGTTGATGCAGAGTCGGGTTTTAATCCATAAAGGCCATAAATCACCTATCATTCCTAAATTGTTTGGAATAACGTGCTTTAAAACATCAGGTATGATGTTGTATCGATCAGGTAGTGTAAGGGTTACGCCCGCTTCACAGTGACAGACCAAACTCCCCGTTTAACGCACCGCAAACAACCGCAAACAGGCCATTTGCACAACCGCAAGGCTTTAATGATCACCTTAGATGATCACAAAGAACATTTATGTTTTTTCTATGCAAAATTATCCAGCCAATCGCTTTTGGTCTGTTCACAATGAAGCAACGACCTTATCATCTGGGGTGTGCCAACATTGCCATTGCCAACACACTCATAGAGGTGGTCGATTTATTGTGATACGCAAGCCCCTTCACCACAACAAGGTAATGATCATGAAGGGGAATTGACACATGTATGTGCTTTTTTTTTTGTTTTGTTTTTGCAGCCACAGTGCAGCACCAGAGGCCAGAAAAATTAGGCATGTACACATGCCTGAAAACTTAGGTATTGTTGCAGCCGCTGCTGTAGCAGCGACCAGAAAAATTTATGTTTTCCAGGCAGAAAGTGCCCTAAAACATTGCGGCTTGAACCCTAGTTGGTGGCGGATAAGTCACGCAAGTTATCCGGCATGCAGAGATAAAATACAGCAGCGTGTGGACCATTTTTAGCCCAAGGCAGCTCACCTCATCAGGCCTTTTTTAGTCAAATGTATCGCCCACTTTCAGTCCCTTCGGGATCCATGCCTCATTTATCTTAATAAAGGTGAGGTAATCTAGACTTTTTTGACCTAGGCGACTTCTCTTCTCAGTGACAATACCTCCTGCTGCACTGAAGGTCCTTTCTGAAAGGACACTTGAAGCGGGGCAGGCCAGAAGTTGTATTGCAAATTGGGATAGCTCAGGCCACAGGTCAAGCCTGCACACCCAATAGTCAAGGGGTTGATCGCTCCTCAGAGTGTCGATATCTGCAGTTAAGGCGAGGTAGTCTGCTACCTGTTGGTCGAGTTGTTCTCTGAGGGTGGACACCGAAGGGCTGTGGCGATGCGTAGGACTTAAAAAGCTCCGCATGTCCTCCATCAACAACACGTCTGTAAAGCGTCCTGTCCTTGCCGGCGTGGTCGTGGTAGGAGGGGGGTTACTTTCACCTCTTCCCCTGTTAGATTCCGGTTGTGCTGTGACATCACACTTATACGCTGTGTAAAGCATACTTTTTAATTTATTTTGGAACTGCTGCATCCTTTCCGACTTCCGGTAATTCGGTAACGTTTCAGGCACTTTCTGCTTATAGCGGGGGTCTAGTAGCGTGGCCACCCAGTACAGGTCGTTCTCCTTCAGCCTTTTTATACAAGGGTCCCTCAACAGGCACGACAGCATGAAAGGCCCCATTTGCACAAGGTTGGATGCCGAGCTACTCATGTCCCGTTCCTCGTCCTCACTGATCTCACTGAAGGTCTGTTCTTCCCCCAAGCCACGTACAACACCACGGGTACCAGATAGGTGACAACGAGCACCCTGGGACGCCTGCTGTGGTTGGTCTTCCTCCTCCTCCTCAAAGCCACATTCCTCCTCTGACTCCTCTTCCTCAGTCTCCTCTTCCAGCGTTGCCGCAGGTCCAGCAAGCGATGCTGATAAGGCTGTTTCTGGTGGTGATGGTGACCACAACTCTTCCTCTTCACGCTCATCTACGGCCTGATCCAGCACTCTTCGCAGGGCACGCTCCAGGAAGAAAACAAATGGGATGATGTCGCTGATGGTGCCTTCAGTGCGACTGACTAGGTTTGTCACCTCCTCAAAAGGACGCATGAGCCTACAGGCATTGCGCATGAGCGTCCAGTAACGTGGCAAAAAAATTCCCAGCTGCGCAGAGGCTGTCCTAGCACCCGGTCATACAAATATTCGTTGATGGCTTTTTCTTGTTGGAGCAGGCGGTCGAACATTAGGAGTGTTGAATTCCAACGTGTCGGGCTGTCGCAAATCAAGCGCCTCACTGGCATGTTGTTTCGCCGCTGGATATCTGAAAAGTGCGCCATGGCCGTGTAGGAACGCCTGAAATGGCCACACACCTTCCTGGCCTGCTTGAGGACATCCTGTAAGTCTGGGTACTTATGCACAATCAGATTCAACACATGTGCCATGCGCGGCACATGTGTCAACTTGCCCAAATTCAATCCCGCCAACAAATTGCTTCCGTTGTCACACACCACTTTGCCGATCTCCAGTTGGTGCGGAGTCAGCCACTGATCCACCTGTGCGTTCAGGGCGGACAGGAGTGCTGGTCCGGTGTGACTCTCTGCTTTCAGGCAAGTCAACCCCAAGACGGCGTGACATTGTCGTATCCGGGATGTGGAATAGCCCCTGGGTAGCTGGGGGGGTGCAGTTGATGTGGAGCAAGATGCAGCAGCAGAAGAGGACTCAGCCGAGGAGGTTATCGAAGAGGATGGAGTAGGAGGAGTAGAGGAGGTGGCAGCAGGCCTGCCTGCAAGTCGTGGCGGTGTCACCACCAACTCCTCTGCAGAGCCACGCATTAAATGCTTGGCAGCCGTCAGCAGGTTTACCCAATGTGCAGTGTAGGTGATATATCTGCCCTGACCGTGCTTTGCAGACCAGGTATCAGTGGTCAGATGGACCCTTGCCCCAACACTGTGTGCCAGACATGCCATGACTTCCTTTTGCACAATAGAGTACAGGTTAGGGATTGCCTTTTGTGAAAAGAAATTTCGGCCGGGCACCTTCCACTGCGATGTCCCAATAGCTACAAATTTTTTGAAGTCCTCAGACTCCACCAGCTTGTATGGTAAAAGCTGGTGGGCTAAGAGTTCCGACAAGCCAGCTGTCAGACGCCGGGCAAGGGGGTGACTCTGTGACATTGGCTTCTTACACTCAAACATGTCCTTGACAGACACCTGACTGTGGGCAGATGAGCAGGAACTGCTCAAGGCGAGAGACGGAGTGGTGGATGGTTGAGAGGGGTCAAGGAGGACAGCAATGGTTGACGTGGCTGAAGATGCTGGACCAGGAGGAGGATGGTGGCTTTGAGCTTGTGTGCTGCTTGTACTCGTCATCATGTGTTAATCCCATAGGCGTTTGTGATGTGCGATCATGTGCCTTCGCAAAGCAGTTGTACCTAGGTGGGTGTTGGATTTCCCACGACTCAGTTTCTTTTGGCACAGGTTGCAAATGGCATCGCTGTTATCAGAGGCAGACACACAAAAAAAATGCCACACTGCTGAGCTTTGCAATGATGGCATTCTGGTGGTGGCAACAGCATGCGTTGATTGGCGTGCTGTCTGGCTGATCCCGGGTGCTGATACATGCTGTCTGACTGTGCCACTAGCTCCTTGCGACGACCTCCCCCTGCTTCCAACTCGTCTCCTCCTCCTCTCTGTCTCCCCATCTGAACTTTCCCCCTGTTCTTCTTCTCTTCGAGCGGGCACCCACGTGACATCCACGGACACATCGTCATCATCAACCGCTTCACTTGTATCTGACAACTTAGCAAAGGAAGCAGCAGCGGGTACAACATCATCATCATCACACCGTACGTCCATGTGTGTAATGCTGCCTGACTGAGACATATCCCTTTTACCTACAACCTCTGGCAATAATGGTTGCGCATCACTCATTTCTTCCAACTCATGTGTAAATAACTCCTCTGACAGATCAAGTGAAGCAGCTGTGGTGCTAGTGTTGGTGGTGGCGGCAGGCGGGCGAGTGGTAACTTGAGAGGTGCCCGAAGCTGAGCTGGAGGAGGATGGTGCATCAAGGTTCCGAGCGGAAGCTGTAGAAGATTGGGTGTCCTGTGTTAGCCAGTCAACTATGTCCTCAGAACTTTTCGAGTTCAGGGTACGTGGCCTCTGAACACAGGGAATCACAGCACCATGACCACGACGGCCCCTGCGGGGTGGCCTGCTTCTGCCTGTCATTTTTTTTAGATTAGTTTAGTTGTACTATGCGTGCAAGCTACTGTGACACCAGATATGAGTGGCACTGTGCACTGGCAGAAGTTGGCAGAGTAGACGCTGTGAGCCTGACACACACGCTGGCAGGCAACTGACTGCTATTCTATTGCAGTCAAAATTGTTTTTTTTTAAATGTAATCTACTGTGACACAAGATATATGAGTGGTGGCACTGGGCAAGTGGGCACAGTATACGCTGTGAGCCTGACACACACACGCTGGCAGGAAACTGACTGCTATTCTATTGCAGTCAAAATTGTTTTTTTTTTTTTTTAAATGTAGTCTACTGTGACACAAGATATATGAGTGGTGGCACTGGGTAAGTGGGCACAGTATACGCTGTGAGCCTCACACACACACTGGCAGGGAACTGACTGCTATTCTATTGCAGTCAAAATTGTTGTTTTTTTTTTTAAATGTAATCTACTGTGACACAAGATATATGAGTGGTGGCACTGGGCAAGTGGGCACAGTATACGCTGTGAGCCTGACACACACACACGCTGGCAGGGAACTGACTGCTATTCTATTGCAGTCAAAATTGTTGTTTTTTTTTTAAATGTAATCTACTGTGACACAAGATATATGAGTGGTGGCACTGGGCAAGTGGGCACAGTATACGCTGTGAGCCTGTCACACACACGCTGGCAGGGAACTGACTGCTATTCTATTGCAGTCAAAATAATTGTTGTTTTTTTTAAATGTAATCTACTGTGACACCAGATATATGAGTGGTGGCACTGGGCAAGTGGGCACAGTATACGCTGTGAGCCTGACACACACACGCTGGCAGGGAACTGACTGTTATTCTATTGCAGTCAAAACTGTTTTTTTTTTATGTAATCTGCTGTGCCACCAGATATATGAGTGGTGGCACTGGGCAAGTGGGCACAGTATACACTGTGAGCCTGACACACACACGCTGGCAGGCAACTGCAATTACATTACAGAGGAAAAAAAAAAAAAAAAGCAGACTGATGTACTAGCCCTAAAAAGGGCTTTTTGGGGTGCTGTCAGGACGCTGTCCTTACAGCAGAGATCAGATGAGTCTTTCAGGACTGGAGTGGACACTGAATACACTGGCCTAGCTATAGATTTCCCTATTACATCAGCAGCAGCTACACTGTCCCTCCTCTCACTAAGAATGCAGCTTCCGAATGAATCTAAAATGGATGCTGTCCAAGAGGTGGGAGGGTCTGGGAGGGAGGGTATGCTGCTGATTGGCTGGAATGTGTCTGCTGACTGTGAGGTACAGGGTCAAAGTTTGCTCAATGATGACGAATAGGAGGCGGACCAAACATTGCATATGTTCACCCGCCGGCGAATAGTTCGGGACATCTCTAATGATCACTAGAGCTATTGTATTCTGATGGCAGAGAGACTTCAGAATACACTTATCAGTGGTGGCCGATATAACAGGCGGCGCTGGTCGATCAGGATAAAACCAGACAAGCTGGTTGTATAGAAGTCAATCTGTAGATCATCTTTTGTACAACCAGCCTGCCCATACATGGACCAAAATTCTGCTAGTCCGTGCTAAACCTGCCAAATTTCGATCCATATATGACAGGCTTTAGTGGTTAAACTTGTGCACTGCTCATTCCTCAAGTGCTGGTTGCACTGTCTGATATATTGATAACCACTACAAGGTTTACTAATACATCAGTATATGATGTATATGTAACAGAATCAAGCACAACACAATAAAATCTCAGAAACACTTTAACAGTTACTTTCTTGATAATGGAACAATAATATTTAAAGGGTTACTCCACTATAAGATTGTAGTAGTGCTATGCCGTATACATACGATCGGTTTTACCGATGAAAACAGTCCGATGGACTTTTCTCATCGGACAAACCGATCGTGTATGGGCCCCATCGGTCTTTTTTCCATCGGTGAGAAAAAATAGAACATGTTTTAAATTTATCCGATGGGAAAAAAAACGATAGCAAATTCCGATCGTCTGTGTGGAACTCCATCGGACAAAAAACCCACGCATGCTCAGAATCAAGTCGACGCATGCTCAGAAGCATTGACTTCATTTTTCTCGGCTTATCGGATTGTTTTACGTCACAGCGTTTGGGACGGTCGGAATTTTGACTGATGGTGTGTAGGCAAGACTGATGGAAGTCAGCTTCATCGGATTTCCGATGGAAAAATCCATCGGATTAGAATCCATCGGAAATCCGATCGTGTGTACAGGGCTTTAGTCATTTTTTAAAGAGATAGCATACATCTATGCACACTACCAGCTACCAAATAAGGATTGTAGATTAGTGTTCTCTAAGCATAATGACGAGTGAGTAAGAATGTTAATCTATAGACTACAGAAGCCTGAAGATTAAAGGGAGCATGTATGTAATCAAGACCTGGAATGGGTCTAAATAAGTTGTTTCCTAGTGTAACATTCAGTAGTCAGTAAAATAGTTTTAGCCTGTGTCCCATATGGATTATACTACATACTGGAGCACATGGACCACACACTCCCATGTCGGTGGATCTGGTTATATACAGTGGCAAGAATCCCTTGGAAAGAACTGGTTTTCTGCAGTAATTTGCCATAAAATGTGATCTGATCCTCATCTCAGTCACAATAATAGAGAACACAATGTGACAATTCAATGCTCTTATCTCTTTATTGAACACACCCATTAAACACTTACAGTGCTGGAGGAAAACTATGTGAACCCTTGGAGTTAATCACTGGTTGAACCTCGTTTGGCAGCAATGACTTCAAGCAAGCGCTTACGGTAGCTCTGGATCAAACCTGCATAATGTTCATGAGGAATTTTTGAAAATCCCTATTTACAAAACTGCTTCAGCTCAGACAAATATGTAGGATGTCTGATGTGAACAGCTTTCTTACGGTCCTTCCACAGCATCTCTATGGGGTTTAAAGTCTGGGCTCTGAATGGGCTACTCCAAAAGGTGCATTTTCTTTTTCTGAAGGCAGTCTGTGGATGGATTTACTTTGACGCTTAGGGTCATTGTCCTGCTGCATCACCCAACTTTTACTAAGCTTCAGCTGGTGGACAGACACCCTGACATTATCCTGTAGGATATTTTGGCAAACTTGGGAATTTATTTTCCCCTTGATGACAGCAAGTGGTCCAGGGCTTGAGGCAGCGAGGCAAGCCCAGATCATGATGTTTCCTCCACTATACTTCACCGTTGGATGATTTTTTGATGTTGGTAAGCTGTGCCATATATAGTGTTGAGTATTGTTCCCAAACAATTCAACTTTTGTTATGTCACTCCACATAACATTTTCCCAGTAGCATTGCGGTTTGCCAAAGTGGTCTTTGGCAGACTTCAGGTTTGCCCGTGGGGGCACTGGACAGAGAGGAGGACTCAGCAGTGCCAGCGGGGGATGCAAGAAGAGGATGTTCTGGGCCGCTCTGTCCATTTACATTGCATAGAGCAGGTAAGTATAGAGACGTTTGTTATTTAAAAAATAAATAAAAATCATCCTTTACTAGCATTTAATTCCTTGGGGTCCACATACTTTTTCTTGGTAGGTGAGCTAACCAAATGTTTCCCTTTTTGTCAATATATGGTGAAGGTGGATCACTGACAAGAAATTCGCCAGAAATAGTTTAGTAATGGAGGTCAGCCTTCTAAAGAGATTTTTTTACAACAGGTCCAAAATATAAAAAATATTGAGTGTGTTGTGTGAACACAGAAGTATTAAAGGGTTAAAACTTGCAGCACCAGGGTCCCTGGTTCAAATCTCAGTCAGGACATCGTCTACGTGGATTTTGCAATTAGACATGTGCAGAACGGAAAAATATGTTTAGTTTTAGATATGTTCGTTATGTTACTAATTTCATTTAGTTTCGATTTAGTGTCGTTTCGGAATTTGTTTTGTTTAATTTTTGTTAAATGTTGTTTAGTTTATTATATTTCTAATGAACTCCAAATTTTCGGAACAATTCAAACTCGAATCGGTCAAAAAATGACCGACCAATTTGAATTCTGTGTGAAGAATAGCTGGTTGTAAAGCAGCAGGCCGGGAAGCTGGCCTGTGCATCCTTAACAACCGATGATTTATTAGCTATAAAAAAAAACACATTGTGGGGTCCCCCCTAATCCATACCAGGCCCGTCGGGTCTGGTATGGATTCTAAGGGTAACCCCACGCCAAAATAAAATAAAAAAAAACGGCGTGGGATCCTCTCCAAAATCCATAACAGACCCTTATCCGTGCATGCAGCCAGGCAGGCCAGGAAAGTTAGGGGGTACGAGCGAGTGCCCTCCTCTCCTGAACCATACCATGCCACATGCCCTCAACATGGAGGGTGCTCTGGAGCAGGGGGCCCAAAGTGCCTAGTATGAACTGGGGGGGGGACCACGCCAGTATTTAACATTTTTGTATTGCCGGCATTGTTTAGTTTACATTTCAGCTGTCAGTGGGGAAGCCCGCTGACAGCTAAGTGAGGAATCATCAGTTGTTAAGGTTGCGGAGGCCGGCTTCTCGGGTGCTAATTAACAACCAGCTTTTCTTCACACAGAATTTGAATCAGTCGATCATTTTTCAACCAATCCGAATTCTAATTGTTCTGAAAATTTGGAATTTGTTAGAAAATGAATAAACCAAACAAATTTTAATGAACTTCAAATAAATTTGTTACTATTTGTTACCATTTCATTCAGAGATTTGAATACATCCGAATCTCTGAATAACCCAAAATTCATTCGAATTTGTATTAGGACCGAAACGAATTGCACATGTCTAGTTTGCATACACTCCAAAGACATTCTATAGGTAAAATGGCTGCTTTTTAAATTTTGCACTAGTACAGCATTTGTGAGACAGAGACCTTTGATTGTAAAGCAAATTGACGGCAGGGACTGACGTAAACAAACATGTAAATCACTGAATAAATTTTTCATATACAGTATGTTGTAAATACATGTAATACATAAATGTATATTTTCTTTGTTGGTAGTAAAGGTGGAGGACATTACTGAATCTCTCCAAATCATTTTTTGGCATGGACTGAGTATTCTGGTTCCTCAAACCACCAGTTCCAATTTCAGCACATATTTGTGTCTTTTAAAGGAGCCTTCCACTCTTGTGTTTAGAATTCTGTTTATACTTCTCCCGATTTTCCAGAAGGTCTCCAGGTCACTCTGAGCCTCCAATAGGTAAACAGTGCCAAACTCTTTGATGTAGTTAATCATTTCCGCCAGCTGGCCAGCTTAGACTCCCTCCCATCCCCTCTGGCTTCAGTGAATGGAGACTCCTCAGCCAGGTAGGTTCAAATATTTCTATGGATTTGCAGATACTGATTTATGTATGTGGCCTTGTTTGTCTTTTTTGTGCAGCTTGAAAAATGTGTTGTAAGTTATGATTGGTGGAATTTTTGGCATTTATGTCTCCTCCTTAAAATATCCTCTGTCCTTTTAATTGGTGCAAAGTGGCAGCAATGAAAGTACTTTGATTTACTAAAAAGTACTTAAAGTGTATCTACACCCAAAGCAGAAATGTCATTTATTATAGCTCACAAGTTCTTAGATGTGGCGGCTGCATTCGTTTTACCTTTTTAACACTTTTTTCTTTTCATCTGGTGATCTTGCCAGTACAAACTTTGTGTAATAGGGTGACAACTTTTATTGACTGTGCAGTATCTTTTAAGGGGCAATGTTGTCATCCTAGGGCAGGACAAGAGAATAGTTAACCCCTCTCATCTTCTCCATAACATAGGAGCAAGTGTTTTTTTCAGTTCACAGACAAGGATGAGAACATTGCAATTGTAACAATACGGCACAGGCAGAGCAGTTATCAGCTCACTGGATTTCTGGAAGGGTCAACTGGTACTTTTTTGCCCTTAACAAACAGATACAACAAAACACTTTCAATGGTATATTTACCAGAGCAAAATTGACCAAATAAGAGAAGATGATTGTTAAAGGGGTTGTAAAGGTTTGTTTTTTATTTTCTAAATAGGTTCCTTTAAGCTAGTGCATTGTTGGTTCACTTACCTTTTCCTTAGATTTCCCTTCTAAATATTTTTTTTCTTTGTTTTCTTTGTCTGAATTTCTCACTTCCTGTTCCTCCTCAGTAAGCTGTTCAGTAAGCTGTTCTGGCTGACTAAACACGACTCGGATGATGGGGGCAAGATTACTGAGGAGAAACAGGAAGTGAGAAATTCAGACAAAGAAAAAAAACATTTAGAAGGGAAATCAAAGGAAAAGGTAAGTGAACCAACAATGCACTAGCTTAAAGGAACCTATTTAGAAAATAAAAAACGAACCTTTACAACCCCTTTAAAGTGGTTGTAAACCCTATATTTAATTTTTTTTCCCCATAACCACCTGTAAGAGAAAGCCATAATGAGCTACTATGACTAGCATAATAGCTCATTATGCATCACTTACCTTAGATCGGGGCCCCCGAAGCCGTCCTCGTCTCCCTCTTCAGCCGCATCCATCGCTGCGGCGATAGCCGGAAGGTTACTTCCGGGTATCGCCGCACCAGCCAATCACAGCGCCGCTCCGGCGCTGTGATTGGCCGGAGCGGCGGAGACGTCACTCTGCGCATGCGCGCGAGAGCCGTCACAATCGGCTACGCCCAGCGATTGCTGGGAAGTAGCCGATTTTGTGAATGGGATTAACCCCATGAATGCGCCGTTGTAGGTTTAGGAGATATTTCTTGCACCTACAGGTAAGCCTTAATCTAGGCTTACCTGTAGGTGCAAGTTGAAAAAGTGGGTTTACAACCACTTTAAGCTTTAAATGCTCTTTTAATCTGAAATAAAATTGTCTGTAGCTATTGGGGTTAGCTTTGTGCACTCATGATCTGGTGATGATGCTGGCTCGGGGCAAATCGCATTGAGATTTTTTTCTAAAACTGAAAAATGCACTGCTGGTCATTTGATGATCGCAGAATGGAAGCCAATAAAAAGCTAATTCTATTCTGTAGATGCTGCCAGTTTATAAAGACTGTCTGACTTTTTCTGGGGGGAGGGGGGCTGAAAATGTAACTGGTAATTTACTCCACTCTGGCATAAGTCATTCCTTTTAGTGGAAAGTCAAAAAAATAACTTTTGCAGGTATTGCGTACCGATTTTCCTGTTGTTTAAACATAATTTATTTAGTGTTTTGGTGAAAAATTCCAAACAATTTTGGAATTTGAGAAAACAGGGGGAGCGTCACTGGCAAAAAATAAATAAATAAATACCTATCCCCTTGACCCCCCCTATGGGGCATCCCTCCATATCTCCCATGGGACATAGCTTTATTACAGCCCACTTCAACTTCATTGGCACATCTCCCCATGTTGGTCCACTCCCACCAGTGTTCCCATTGGACATTGCCCTATTTCCTTCAACTCCTTCCCATCTCCTCCAATAGCACATTTCCCCATTTCATAACACTCCCCTATTACTTCCATGGGACATAACTCTATTTTAGTCAACACCTCCCCCCCCCACATCTATTCCACGTGCCATTGCCCTATTTCCGCTCCCCCATCTCTCCAAAAAGAGACATTGCCCTTTTTTAGTCCAACCTGCTTCCACCATTACTCCTACAGGACATTGCTCTATGACCTCAAACTAGCAGGAGTTCAAGGCTAACCTTAGAAAGTATTATTTTACAGAAACAGTAGTTGATGCTTGGAACAGGCTTTCAGCAGAGGTAGTAAACCGGTCAACATTAATTGAATTTTACACATTTTATGCTTAAAACAAACATAGATCTATACTCAAACAAAAAGTTTAAAGTTTTATGGGTCAAACTTAATGGAGCACTTGGTCTTTTTTTTCTGCCATCACTCTTCTATGTTTTTGGTTTATTATTTAAGTCTACTACTTCTTTCAATCTGACATTGCCATATTTCAATCCAGCCCTCATCTCCCCCAATGGTAGCTCTCCCCATTTCAGTGTACACCCCCATCACCCCCATAGGAAACACCCTATTTTATTCCACAACCCCCTCATCTCTCCCATGTGATACAGTATGGCCCTATTTTATTTCAAACTCCCAACAGAATGGAACATCGCCCCATTTCAGTGCAAATTTCATGGAACATCATCCAGTTTTAATCAACTCCCCAACAGTGTTAATTTCATTGACGAAAATATTTTCATTGACTAAATACTATTTTAGTCAACTAAGATTTTAGTAAAACTAAAACAATTCAGATTACTAAAATATAAATATGACTAAAACTAAAATAGCATTTTAGTCAAAAGCCTATGACTAAAATTTTACATCAAAATTAACACTGCCATTTATTGGGCTCGATGGTGCATATCTGGTGGGAATGTCCTAGGATCAGGCCGATCTGGAAGAAAATTTTTAATCTCATATTTAAGGTCACTTCGTGTTCAATACCTAGGTCAGCTTCTGTTGCTCTTTTCAATGACAATATTCCCAACGTTTCTAAACCAACTAGAAAACTGATTCACTTTATACTTCTGGGGACTAAAATTATTATTGCTAGATCTTGGAGGAAGCCCAGGGTATCCATTAAGGCTATACACAATAAGATCTCTTGGATTATGGCTCAAGAGAAGATGGTTAGCATATCAACTAATTTAATCCCTAAATTTGAGGCAATATGGGAACCTTGGGCAGTTTTCTGTGGCGTTTCTTTGAAGGTCAGGCATGACCCTGACCGCTCTAATTCCTAAAGGACCTCATGTTCGGCATGTGATTTCTTCTTATTTCTTTCTTCTTCTATTCTATCTTTTCTTGGTTCTTTTATCTTTTGTTTTATTTATTTTTCTTTTATTTTTGTTTCGATACTTAAACATGATTCAAAGATTTGATATCATTATTTACTGTGTTCTTATTGCGGTAATTCCGAGTCTTAAATTTGATGGGCGTTATTGTATATGAGTGTAGTACTGTTCTTCATTAAGATTCCGAGTTCCTTTTTATTGGTTTTATATGAGGATGGCGGGCTGGGGGGGGGGGGGCCTGACCTGGGCGCAGGATGATCCCGTTAGGGGCGTCCAGGTGGGGTGTGACTTCCCTGAATGCCTATTTTTCATTTTTTATTTTTTTTTAATCTCTTGATAAGAACATTGTGACATAAACAATTGGAAATAACCCTTTGTCATGTTTAAACAACAATTTTTTAAGATTTTCTGTACATGTCTTGAATTGAAAAATAAAAATTTATTGAAAGAAAAAAAAAAAATGAACACTGCACTACCACATAAGAATAAGTAAGGGGCATCTACTAAGCTGCTGAAAGAAAAAAAAAATGAAGAAAAAGGTTTTTCTTATTTTTTTATTTTATTTAATATGTAATGTTGTTAATATTTTCTGGTAATATTTGCAATTGCATTACAGCCAATGGAGTTAACAGTTTTTTGCTTTTTTTCTATATTTTAAAGTTGCACTTCTGTTTGTCAAAAAGCATTATTTTTATTTGTTTATGAAACTTGGTTTTATTTATAAAGACATTATATATCACAACGGCCCCATGCACACGAGACGTCGGTGCAAACTCTGCTGAACACACGTTTTTAGGCCTCATGCCCACGGACGTTTTTACAGCCGCGTTTTTTACAGCTTAACCACTTAGCAACCACCTGCCGACAAATAACGTCGACAAGGTGGTTGCTTAACTCTGGGAGGACGTTATATAACGTCCTCCCAGAATCGCGCTCCCGCGCGCCCCCTGGGGCGCGCACACGGGAAACTCCGTGACCGCCGGGTCCAGAGGACCCGGGGGATCACGAATCGCGGTAAATCGCCGCTGATAGCGGCCGTTTACCACGTGATCGCTCCGTCAAATGACGGAGCAATCACTTGTAAACAGACCGGCGTCATTTGAGGACGCCGGTTCCTCTCTCCCCTCTCTGTACCGATCGGTACAGTGTGAGAGGGGAGGGGGAGGGAGTGGATGGCAGCAGCAGCACTGTGGGCTGGATCTGTGACAATTGCAGTCACAGATCCAGTCATCCATCCATCCCTGCTCAGCCATCCCTGTGCAATACCCTGCCAATACTCTGCAATACACCCTGCCAATACTCTGCAATACACCCTGCCAATACTCTGCAAAATACCCTGCCAATACTCTGCAAAATACCCTGCCAATACCCTGGTGCAATACTCTGCAATACCCTGGTGCAATACTCTGCAATACCCTGGTGCAATACTCTGCAATACCCTGGTGCAATACTCTGCAATACTCTGCAATACCCTGCGCAATACTCTGCAATACCCTGCAATACCCTGGTGCAATACTCTGCAATACCCTGCGCAATACTCTGCAATACCCTGCGCAATACTCTGCAATACCCTGCGCAATACCCTGGTGCAATACTCTGCAATACCCTGCGCAATACTCTGCAATACCCTGCGCAATACTCTGCAATACCCTGCAATACCCTGGCGCAATACTCTGCAATACCCTGCGCAATACTCTGCAATACCCTGCGCAATACTCTGCAATACCCTGTGCAATACTCTGCAATACCCTGCAAAATACTCTGCAATACCCTGCGCAATACTCTGCAATACCCTGCAATACCCTGCGCAATACTCTGCAAAATACTCTGCAATACCCTGCGCAATACTCTGCAATACCCTGCACAATACTCTGCAATACCCTGCGCAATACCCTGCACAATACTCTGCAATACTCTGCAATACCCTGCACAATACTCTGCATCACCCTGCGCAATACTCTGCAAAATACTCTGCAAAATACTCTACAATACCCTGCGCAATACTCTGCAATACCCTGCGCAATACTCTGCAATACCCTGCGCAATACTCTGCGCAATACTCTGCAATACCCTGCGCAATACTCTGCAATACCCTGCGCAATACTCCCTGTGCAATACCCCATGCAATACCCTGCCATACTCCGCAATACCCTGCCATACTCCGCAATGCCCTGCCATACTCCGCAATGCCCTGCCATACTCCGCAATCCCCGGCAATACTCCGCAATGCCCGGCAATACTCTGCAATAACCACTTCCCGCCCGCCGGCCGTCATATGACGTCCTTGACTTTGTGTGGGGATATCTGAATGATGCTTGCAGCTACAGGCATCATTCAGATATTAGCTTTTTCAGCCGGCGATTCCCTACACCATAACAACAATCATAGTGGCTGTTCCTCCGCTTGATCATTCTTACGGGAGGCGAGAGGGGATGTCCCCCCCCGCCGCCCTCCGGTGCTCCTACCGACTCACCGCTACGATCAAAGCCAGGATTGTTGGTTTTTTTTTGTTTTTTTTTCAGGCTTCCCAGCCTAGAGGTGAGATGTGGGGTCTTATTGACCCCATATCTCACTGTAAAGAGGACCTGTCATGCCATATTCCTATTACAAGGGATGTTTACGTTCCTTGTAATAGGTATAAAAGTGATCAAAAAAAATTTTGGGGCGGAAAAACATGTCAAACTAAAATAAATAAAGTAAAATGAACAATAAAAAAATATATATTTTTTTAAAGCGCCCCTGTTACCGTGAGCTCGCATACAGAAGCGAACGCATACGTAAGTCCCGCCCACATATGAAAACGGTTTTCAAACCACACATGTGAGGTATCTCTGCGAACGTTAGAGCGAGAGCAATCATTTTGGCCCTAGACCTCCTCTGTAACTCAAAACATGTAACCAGTAAAAATATTTAAAGCGTCGCCTATGGGGATTTTTAAGTAGCGAAGTTTGGCGCCATTCCACAAGCGTGTGCAATTTTTAAGGGTGACATGTTAGGTTTCTATTTACTCGGCGTAACTTCATCTTTCACATTATGCAAAAACATTGGGCTAACTTTACTGTTTTTTTTTTTTTAAGCACAAAACATTTTTTTTCCGTAAAAACCGCGTTAAAAAAATTGCTGCGCAAATATCGTGCGAGATAAAAAGCTGCAACAACCACCATTATATTCTCTAAGGTCTTTGCTAAAAAAACATATATAATGTTTTGGGGTTCTATGTAATTTTATAGCAAATAAATGATGATTTTTACATGTAGGAGAGAAATGTCAGAATTGGCCTGGGTGCTCCAGAACGCCTGAAGGTGCTCCCTGCATGTTGGGCCTCTGTGTGTGGCCACGCTGTGTAAAAGTCTCACACATGTGGTATCGCCATACTCGGGAGCAATAGCAGAATGTGTTTTGGGGTGTAATTTGTGGAATGCATATGCTGTGTGTGAGAAATAACCTGCTAATATGACAATTTTGTGAAACAAAAAAAAGAGAAAAAAAAAAATCTTGATTTTGCAAAGAATTGTGGGGAAAAATGACAACTTCAAAAAACTCACAATGCCTCTTTCTGAATACCTTGGAATGTCTTCTTTCCAAAAAGGGGTCATTTGGGGGGTATTTGTACTTTTCTGGCATGTTGAGGTTGTCAGTACTTCAGGTGTGATAAATTTTCAGATATTGGCACCATAGCTTGTGGACTCTATAACTTTCACAAAGACCAAATAATATGCACCAATTTGTACTTATTTTTACCAAAGATATGTAGCAGTATAAATTTTGGCCAAAATTTATGAAGAAAAAATAGTAATTTGCAAAATTTTATAACGGAAACGAAAAAAAAAACATTTTTTTACAGAATTTTCAGTCTTTTTTCTCTTATAGCGCAAAAAATAAAAAACCCAACAGTGATTAAATACCACCAAAAGAAAGCTCTATTTGTGTGAAAAAAAGGACAAAAAATTCATATGTGTACAGTGTTGTATGACTGAGTAATTGTCATTCAAAATGTGAGAGCACCGAAAGCTGAAAATTGGTCTGGTTATTAAGGGGGTTTAAGTGCCCAGTGGTCAAGTGGTTAAAAACGCCTGTCCATGTTATTGTATACATTTTTTGACCTTTTTTTTTTCGAAAAAACAAAAACAAAACAACGGCGGAGCTCAAAAAATGCAATCGCGGCATTTTTGCACGTTTTCGCAGTTTTTTTAGCGTTTAACGATTTTAGCGGCGTTTTACCGCGTTTGCGTCTATAGGTGTTTAGTTAAGAAACATCATAAGACCCTCCCTAAGCTCAAAAAACTGTATTATTTAACAATTTCAGCCATTTTGGGAGACCAGCAGCTGAGAGAGCAGCAGTGTACTTGTATTTAGCGTATCACTTGCCACATCATCTGCCACAAGCTGTGGATTGTCCACTTGCCACGTCACCTGATACGTCACCTGGCCACGTCACCTGCCACAATTTGTGGATTGTCCACTTGCCACGTCACCTGCCACGTCACCTGGCCACATCACCTGCCACGTCACCTGGCCACGTCACCTGCCACAAGTTGTGCATTGTCCACTTGCCACGTCACCTGGCCACATCACCTGGCCACGTCACCTGGCCACATCACCTGGCCACGTCACCTGCCACAAGTTGTGGATTGTCCACTTGCCACGTCACCTGCCACATCACCTGGCCACGTCACCTGCCACAATTTGTGGATTGTCCACCTGCCACGTCACCTGGCCACGTCACCTGCCACAAGTTGTGGATTGTCCACTTGCCACGTCACCTGCCACGTCACCTGGCCACGTCACCTGCCACAATTTGTGGATTGTCCACCTGCCACGTCACCTGGCCACGTCACCTGGCCACGTTACCTGCCACAAGTTGTGGATTGTCCACCTGCCACGTCACCTGGCCACATCACCTGGCCACGTCACCTGCCACACCTTGTGGATTGTCCACCTGCCACGCCACCTGGCCACATCACCTGCCACAAGTTGTGGACTGTCCACTTGCCACGTCACCTGCCACATCACCTGCCAGGTCACCTGCCACGTCACCTGGCCACATCACCTGCCACAATTTGTGGATTGTCCACCTGCCACGTCACCTGGCCACATCACCTGGCCACGTCACCTGCCACAAGTTGTGGATTGTCCACTTGCCACGTCATCTGCCACATCACCTGGCCACGTCACCTGCCACAATTTGTGGTTTGTCCACCTGCCACGTCACCTGGCCACGTCACCTACCACAAGTTGTGGATTGTCCACTTGCCACGCCACCTGCCACAACACCTGGCCACGTCACCTGCCACAAGTTGTGCATTGTCCACTTGCCACGTCACCTGGCCACGTCACCTGCCACAATTTGTGGATTGTCCACCTGCCACGTCACCTGGCCACGTCACCTGCCACAATTTGTGGATTGTCCACTTGCCACGTCACCTGCCACGTCACCTGGCCATGTCACCTACCACAAGTTGTGGATTGTCCACTTGCCACGCCACCTGCCACGTCACCTGCCATGTCACCTGGCCACGTCACCTGCCACAATTTGTGGATTGTCCACCTGCCAGGTCACCTGCCACGTCACCTGGCCACGTAACCTGCCACAAGTTGTGGATTGTCCACTTGCCACGTCACCTGCCACGTCACCTGGCCACGTCACCTGCCACAATTTGTGGATTTCCACCTGCCACGTCACCTGGCAACATCACCTGCCACAAGTTGTGGATTGTCCACTTGCCACGTTACCTGTCACAAGTTGTGGATTGTCCACTTGCCACGTCACCTGCCACAAGTTGTGGATTGTCTACAGTGCAATGCAAGCAATTCCATTTTTTTTTTTTTTTTTTTTATGGTTTTTCATCATTTGCCATCATTTTTTAGATTTCTAATGTAAATAAATAGGTCACCTTTAGCACTTAGCACGGTCTGTCGGATTGGATTCTTTCATTGCCTTTTCCTCACCAAAGGCCATCCGCCTTCCCTAACGCATTATACATCACTGGGAAGTCCTCCCTTCTGCCGGACTACTGCCCATTGGCCCATTCGAGTCCCTGGCGAGTCAGACGGCTGAGCCCTCTCTTCATTACACTCTGCAACCTGGATTCAGCTCCCACCTCCATGGATGTCAGGTTCTATGATTACTATTATTGACCTTTCCCTGGTTTTATATGTCACTGTGTATGAACTATTGAACTTGTTATTATTTTTGCCTTATGAACTTTAATTAAAAGGCATTTTTATCAATTAAATTTTTATTATCTGATCTTTGCCCATTGAGCGCTGGTTTTTAGTTTATTTTACGTCACCTGGCCACGTCACCTGCCACAATTTGTGGATTGTCCACCTGCCACGTCACCTGCCACGTCACCTGGCCACGTCACCTGCCGCAATTTGTGGATTGTCCACTTGCCACGTCACCTGCCACGTCACCTGCCACAAGTTGTGGATTGTCCACTTGCTATGTCACCTGCCACATCACCTGCCATGTCACCTGGCCATGTCACCTGACACGTCACCTGGCCACGTCACAAGTTGTGGATTGTCCACTTGCCACATCACCTGGCCACGTCACCTGGCCATGTCACCTGCCACAAGTTGTGGAATGTTCACTTGCCACGTCACCTGCCATGTCAACTGGCCACAACACCTGGCCACGTCACCTGCCACAAGTTGTGCATTGTCCACTTGCCACGTCACCTGGCCACGTCACCTGCCACAATTTGTGGATTGTCCACCTGCCACGTCACCTGGCCACGTCACCTGGCCACGTCACCTGCCACAATTTGTGGATTGTCCACTTGCCACGTCACCTGCCACGTCACCTGGCCACGTCACCTGGCCACGTCACCTGCCACAAGTTGTGCATTGTCCACTTGCCACGTCACCTGGCCACATCACCTGGCCACGTCACCTGGCCACATCACCTGGCCACGTCACCTGCCACAAGTTGTGGATTGTCCACCTGCCACATCACCTGGCCACGTCACCTGCCACAATTTGTGGATTGTCCACCTGCCACGTCACCTGGCCACGTCACCTGCCACAAGTTGTGGATTGTCCACTTGCCACGTCACCTGCCACGTCACCTGGCCACGTCACCTGCCACAATTTGTGGATTGTCCACCTGCCACGTCACCTGGCCACGTCACCTGGCCACGTTACCTGCCACAAGTTGTGGATTGTCCATCTGCCACGTCACCTGGCCACATCACCTGGCCACGTCACCTGCCACAATTTGTGGATTGTCCACCTGCCACGCCACCTGGCCACATCACCTGCCACAAGTTGTGGACTGTCCACTTGCCACGTCACCTGCCACATCACCTGCCAGGTCACCTGCCACGTCACCTGGCCACATCACCTGCCACAATTTGTGGATTGTCCACCTGCCACGTCACCTGGCCACATCACTTGGCCACGTCACCTGCCACAAGTTGTGGATTGTCCACTTGCCACATCACCTGCCACATCACCTGGCCACGTCACCTGCCACAATTTGTGGTTTGTCCACCTGCCACGTCACCTGGCCACGTCACCTACCACAAGTTGTGGATTGTCCACTTGCCACGCCACCTGCCACGTCACCTGCCATGTCACCTGGCCACGTCACCTGCCACAATTTGTGGATTGTCCACCTGCCAGGTCACCTGCCACGTCACCTGGCCACGTAACCTGCCACAAGTTGTGGATTGTCCACTTGCCACGTCACCTGCCACGTCACCTGGCCACGTCACCTGCCACAATTTGTGGATTTCCACCTGCCACGTCACCTGGCAACATCACCTGCCACAAGTTGTGGATTGTCCACTTGCCACGTTACCTGTCACAAGTTGTGGATTGTCCACTTGCCACGTCACCTGCCACAAGTTGTGGATTGTCTACAGTGCAATGCAAGCAATTCCAGTTTTTTTTTTTTTTTAATGGTTTTTCATCATTTGCCATCATTTTTTAGATTTCTAATGTAAATAAATAGGTCACCTTTAAAAACGCTTATAAACGAAAACGCGGCAAAATGCCGGTACCGCGTTTTGCCGCGTTTAGCGGCCTTAAGCCGCGTTTTGCGTCTGAAACGTGGAAAACTTTTGCGTCTGAACCCATTTTTTTGCTTCTGGAAAAACGAGGTTAAACGCAACTGCCTAAAAACGGCAATAAACAAGACTGTGTGCATGGACACATAGGATAACATTGAATGTGTTCAGGAGCAGTTGAAAAAAGTGTCCAACTGCCTCTGAACACGCGTTTAACAGCAAATAACAGCGTCTCGTGTGCATGGGGCCTCTGTGTCTGTAGTGCGTGTTCATACCTTCATACCAGAAATAATAACATGTTATTAGATTTTTACTCCAGGAGTATATAATGAGTTTGGCAATTCTAGAGAAATGCTTAAATAATGCATTACAATTTAACTAAAACCATTTGATTTTAGTCGACTAAATGTATTGGAGATTTTAGTTGACTAAAATACGACCAAAACTAAAACAATTCAGATTCACTAAAATACGACTAAAACTAAATCGAAATTTGACGCCAAAATTAACACTGCTCCCCAATCAATTCCATTTGATCATCACATTTCAGTCCATACATTCTGTTTTTCTAACACCCTAGAGAATAAAATGGTGGCCGTTGCAATACTTTCTGTCACACCGTATTTGCGCAGTGATCCTACAAGTGCACTTTTTTGGGAAAAAATACACTTTTTTTAATTAAAAAATAAAACAACAGTAAGTTTGCCCATTTTTTTTTTTAATTATGAAAGATAATGTTACACTAAGTAAATTGATACTCAACATGTCATGCTTCAAAATTGCGCCCGCTCGTGGAATGGCGACAAACTTTGACCCTTAAAAATCTCCATAGGCGATGTTTAAAAAATTCTACAGGTTGCATGTTTTAAGTTAAAGAGGAGGTCTAGGGCCAGAACTTTTGCTCTCGCTCTAATAATCATGGCGATACATCACATGTGTGGTTTGAACACCGTTTTCATATGCGGGCGTTGCGCACGTATGTGTTTTCTTCTGCACGCGAGCTCGGCGGGACGGGGCACGTTAAAAAAATTTTTATTTTTTTTTATTTTCTTATTTCTTATTTATTTTACCTTTTATTTTTTATCTTTACACTGGTTTTTTTTTTAAATGTGTCACTTTTATTCCTATTACAATAAATGTAAACATCCCTTAAATATGAGATCTGGGGTCAAAAAGACCTCAGATCTTATATTTACACTAAAATGCAATAAAAAAATACTGAAACTGAAATGTCATTTAAAAAAAAATGTCTCTTTAAGTTTTGACGTCGCTTCCGTCCTGCAATGTTATGGAGATGGAAGGGGGCCATCTTCCCCTCACTTGTCTCTATACCTAACAGGGAGAAAAACTACTGACAGCTCCGGTAAGCGGTGGAGGGCACCGAAGCGCGACGCCGAATAAAAGTGATCTAGAGCCGCAGAGACTACTTTTATCTGAAAGCGGACCACCCGCTGAAGAAGAGGATACCAGAGTTATGGCAGCTAGCTGCTACCATAACAACGATATCTCTCTTCAAAGTACCAACGTATAACGACGGCGGGCGGTCCGTAAGTGGTTAATATGTTTAATAAAAGTGCAGAAAAAAAAGGGACGCTATTTCTTTTTAAGTGCCGGTTCACACCAGCGCAATGTCAGACATCGCATGTGATTCGCATCACACTGCTGTTCAGATCACATGCGATGTCTGTGCGATGCAAATTCAGCCATACAGATTGTATGGCTGAATTTGCATCGCATTTGGACCAAAATCGCGCAGGACCCTTTTTTTTGTCGGCACTAGAATCGGGTCGCATGAGAGTTCACACCCATTCAAACCGATTCTTGTCCAAATTCAAAGCTCCCACTGCAATATGCGAACCGATCTGGGAGTGTCATTAACTTTCTATTGACACCCGCAGCAGTTTGCATAGGGCAGTGTAAACTGCCTGCGAGTTCTATGCGATGCGGGAACTGGCACTGGAATTGCGCTGGTTCCTGCATTGCATATGTGTGAACTGGAACTAAAAGTGGGTATAGCTGGCGGTGCTGATTGAATGGGGAAAATCTGATAGGCTGACAGGAAAATATGATCGGTAGATCAACTTCTATACAACCAGTCTGCCCATACATGGATTGAAATTGGACCTATCCCTGCTAAACAAGCCAAATTATGATTCATGTATGGCAGGCTTTCGTCTCCTTTTAGTACCCATTATACGGCAGTCCCGGGGATGTTGTCAGGTTTTGGAATAATGGAAGAATTTTACTGTGGCCAGTATTTCCATACTCCAGGTGTGACCACCCATCCTCCTGAGTCTATATTTGTCCTAAGAGGTTGTGTAATTTTAGAATTTTTTTAGTCTCCATTCAATGCAAAGGAGAGCACTTTGCTGGTTTATTGACTCAAACGGCTTCATTGTTTAAGGCTGAATTCCGGGATAAACAAATCTTGTCTAAATAGAGGTATGTGTATTCTTACTTGTGTAGCACTACCCTCATAAGAGCCACTGGATGAAATGGGACCTTCCCAAGAACCTCTGACACACCAAGTTGAGTGTACAAACATACAAATAAAACAGGAATTCACTGAAAGTAATACTTAGTATCCAATAGTAGTGCTATCAAAGGGAACATGCACCAATAACTAGGTAGTAAAGGCAAACATTAATATATTATCACCCAAAAAGGTTGGTAGCTAGGCAAGCATAAAATTGATTAACAATGGTAATAACACAATTTAGCATACAAAGTAGGCTCTAGGCATAACAGTAGGCCAGAGGTGGCTCTAGGCTTTGTGAGGCCTTAGGCAAAACTTAGACATGAGGCCCCACTCACGCCCATAATGGGGAAAAAGTATAAAAATTTTAGTGCAGAGTCCTTGCATGAGGAGATTGGTCCCGCACATCCGCAGGCAGTGCCATCATTCTTCCCGATGCTGGGCTTTCCCCTTCCTCCGTCAGGCATATTAGGCGGCCTGCGAGGCCCCTGTGAGCGCGAGGCCTTAGGCGACCGCCTAATTTGCCTAATTAAAGAGCCGCCTCTGTAGTAGGCTCTAGGCATAAGATAACATTTGGCGTCAAGCTCAGTATAAACAGTAGCAAGGCAAGTGCAGTAGTAAAGTTTAATCTGCCGAGGGCTGGAACTATACTGGCAGAGCGCATTTATGAGGGCAATGCTAATCCTAGACTGACTGGGTATGTGCTGTCCAAAAGAAAAGGAGGATGGTAGCAGAAGCGGTAGGGGAACAAAGGGGGTCTGCATAATAATCATTACAGGAGGGGCAGTCCTTTAAGATGTTCTTCTGCCGGCTAATGGGCCCTTTAAGAGTGTTGGTACACTTAACAACAGTACCCAGTTGACCTGCATGCAGTATAGTTATAGTATAGGTACAGTATAGTCTCGGCACACGTGCAAGACAGATGTGATTCAGATGGGGTAAAGGTTTGGTATAATGCTGTATAGGGTTGGTATAGGTGCAGTCTAGGTTTGGAACAAGTGCAGTAGAGAGTGCAGTATTGGTGCAGTATGGATTCGGTACACTTAGTGTCCTGCTCTCAGTAGCACAGTCCCTGCTAGTAGTATCAGAAATGGGAGAATAGTCCTTTCACTAGTCGCTGGGATGCTGCAATGACCTCTCCTCATGGAAGGGGGAACCACCTCAGTCTCTCCCCAAAAGCCTCTGGTGATCAGCTGGGGGAAGCGGAGGGTGAGTGGATGTCCCAGTCTCCCTGTGGTAGCTGTGTGGGTGCTGTGATTTGGGCGGTGCTACACTGCTTCCACATGTCCTTACTCCCAGTCTCAGGCTCAGGTCGCCGCTGGTAAGGTCTCCCACTGGCAGACGAATATCCAGATAGAGGTGCTCTCTCTCTCTCTCTCTCACTTGCTCAGTGCCAATTGGAAGAACTTTCCCTGGGCCGTTTAGTAAAACTTCATCTCTCCTCTCCTCCTACTGCACAGTACATATTAGGCTCTGTAGTGTAAGAAGTCTATTCGTCCGATTATATGGTTACTGTCTCAAATGACAACTTCCAGGATTCTTAGCACTCTGCATAAAAGTCTATGGGCTTGCGTAGCTTTAGCTCTCCCCCTGCTGGCCGGAGGAGAATGGTGCAGCTGCAGGTTATGTGCAGTACAGTGATGCTATCACTGCTACTTTTAGGTTACTTTCACACTGAGTCGGTTTTCACACTGAGTAACGCCTGAAAACCACCTCATATTTATCACACTGGGGCGGTGCACTTTGCGGGACGTTAGGAAAAATCCTGCAAGCAGCATCTTTGGGGCGGTTTGGCAGCGCTGTATACATGTATGAATGAGCAGTGCTTCCAAAGCGCATGGAAAGCGACTTGGAAGCGGCACTTTTAACCCCTTCTTTCGGCCACTAGCGGGGCACTTTTAGGCAAAAACAGTGCTAAAGCACCGCTAAAAGGAGAGGCCCTATAAGTAGTGTTGAGCGGACCCGAACTGTAAAGTTCGGGTCCGTACCGAATTTTGGCTTTTTCCCGACCCCGGACCCGGACCCGGATTTTGCGCTAAAGTCCGGGTTCGGGTCCGGATTCGGGAATTTAATGGCGCAGTTAGAAATGCTTCAGGGGCCAGCCAATCACCATTTGATTAGCTGGTGTGCCCTTAGAAGCCATCATAGCCATGCCTACTAATGGCATGGCTGTGATTGGTCAGTGCAACATGTGACCCAGCATGTGACCAGCTTCTATATAAGCAAGAGGCACACAGCACAGATCGTCACTCTGCTTTTAGACAGTGTAGGGAAAGGATCCTGGCTGCTGTTGCTGTGAGGGAGAGAATTATATGATAGGAGTTAGTCCTGATTCTGCAATCTACTGATATAAAAGATAGAGAGACAGTGTAGTGTAGTGTAGGGGCAGGATCCTGTTTGTGCTTTCAGGGAGAGAGATTTAGATAGGAGTCCAGATTGAGGGATATAATAGCTCAGCGATCTGCATAGGTTTATCTGTTTGTGTTGCAAGCTCAGTGCACCAGCACTGCATTACGTTGAGTGATACAGCTATTCCATTTAGTGGCTGTATTGTGCTCTTGCTAAAAGACCCATTTCGGGCAGAAAAAAAAAAACAAAAAAAAAACAAAAAAAAAAAAAGGCACTTTATTGTGCTTTTGCTAAAAAGACCCATTTTTGGGCCCCAAAAAAAAAAAAAAAAAAAGGCACTTTATTGTGCTGTTGCAAAAAAAAAAAGGCACTTTGTTGTGCGCAAAAAAGACCTATTTTTGGGCAAAAAAAATATTTTGCAGTGTATATCTCTAGTTGTGTGAAATAACCAATTTCTATATATTTTTCTTGTACTATGCTATACTAAAAAAAAAAAAAAAAACTTTTTTTTGAATAGCATTCTCTGCAGCTGTGCGATTCAGCGGTTATATACTGTGGGTGTGTTGTGCTCTTCCAAAAAACGCCATTTAGGGCCACAGAAAATATTTTGCAGTGTGAAATACACATCTGGAGGTGTGTGAAATAAACAATTTCTATATATTGTACAGTGCTATACTAAAAAAAAAAACATTTTTTTTGAATAGCATTCTCTGCACTTCTATAGCTGTGCGATTCAGTGGTTAAATACTGTGGTTGTGTTGTGCTCTTCCAAAAAACGCCATTTAGGGCCACAGAAAATAAATTGCAGTGTGAAATACACATGTGGAGGTGTGTAAAATAAACAATTTCTATATATTGTACAGTGCTATACTAAAAAAAAAAACATTTTTTTTGAATAGCATTCTCTGCACTTCTATAGCTGTGCGATTCAGTGGTTAAATACTGTGGTTGTGTTGTGCTCTTCCAAAAAACGCCATAAAGGGCCACAGAAAATATTTAGCAGTGTGAAATACACATCTGGAGGTGTGTGAAAAAACAACATTATTTTTAAAAAGCATTCTCTGGCCTCTGCAGCTGTGCGATTCAGCGGTTATATACTGTTGGGGTTGTTGTGCTCTTGCAAAAAACGCCATTTAGGGCCACAGAAAATATTTTGCAGTGTGAAATACACATCTGGAGGGGTGTGAAATAAACAATTTCTATATATTGTACAGTGCTATACTAAAAAAAAAACCATTTTTTTTGAATAGCATTCTCTGCACTTCTATAGCTGTGCGATTCAGTGGTTAAATACTGTGGTTGTGTTGTGCTCTTCCAAAAAACGCCATTTAGGGCCACAGAAAATATTTTGCAGTGTGAAATACACATCTTGGAGGTGTGTAAAATATACAATTTCTATATATTCTTCTTGTACAGTGCTATACTAAAAAAAACAACCTTTTTTTTTTAATAGCATTTTCTGTAGCTGTGCGATTCAGCGGTTACGTGCTGTGGGTGTGTTGTGGTCTGGCAAAAAACGCCATTTAGGGCCACAGAAAATATTTTGCAGTGTGAAATACACATGTGGAGGTGTGTAAAATAAACAATTTCTATATATTGTACAGTGCTATACTAAAAAAAACAACATTTTTTTTGAATAGCATTCTCTGCACTTCTATAGCTGTGCGATTCAGTGGTTAAATACTGTGGTTGTGTTGTGCTCTTCCAAAAAACGCCATTTAGGGCCACAGAAAATATTTTGCAGTGTGAAATACACATGTGGAGGTGTGTAAAATAAACAATTTCTATATATTGTACAGTGCTATACTAAAAAAAAACAACATTTTTTTTGAATAGCATTCTCTGCACTTCTATAGCTGTGCGATTCAGTGGTTAAATACTGTGGTTGGGGGGGCGTGGCCTGGACATGGACGGATAGAGACGTGCACTTGCAGAGCTCCCGACCGTCTCCCATCCTATCTGATGATTTACAATAAGTCAGCGCAATATGTACACTTCTAAAAAGAGATCTGCAAAGAGGAACAATAGATCTACCAGATCCACGGCCCAGATAACACAGCCGGGTGAGATAGAAAGACTTTTCCAACTCTCCCAACTACACTCGCCGGGATCCAAGATGGCGTCGCCACGAGGGGACACGGAGGGGGACCGAGAAGCCTGCGGCTCTCCGGACTTAAGTATGGAAGCTCCACTTACTAGCCAATACCTTGGAGCCCCCCCGGTCCCTCACACCGACCCAGGAGATACCCCGAGAACAGCCTCTCAATCGGTCGCGATGGACCCAGAGCTGCGTTTGCTACTGCAAGCACTTCCCACTAAGGCAGACATTACAGCCCTTATGGGAATGGTGGAAGCTGCACACCGTAAAGAACTGGCGGTGGTGAAGACGGAGGTGAAAGACCTGTCCACCAGACTCACTAAAGGAGAGTCCTCACTAACAGCCCTGGAGCGCCGGGTGGAGGCGATGGAGGAGACCCAGGACAGTCAGATGGAAGCTCTCACAGAACAGCAGCTGCGACTCGAGGAAATGGAGGACCGCAGTCGCAGGAACAACCTGCGTATACGGGGACTCCCAGAAGCAACTGGTCCTGAAGATCTAGCGGACACGGTAACGGCTATTTTCCGCACTATAGAGGGGATTGAATTGCCACCCCGCCTGGAATTTGACAGGATTCACAGAGCGCTGGGGCCAAAATCATCTGACCCAGCCAGGCCCAGAGATGTGGTGTGTAGGTTGCACCATTACAAGCACAGAGAAGAAATTATCCGGAGGTCTTGGGAAGCGGACAGCCCGGAATTCGACGGTGTGGCGATCAAAATACTTCCAGATCTATCTCGCCCCACGCTACAGAGACGGGCGATACTGAAACCTCTCCTGGAGCTGGCCCGCAGTAGAGGAGCAACGTACCGCTGGGGATACCCGCTGTCCATCACGTTCCGGAGAGACCAAAGATTCTTCACGCTCAGAAAGCCAGAGGCACTGCCGGATCTTTTCATCTTCCTCGACGCAGAACCTATTGTGGTCCCAGACTGGCTTGCCCTCCTACCTAGAGCTCAAGACCATGGCAACCTCCAGAGAGTGCGTGGAGATCCACCGCCCAGACAGCAACGGGGACGGAGGAGACCTAGAGCGATGTCCCAGGAGGGAGAACGGGAGCTGTGACGGAGCGGGATGGACACCGGTAATTATGCCTGCCTGACCTGTTGACACCCTTGTCCCCTGCCTGTTCCCCCCCTTTTTTTTTTTTTTTCTCCTTTTCCGTCACCTGTTGGCGCTGGAGCGGCGCTGACGCTCCCCCCCCCCATGCTCGCCAGCGCTAGATGAACAGGGCTCTCCCTTATAGACAAAGCAGCTAGAGACTCACCTGGATGGAGGGGAACATTTGCTGCCTCCATTTGCGGGCCTTACCCGAGACGGTCTCTTCTGCATCACTAGACATCATCAGCCCGGTGCAGGACCCTGATACTCCAGCCCCCGAGTTTAGGCGTTTTTGGCCTGGACCCATGATGTATGGCGCAGCCCCCGCAGAGACCCCTGCATTACAGGATATTGACGGTAGCTGGATCCATGGGGAGGCGCCGGACCTGGATCACCCTGCGGCTCTCCTGTATTCCCAGAAGTTTACAAATCCCAGAGACAATAGGGAGAGGTACACGCTGCATCTGTAACCTAGCAATCCTTGCAATAGATAACACTTTTACAGGAGGAACAGGAGTACTGGGCACCCGGTTGGGGCTGAGGGGGGAGGGTATTCTTGGGAAAGTGGGAGGAAGTATATCTGAATTATGACATTGAGCATTATTGCCACTTTCATTGCATTTATGTGGATTTTTGATATACAATGCCCATTATTACTCCACCCAAGGTAGCCTCAGATGTTGAGACTCAGATAGCCTCCGCTAGGTCAGCATTCTGGGAGCCAGAGTGAGCAGATCAACCAGATCTGTGGGGGGAATTTGAATGTATGGATTTTAATTACATAAGGGGGGGCATGCAATCTAGAGCAGCAAGGACATACTGTACAGACCAGAACACGGGGGGATAGTCCGGCTATACCTCATGTACAATCCAGATAGGTTGAAGGGGGAGACCCTGGGGGACGGAGGAATAGGGGGATACAGTGGGGATGTGGGGCGGAAAGTATACGGGCCCGGGCAGCCGGCCGTGCGCGGGACCCACGTCCCTGTGGGGTTTTGGGGGGGATGTCCGCCTGCGTGCGGTGGGGGGGGGGTAGGGGGCCTGGGGCTGAGGAGGTGACCTATAGAGGCAGGCATGGTTGAAGGGGAAATATATTCCCTTAGTTTAAGGTTGACCGCAGGGTTGGTATCCGTTATTTTATGTATGCACTTCTTTCTGTTACATGTAAGGTCCTCCTTGCTCATTTCATTTTCCTTATTTTTTTTTATATATTCTTTTTGGTTCCTTATGTTACAATGGTGTATTATTGATGACTGCATGTTACAGCAGAGTTTCATTGGATTGGGAGACAAGAGTCGGGAGCTCGTTCTTTCCCGAGCCTTGTCTTACCCGCACCCCAAATAGGCTGGTGTGTTCTGCCGGGGGGGTACAACGTTGGCCCCCAGGCATTATATACAAATAATAAGTTACTTAGAGGACTAAGGGCACTAGGCCCAGCCCTCTACATTTGCTCTTTCACTCTTTTATTCTTACTCTCTTCTTTCTTACTTTCTTTTTCATCTGCTACCCCCCCCTCTCTGTCCCCCTCCCGTCGCCCTTTACGTCACCCTTATCTTGGACCAGCACCCTTGCCCTCCCCCTCCCTACCCAGAATCCAGACTCCACTTCCTTCCCCTTACCTCCTACCCAATTATGGCATTACACCATCTCAAAATTCAGTCACTTAATGTGAAAGGCCTTAACACGCCAGAAAAAAGGCGCATACTGCTGGACGACCTGAAAAGATCCAAAACGGATGTGGCTCTGATCCAAGAGACACACTTTAAGCACAATAGACTACCGTATTTACGCAACAGACATTACCCGATGACATACCACTCTGTTAACCCCACAGCCAAATCTAAGGGAGTCTCCATATTAATTTCCAGCAAAGTCCCATGGCAATGTCAGGACTCACTAATCGATCCCTCTGGAAGATACATTTTCCTCAAGGGACTCATAGGCAACATACAAGTTACGATAGCGACATTATATGCCCCCAACGACCTGCAGGCGACATTCTTGGAGCATACTTTGGAGAAACTCCAGGACTTTAGGACAGGACAATTACTGTTTGGGGGAGACTTTAACGTTCCATTGATTCCTTCGGTAGACACCTCAGCAGGCAAATCTTCAATGCCAGTGAATCAACTCAAACGAATAGCAAAGGCACTACATAAATCACAACTCATTGATATCTGGCGAATACAACATACGGGAGACCGTGACTATACGTTTTATTCTCCTGTACATCAGGTATATAGCAGAATAGATTACTTTATGATCCCTCATACACAACTTCACGCAGTAGAAAGCACATCCATAGGAAACAGGACGTGGTCTGACCATGCACCAATCTGTCTGATTTACAAACTTTCTGAAGTATCCTCACCTAGACATAAATTCTGGAGACTTAATGAAAGCCTACTGCAAACACCAGAGGTGCTTGCGGAGATAACCTCGGCTTTAAATCACTACTTTCAGGAAAACGACCAGCCAGAGTGTGACCCGGGGATATTGTGGGAGGCACACAAATCAGTCATGAGAGGGATTTTCATTAAGCACGGAGCCCGTATTAAACGGGAACGCACTGCACAGCTTACCCAGCTACTGAAAAAATTAACCATCACTGAATCCAGACATAAGCACGCCCCCGCACAAACCTCTGAGGCGGAGTTGACAATTATCAGGAAACAGATTACTGACATACTGCAATACAGAGCCAAGGCAGCCATGCAGTCGTGTCGGAAAATGGCGTACGAATCAGGGGATAAATGTGGGAAGCTATTAGCAAAAACAGTCAGGGAACATAAATTATCTACATACATTCCCCATATCATCAAGGCAGGAGGTCAGAAAGCAACTTTACCCTCACAGATCACACAAGAATTTAAAGATTTCTACTCCAAATTATATAACCTCCCAGCGGCTTCGCCATCCCAAGCAGACATGGCACACTACATTATTTCGTCCGCAATGCCCTCACTTACACTAGAGTCCCGAGAAGAACTAGAATCCCCGATAACATTATTAGAACTTCAACAAGCTATCAAAACAATGAAGCCGGGTAAGGCCCCGGGACCCGACGGGTACACCCTACTATACTACAAGAAACTCACAGCGATACTGGGGCCGCGCATGCTTGGGCTGTTTAATGCCATAGGATCCGGCAAAGTATTTGCCAGGGATAGCTTAAGTGCCCATATCTCAGTAATACATAAGGAAGGAAAGGACCCGACAGCATGCAGTAGCTACAGACCGATATCGCTCCTAAATGTTGATTTAAAAATTTATACCAAGATCATTGCCACCAGACTTGCGAGACACCTTCACCATCTAATTCATCTAGACCAGGTAGGCTTTATCCCATCTAGGGAGGCCAGGGACAGCACCATTAAGGTGCTGAACTTATTACATAAAGTGAAGATCACAAAAACCCCGTGCGTACTACTGAACACCGACGCCGAAAAGGCCTTCGACCGAGTGAATTGGTCGTTCATGCTTACAGTCCTTCGACACGTAGGCCTGGGAGAGGTAATGTTAAATAGGATAACCGGAATATACACCAGTCCGACAGCACAGGTGAAGGCAAATGGGGTACTATCGGACCCCTTCCCAATATTGAATGGGACAAGACAGGGATGTCCTTTATCCCCTCTTTTGTTTGCCCTCTCACTGGAACCCTTCCTGGCCACAATCAGACGGAACCCCGACATACAAGGCGTGACTATAGGGCAAACGCAACACAAGATATCAGCATACGCAGATGACATGCTCTTTTCACTTACCAATCCAGGGGTGTCCCTCCCGAATCTGCTTAGAGAATTCGATACATATGGGAAAATTTCAAATTTAAAGATAAACTTTTCCAAGTCAGAGGCAATGGCAATATCTATACCACTGCATATGATCCCTACGGTACGATCAAATTTCCAATTTAAATGGACATCCTCCTCCCTGACTTATCTGGGGACCAATATCACACCCGAATTTTCCGAAATTTATGAACGGAACTTCCCTCCTCTACTGTCAAAAGTAAAACTTCTCCTAGACTCGTGGCACAAGGGAATTCACTCCTGGTTTGGAAGATGTAACTTACTGAAAATGTGCATACTGCCTAAGTTCTTATACCTCTTCCAGGCCCTACCCATTAAAATACCACCCTCATACTTTAAGCGGGTACAGGCCTTGTTTACCCGCTTTGTCTGGGCACATAAAAAACCACGGATCTCATGTACTCAGCTGTCAATGCCAAAACAATGTGGAGGGTTAGCACTGCCAGACATAAAGCGATACTACCAGGCAATACACATAGGCAGGGTTATAGACTGGAGCCGCCACCAAGAATTTAAGTTATGGGTACAGATAGAACAACACCAGGCTGACATTCCATTGAGGACAGCGATGTGGTGTAGCGATGCATTGACATCAGAGACAAAATTGCACCCGCTGATAGGCAATACTATTCGCCAAGGCCTACAAGCAGCTTTACAAACTGCCCTGACAACC
This sequence comes from Rana muscosa, assembly GCA_029206835.1. Classification (NCBI taxonomy): domain Eukaryota; kingdom Metazoa; phylum Chordata; class Amphibia; order Anura; family Ranidae; genus Rana; species Rana muscosa. The sequence goes on from CM055118.1 coordinate 143,456,889, forward strand.
AAATTGTCACCATTAACACCGATCTTGGGAAACCCCAGGTTTTCCCCAGGAATGGTAGCCACACAATTTCAGATACTATGAGCCGCGGGCCGTACTACAGCGTCTCAATATGTGATAAGAGATAGATGGCCCTCCATTCCTGAACTGACGGATGCAACAGGCCCATTCCAACTCCCCTTTTGGAACGCGGTTCAACTACACCACTTCCTTCAGACAATCCTACACCCACAAGAATACTCCAGACCCATGACCACGCTCGAGGAATACTGCTCGGGGATGGAGCCTTTGCCCAGGGTCCTCTCCAAAATGTATTCTCTCCTCAATACACCAACCCAGCAACCACAACTTCCGGGTATTACAAAGTGGGAGACAGACCTGAACCGCACCTTTACGGCGCCCCAAGTACAAAGTATAATACAATTCTCTTTCAAGTCCTCCCTATGTACGAAAATACAGGAGACAAATTACAAAATTCTCACGAGATGGTATTTAACACCCAGCCGCCTACATGTGATTTTCCCAGACACCTCAGAATACTGTTGGCGGTGCGGGACAGAGAAGGGAACACTCCTGCATGTATTTTGGTCCTGCCCCAAGCTAGCAGCATTCTGGACGGAGGTCCGATCTATTTCCCAAAAATTCACAGAATACCAGATCCCACATGACCCAGCTTTCTTCCTGCTACATGTATCGAACCTTTCCCACAGAACATACAAAAAGTCCCTACTACGTCACCTGACAAACGCAGCTAAGTCTTGTATTCCCATACTATGGAAACAACAAACTCCACCGACCATAGCAATGTGGCTGCGGAAAGTGGAAGATATAAACAGACTGGAGGATCTGATACTGACAGCCCAAGACAGACATGAAGTTTACAAAGAGACTTGGACTATGTGGAACATGTTTATTTACTCGGACGAGGGTATAACCCTTCTCGGAACCTGAGCAACCTCTAAGTTAGAATACAGACTAACATACCAGAGATGCCACCCCCCCCTCCTTTCCCCACCCTGTCACCCAGCCCCCCTCCATTCCCCTCCCCCCCTCATCCCACTTCTCTCTTCTTCTTGTCTTACTTTTCCTACTTTCTTTTTCTCTACTCTTGTCAGCAGACTCAAACGTATCTAACACAAGCTTTCCGTAGGGTGTATACTTGAGGGTGTATGAGACAGAATACTCTCTGATAATGGATGGTGGCCCTACCAGACCAAGGCAAAACTATATTAACGAGAGGAACACCTGAAATGCAATCCTATTTAACATAACCTACTGTACTGTAGATTCTGGAGGCTGCGACCTTCGCTGTTTTTGTGTCCTTATTGTATCTTGTGGGGCTTTACCCCGGCTCAAAAAAAAAAAAAAATCAATAAAAATTATATTTGGAAAAAAAAAAATACTGTGGTTGTGTTGTGCTCTTCCAAAAAATGCCATTTAGGGCCACAGAAAATATTTTGCAGTGTGAAATACACATCTGGAGGTGTGTGAAAAAACAACATTATTTTTGAATAGCATTCTCTGGCCTCTGCAGCTGTGCGATTCAGCGGTTATATACTGTTGGGGTTGTTGTGCTCTTCAAAAAAATGCCATTTAGGGCCACAGAAAATAAATTGCAGTGTGAAATACACATGTGGAGGTGTGTAAAATAAACAATTTCTATATATTGTACAGTGCTATACTAAAAAAAACAACATTTTTTTTGAATAGCATTCTCTGCACTTCTATAGCTGTGCGATTCAGTGGTTAAATACTGTGGTTGTGTTGTGCTCTTCCAAAAAACGCCATTTAGGGCCACAGAAAATATTTTGCAGTGTGAAATACACATCTTGGAGGTGTGTAAAATATACAATTTCTATATATTCTTCTTGTACAGTGCTATACTAAAAAAAACAACCTTTTTTTTTGAATAGCATTTTCTGTAGCTGTGCGATTCAGCGGTTACGTGCTGTGGGTGTGTTGTGGTCTGGCAAAAAACGCCATCTAGGGCCACAGAAAATATTTTGCAGTGTGAAATACACATGTGGAGGTGTGTAAAATAAACAATTTCTATATATTGTACAGTGCTATACTAAAAAAAACAACATTTTTTTTGAATAGCATTCTCTGCACTTCTATAGCTGTGCGATTCAGTGGTTAAATACTGTGGTTGTGTTGTGCTCTTCCAAAAAACGCCATTTAGGGCCACAGAAAATATTTTGCAGTGTGAAATACACATCTGGAGGTGTGTGAAAAAACAACATTATTTTTAAAAAGCATTCTCTGGCCTCTGCAGCTGTGCGATTCAGCGGTTATATACTGTTGGGGTTGTTGTGCTCTTGCAAAAAACGCCATTTAGGGACACAGAAAATATTTTGCAGTGTGAAATACACATCTGGAGGTGTGTGAAATAAACAATTTCTATATATTGTACAGTGCTATACTAAAAAAAAAAACATTTTTTTTTAATAGCATTCTCTGCACTTCTATAGCTGTGCGATTCAGTGGTTAAATACTGTGGTTGTGTTGTGCTCTTCCAAAAAACGCCATTTAGGGCCACAGAAAATATTTTGCAGTGTGAAATACACATCTGGAGGTGTGTGAAAAAACAACATTATTTTTGAATAGCATTCTCTGGCCTCTGCAGCTGTGCGATTCAGCGGTTATATACTGTTGGGGTTGTTGTGCTCTTCAAAAAAACGCCATTTAGGGCCACAGAAAATAAATTGCAGTGTGAAATACACATCTGGAGGTGTGTGAAATAAACAATTTCTATATATTGTACAGTGCTATACTAAAAAAAAAAACATTTTTTTTGAATAGCATTCTCTGCACTTCTATAGCTGTGCGATTCAGTGGTTAAATACTGTGGTTGTGTTGTGCTCTTCCAAAAAACGCCATTTAGGGCCACAGAAAATATTTTGCAGTGTGAAATACACATCTTGGAGGTGTGTAAAATATACAATTTCTATATATTCTTCTTGTACAGTGCTATACTAAAAAAAAAAAACCTTTTTTTTTGAATAGCATTTTCTGTAGCTGTGCGATTCAGCGGTTACGTGCTGTGGGTGTGTTGTGGTCTGGCAAAAAACGCCATTTAGGGCCACAGAAAATATTTTGCAGTGTGAAATACACATCTGGAGGTGTGTGAAATAAACAATTTCTATATATTTTCCTTGTACTGTGCTATACTAAAAAAAACAACCTTTTTTTTTTGAATAGCATTTTCTGCAGTTCTGTAGCTGTGCGTTTCAGCGGTTACATACTGTGGGTGTGTTGTGCTCTTCCAAAAACACCCATTTAGGGCAAGATCCTAAATTTGGAAAATATGAGGAGAAGGTCAAAGGGACGTGGTGGCCCCGGTCGTGGTGCTGCTGGTGGAGCTCCTGTTGCAGGGAGAGGACGTGGTGGATCTGTGCCAGCTACACGCACAAGTGAAACACCTTCCTCAGGTGTGAGTAGGCGACCGAGCCTGCGGCGGTATTTTGTCGCGCCTAATGAGGCTGTACCAATGTTTAGGCCAGGACAAGTACAGGCGATAGTAGATTGGGTTGCTGACAGTGCCTCGGGTTCCTTCACATTGTCTCCCACCCACTCTTCTGATGAAAGATCAGAGTTGGCACCTGAAGCCCATGTCCATCAGTCTTTCACCTCACCCCCTTGCAAATCAGCCAAGCAGTCTGAGCCCCAAATCATGCAGCAGTCTCTTCTGCTTTTCGATGACTCTGTTAGCAGGGTTTCCCAGGGCCATCCACCTAGCCCTGCCCCAGAAGTGGAAGAGATTGAGTGCACCGATGCCCAACCAACCACTTATGTTTCATGATGGGTACATGGGAGGACCATCGCAGCACGTCTCGGATGATGACGAAACACAGGTGCCAACTGCTGCTGCTTTCGCAATTGTGCAGACAGACATGGAGGGCAGGGGTGAAGACTGGGTGGAAGATGATGTGGAGGACGATGAGGTCCTCGACCCCACATGGAATCAACGTTATGCAGGTGACCAGTGTAGTTCGGAGGAAGAGGCGGTGGTCGCACAGAGCCACCAGCACAGCAGAAGAGGGAGCAGGGTGCAAAAACTGAGCATTCGTCCCCTAGACAGTACATCTGCTACTGCCCAACGCAGCAAGGGACCGAGCACACCAAAGCCAGGTCCAAGGACTTCCCTAGCGTGGCAGTTCTTCACACAGTGTGTTGATGACAAGACACGAGTGGTTTGCACGCTGTGCAATCAGAGCCTGAAGCGAGGCATAAACGTTCTCAACCTGAGCACAAGCTGCATGACCAGGCATCTAAGTGCAAAGCACGAGCTGCAGTGGAGTAGACACCTCAAAAACCAAGAAAGGTCTCTGGCTCCTCCTGCTTCCTCTTCTGCTGCAGTCTCGGCCTCTTCATCCACCTCTGTAGTGACAGTGGCACCTGCCACCCCGCAAACAGAGGATCTGCCAGCAACACTACCACCTGGGTCACCAACCATCTCCACAATGTCCCATGGAAGCGTTCAGCTCTCTATCTCCCAAACATTGGAGCGGAAGAGGAAGTACCCCCCTAGCCACCCGCGATCCCTGGCCCTGAATGCCAGCATTTCAAAATTCCTGGCCTTTGAAATGCTGTCATTCCGTCTGGTGGAGACGCAGAGTTTTAAAAGCCTGATGGCATTGGCTGTCCCGCAGTACGTCGTGCCCAGCCGCCACTACTTTTCCAGGCGAGCCATCCCTTCCCTGCACAACCAGGTGGGGGACAAAATCAGGTGTGCACTGCGCAACGCCATCTGTGGCAAGGTCCACCTAACTACGGATGCGTGGACCAGTAAGCACGGTCAGGGACGTTATATCTCTCTAACAGCACACTGGGTAAATGCAGTGGCGGCTATGCCTGAGGCAGATAGCGGTTTGGCGCATGTCCTTCCACCACCGAGGATTGCAGGGCGCTTCAGTTTGCCTCCTGTTGCTAACTCCTCCTTCTCCGCTTCCTCATCCTCTACCGCCTCCTCATCCATTCAGCGTAACACCTTCACCACCAACTTCAGCACAGCCAGGGGTAAACGACAGCAGGCAGTTTTAAAACTTTCCTGTTTGGGGGAAAATCCCCACACCGCGCAGGAGTTGTGGAGGGACATGGAACAACAGACCGATGAGTGGTTGCTGTCAGTGAGCCTCAAGCCCGGCCTGGTGGTGTGCGATAATGGGCGAAATCTCGTAGCAGCTCTGGGTCTAGCCGGTTTGACGCACATCCCTTGCCTGGCGCATGTGCTGAACTTGGTGGTCCAGAGGTTCCTTAAAAATGACCCCAATATGCCAGAGCTGCTGCAGAAAGTGCGGGCTGTCTGTGCGCACTTTCGGCGTTCTCACCCTGCTGCTGCTCGCCTGTCAGCGCTGCAGCGTAACTTCGGCCTTCCCGCTCACCGCCTCATATGTGACGTGCCCACAAGGTGGAACTCCACCTTGCACATGCTGGCCAGACTGTGCGAGCAGCAGCAGGCAATAGTGGAGTTTCAGCTGCAGCAATCACGCGTGAGTCGCTCTGCGGAACAGCACCACTTCACCACCAATAACTGGGCCTCCATGCGAGACCTGTGTGCCTTGTTGCGCTGTTTCGAGTACTCCACCAACATGGCCAGTGCCAATGACGCCGTTCTCAGCGTTACTATCCCAGTTCTATGCCTCCTTGAAAAAACGCTTCGTGCGATGATGGAAGAGGATGTGGCACAGGAGGATGAGGAGGAGGAGGAGGAAGCGGGATCATTTCAAAGGCTTTCAGGGCAGTCTTTCACAAGTGGCTACGAGGGTGGGTTCCTGCACCAACAAACGCCAGGTACACAATTGTCCGGCAGAAAGGGCACAGTTCTGGAGGATGACGAGGTGGAGGAGGAGATGGAGGAGGAGGAGGAGGAGGAGGAGCCATGTTCACAGCAGGGTGGCACTCAGACCAGCTCGTGGCCATTACTGGTGCGTGGCTGGGGGGATACAGAGGACACAGACGATACACCTCTCACAGAGGACAGCTTTTCTTTGCCTCTGGGCAGCCTGGCACACATGAGCGATTACATGCTGCAGTGTTTCCGCAACGACAGCCGAGTTGCCCACATTTTAACTGGTGCTGATTACTGGGTGGCCACCCTGCTGGATCCCCGTTACAAGGACAACGTACCGTCCTTAATTCCCTCACTGGAGCGGGATCGTAAGATGCGCGAGTACAAGCGCACGCTGGTAGACGCGCTGCTGGTGGCATTCCCACCTGACAGCGGGCGTACGGTGGAAGCACAAGGCGAAGGCAGAGGAGGAGGAAGAGGTCGCCAACGCAGCCGGGGCACCGGCAGCACCTCAGAAGGCAGGGTTAGCATGGCCGAAATGTGGAAAAGCTTTGTCAGCACGCCACAACAACCAGCACCACCAGCTGAGATGGAACGTCTTAGCAGGAGGCAGCATTTCACCAACATGGTTGAGCAGTATGTGTCCACAGGCCTACACGTACTGGATGACGGGTCTGCCCCCTTTAACTTCTGGGTCTCCAAATTGGGCACATGGCCTGAGCTTGCCGTTTATGCCTTGGAGGTGCTGTCCTGCCCTGCAGCCAGTGTATTATCTGAATGTGTATTTAGCACGGCAGGGGGCGTTATCACAGACAAGCGCAGCCGCCTGTCCAGAGCCAATGTGGACAAGCTCACGTTCATTAAAATGAACCAGGCATGGATCCCACAGGACTTGTCCGTACCTTGTGCAGAATAGACATGTATACCGGTGTTGTGACAAACTGTCCGGCCATCGGATTGTGCCCGGCCCGTACTGCGCAGGCGCAGCGCTTGCGCAGTACAGAGGACAAGGAGATTCACAAAATCTCCGAAGATGAACGGCGCCTGCGCTGTGAGTGCAGGTTCAAGCCCCACCATCCAAGAGGACATACGGTAGCACATAGTAACAGGGCCCCTCACGGGCTCGCTTCGATCGCGGCCTTGCTTGGCTCGGCTTGAACCACGGATGGTGTGGCCTTCACCTGAACTCAACACGCAGGCGCCGTTAGTCTTGGGAGATTTTTGAAATCCCCTTGTCCTACATACTCAGCAAGCGCAGTACAGGGCGGACACTATTCGACAGGGGACAGAATTCGACACATCACCGGCCTTACCCAGCCATTGTTGTATTTTTGAACCAGTGTTGGCTACCTCGTCCTCCTCCACCGCCGCTTCCACCTACACAGCCACATCCACCGCCACCTCAACCTCCTACTCCATATGGACCTCGTCCTGCTAGGCCAAGATTAAAATTTTTATTGTATTTTTTTGTAGCGCACAGATCCTTTCCCCCTTACCTGCCTTTATGTTGTTGGCTCTTCGCAGGAGGGAGAAAGGCACACCGCACTACCAGCCCGTATCCTCCTATATAAAGAGGTTGAGCGGTGTACTTGACGGGCCGTGTCCACAGCCGGAGTCAAAACTCCTCCAGAGGATGATTCTCACCTCTACTGTAGGTAGAGGCAAGTCCTTTAATTGCCAGTAAAGTCAATGTCCACACCAGCTGAAACTCCAACTCTTATTCTCTCATGGCAAAATAAACTGTACTCAGATAGAAAAGGTTAGAGCAAAGAAACAGGACAGCTTAAGGTGTGGAGGAGGTCCAGGCACAAACGTAGCACATTCACTTCACTGCTTAGGTTTCTCAAACAGTTTTTGGCGCACGGTCTCTGCCACAGACATTGAGGTTGGTCTCTGCCACAGACCGGGTGTACAAGGCCCCTGCCACAGACCTGGAGAACTTTGGTCTCTGCCACAGACTAGGGTGTATAAGGCCCCTGCCACGGGCCTGGAGAACTTTGGTCTCAGCCACAGACCAGGGTGTATAAGGCCCCTGCCACGGGCCGGTTGAATAAGGCCTCTGATACAGTCAAGGTGACCTTGAGCTTCTCCTTCTACGAACCTAGCCCATATCAAGGGGAAGACATCTCTCCAGGGAGTCAACAGACCATTCCTTCACCGTGACTCCCGCATCGGTCCATCAGAATGATCCTCCCTTCCCTGGAACAGGGTCCCCTACACGAGGCGGCTCTGGACTCCAGGCTTTACTCCCGCCCCTAGGCCTCCATACCCAGGGCAGCAAGAACTCCAGGATAGTACCTCACCCCGGGCTAAAGGTGCCCGAGATGGAACAGGAACACATGCACCCAGGCCGAAGGCACCTGGGCGCGGACCCCACTGGACATCAGCCCCCAGGCCAAAGGTCTGCCCCTTTTATATGCTCTCCTGGCATGCACAGCAGGTTCCCCGCCCCGCTGTACTACTGCCAAGAGGGGACACAAAAGGCGCCACCTGTAGGCCGCAGGGAACTGCACACCAATACTGTCCCCCGAGGACAAAATGGTCCATGAATCCTACAGAATTAGGGTATTTGAGCCTATTTACCACTCAAACACTTTCCTTAAATTTAGCACCCCGCTACATTTTTATTTCAAAGTATTTTATTTTCCCACTAGCTTATCCATTAAATTAAATAATTTATTCCAGAAAGGGCGTATTCTGGGGCATTCCCACCATATGTGTCGCATCGTGCCGTTGTGTTTCTGAGGTTCTTAATGACTTCCTGTACCTCTTCTGCTGAAAATCGGGCCTCCAGCATATTTTTTTATTTTTTTATTTTTTTTATGTTCTTTTAAGTTATTTCCTATCCACATTTGTTTGCAGAGCACTTGCCATGTTCTTAACAACATTTTGCTGCCATTTGCAGCCCTCTAGCCCTTTCCATTACTTTTTTAGAGCCTTTTTAGTCGTCAGAAGTCCGGGTCCCCATTGACTTCAATGGGGTCCGGGTTCGGGTTAAAGTTCGGTCCCGAATCCGAACTTTTTTCCGAAGTTCGGCCGAACCCGCCGGACCCGAATATCCAGCTACCCGCTCAACTCTACCTATAAGCCACTTTCACACTGAGGCGCTGGCAGCGGTAAAGCGCTGCTAGTTTTAATGGCTCTTTACCGTCGTTTTTGTGGCAATTTTCGCTTTGGCAGCGCTGGCCATTGATTTTAATGGCAGGGGCTTGCAGGACTTTTTTCCCTGTCTTGCAAGCGCACCGCCCCAGTGTGAAAGCACACTGGGGCTTCAGAAGAGGCAGTTTGCAATCGCTTTTCAGGCGCTAAAACCGCCTGTAAATCGCCTCAGTGGGAAAGGGGCCCTAGGCCCCTTTCACACTGAAGCCCTTCTAAACTGCCAGTAAAACACTGAGCGCTTTTGAAGAGCTTTTCAGGCGCTTATGAAGAGCTTTCCATTCATTTCAATGGAGAGGGACGTTTTTTCACCGCCCTGCCAGCGCACTGCCCCAGCGTGAAAGCATTCATTGATTTTAATGGAAATAGGTTTTCATGTGCTTTTTTTAGCGTGAAAGCGCCTCAGTGTGAAAGGGGTTTTAGCGTTAACGCGGACGTGGCTCAGTGTGAAAGTAGCTTCACAAGGTTAAGACCTCTTTCACACTGAGGCAGTTCTAAACTGCCAGTAAAACACTGAGCGCTTTTGCGGTGCTATTTGGGCGCTTTTCAGGCATTTTTGAAGAGTTTTTCAGGCGCTTTTGAAGAGCTTTTCATTCGCTTTCCATTTATTTCACTGGAGAGGGGGGGTTTTGAGGCGCTTTTTTTAGCTCTCTAAACATGCACCAAAGATGCTGCTTGCAGGAGTTTTTTCACCTCCCCACCAGAGCACTGTCCCAGTGTGAAAGCATCCATTGATTTTAATGGGAAGCAGTTTTCGTGAGCTTTTAAAGTGCTTTTTTTAAGACCCCTTTCACACTGAGGAATTTTTCAAGCGCTTTTGCACAAGGTGAATTTATATCATTTGGCTATTTAGACCCCTTTCACACTGAGGTGTTTTTCAGACGCATTTGGGCTAAAAATGGTGCCTGTAAAGTGCCTGAAAAACGTCTCCCCTGCAGTCTCAGTGTGAAAGCCCAAGTGCGTTCACACTGAGGCGATGCGCTGGCAGGACATTTAGGCCCCTTTCACGCTGGGGCCGGAGGTGCGTCGGCGGTAAAGCGCCGCTATTTTTAGCGCTGCTTTACTGTCAATTTTGCTGCGCTATTCGGCCACTAGATGGGCGCTTTTACCCCCTCTGCAGAGGCCCTTTGCCGGCGGTATAGCCGCGGTGCCCCATTAATTTCAATGGGCAGGAGCGGTGAAGGAGTGGTATACACACCGCTTCTTCACTGCTCCAAAGATGCTGCTAGCAGGACTTTTTTTACCGTCTTGCTAGCGCCTCGCTCCTGTGTGAAAGCCCTCGGACTTTCACACTGGAGAGACAGCAGCGGCTGTTTCAGGGCGCTTTGCAGGCGCTATTTTTAGCGTTATAGCGCCTGCAAAGCGCCACCAGTGTGAAAGGGGTCTAAGGCCCCTTTCACACTGGGGCGTCCGCTCCAGTGTGAAAGCCCTCAGTACGGCAGCGCTGCCCATTCATTTCAAAGGGCAGGAGCGGTGGAGGAGCGGTATACACACCGCTCCTTCACTGCTCGAAAGATGCTGTTAGCAGGACTTTTTTTAGCGTCTTGCCAGCGCACCGTGAGGAGCGGCTCTTTCAGGGTGCTTTGCATGCGCTATTTTTAGCCTGCAAAGCGCCTCAGTCTGAAAGGGGTTAAAGTCTACTTTCACACTGGGGCGATGGGGTCGTCGGAGGTAAAGCGCCACTATTTTTAGCGGCACTTTACCGTCGTTTTCGCGGCACTATTCGGCCGCTAGCAGGGCGATCTTAACCCCCCATGCTAGCGTCCGAAAAAGGGTTAAAACTGCCCGCAAAGCACCGGTTCAATGGCGCTATAGGAGCGGTGTATACACTGCTCCTACAGCGCCTCAAAGATGCGGCTGGCAGGACATTTTTTACCATCCTGCCAGCGCACCTCTCCAGTGTGAAAGCCGATCTGAATCGTGGGCTTTTGGGCAACAGGCGTCCCGTGATTCTCTTTGAGCAATTTTACCGCAATTCGTTGGATGACGATCATGGCAAAATCACGCTGCGATTGGGGTGCAGTTGGAAGTAATGGGGATCGCACGGGCGTCCTGCAATTTGATGCTATTTTGAATCACGGGCAGAATCGCTGCGATTCCGCACATGATTTGGATCTTTTAGATGTGAAAAATTAAAGTAAAAAAAATTAATTTTATAAGAGTCACTTGGCTCTACTGTACACCAATATTGTCCTTTAATTTGATATCCGATACGATGTTTCCAGCTGACGCACAATATGAAGAGTATAGATGAGAGAAAAGGGGAGTTTAAATTTCTCCAAAAAGTTCACAATAAAGTGCCATATTGATGAAATGCCCTGGGATCAAGGAAAAATGAAGGAATCGGGTTGCATGGGCTTTAAATGTCTCCTAGGGTTGAGGAAGCCCCTTTCACCTTGGACCTGTTCTGTTCTTTTTCCAAACAACGGCCCTTAATTAGCTGGGAATATGACATTAGATTTGTGGCGGCTGGTGCTAAAAAATTTTGGGGGGGCGCAAACAAACTGAAACATTCTGAAAAAAAAAAACAGCCATCAATTGCAGCCTCACTGTGCCCATCAATTGCAGCCTCACTGTGCCCATCAAACGCAGCCACTGTGCCCATCAAACGCAACCACTTTGCCATTAAACGCAGCCACTTTGCCCATTAAACGCAGCCACTTTGCCCATCAAACGCAGCCACTGTGCCCATCAAACGCAGCCACTGTGCCCATCAAACGCAGCCACTGTACCCATCAAACGCAGCCACTGTGCCCATCACACGCAGCCACTGTGCCATCAAACGCAGCCACTGTGCCATCAAACGCAGCCACTTTGCCCATTAAACGCAGCCACTGTGCCATCAAATGCAGCCACTTTGCCCATTAAACGCAGCCACTGTGCCCAAGCGCAGCCACTTTGCACATTAAACGCAGCCACTTTGCCCATCAAACGTTGCCACTGTGCCCCAAATGTTGCCACTGTGCCCCAAGTGCTGCCACTGTGCCCCCCGTCTGCCCGGCACTTACCTTGTCTCAGGTGGGCAGCAGACGGCGAGCGGTGTCCGGTGTCCTCCATTTCTTCCCCGACCCTGATGTCTTCTCCCACCCGCTCCTCCTCTCATCCTCTGCCATGATTGAACGCCTTATAGGCGCCTGTCATTTCAGCAAATCAGGTGACAGGTAACACAGACCCAACGCACCTGATTGGCTGAAAGGGGGTTCAATGTTAGCAAAGTGGATTCCTCAGCTTTGCTAACATACAGCTGAGTGAGAAGTGAACGCACAGCATTGCGCCGCTTCTCACATTTTTGGACGCCTATTAGAGTCTATCGCTCTAATCAGGTGGTTCCAAAAAACACCCCCACCGCTGTAATTCAGGTGACCGGTGCCTGAAAAGGGGCCGGACACCTGAATAGGGGGTGTCAGCAGTGACCATAGATAGATTCATGCAATGCATGAATCTATCTATGGTAATTAGAGCGGTGACAGGAGAGGGGGCGGCGCTCCTGCGCCCTTTATGGACGCACCGCCACTGCATTCGATGTTGAATACTTCCCACCTTTGTGGGATAGGAAAGTGGGACACTTTTTGGTACAAAGTATGTAAGCAATGGACACACCCCCAGGTATGCAGAATATGTAGAATTATAATGCAAAATTGATTGGCTAAACCCACATGTGCCCTTTTTTTAATTATTTATTTTTTCAATAAGAAATGTTTACAAACAGACAAAGGGTAATAATAACACATGTCATCATGAAGAAGTATAAGGTAAAAATTTATTCCTATTGTTCCGAATACATTATATCAGTTGAAGATCTGACTAGAGTAAGGTAAGGGGGTAAACAAGAAACAAGGGAAGTTATTTTGGCAAGGAGGAAGGGAGGGGTCCACAAACTATTGCCCATATAGTGTAGAACATATACAGATGACCAAAGTCTGGAAATTGTAGGGAATAAATGTAAATGTGTGCAATCTTGAACCAATTGCACTACAGAAATATTTATAACTATTCTCATTGTTGACACTCATTGTTGACACACTTGAGAAAAAATAGAAATCACAAAGTCCCTTCATACTCATAGGCTGTGGCTGGTAAATTAGATGTCCATAACAACTATGCGGTCACCAGATGTGCCAGAAGTTCTCCTGCAACTTCGTTGACAATGCTCAGCCTTCAGCTGGCAAAAACAAGTGCTGCCATTATTATGACTAAGAAGCTGTTAATTCTATGTCAAACGACCCATTTAATTCTACTGTAGATGTTAAATTGCTGCAGAGGATTTAGGGTAATGATGACTGTGACAGGAGTGACTTTGGGTCGGGGGTTTGTGCGGCTCAGCTTGCCCTGGAGAGTTCTGGAGGCTCCTTGTCCAGCTTCCCCAGACCCTCTTATGTGTAGATCACCCTGTGTCTCTAATAGGGGCACAGGGTGAATGAGAAGCCCACTATGATCTGTACTAGTCCGATTCAATGCTGTATACATTGTATATATTGTGTGTATATTGTGTGTTGGCTGTTGTGTACTATTTGCTGTGATGGGGTGGGGTGTAAACGTATTCTATTGTCTATTGTGGCTGGCTGCCTCAACTATTATGGGATGTGTAAGTGTCTTGCTGTAAGAAAAGAGGGGGGGGATTCCTCCAGCAGCCCCCCTTCTAAGACTGTTTACGGATGAGAAGTTAAACACACCTGACCTGTGTGTCCATTGTCATTGGACAGTTTAACCCGCCCTGTTTCCCAAGGGTGGGAGGGAAGTGTTTTGAAGGGAGATATCTGTGTGTCCATGTGTGATAACAAAATCAGTTTGTTGTTTGCCACTCTACACTGAGGTGTTGTCTGGTGGTTTTTACCCTACACCGTGTTGCGGCTGGTGACTGGGGGGGCTAAAAGAATCTGGGAAGGTGCTGGATCTGGACAGAGGAAGCATTGACGGCGGACCTAGATCTGTTTGAGGACAGAGAGTTCGTCACAATGATGATAATAAAAATAGTAATAATAATAATCGTTTCACTAATCTACTTGAGAAGGGGAAAGATTTATCTGTGCCCAGAACTCGAACAATCTTTTCTTGCATTTTGTTTTTTTAACACAGAATATTTGGCTGTAAATTTCCAGTAACTGTTTGACTTGTCTGGGATGTCTTTCACATTTTTTTATAATTTGTCACTTGCAGGTGAGTCAGACAAGATGGCAGCAGAGAAAGACGACAATGAACAAAATAACCTGAACACCAACCCCGCCTCCACGGAGCAAAATGTACTACCAGACAGTCAGAAAAGCTTGTGTTGTAGCACGATGAAGGTAAAGCTGCATCTATAGAAACACATTTAAATCACACGGCAGTAAAACCAGCATTGTTTGTCCTCAGAAAATTTAGCACAGCTTCACAGCCAACTAGTAACCAGTGACACTTTCAGAGTAAAACGCGTTGGGGTCATGGCCTGGTTGGAGTCCAGGCTGTGGTTGCCACTCTATTCACTTCTCTAGGACATCTTAGATGTGTGACTTCCAGGGGCCACCCTTTTATCTCTTGAACCAGTGACACTGTGTTGGGCAGAGCCTGATGGGGTTTCAAAGACATTATTTCCTTATCAAATCTGCTATCACATTGTAATTGATAGCAGACAGTGGGTGGATTCTATAGCCAATAGCAGGTTCTTTATTGGCTAAGGATCTGCCCACTTCCTGCTGTCAACCACAAGGGCAGTGGACCTGATGGGGAACTAATGTCTCTGAATCCCCATCAGGCTCCACGTCCCAGGCACAGTTGCACTGAATCTGGAGTGTCCATAATGTCCATATGGACATTACGACCTCAGTGCACCTTCATAATTGGTGTGTAAATGATGAGTGGAAATTGCTGCTTGAGCATTCCACATGGTTTTAAATTTAGGAGTGCTTCACTTGGTTTCATAAGAAGCGCCCTTCGGGAAAGAATGCAAACAATCCTGTAGACCTGAATCCATAATCCCTGGAAAAATAGGACATGACCACCATGTATGGTAGTAAATAGAAAACTGTGCAGCACTAATAATTAGACATTAGATGATACAAAATAAAATATAATGACATTGTGTGTCGAAACACGTAAGGCGGAGCCTGACGTGACATCTGCTGTCATCACGCACAGCGGTTGAGGCCTGATTACTGGAGCATGTTTTTTATCCTACTGCTTATGATAAACAGTACCTTTATATATTTTGTGAGGACACAGGTATATGTTTTTATTAAAGGAGTCCTTTAAATTACTACACCATGAGGCTATACTTTTTTTTATCTATTTCCCATTGAGTTTGGCATTTGTAAAGGGAGAAGTGATATTTTCCTGGGCTGTTTGGGACTGTTCCCACAAATGAAACTGACCACTCAATTTGAGGGTCATTTTATGTGGTAAACAGTACATATTGCTTTTATGTCCCAGGTGGATTTGTTCAAAACTCTGTGATGATGTTTCTGCACTGAAAAATTCTGGTTAATGGCACATGATTTTAAAGTGATTGCATATCTTTTTTTTTTAGGGATTTTCACTTGTATTTTAGTTGTAATTACTGTACTTTGAAATTTGCTATCAACAATTTGTTGTGCTGGATGCTTTTCTTAAGTGTGAGATTAATTGCCGCAGTGCAGGAAACAAGATTTTTATTATATATCACGTAAGATAGAATGTGCCCAGTTCTGAACAGCCATGGTTGGCCAACCTGGTATTGAATTGGCTAATCAATGAAGTACCATGTACCATTTGAGTAATACTTTGTAGTTGGTCTCTACAGTCAATGCGTTTTGCGATAATGATTTAGTAGTATTTCAGATGTTTAGCCAATCATCTTATTTCAACTCGATCTCCATAAAGGAATTATTTGTTTACTTTAGTTTTGGATGGAACGGGGAAGGATAAGAAGCCCTGTCAGGTTTTTATTAATATGCAAAAAGAAACAAGTGCGCAATCACCATGAATTAAAACAACAATCCTGCAAACAGGAAAAAATAATTAAAACATCAAGTGAAAAATAAATATATATAGTGAAAAAAAGGGGTTAATGTAGAGAATCTTCTATTATAAGGAATCTCCAAACAATATTCATTTAACGAATGTGTATAAAAAGTGTCCCAAAAAAAGAAGTTGTATATTTAAATGTTTTTAAATATTAAATAATCAGCTCCACCAATCTTCATATGGGTAAGGAATTATCCGATGTAGATCTTATGAGATTGTAGGCCACACCCACCCGGACCAAAACTTCCCCAGATACAAATCATTAAATAAACACTCAAGAACCATTATTTGGCAAAAATTTTGGCCGCGACACCTTTATTGGTTTAAACAATTAATTTCCAATAACTGTTTATTATCACTCATATTTATTATCACTCATAACTTCAGATATATAATCACATAACAGATTTCTACCTGCTCAGTTATTAGAACTCGAGCAGTAGCTCAAACTTCAAATAACAATAACAGTCCCCCCCAGAATCCGGGGTGACCCAACCACATAAGAGGTGTACGCGACTAGGGCGGGAGGGAGGGAGCTCCAATCTTCTTCAGCTGTCAGCTCCAATCTTCTTCAGTTGTCCTGCAGGCAAGAGGATGAGCCCCACACCTGCTTACCCTTAAATAGCCCAACCCCTTGCTTCCAGAGTATTCCCTGAAACCTCATTGGCTACTCCTGAAAACTCCCTCTAGCCTCTTAAAGAGGCAGTAACCTGACTGACTAACACCTAATGCTGCTTAATAATTTTTATTAAATCCTGGGATAGGGAGGCCACAATCTCAAGAAAGTGGCCCCATATTGTGCCCCCTTTTTTCATGAGATTGTAGGCCACACCCACCCGGACCAAAACTTCCCCAGATACAAATCATTAAATAAACACTCAAGAACCATTATTTGGCAAAAATTTTGGCCGCGACACCTTTATTGGTTTAAACAATTAATTTCCAATAACTGTTTATTATCACTCATATTTATTATCACTCATAACTTCAGATATATAATCACATAACAGATTTCTACCTGCTCAGTTATTAGAACTCGAGCAGTAGCTCAAACTTCAAATAACAATAACAGTCCCCACACGACGGTCTTGAGCATCAAGACCGTCCCACCCCAACCGTCGCGGCCAACTCAATGCTGTTCTGTAATCCTAAATTAAAGATATCCATACCCACTTCCGACAAGTGAACACCATTCGACCTGTATAGACCCGGATAACCACCCTCCAGGTCCACATGCCGATAGGATAATCCACCAATCTGAGGCATGAACTTTTCCAGAGCCCTATTGACTCTTTTTCTCATCTTTTCCATAACTCTCCTCTGGTCAGAGGAGAGCCAGGAAAGACGAGCAACTACCTCGGAAAAAACTAGTGTTGTACCTGGGGAAGTAACAATAAAACTATGCAAGTCACGCTTGATCATGTATAATAAATCCAACGTTTTTACATTACCCAAATCATTTCCTCCCAAATGCACAACCAAAATAGAAGGCGGCGGCCATACTTGACATAACCTGTTCAAATGAAAGTACAGTTGGGACCACTGAAGGCCTCTGATACCTTTCCAAAATAACCTAAAAGAGTCCGGATGTAGAGATAAATTAGTTGTATAACTGCGTTGGGCTGCTCGTTTGTGAGCCCAGTAGATAAATGAGTGCCCCAGAATCCAAACTGTGAGCTGGGAACCTAGAAATTAAACAAATAAATTAGTACGAACATATAACTTAAAACATTGAGACTTCCACCTCCCCATTTCTTTAATATCAGAATCCGGGAACCCTAACCGGGCCGCCTCAGAGGCTGCGCCTATCCGAAAGGAGTGGGAGGAAAACTTAAAGTTATTTAAACCCATTCTAACCAAACATTTCTTTAAAACAGCATCAAATTGGTATTTGGTCAGGGGATGTAAATTGACGTGAACTAGAAAAAACCCCCCTCCGGAAGGCCTAAACCCTATAAATTGCCTAACCGTGGCTACCGGGCACATGAATGCCTCATCGTGCTCCCGTAGATTGACCCAACGGCCTTTTCCACATTGATCAGTTTTTGAATGTTGTAGCCAAATGTGAACACCCGACTGATCCATCAACACCTGATCAAAAAGAATCCCTGAATTACCCTGCTTATTTGCCGGCACCAACTCCGAGATGCGGAAAGCACCAAAAAAGGCCAGCACAAAGGCTGTCTTAAATAGCAAAGCTTCATACGGGGAAAAACAAACTACTACCAAACTTTCGCAAAGGCCCCTGAGGATGTCCAGAGAGATCGGCCTCCTATCATCCGAGACATACGTCACTCTCTTGTACCCCTTCAGTGCCTGTTTCACAGAAAAATATGAAGTACAGGCCCTTAAACCCAACAATCTGAAGAAAAATGAAATGCCGGCTAGCGTCTTCGTCACATGACTACTGGAAAAACGCTGCCGCATTAACATAGACAAAAATGCCAGAACATTGCCCTCAGAAGGCCTATTGAAATTAAAACCTGCAGTGCTAGCAAAGGACAACCAACTGCTCCATGCAGCGGTGTAACTGGACCAGGTCTTGGGAGCTAAGGAACCTCTAATAGCGTCCGTCACTGTCATCAAATCATCACCCACAAATGGTCTGGGCATGGGGTGCCCTCTGTGTCCGCTTCTGGAAGCAGAATCCGAAAACGGTCCATCTGGAAGCGAGACAGAGAATCGGCGATGTTATTCAAGATACCAGGAGTATACTTAACTTTCAACCAGATGTTGAATTTGAGGCACCTAAAAACCACCTGACGCAGTACTTTTATCACTAACCAAGAACTGGACGAAAGACAGTTAACCGCATACAGCACTCCTTTGTTATCGGATTCCACCAATATGCGCCTGTTCGCAAATTCTGAACCCCACAACTCCAAAGCCACCAAAATCGGGAACAACTCTAGGAGAACCACATTCTTGGTGGCCCCTGACCTTACCCAAGACTCCGGCCAAGCCGCACAGCACCAGTGCGTCTTCCATATAGCGCCGAAGCCTCTAGAGCCAGCAGCATCCGTGAATAGACAGAAATCTCGTGCTACCACAAAATCAGATTGAAAAAAGGACTTTCCATTATAGCAGTCAAGAAAACCAGACCAAACCTTCAAATCTTCTCTAAGCGGACTCGTCAGTCTGATGTGCGCCCGAGGCGATTTCAGACCTGATATTGCCATGTAAAGACGACGTGAAAAAATCCTGCCAACTGGCATGATTTGACATGCAAAGGCCAGGATACCCAAAAGTGATTGCATCTCCTTCAACTGTATCTTTTTCTTTTGCAACACCCTCGCAATCAACCATTTCAACTTCTCCAATTTTGCTACTGGCAAACGAAATTCTAACTTACAAGTATCTATTTCAATACCTAAAAATTCCAAAGTTGTGCTAGGGAGACAAGTTTTCTCTTCCGCCAGAGGGACACCAAAATCCAAAGCTAGCGCTTGAAATGATAGCAACAAATCAGAACAGATCCCAGAACTTGATGGACCGACAAATAAAAAGTCGTCTAAATAGTGAACTATGCTATCTGAACTGGACTGAACACAAAGAACCCAATGGAGGAATGTAGAAAACGTCTCAAAATAAGCGCAAGACAGCGAACATCCCATTGGCAGACACATGTCAAAAAAGTACTGACCTTCAAAAGAAAAACCTAAAGAATTAAAAGCTGATGGGGAAACAGGCAGGAGCCGAAATGCCGATTTTATGTCGGCCTTTGCTAACAATGCACCAGGGCCAAACGACCTAATCTTACTGATGGCCTCCTCAAAAGTGGCATAAGAAACTGAACATGCATCACTATTTATATCATCATTCAATGAATCACCTTTTGGATACGATAAATGGTGTATGAGCCTAAATTCATTAGGCTCACGCTTGGGCACCACCCCCAACGGGGAGAGACGAAAATTACAAAAAGGGGGTTTCTCAAAAGGTCCTGCAATCCTGCCAGCCACAAGTTCCTTACACAATTTATCTCTTACTACCTGAGGAAAATGATCTACCGACTTCAAATTCCCCACCATTTTATACCCTTCCCCCAAAAAAGAAGGTAGCGGAAAACCCTGAGCTAAGCCCTCAAAGAGCAAACGAGCCTCCTCCCTGTTTGGGTAGTTGTCCAGCCACGGGCGCATTTTTTCCAGCCTCACTGGAGTGCAGGCTCTTGGGAAAAATATGCTGCGCCGAACTCGGACCTACGTTTGCGTGACGCTTAAAACATTTGGTTGCTGGATGCGCCCCAGCGCAGACAGAACATTCGTGTCGGTACTTGCACGACGTGTTCCATCGGCATTGACTATCATTAAATGCGAAACAGCAGCCTTTTCTAAAAACTGCTGCTGTAGGGGTAACCGTGGATTGTCTAGGTGCAACCGGTTTCTGCTGTAATATTAAGTTGAGCCACAGACCCACATCTTTCATTCCCCACCTAAGGGACGGGTGTATGGACAATTTTTGACGGAAGGACTCGTCATAATAAAACCAACCCAGGCCCCCAAAGTTCTTATATGCCTCTAATATATGATCCAAGTGCTGGAAAAGACCCCCACACCGTTCTGGGTACTTCTCTGCCATAATACCAGAGTAGATACAAAAGGCCTGCAGCCAATTGTTAAAAGACCTGGGGATCAACTTACGCCACTCATCCTCCCCTCTCTCATCACCCCTCCTATTGACCATGGAATTATTATGAAATGGCAGGAGAGAAAGAATGTCTACATAATCCCCTTTCCAGATTTTATCCTTAATTGCGGCATTCAAATGGTATCCTAAAGGGGATATTTCACAGGGCATGACATCTTTCATCAATGTCTCAGGGACATTAACACTAGCTGTGTGTAATGACTCAGGAGGTAACAGATCATTAACAGTTAATAAATTACTATGAGGAGCAGACAGTACAGGAGAAGCAGAGGCAACAAGAGGGTTAACTGGCATAGAGACCAGAGCAGAAGGAGAAACAGCAGGAACTGACATTTTAGTTAAGGAATGAACCAAAGAGGACAGAGAACCTACTAAGCCAGTTAACATGGTTAATTGATTTAACTCACCCACTGCTGGAGGCTGTGATACAGGGTGTTGAACCTCCTGCTCCAGCAGTGCTCTGGGGTCTGGGACTTGTAGAGCTTGCCCAACTGATAACTGTTGAGGCACCTCTGTGCCTTGCTGAGAGTTACTTGTAAGCTGCTGGGGAGACTGCAGCGCAGGCTGACTCCCCCTAGAGTCATTTGCGGGCTGCTGGGGCTGGCCCCGCCGTCTTGCTCCTCTTCCCGCTGGGGACTGTGAGCAGGTCCACCTCTTCTTGCTGCCGCGGCGGCCTCATGTTGTCACGCCGCCATCTGTATCAGACCGTCCGTGTGGCAAACTAAACTCTTCAGCTGATTCCACAGCCCGACCGCAACGTTCAGGAGCTGCGCTCCTCCTCGCTCTCTCCCGCAGGGCGGGCACAGGCACTCCCCGCCCTGCGTCATTAGCATGAGAATGCTCACCGCCCACCTCTAAGCCGCCTCCTTCAGTGACCTCCAGCCGTACCTCTTCCTCCGGAGCTAGAGCCAGGCACTGACGTAGCCATGCTTCCCCGCCTGTGCTGCCAGCCTTCTCAAGTAACTGCTTCACCAGGGCTTCCATCATTAAAGGTAGGCGAACTGCAGAGCTCCAATCTTCTTCAGCTGTCAGCTCCAATCTTCTTCAGTTGTCCTGCAGGCAAGAGGATGAGCCCCACACCTGCTTACCCTTAAATAGCCCAACCCCTTGCTTCCAGAGTATTCCCTGAAACCTCATTGGCTACTCCTGAAAACTCCCTCTAGCCTCTTAAAGAGGCAGTAACCTGACTGACTAACACCTAATGCTGCTTAATAATTTTTATTAAATCCTGGGATGGGGAGGCCACAATCTCAAGAAAGTGGCCCCATATTGTGCCCCCTTTTTTCATTCCATATACATTCGACATTAGGGAATAATCTTAAAGCCGCTTACCAGATCGATGGGACCTCGGAGTACAGAGGTCTCAAGAGCGTGTGCATCTGCCTGCCGGCACCGAGGATATCCACCTGCTCCTTATCCCAAGGGATCTCTCCTCGCTCCACCAGCTGATCGGATGTCCAACACACAGGAATCAAGGTAAGCAGAGATAATGATTGCTCCAGGTGCACTCCTAGGAGTTAGTTCAACTCAGCAGGAAGGGATTGAATGAAAAAAACTTCATGGTGCAGTATTTCAGAAAAAAGTTTCCAAATGATCTATTGAAAAAATCACAGCAAAGACCAAAGCAAGTTCACATCCAATCCACACTTCATAAAAAGATATATATAAAAACAGGAACACAAAAAGGGGGGGAAAAGGGTAAAAAAGGAAAAAATATCCGAAAAATCAGTCAGAGAGCAAACACTGACTGCTTCAATGACCAAATACGTGATAACGTTTTAGGGATGTATGCTCCACCCGACGCGTTTCCCCACAACTGGCATCAACTGGGAACGGAGGCTGATTCCCAACGTCATCACTTCACGTATATATACTCATGAGGCAGTCGTGACACCGGAAGCTAGATTTTTCAAATATAGCCTTGTAGTCACCAAATTGGTAGGCTGAATCCAACATGTTGTGGACTCAGAACATACCAAAAATATTCTCTTCAGCTCAAAAGGACAGATAATTAACATATTATAAACATTAAAAGAATATATATATAATAATGAATGTTGAAATTTAGAATTAGCCTCTAAATGCTGCATGACCAATTGTTATAATGAAGTAAAATATGCAAAAAGAATGCAGATATATATACCCTTTGCATATTACAACAAAAAACATATCTCTAAAATATTAAAAAAATTAATTAAAAAAATCCCTTTAAAATTTTTATATATATATAAAAGATAACTTAATATTACATTATCATTAAGAGATGGTTTTAGAAATGAAAGTCAAAAAGATATCCAGGAAGGAATGGAATCCTTGTGTCAAAAGAAGGAATTAATTATACGTCCTGCGGATAAAGGGGGGGCATTGTGCTTCTTAGGAAGCATGACTACTTGGAAGAGATGAATAGACTCTTGGCTGATCGGGATACATATACTATTCTTAGACGTGATCCTACTCTAGGATACAAGAAACAATTGGATGGATTAGTACAGGATGGTTTCAGAAAAGGCATCGTAAATAAGAAAGAAATGGAATATTTAATACCTATGGCACCTAAGATGCCGATTATTTATTACCTACCCAAAATACATAAGGATCTAATCCATCCACCTGGCAGACCAATTGTGAGCGGCATTGAGTCTCTCACATCTAGAGTTGGAAAATACGTTGATTTTTTCCTACAGCCTGTGGTCACGAAAACCCCAGCCTTTTTGAAGGATTCCATGCAATTAATGAATGAAATATCTACACTTGACATTGAGGATGATGTACTGCTTGTTACAGCGGACGTCTCTTCGCTATACACCAATATTCCCCATGTATTGGGGTTCCAAGCGGCTAGGTATTTCCTAAATAAAGACAAGTCAGTGGACAAGCCTACGATGGAATTCGTCTTGAAACTTCTCAAATTTGCGATGGAGCATAATTACTTTTACTATGATGGGCAATACTTTCTGCAACAAACAGGCGTGGCGATGGGAGCTAAATTTGCTCCCAGCCTCGCCAATCTTTTTATGGCCTTATGGGAGAATGCTCACATTTTTTCATGGAGATGTCCCAAATTATTATACTGGCGAAGATTCATTGATGACGCCTTTTTTCTTTGGAAAGGAGACCTCGAATCCCTGAAATCATTTATGGAAATGATTAATACCAACCAATGGGGTATTAGATTCACATATGAAGCAGATATCTATTCGGTGAACTTTCTGGATCTGGTGATCATGAAAGAAAATAGGAGACTAATTACTAAAAAATTTTTTAAACCTACCGACAAAAATGGTTATATACCAATGGGTAGCTGTCATCACCCTAATTGGTTAAAGGCAATACCTAAGAGCCAGTTCCAACAAATAAGGAGGAATTGTTCACATATGGAGGATTTTAAAATACAGGCAGATGTCATTAAGAAGCGCTTCATGGACAAGGGATATGATCCTAGTGCCCTAGAGATGGACATTACCAAAGTTAGTAATATGGAGAGAGAAACACTTTTGAAACCTAAAGTAAGAAATAAAGAGGACAGCGGAGGTTTTGAATGGGCATTTGTAACCAACTTTTCTTCACAGCACTGGTGGGTTAACAAAACCCTGAAGAAACATTGGAAAATTCTTAAAGGGGACAGGGTGCTGGGATCAGTTCTACCGGCAAACCCCAACATTGTTTATAGGAGAACTTCATCCCTTAAAGACAAGTTAGCACCCAGTGCCATTGATATACCTCCAAAAATTAGCCTATTTGGGGATATGAAAGGTTTCTTCCCCTGTTGGAGGTGTAAGATGTGTAAAACCTCACAGACTAACAGAACCACCTCCTTCACTTCTCAGGTGACATCTAAAACATATAAAATCAAAGATTTTATCACCTGTGGAACGGTGGGGGTTATTTATCTCCTAACTTGTCCATGTAAATTACAGTATGTCGGCAGAACAACAAGAGCCCTGAGTATTAGAATAGGAGAGCATCTTGGGAATATCAGACGAGGCTTTGTGGGACACAGTGTATCCAAGCATTTTCGTACACACCATGATAGGGATACCTCCTTGGTGACAGTAGTGGCCATAGAGAAATATACTGCACACTGGAGGGGGGATAATCTGAAGAGACATATATCCCAACGTGAAACTAGGTGGATACATGACCTTCAATGTTACCAGCCCCTGGGTTTAAACGTAGAATGGGACATAAATTGTTTTATTGATAACAAATAACATACTGATTCCCATTTTTTATATGTGCCTTTCTTTGAGAAAAAGTATTTTAAAAAAATTTTTTTTAAATAAAAAATAACCATCTCTTAATGATAATGTAATATTAAGTTATCTTTTATATATATATATAAAAATTTTAAAGGGATTTTTTTAATTAATTTTTTTAATATTTTAGAGATATGTTTTTTGTTGTAATATGCAAAGGGTATATATATCTGCATTCTTTTTGCATATTTTACTTCATTATAACAATTGGTCATGCAGCATTTAGAGGCTAATTCTAAATTTCAACATTCATTATTATATATATATTCTTTTAATGTTTATAATATGTTAATTATCTGTCCTTTTGAGCTGAAGAGAATATTTTTGGTATGTTCTGAGTCCACAACATGTTGGATTCAGCCTACCAATTTGGTGACTACAAGGCTATATTTGAAAAATCTAGCTTCCGGTGTCACGACTGCCTCATGAGTATATATACGTGAAGTGATGACGTTGGGAATCAGCCTCCGTTCCCAGTTGATGCCAGTTGTGGGAAAACGCGTCGGGTGGAGCATACATCCCTAAAACGTTATCACGTATTTGGTCATTGAAGCAGTCAGTGTTTGCTCTCTGACTGATTTTTCGGATATTTTTTCCTTTTTTACCCTTTTCCCCCCCTTTTGTGTTCCTGTTTTTATATATATATCTTTTTATGAAGTGTGGATTGGATGTGAACTTGCTTTGGTCTTTGCTGTGATTTTTTCAATAAATCATTTGGAAACTTTTTTCTGAAATACTGCACCATGAAGTTTTTTTCATTCAATCCCTTCCTGCTGAGTTGAACTAACTCCTAGGAGTGCACCTGGAGCAATCATTATCTCTGCTTACCTTGATTCCTGTGTGTTGGACATCCGATCAGCTGGTGGAGCGAGGAGAGATCCCTTGGGATAAGGAGCAGGTGGATATCCTCGGTGCCGGCAGGCAGATGCACACGCTCTTGAAACCTCTGTAATCCGAGGTCCCATCGATCTGGTAAGCGGCTTTAAGATTATTCCCTAATGTCGAATGTATATGGAATAAGATCTACATCGGATAATTCCTTACCCATATGAAGATTGGTGGAGCTGATTATTTAATATTTAAAAACATTTAAATATACAACTTCTTTTTTTGGGACACTTTTTATACACATTCGTTAAATGAATATTGTTTGGAGATTCCTTATAATAGAAGATTCTCTACATTAACCCCTTTTTTTCACTATACAGGTCCTTCTCAAAAAATTAGCATATTGTGATAAAGTTCATTATTTTCTGTAATGTACTGATAAACATTAGACTTTCATATATTTTAGATTCATTACACACAACTGAAGTAGTTCAAGGCTTTTCTTGTTTTAATATTGATGATTTTGGCATACAGCTCATGACAACCCAAAAATCCTATCTCAAAGAATTAGCATATCATGAAAAGGTTCTCTAAACAAGCTATTAACCTAATCATCTGAATCAACTAATTAACTCTAAACACCTGCAAAAGATTCCTGAGGCTTTTAAAAACTCCCAGCCTGGTTCATTACTCAAAACCGCAATCATGGGTAAGACTGCCGACCTGACTGCTGTCCAGAAGGCCATCATTGACACCCTCAAGCAAGAGGGTAAGACACAGAAAGAAATTTCTGAACGAATAGGCTGTTCCCAGAGTGCTGTATCAAGGCACCTCAGTGGGAAGTCTGTGGGAAGGAAAAAGTGTGGCAGAAAACTCTGCACAACGAGAAGAGGTGACCGGACCCTGAAGAAGATTGTGGAGAAGGACCGATTCCAGACCTTGAAGGACCTGCGGAAGCAGTGGACTGAGTCTGGAGTAGAAACATCCAGAGCCACCGTGAACAGGCGTGTGCAGGAAATGGGCTACAGGTGCCGCATTCCCCAGGTCAAGCCACTTTTGAACCAGAAACAGCGGCAGAAGCGCCTGACCTGGGCTACAGAGAAGCAGCACTGGACTGTTGCTCAGTGGTCCAAAGTACTTTTTTCGGATGAAAGCAAATTTTGCATGTCATTCGGAAATCAAGGTGCCAGAGTCTGGAGGAAGACTGGGGAGAGGGAAATGCCAAAATGCCTGAAGTCCAGTGTCAAGTACCCACAGTCAGTGATGGTCTGGGGTGCCATGTCAGCTGCTGGTGTTGGTCCACTGTGTTTTATCAAGGGCAGGGTCAATGCAGCTAGCTATCAGGAGATTTTGGAGCACTTCATGCTTCCATCTGCTGAAAAGCTTTATGGAGATGAAGATTTCATTTTTCAGCACGACCTGGCACCTGCTCACAGTGCCAAAACCACTGGTAAATGGTTTACTGACCATGGTATTACTGTGCTCAATTGGCCTGCCAACTCTCCTGACCTGAACCCCATAGAGAATCTGTGGAATATTGGAAAGAGAAAGTTGAGAGACGCAAGACCCAACACTCTGGATGAGCTTAAGGCCGATATCGAAGCATCCTGGGCCTCCATAACACCTCAGTAGTGATGAGCCGAACACCCCCGGGTTCGGTTCGCACCAGAACCCGCGAACGGACCGAAAGTTCGAACGAACATTAGAACCCTATTAAATACAATGGATGCGAACGTTCGAATTCTAAAGTGCTAATTATAACAACTATTATGCATGTTATTGTCATAAATAGGGTTTGGGAACCCGGGTTCTGCACCAGGGGACATGTATCAATGCAAAAAGAAGTTTTAAAAACGGTCGTTTTTCGGGAGCAGTCATTTTAATGATGCATAAAGTGAAAAAAAAAAAGTCAAATATTCCTTTAAATATCGTACCTGGGGGGTGTCTAAAGTATGCCTGTGAAGTGCCACGTGTTTCCCGTGTTTAGAACTGTCCCTGCACAAAATGACACTTCTAAATGAAAAAAAAGCCATTTAAAACTGCTTGCGGCTTTAATGTAATGTCTGGTCCCGGTAATATGGATGAAATTCTTTAAGAAAAATGGCATAGCTACCCCATGACCCCCCCCCCCTACCCCAGCCCATTACCAGCCCCTTTGGGTCTTGTATGGATATTAAGGGGAACCCCGCACATAAAATAAAAAAGGCCCTATATACTCTGAACAGCCGTATACAGGCGGTGCATACAAGACAGGGACTGTAGGTTTGTTCTTATGTAGAATCTGTTTGTAATTTTGAACAGGTACATTGTTGAAGTGTAGCTCCAGCCCAAAAATCTATTTTTAAACTTTTTGGGAAACATAGGTAAGGGTTATCACCCCTGTAACATTTGTTTTGCTGTCTGTGCCCCTGTTCAGAACATTTCACCTCACTTTCCGTCCCAATGACAACTGTTTTTGAAATGTGGTGTTTTTCTTGAAACAAGGATTGCTGATAAAGCATCAGTACAGATGAGACCCCTTTCTCCCATATTTATTCTTACAGGAGAGAATTTTCCTTTCTAGGGGTAGATTTCCTCTCACTTCCTGTTGTCTTCTTTCGTTTGCAAGTAGGAGTCGTTTGTAAGTTGGATGTTTGAAAGTAGGGACCTGCCGTATATACTCTGCAGAAATAGGCCCCTTAGTTGTTGGTGTTGGCACAACACTGTAAGCACTCAGTTACTCTTGGTTGGTGCTGGAACGCCCTGCTGTCAACTATTATATCAGGAATTTTAATTACATATAATTGTTGAACAGTGGTAGTAAAAATTGGGGCTTTGATGGTGGTGCTGGTGCCACAACACTGTAAGCCCTGACAGTTACTCTTGGTGGGTGCAGCAATGGGCCCTGCTGTGAATTATTAGATCAAGAATTGTAATTACATGCCCCTTTTGAACAGGGGCTGAAAAATTGGGCCTTTCGTGGTGGTGGTGGTGGTGGCGTTGCCACAAGACTGTAAGCCCTCAGAGTTACTCTTGGTGGGTGCAGCAATGGGCCCTGCTGTGAATTATTAGATCAAGAATTGTAATTACATGCCCCTTTTGAACAGGGGCTGAAAAATTGGGCCTTTCGTGGTGGTGGTGGTGGTGGCGTTGCCACAAGACTGTAAGCCCTCAGAGTTACTCTTGGTGGGTGCAGCAATGGACCCTGCTGTGAATTATTAGATCAAGAATTGTAATTGCATGCCCCTGTTGAACAGGGGCTGAAAAATTGGGCCTTAGGCACTGGTGGCACAACACTACAACCCCTCACAGATACTGTACTTGGAGCACAGCAATGAGCCCTGTTGCAAAGTATTGCTTCAAAAATTGTAATGACACGCCCCTGTTAAACAGGGGCTGAAAAATTGGGCCTTAGGCACTGGTGCCACAACACTCCAACCCCTCACAGATACTGTACTTGGAGCACAGCAATGAGCCCTATGGCAAATTATTGCTAAAAAAATTGTAATTACACGCCCCTGTAAAACAGGGGCTGAAAAATTGGGCCTTAGCCACTGGTGGCGGCACCCATAAACAAAAATGATCTTCCAAGCTATCATCATCAATCGTATCATTGAGGACTCGGAGGAGGAGGATAGCCAGTCAACATAACAGCACAGGCACTCAGCATCAGCATCAGTCTTGAAGGGATGTGACATGTTAAAATCAATTAGTCTGTTATATCAGCATCAGGTGTGTGGTAGCTGGTGGTGATCCAAGACTGGTTCATCTTGATGAAAGTCAGTCGATCAACCGAGTCGGTGGACAGGCGCACCCTGTGATCCGTGACAAATCCTCCAGCAGCACTGAATGTG
Organism: Rana muscosa; assembly: GCA_029206835.1. Lineage (NCBI taxonomy): Eukaryota > Metazoa > Chordata > Amphibia > Anura > Ranidae > Rana > Rana muscosa. The sequence continues at coordinate 143,486,375 of CM055118.1, forward strand.
CGTTCCGAAAGAACGCTGGATGCAGGACAGGCCAGTAGCTCAATTGCATACTGTGCAAGCTCTGGCCAGTGATCCATCCTCAAGACCCAGTAAGCCAGAGGATTTTCGGTGGGGAAGGTGTCCAAGTCTGACCTTGCCCCTAGATATTCCTGCACCATGTTTATCAGACGCTGGCGATGGTTGCTGGAACCGATCATACTTTGGGGCTGCGGACTAAAGAATTGTCTGAACGCATCGGTCAGACGGCCACCTTCCCCACCGCTCCTTCTTTGACTGGCCGAAGCCTCAGCAACTCGTTGTCCAGGACCAGGAGTTTGTAACCTCCCAGTCTCTGGGAACGCGTTGCACAGACCTTTCTGCAAGGCCTCCCGGAGTTGTCTCATCCTCTGCTCCCTCTGCGACGGTAACATAAGGTCCGCAACCTTACCCTTGTACCGTGGATCAAGGAGAGTGGCCAGCCAGTAATGGTCCCTCTCCTTGATCCGAAGAATACGAGGAGGATCCTTCCGCAGACTTTGCAGGATCAGGGAGGCCATGCAGCGTAGGTTTGCTGAGGCATTCGCTCCGGAGTCCTCTGGGTCACTAAGGACGACATGATCCGCAGCCACCTCCTCCCAGCCACGTACAAGTCCACTGGTTTCTTGGGACTGTAAATCATCCCTAAAAGACTGCTGCTGATGATGCTGAGTGCCAGCCTCCACCTCCATGCTGACACAATCCTCCTCCTCCTCCTCCTCCTCCTCTTCCTGTGCGATGGGTGGGACAGAAGGAACACTGTCTGGGTAAAGGGGGCCTTGAGAGGCAAGGAAGTCCTCCTCTTCCTGCCTCTGTTCTGCCTCAAGTGCCCTGTCCATTATTCCACGCAGCGTGTGCTCCAACAGGTGGACAAGAGGTACAGTGTCACTGATGCATGCACTGTCACTGCTCACCATCCTCGTGGCCTCCTCAAATGGTGCCAGGACAGTGCATGCATCCCTGATCATGCCCCACTGGCGTGGAGAAAAAAAACCAAGCTCCCCTGACCCTGTCCTGGTGCCGTAGTCGCACAGGTACTCATTGATGGCCCTCTGCTGCGTGTGCAGCCGCTGCAGCATGGCCAACGTTGAGTTCCACCTGGTGGGCATGTCACATATAAGGCGGTTCTTGGGCAGGTTCAACTCCTTTTGCAGCTCAGCCAGGCGAGCACTGGCATTATAAGATCTGCGGAAATGCACACAGACTTTCCTGGCCTGCCTCAGGACATCCTGTAAGCCCGGGTACCTGCCCAAGAACCGCTGCACCACCAGGTTAAGGACGTGAGCCACACAGGGCACATGGGTCAGTTGTCCCTGTCGGAGGGCGGAGAGGAGGTTGGTGCCATTGTCGCAAACCACCATTCCTGGCTTAAGCTGGCGTGGCGTCAACCACCTCTCGGCCTGGCCCTGCAGAGCAGACAGGACCTCTGCCCCAGTGTGGCTTCTGTCCCCCAAACACACCAGCGCAAGCACGGCATGGCATCTTTTTGCCTGCGTACTTGCGTAGCCCCGTGAACGGCTACGGAGCACCGCTGGTTCATAGGACAAACCACAGGAAGAGGCCATGGAGGAAGAAGAAGAGGAGGGGGTGGAGGAGAGAGGTGTGTCACAACCAGTAGTAGCATTTTGGAGGCGTGGCGGTGGGACAACCTCCAACACTACTGCACCTTGTCCTGCATCCTTCCCAGCTGCCAAAAGAGTGACCCAATGGGCCGTGAAAGAAAGGTAACGTCCCTGTCCATGCCTGCTGGACCATGAGTCAGCGGTAATATGCACCTTACCGCTGACCGCCCTGTCCAGCGAGGCCAAGACATTGCCTTCCACATGCCGGTAGAGAGCCGGAATAGCCTTCCGTGAGAAAAAGTGGCGTTTGGGAACCTGCCACTGAGGAACCGCACATTGCACAAACTCACGGAAGGGGGCCGAGTCTACCAACTGAAAAGGCAGCAGTTGAAGCGCTAGCAATTTAGCCAAGCTAGCATTCAACCGCTGGGCATGTGGATGGCTGGGAGTGAACTTCTTTCGACGGTCCAGCAGCTGGGGCAGGGAAATTTGCCTGCTAGAATCGGACGTCGGTGTACTGCTAGCAGAGTGGCCGCAAGTACTTGGCTGTGACACACCTAATTCTACACCTTCATTCCTCTCAGTGCATGTTTCAGAGAGGACTGAAGTTATAGTGGGGTTGGAGATCCCAGCTGATGCGGTGCAAGGAGAGGTCCGCTTTGTTCTTTGGTGTGGGTCTTTGAGGTAGGCTTGCCAACGAGCTGCATGGCAGGTCAACATATGTCTGGTCAGGCATGTGGTACCCAAGCGGCTGATGTTTTGGCCACGCGATATACGCTTGAGACATATGTTGCAAACAGCAGCTGTGCGATCTGATGCACTAGCCTCAAAAAAGGCCCACACCAAAGAACTTTTTGAATGACGGGCAGAGGCAGCGCCCTGCACAGGCGGAGCTCTGCGGTGTGATTCCGTCGGTGTACTGCCCTTACGCTGGCCACCAAAGGGCATCCTGCCTCGTTGGAGATGTGCCTCCTCCTCATCCTCCTCCTCCTCCTCTCTCCTATTAGGCACCCACGTGGAGTCAGTGACCTCATCATCCCCTCCCTCCTCATCACTGGAGCCAATCTGGCAGTATGCTGCAGCTGCTGGAACATGACTGCCAGATTGGTGTCCTTCTTGAGCATCCCCTCTGTCTGCTCTCACGCTACTGCCTTCCTCTAGCTGGGTTTCATCATCAGACCCTTCGAAACGCTGGGCATCCTCCTGGAGCATGTACCCAACACTGTGCTGAAACAGTTCGGGGGACTCCTCAGGAGGAGGACATGGTGGGTCTAGGGAAGGAGTGACTGATGATGAGTCTGACATTGATACCAGGGAAGAGGACGCTTTGGCAGCTGCTTTTCCAGTACCCTGAGCCTGGGTGAGAGAGGATGAGGAGGAGGAGGAGGGCTTGGTCATCCACTCTACCAAGTCTTCGGCATGATGTGGCTCAACATGTCCAGCTGCCGAAAAGAAGGACAAGCGTGTCCCATGGCCATGTGCTGATGACAATGCACCGCGTCCACGACCAGCACTGTTGCCCCCAGACACAGAGCCTGCTTGCCCTCTTTTATTGCCTCCTGACTGTCTGCCTCTCCTTGTTTGCCTTCCAGACATTCTAATAGATGGCCTGCAGGGAGATGGGAAAAAAGCAATAAGGGCTACCTTCAGGTGTCCTTCTCTGTCCCTTGAAACAAGGACTTTGACAGTGAAAGAAACTGACACACTCTCCCTACCTACAGTTTTCTGTCCCTAGAAAAAATGTTTTTTTTAAGCACAATTTAGCACAAGGAGAATTCACTCACTGTCCTTCCAGGTCCCTGGAAACAAGGACTTTGACAGTGAAAGAAACTGACACACTCTCCCTACCTACAGTTTTCTGTCCCTAGAAAAAATGTTTTTTTAAGCACAATTTAGCACAAGGAGAATTCACTCACTGTCCTTCCAGGTCCCTGGAAACAAGGACTTTGACAGTGAAAGAAACTGACACACTCTCCCTACCTACAGTTTTCTGTCCCTAGAAAAAATGTTTTTTTTAAGCACAATTTAGCACAAGGAGAATTCACTCACTGTCCTTCCAGGTCCCTGGAAACAAGGACTTTGACAGTGAAAGAAACTGACACACTCTCCCTACCTACAGTTTTCTGTCCCTAGAAAAAATGTTTTTTTTAAGCACAATTTAGCACAAGGAGAATTCACTCACTGTCCTTCCAGGTCCCTGGAAACAAGGACTTTGACAGTGAAAGAAACTGACACACTCTCCCTACCTACAGTTTTCTGTCCCTAGAAAAAATGTTTTTTTTAAGCACAATTTAGCACAAGGAGAATTCACTCACTGTCCTTCCAGGTCCCTGGAAACAAGGACTTTGACAGTGAAAGAAACTGACACACTCTCCCTACCTACAGTTTTCTGTCCCTAGAAAAAATGTTTTTTTTAAGCACAATTTAGCACAAGGAGAATTCACTCACTGTCCTTCCAGGTCCCTGGAAACAAGGACTTTGACAGTGAAAGAAACTGACACACTCTCCCTACCTACAGTTTTCTGTCCCTAGAAAAAATGTTTTTTTTAAGCACAATTTAGCACAAGGAGAATTCACTCACTGTCCTTCCAGGTCCCTGGAAACAAGGACTTTGACAGTGAAAGAAACTGACACACTCTCCCTACCTACAGTTTTCTGTCCCTAGAAAAAATGTTTTTTTTAAGCACAATTTAGCACAAGGAGAATTCACTCACTGTCCTTCCAGGTCCCTGGAAACAAGGACTTTGACAGTGAAAGAAACTGACACACTCTCCCTACCTACAGTTTTCTGTCCCTAGAAAAAATGTTTTTTTTAAGCACAATTTAGCACAAGGAGAATTCACTCACTGTCCTTCCAGGTCCCTGGAAACAAGGACTTTGACAGTGAAAGAAACTGACACACTCTCCCTACCTACAGTTTTCTGTCCCTAGAAAAAATGTTTTTTTTAAGCACAATTTAGCACAAGGAGAATTCACTCACTGTCCTTCCAGGTCCCTGGAAACAAGGACTTTGACAGTGAAAGAAACTGACACACTCTCCCTACCTACAGTTTTCTGTCCCTAGAAAAAATGTTTTTTTTAAGCACAATTTAGCACAAGGAGAATTCACTCACTGTCCTTCCAGGTCCCTGGAAACAAGGACTTTGACAGTGAAAGAAACTGACACACTCTCCCTACCTACAGTTTTCTGTCCCTAGAAAAAATGTTTTTTTTAAGCACAATATAGCACAAGCACAAAACACACTGACACTCTCCCTACCTATCCTTCTCTTTCCCTAAACTAAAGGAATCCAGGTTAAGCAAGAAAGAAATAAAAGTCACTGTCCCTGCCTATGCTGCTCTATCCCTGCTCCGGAACACACTACACTAGGCCGCCGTGCTGGCGGCCTTTTATAGTGTGGGGCGTGTACTAAACACCCTCAGCAATAATTGGCCACAGGCATCCTGCCTGTGGCCAATCATTGCTCTCCTCGCTGCCGGCGCTGTGATTGGCCAAGCATGCGGGGTCACAGTGCATGCTTGGCCAATCACAGCGCCTGGATGACACTGCGATGGCGTAGTGCATTGTGGGCCGTTCGCGTCACTCGAATTTGGCGCGAACGGCCCAAATCGTTCGATCTTCGTCGAACGATCGAACAGCCGATGTTCGAGTCGAACGTATGTTCGACTCGAACACGAAGCTCATCCCTACACCTCAGCAGTGCCACAGGCTGGTTGCCTCCATGCCACGCCGCATTGAAGCAGTCATTTCTGCAAAAGGATTCCCGACCAAGTATTGAGTGCATAACTGAACATAATTATTTGAAGGTTGACTTTTTTTGTATTAAAAACACTTTTCTTTTATTGGTCAGATGAAATATGCTAATTTTTTGAGATAGGATTTTTGGGTTGTCATGAGCTGTATGCCAAAATCATCAATATTAAAACAAGAAAAGCCTTGAACTACTTCAGTTGTGTGTAATGAATCTAAAATATATGAAAGTCTAATGTTTATCAGTACATTACAGAAAATAATGAACTTTATCACAATATGCTAATTTTTTGAGAAGGACCTGTATATATTTATTTTTCACTTGATGTTTTAATTATTTTTTCCTGTTTGCAGGATTGTTGTTTTAATTCATGGTGATTGCGCACTTGTTTCTTTTTGCATATGTTTGTTGAGCTTTAGTATTTTTTAGCTTTTTACTTGTAGCAGCATCACAGTTTTCTTTGATCAAGTATTTATTAATTTTTCTTAATATTATTTGGTTTAGCGCAGGTTTTTCCCAATATATATATAGGTTTTTATTAATGTTTTTGTTCCTGCTGGGGAAATCCAGCTCATTTGTCCTAGTGATGTCACTGAGATAGAGCAATGGAAAATCCAAAAATCTTGAGTTTTCACTACAGCAGGAATAGAGAGGAAATCATCCAATGGGGACTACTATTTCATAATCTATACAATCTCCTGCTTCATTTTGTGTATATACTGTGTATATATACAGTATCTCACAAAAGTGAGTACACCCCTCACATTTTTGTAAATATTTAATGATATCTTTTCATGTGACAACACTGAAGAAATGACACTTTGCTACAATGTAAAGTAATGATTGTACAGCTTGTATAACAGTGTAAATTTGCTGTCCCTTCAAAATAACTCAACACACAGCCCTTAATGTCTAAACCACTGGCAACAAAAGTGAGTACACCCCTAAGTGAAAATGTCCAAATTGGGCCCAAAGTGTCAATATTTTGTGTGGCCACCATTATTTTCCAGAATTGTAATTACATGCCTCTGTTGAACAGGGTCAGAAAAATTGGGCCTTTGGTGGTGGTGGTTGTAGTGGTGGTGGTGTTGCCACAACACTGTAAGGCCTCACAGTTACTCTTGGTGGGCGCAGGAACGGGCCCTGTTGTGTAATATTAGATCAAGAATTGTAATTACATGCCCCTGTTAAACAGGGGCTGAAAAATTGGGCCTTAGGCACTGGTGCTGGTGCCACAACACTGTAACCCGTCACAGATACTCTAGTTGGAGAGCAGGAATGAGCCCTGCTGCAAAGTATTGCATCACAAATTGTAATTACACGCCCCTGTTAAACAGGGGCTGAAAAATTGGGCCTTAGGCACTGGTGCTGGTGCCACAACACTGCAACCCCTCACATATACTCTAGTTGGAGCGCAGGAATGAGCTCTGCTGCAAAGTATTGCATCGAAAATTGTAATTACACGCCTCTGTTAAACAGGGGCTGAAAAATTGGGCCTTAGCCACTGATGGTGGTACCCAGAACCAAAAATGTTCTTACAAGCTATCAGCATGAACATTGAGGAGGAAGAGGATAGTCACTCAGCATAACATGATAGTCACTCAGCATCAGCATAGGCAGTCTTGAAGGGATCTCACATTCAAAAAAAATGATTCGGTTACATCAGCATCAGGTGCTTGGTAGCTAGTGATCCAAGACTGATTCATTTTTATGAAGATCAGCCGATTGACCGATTCGGTGGAGAGGCGCACCCTGTGATCGGTTACAAAGCCTCCAGCAGCACTGAATGTGCGTTCCGAAAGAACGCTGGATGCAGGACAGGCCAGTGCCTCAATTGCATACTGTGCAAGCTCTGGCCAGTGATCCATCCTCAAGACCCAGTAACCCAGAGGATTTTCGGTGGGAAAGGTGTCCAAGTCTGATCTTGCCCCTAGGTATTCCTGCACCATGTGAATCAGACGCTGGCGATGGTTGCTGGAACCACCCATATCTTGGGGCTGCGGACTAAAAAATTGTCTGAACGCATCGGTCAGACGGCCACCTTCTCCACCGCTCCTTCTGTGACTGACCGAATCCTCAGCAACACGTTGTCCAGGACCAGAAATTTGTAACCTCCCAGGCTCTGGAAACGCGTTGCACAAACCTTTCTGCAAGGCCTCCCGAAGATGTTTCATCCTCTGCTCCCTCTGCAACGGCAAGATAAGGCCTGCAACCTTACCCTTCTAATGTGGATCAAGGAGGGTTGCCAGCCAGTAATGATCCCTCTCCTTGATACCACGAATACGAGGATCCTTCCGCAGGCTTTGCAGGATCAGGGAGGCCATGCAGCGTAGGTTTGCTGAGGGATTCGGTCCAGAGTCCTCTGGGTCAGTAAGGACGACATAATCTGCAGCCACCTCCTCCCAGCCACGTACAAATGATCCCTTGAAGACTGCTGCTGATGCTGAGTGCTAGGCTCCACCTCCATACTGACACAATCCTCCTCCTCATCCTCTTCCTGTGTGATCGACGGGCCAGCAGGAACACTGTCTGGATAAAGGAGGCCTTGAGAGGTAAGGAAGTCCTCCTCTTCCTCCCTCTGTTCTGCCTTAAGTGCCCTGTCCATTATTCCATGCAGCGTGTGCTCCAACAGGTGGACAAGAGGGACAGTGTCACTGATGAATGCACTGTCACTGCTCACTATCCTCGTGACCTCCTCAAATGGTGACAGGACAGTGCATGCATCCCTGATCATGACTAGGGATGAGCTTCGAGTTCAAGTCAAACCCATGTTCGACTCGAACATCATCTGTTCGGCCGTTCGTCGAATTTCAAACATTATGGGCCGTTCGCGCCAAATTCGAGTGGCGCGTCACGGCCTATAATTCACTGCGGCATCGCAGTGCATTGCTGGCTGATGATTGGCCAAGCATGCACTATGACTCACATGCTTTGGCTAATCACAGCGCGGAAAAAACAGAGAGCCATAGTTGGCCAAAATCAGGGTGGCTTTGGCCAATTATGCCTATGGGGGTCTAGTACACGCCCCACACTATATAAGGCCGCCTGCGTGGCGTGCTTGTGCAGTGTGTTGCGGCAGTGGTTAAAGACAGACAGAGAGAGAGAGACGGTGTCATTTAATTTGAGTTAGATAGAGCAGGCAGGCGAGTCAGTTAGATTCAGTTACAGTGTGTAGAGGATATATATGCATCCTAGGTGTTGTATATATATTTATACACTGTATTCAGTTTAGCTAGATCCGTTCCTGTTATTCTCTTCATAACATACTGACAGGCAGGCAGGTGATTGTGCTAGCTGCAGTATTTTCACTTAGTGTACTGTGTCCTTTGCACAGTGTGCACCTAAAGCTTACCTGAATACAATTGCTGGTGTTCTCATACAAATACAGGCAGGGAGCTGCAGTATTTTGATTTAGTGTCCTTTGCACAGTGTGCACCTAAAGCTTACCTGAATACAATTGCTGGTGTTCTCATACACATACAGGCAGGGAGCTGCAGTATTTTGATTTAGTGTCCTTTCCACAGTATGCACCAAAAGCTTACCTGAATAGAATTGCTGGTGTTCTCTTACAAATACAGGCAGGGAGCTGCAGTATTTTGATTTAGTGTCCTTTGCACACTGTGCACCTAAAGCTTACCTGAATACAATTGCTGGTGTTCTCATACAAATACAGGCAGGGAGCTGCAGTATTTTGATTTAGTGTCCTTTGCACAGTGTGCACCTAAAGCTTACCTGAATACAATTACTGGCATTCTCATACAAATACAGGGAGCTGCAGTATTTTCAGTTTGAGTACCGTGTCCTCTGCACAGTGTGCAACTAAAGCTAACTGAAGACAATTGCTGGTGTTCTAATACTACAGGCAGGCAGTTAATTCTGCTAGCTGCAGTATAATCAGTATATATATATATATACATCCCAGCTTTGTGCAGCTATATCTCCCTGCAGGCCATTAGTATGTCTGGAAGGACAACAAGGAGAGGCAGACAGTCACGAGCCAATAAAAGAGGACAAGCAGGCTCTGTGTCTAGAGGCAACAGTCCTGGTCGTGGACACGGTGCATCCTCATCAGCACGTGGCTGTGGGACACCCTTGTCCTTCTTTTCGGCAGCTGGCCGCGTTGAGCAGCAACATGCTGAAGACTTGGTAGAGTGGATGATCTAACCGTCCTCATCCTCCTCATCCTCTCTCACCCAGGCTCAGGGTACTTTGTCTGGCAAAGCAGCTGCCAAAGCGGCCTCTTCCCTCGGCTCAATAGCATCAGTCACTCCTTCCCTAGCCCCACCATGTCCTCCTGAGGAGTCCCCCGAACTGTTTGACCACAGTGTTGGGTACATGCTGCAAGAGGATGCGCAGCGTTTTGAAGGCTCCGATGATGGAACCCAGCTAGAGGAAGGCAGTAACGTGAGCCCAGAGAGAGGGGGTGCCCAAGAAGGACAGCAATCTGGCAGTCATGTTCCCCCAGCTGCAGCATACTGCCAGGTTTGCTACAGTGATGAGGAGGGAGGGGATGATGAGGTCATGGACTCTATGTGGGTGCCTGATAGGAGAGAGGAGGAGGAGGAGGAGGAGGCACATCTCCAACAAGGCAGGATGCCCTCCAGGGGCCAGCTTAAGGGCAGCACACCGACAGCATCACACCGCAGAGCTCCGCATGTGCAGGGCGCTGCTGTCTCTGCACGTTATTCGAAAAGTTTTTTAGTGTGTGCCTTTTTTGAGACGAGTGCATCAGATCGCAGCGCTGCTATTTGCAACATATGTCTCAGGCGTATCTCGCGTGGCCAAAACATCACCCGCTTGGGCACCACATGCTTGATCAGACATATGTCGACCTGCCATGCAGTTTGTTGGCAAGCACACCTCAAAGACCCACATCAAAGAACAAAGCGGACCTCTCCTTGCTCCTCATCAGCTGGGATTTCCACTATACCTTCAGTCCTCTCTGAAGCCTGCACTGAGAGGAGTGAAGGTGTAGAATTAGGTGTGTCACAGCCAAGTACTTGTGGGCAATCTGCTATCGGTACACCAACATCAGATTGTACCAGGCAAATTTCCCTGCCCCAGCTGCTGCACCGCCGAAAGAAGTTCGCTCCCAGCCATCCACATGCCTGACGGTTGAATGCTAGCTTGGCTAAATTACTAGCACTTAAAATGCTGCCTTTTCAGTTGGTAGACTCTGCCCCCTTCCGTGAGTTTGTGGAATGTGCGGTTCCTCAGTGGCAGATTCCCAAACGCCACTTGTTTTCACGGAAGGCGATTCAGGCTCTTTACCGGCATGTGGAAGGCAATGTCTTGGCATCGCTGGACAGGGCAGTCAGCAATAAAGTGCATATTACCGCTGACTCATGGTCCAGCAGGCATGGACATGGACGTTACCTATCTTTCACAGCGGATTGGGTGACTCTGCTGGCAGCTGGGAAGGATACAGCACAAGGTGCAGTAGTGTTGGAGGTTGTTCCGCCACCACGCCTCCAAAATGCTACTACTGGTGATTCTGGCACACCTCTCTCCTCCTCCTCTTCTTCTTCTTCCTCCATGGCCTCTTCCTGTACTTTGTCCTCGGAACCAGCGGTGCTCCGTAGGCGTTCAAGGGGCTATGCAAGTACGCAGGCAAAGAGATGCCATGCGGTGCTTGAGCTGGTGTGCTTGGGGGACAGGAGCCACACTGGGGCAGAGATTCTGCCAGCTCTGCAGGGGCAGGCTCAGAGGTGGTTGATGCCATGCCAGCTTAAGCCAGGAATGGTGGTTTCCGACAATGGCACCAACCTCCTCTCCACCCTCCGACAGGGACACCTGACCCATGTGCCCTGTTTGGCTCACGTCCTTAACTTGGTGGTGCAGCGGTTCTTGGGCAGGTACCCGGGCTTACAGGATGTCCTGAGGCAGGCCAGGAAAGTCTGTGTGCATTTCCGCTGGTCATATAATGCCAGTGCTCGGCTGGCTGACCTGCAAAAGGAATTTAACCTGCCCAAGAACCGCCTAATCTGTGACATGCCCACCAGATGGAACTCAACGTTGGCCATGCTGCAGCGGCTGCACATGCAGCAGAGGGGCATCAATGAGTATCTGTGCCAATATGGCACCAGGACAGGGTGAGGGGAGCTTGTTTTTTTTTTGCCACACCAGTGGGTCATGATCAAGGATGCATGCACTGTCCTTTCACCATTTGAGGAGGCGACGAAGATGGTGAGCAGTGACAGTGCATGCATCAGTGACACTGTCCCTCTTGTCCACCTGTTGGAGCACAAGCTGCGTGGAATAATGGACAGGGCACTTGAGGCAGAACAGAGGGAGGAAGAGGAGGACTTTCTTACCTCTCAAGGCCCCCTTTATCCAGACAGTGTTCCTGCTGGCCCGCCTATCACACAGGAAGAGGAGGAGGAGGATTGTGTCAGCATGGAGGTGGAGCCTAGCACTCAGCATCAGCAGCAGTCTTCAAGGGATCAATTACAGTCCCAAGACACCCATGGACTTGTACGTGGCTGGGCTGGAGGTGGCTGCGGATCATGTTGTCCTGAGTGACCCAGAGGACCCCGGACCGAATGCCCCAGCAAACCTACGCTGCATAGCCTCCCTGATCCTGCAAAGCCTGCGGAAGGATCCTCGTTTTTGTGCTATCAAGGAGAGGGATCATTACTGACTGGCAACCCTCCTTGATCCACGTTACAAGGGAAAGGTTGCGGACCTTATCTTGCCATCGCAGAGGGAGCAGAGGATGAAACATCTTCGGGAGGCCTTGCAGAAAGGTCTGTGCAACGCGTTCCCAGAGACTGGGAGGTTACAAATTCCTGGTCCTGGACAAAGTGTTGCTGAGGCTTTGGTCAGTCAAAGAAGGAGCGGTGGAGAAGGTGGCCGTCTGACCGATGCGTTTTTAGTCCGCAGCCCCAAGGTATGATCTGTTCCAGCAACCATCGCCAGCGTCTGGTTTACATGGTGCAGAAAAACCTAGGGGCAAGATCAGACTTGGACACCTTTCCCTCCGAAAATCCCCTGGGTTACTGGGTCTTGAGGATGGATCACTGGCCAGAGCTTGCACGGTATGCAATTGAGCTACTGGCCTGTCCTGCATCCAGCGTTCTTTCGGAACGCACATTCAGTGCTGCTGGAGGCTTTGTAACCGATCACAGGGTGCGCCTGTCCACCGACTCAGTCGATCGACTGACCTTCATAAAAATGAATTAGTGTTGGATCACCACCAGCTACCAAGCACCTGATGCTGATGTAACTGAATATTTTTTTTTAAATGTCATATCCCTTCAAGACTGCCTATGCTGATACTGAGTGACTATCCTGTTATGCTGAGTGACTATCCTCTATGACTATTCTCAATGATCATGCTGATAGCTTGTAAGAAAATTTTTGGTTCTGGGCACTGCCACCAGTGGCTAATGCCCAATTTTTGGGGCTCATTCCTGCGCTCCAACTAGAGTATCTGTGAGGGGTTGCAGTGTTGTGGCACCAGCACTAGTGCCTAAGGCCCAATTTTTCAGCCCCTGTTTAACAGGGGCGTGTAATTACAATTTTTGATGCAATGCTTTGCAGCAGGACTCATTCCTGCGCTCCAACTAGAGTATCTGTGAGGGTTTGCAGTGTTGTGGCACCAGTGCCTAAGGCCCAATTTTTATGCCCCTGTTCAACAGGGGCATGTAATTACAATTCTTGATCTAATATTTCCCAGCAGGGCCCATTCCTGCGCCCACCAAGAGTAACTGTGAGGGCTTACAGTGTTGTGGCAACACCACCACCACCACCACCAGCAGCAAAGGCCCAATTTTTCTGCCCCTATTCAACAGGGGCATGTAATTACAATTCTTGATCTAATATTACACAGCTGGGCCCATTCCTGCGCCCACCAAGCGTAACTGTGAGGACTTACAGTGTTGTGGCACCAGCACCACCACCACCAGCAAAGGCCCAATTTTTCCTACCACTGTTCAACAATGGCATGTAATTACAATTCTTGATATAATAGTTCACAGCAGGGCTTTCCAGCGTCCACCAAGAGTAACTGTGAGGGCTTACAGTGTTGTGGCAACACCAACACCTAAGGGCCAAATTTCTGCAGAGTATATACGGCAGGCCCCTACTTTCAAACATTCAACTTATAAACGACTCCTACTTGCAAACGGAAGGAGACAACAGGCAGCGAGAGGAAATCTACCCCTAGGAAGGGAAATTCTCTCCTGTAAGAGTTAATATGGGAAAAACGTGTCTCCTCTCCACTGATGCTTTATCACCAATCCTTGTTTCACTAAAAAAAACAAATTTTCAAAAAACATTTGCCATTGGGACGAAAAGTGAGGTGAAATCTTCTGAATAGGTGCACAGACAGCAAAACAAATGTTACAGGGGTGATAACCCTTCCCTATGTTTTCCAAAAAGCTTAAAACTAGATTTTTGGCTGGTGCTACACTTACAAAATGTACCTGTTACAAAATACAAACAGATTCTACTTAAGAACAAACATACAGTCCCTGTCTTGTTTGCACCGCCTGTATACTGCTGTTTAGAGTATATAGGGTCTGGGGACCCCACGCCTTTCCTTTTTTTAATTTGGGTGCAGGGTTCCCCTTAATATCCATACAAGACCCAAAAGGGCTGGTAATGGGCTGCCATTTTTCTCAATGATTTTCATCCATATTGCCGGGACCAGACATTACATTAAAGTCGCAAGCAGTTTTAAATTACTTTTTTTCCTTTAGAAATGTCATTTTGTGCAGGGACAGTTCTAAACACGAGAAACACGTGCCACTTCACAGGCATACTACAAACACCCCCCAGGTACGATATTTAAAGGAATATTTCACTTTTTTTTTCACTTTAAGCATCATTAAAATCACTGCTCCCGAAAAAACTGCAGTTTTTAAAACTTATTTTTGCATTGATACATGTCCCCTGGGGCAGGACCCGGGTCTTCAAACCCTTTTTAGGACAATAACTTGCATATAAGCCTTCAAAATGAGCACTTTTGATTCCGAACGTTAGAGTCCTATAGACTTTAACGGGGTTCCATAGTTTGCGCGAACTTTCGGTCCATTCGCAGGTTCTGGTGTGAACCGAACAGGGGGGTGTTCGGCTCATCCCTAATCATGACCCACTGGCGTGGAAAAAAAATCCCAAGCTCCCCTGACCCTGTCCTGGTGCCATATTGGCACAGATACTCATTGATGGCCCTCTGCTGCGTGTGCAGCCGCTGCAGCATGGCCAACGTTGAGTTCCACCTGGTGGGTATGTCACAGATTAGGCGGTTCTTGGGCAGGTTAAATTCCTTTTGCAGGTCAGGCAGCCGAGCACTGGCATTATATGACCGGCGGAAATGCACACAGACTTTCCTGGCTTGCCTTAGGCCATCCTGTAAGCCCGGGTACCTGCCCAAGAACCGCTGCACCACCAAGTTAAGGACGTGAGCCAAACAGGGCACATGGGTCAGGTGTCCCTGTCGGAGGGTGGAGAGGAGGTTGGTGCCATTGTCGGAAACCACCATTCCTGGCTTAAGCTGGCATGGCATCAACCACCTCTGAGCCTGCCCCTGCAGAGCTGACAGAATCTCTGCCCCAGTGTGGCTCCTGTCCCCCAAGCACACCAGCTCAAGCACCACATGGCATCTTTTTGCCTGCGTACTTGCGTAGCCCCTTGAATGCCTACGGAGCACCGCTGGTTCTGAGGACAAATCAGCACAGGAAGAGGCCATGGAGGAAGAAGAAGAGGAGGGGGTGGAGGAGAGAGGTGTGTCAGAATCACCACTAATAGCATTTTGGAGGGGTGGTGGCGGAAAAACCTCCAACACTACTGCACCTTGTCCTGCATCCTTCCTAGCTGCCAGCAGAGTCACCCAATGCGCCATGAAAGATAGGTAACGTCCCTGTCCATAAAAATAAATAGTGCAGCGCTATACCAATTAATGATAAGTGATATCACTAAATAATAAAGTGACAACCAAACATCAAATAGAAAGTCACAATAGTAAATATAAAACTGAAAATGAATTCAATAGAGATCCCAATGAAGTGTATATGTTGTGGGTACTTCTGTTATGAAAGAAGTCCACAAAACCATAATACTGTGGTGAATGGACACAAATAAACGATATAAAGTCCAAAAGGAGTAGACACAAATTATAATGGATAACTCCTGTGAATTGGGAAAAAATCCATACACCATGAACAAAAACGCAAACCCTGTGTGAGCTGAAAATGAATCAACTCAAATAGTCCAAAATGACTGGGTGCAACAACATTTGTGAATTGACTACTGTGAATCAGGACAAGTCCATAGGCCTTGAACACACTCTGTGATTATCTTCCCACAAAATGACCAGGGTGACGGGAACAAAATGTTGACTGTTGAAATCAAAACACTTGAAGCAATAAATAGATGGGGTACTCTTACCACAACAGGTGGACTCATCTATCGTATGACAGTGAGTCAGATAGGCTTGAGGTCTCAGCGACCGGGAACGGTGGAACAGGATGCCATGGACGTCTCAAACAGTCCTGAAGAGGATGATCCAATGGATTGGGATGCAGGTATAACACTCCTCCAGCATACAGGCTCCAAAAGAACAAAGGTGGAAAAAATGGAGACAAAAGAGAAGGCTCCCAATGGTGCAGGTCAATAAAACTGTATTAAGGTTTATTTGGATAAAATTGTCCTACAGAAAACTGACAAAACATTAAAAAGTGATCACGAAATAAGAGCAATGTGGTCCGTGTCCATGCCTGCTGGACCATGAGTCAGCGGTAATATGCACCTTACCGCTGACCGCCCTGTCCAGCGAGGCCAAGACGTTGCCTTCCACATGCTGGTAGAGAGCCAGAATCGCCTTCTGTGAAAAAATGTGGCGTTTGGGAACCTGCCACTGAGGAACCGCACATTCCACAAACTCACGGAAGGGGGCAGAGTCTACCAACTGAAAAGGCAGCAGTTGAAGTGCTAGCAATTTAGCCAAGCTAGCATTCAACCGCTAGGCATGTGGATGGCTGGGAGGGAACTTCTTTCGGCAGTGCAGCAGCTGGGGCAGGGAAATTTGCCTGGTAGGTATAGTGGGGTTAGAGATCCCAGCTGATGAGGAGCAAGGAGAGGTCCGTTTGTTCTTTGGTGTGGGTCTTTAATGTACACTTGCCAACGGACTGCATGCCAGTTTGACATATGTCTGGTCAAGCATGTGGTGCCCAAGCGGCTGATGTTCTGGCCACGCGAGATACGCTTCAGACATATGTTGCAAATAGCAAAGGTGCGTTCTGCTGCACATGTCTCAAAAAAGGCCCACACTAAAGAACTTTTGGAATAACGCGCAGAGACAGCAGCGCCCTGCACATGCGGAGCTCTGCGGTATGATTCTGTCGGTGTGCTGCCCTTAAGCTGGCCCCTGGAGGGCATCCTGCCTCATTGGAGATGTGCCTCCTCCTCCTCTCTCCTATCAGGCACCCACGTAGAGTCAGTGACCTCATCATCCCCTCCCTCCTCATCACTGGAGCAAACCTGGCAGTATGCTGCAGCTGGGGGAACATGACTGCCAGTTTGCTGTCCTTCTTGGGCACCCCCTCTCTCTGGGCTCACGTTACTGCCTTCCTCTAGCTGGGTTCCATCATCGGAGCCTTCAAAACGCTGTGCATCCTCCTGCAGCATGTACCCAACACTGTGGTCAAACAGTTCGGGGTCTCCTCAGGAGGACATGGTAGGGCTAGGGAAGGAGTGACTGATGCCATTAAGCCGAGGGAAGAGGCCGCTTTGCCAGACAAAGTACCCTGAGCCTGGGTGAGAGAGGATGAGGAGGATGAGGACGGCTTGGTCATCCACTCTACCAAGTCTTCGGCATGTTGCTGCCGAAAAAAAGGACAAGCGTGCCCCACGGCCATGTGCTGATGAGGATGCACCGTGTCCACGACCAGCACTGTTGCCTCTAGACACAAAGCCTGCTTGCCCTCTTTTATTGGCCTGTGACTGTCTGCCTCTCCTTGTTGGCCTTCTAGACATACTGTCTTTGATGTATTGGAATACGTACACAAGGAATGGCCTGCAGTGAGATGTAGCTGCACAAAGCTGGGATGTATATGTATATACTGATTATACTGCAGCTAGCTGAATCAACTGCCTGGCTGTAATATCTTAGCAACAGTAGTTCAGGAGGAACAGTCTGCAGTGTAGCTAAACTGAATACAGTATTACTGAGTGATATACTGCAGCATAATCAATCAACTACCTGCCTGTAGTCTCTTACCAACGGTAGTTCAGAATGAGGAGGAACAGTCTGCAGTGTAGATAAACTGAATACAGTATTACTGAGTGATATACAGTAGTGCAGCTTAATCAATCAAATACCTGCCTGTGGTCTCTTAGCAACATTAGTTCAGAATGAGGAGGAACAGTCTGCAGTGTAGCTAAACTGAATACAGTATTACTGAGTGATATACTGCAGCTTAATCAATCAACTACCTGCCTGTGGTCTCTTAGCAACAGTAGTTCAGAATGAGGAGGAACAGTCTGCAGTGTAGATAAACTGAATACAGTATTACTGAGTAGACTTGTG
Source organism: Rana muscosa (assembly GCA_029206835.1). Classification (NCBI taxonomy): domain Eukaryota; kingdom Metazoa; phylum Chordata; class Amphibia; order Anura; family Ranidae; genus Rana; species Rana muscosa. The sequence continues at coordinate 143,504,233 of CM055118.1, forward strand.
CACACAGGAAAAATTTGTTTAGTTTCGGTTCGTTTCTTGTGCACAACGGAAAAATTTGTTTAGTTTCGGTTCGTTTTTTTTCGGTCCTGTTGATTCGTAATCGTTCGTAATTTTGCTACACGGGATTTTTCGTGTTCGGACTAATTCGTACTTTCGGTAGAGTACATTGTTTTTCGTTGATTCTGGACACAACTCCGACTTTTGTAACTTTTTTTGGGTTCGTTGATTCATAATTTTCCATGTCTCTCTCACAACGACGCTGCCTATTATGCCTAATGTGCTTCGAATGGATTTGTACTTTTCTAAATACATAGCGGTTATTTGTAACGATTCGAAATCTCGTATTTTACTTTCATTTTATACATGCGGCTATAGCCTCTGCCCCTGTACACCATTTTGAGAGGGAGTTCAGCACGGTGAGGGAGAAGCAGAGAGCAGAGCAGAGTGTTATTGTGCTTCGAATGGATTCGTACATTCGTAACTTTTTTCATAACGAATTATGCCGAAGACATTCGGGCATTCGCTATTTGCGATATAATTTTTTTTCAGATTCGGTTTTATTCGTAATTGCTTTGTTCGGAAATTCGAATGCTTCCGAATGTCCGAAAGTTGCTAAATTCGGACGAATTTCGATTCGTTACGAAACGAATTGCACAAGCCTATTACTGAGTAATATACTGCAGCTTTCACAATCAACTACCTGCCTGTGGTCTCTTAGCAACAGTAGTTCAGAATGAGGAGGAACAGTCTGCAGTGTAGCTAAACTGAATACAGTATTACTGAGTGATATACTGCAGCTTTCACAATCAACTACCTGCCTGTGGTCTCTTAGCAACAGTAGTTAAAAATGAGGAGGAACAGTCTGCAGTGTAGCTAAACTGAATACAGTATTACTGAGTGATATACACTGAAGCTTTCACAATCAACTGCCTGCCTGTGGTCTCTTAGCAACAGTAGGTCAGAATGAGGAGGAACAGTCTGCATTGTAGCTAAACTGAATACAGTATTACTGAGTAATATACTGCAGCTTTCACAATCAACTGCCTGCCTGTGGTCTCTTAGCAACAGTAGTTCAGAATGAGGAGGAACTGTCTGCATGTAGCTAAACTGAATACAGTATTACTGAGTGATATACTGCAGCTTTCACAATCAACTACCTTCCTGAGGTCTCTTAGCAACAGTAGTTCAGAATGAGGAGGAACAGTCTGCAGTGTAGTTCAACTGAATACAGTATTACTGAGTGATATACTGAAGCTTTCACAATCAACTGCCTGCCTATGGTCTCTTAGGAACAGTAGTTCAGAATGAGGAGGAACAGTCTGCAGTGTAGCTAAACTGAATACAGTATTACTGAGTGATATACTGCAGCTTTCACAATCAACTACCTGCCTGTGGTCTCTTAGCAACATTAGTTCAGAATGAGGAGGAACAGTCTGCAGTGTAGCTAAACTGAATACAGTATTACTGAGTGATATACTGCAGCTTTCACAATCAACTACCTGCCTGTAGTAGATTAGCTTAGCAAGGAGTAGAACAGGAACGTATCTAGCTAAACTGAATACAGTGTGTGTATATTGTGAGGGGGTTAGCTCGGCAGCGGGTGTGTGTGACCCCCGGGATGGGCTCCCCACACAAAACAGGCCCAGCAAACGGAGGTTGTGGTTTTCAAAATCAAAAAGGTGCGGTTTATTTTCTATTTACAGTGACAAAACACAGCAAAGCAAAAGAAACATAACCAAAATAAATCCTGGTCAAGTTGACCTCTGACTAAACATACAGGTTTCCTAACTAACAACTGGGATCAGCCTAGTGCTGTCCTAGTCCCTAAGTCCCTGGTTTTAAATGTCCAAGCAAATAGCCACACAGGCTTTGTCTCACCGCACAGGGGTTCACTCTCCCTAGACAGTCCACACAGGTCTGGTTCCAGGCATGAGCTAACATCTAATGAATCTGGGAGTTTTTATAGAGGCCTAAATGAGCTGACAAGCTTCAGCTGGTCTCATCAACTCCCTGTCTGCACGACGCCCAGCACTCTCCCTAGAGGTATGAGTCATCCATGAGCCCACTAGCCTTATACAACTCTCCACCTAGTTGTATAAGTCGGCGTAAAGCCTGAATCTGGGCGAAATATATCTACCCCCCTGGATGCAACCAGGTGACTTTACCTTCCTGCTGTCACATACCCCCCCCCTCTTGTTTTAACCTCGGGGTTGGAACACCAGCAATCAGGCATTCATGTACTCGAGACAAAGCATCCACATTCCCCATTTGAACGCCAGGGCGATGCTTTACTGTGAAGTTGAATTCCTGGAGGGCCAAGAACCACCTATTCACTCTTCTATTTGTTTCCTTGTTTTGAGCCATCCACTTTAACGGAGCGTGATCCGTAACCATGTCAAAGTGCCTACCTAGCAGGTAGTACCGAAGGGAATCTAGAGCCCACTTCACCGCTAAACACTCCTTTTCAACGGTGGCGTAATTTACCTCATGGGACTTCAACTTCCTGCTGAGGTAAATGACTGGGTGCTCTTCCCCGTTCCAGACCTGGGACAATACTGCTCCTAACCCCACATCTGACGCATCACTTTGTACGACAAAGTCTTTAGAGAAGTCGGGTGAGTACAACACTGGCTGGCTACATAAGGCTTGTTTCAAGAATTGGAATGCTGCCTCAGCCTCGGGGGTCCATTTAATCATGACCGACCCTTTCCCCTTCGTCAGGTTGGTTAGGGGCACAGCCTTAGAAGCAAAGTGGGGAATGAATCGCCGATAATACCCAGCGATTCCCAGAAAGGCTCGTACCTGCTTCTTGCTGTTGGGACGTGGCCAACTCTGGATGGCCTCGACTTTGTTGAGTTGGGGTTTTATTACTCCCCTCCCAATGGTGTACCCAAGATATTTGGCCTCCTCCTGCCCAATGGTACACTTCTTGGGGTTAGCCGTAAACCCCGCTTCCCGAACAGAGTCCAGGACTGCTTGCACTTTTGGCAGATGTGAGGCCCAATCTGTGCTATGGACAATTACGTCATCCAGGTAAGCCGCAGCATACTTCCGATGGGGCCTCAGCATCTGGTCCATTTTCCGCTGGAATGTGGCCGGCGCATTCTGTAACCCGAACGGCATTCTTTTATATTGGAACGCCCCGTCTGGGGTTACAAATGCGGTTTTCTCTTTGGCCGACTTGGCCAGGGGGATTTGCCAATACCCTTTTGTGAGGTCAAGAGTCGTCATGTATCGGGCTGTTCCCAGCCGGTCGATCAACTCATCTATACGTGGCATGGGGTAGGTGTCAAATTTTGTAACTTTGTTCAACTGACGAAAATCGTTACAAAATCGCCAGCTCCCATCCGGTTTAGGCACCAACACGATGGGACTAGACCAATCACTTTGGGACTCCTCTATCACCCCTAAGTTCAGCATTTTCTGTACTTCCTCCCGTATTGCCTCCCGTCGAGCCTCTGGGATCCGATAGGGTTTTAACTTCACCCTTTCACCGGGCGGGGTAATGATGTCATGCTCTACCCCAGATGTTTGTCCCGGCAGCTCAGAGAATACCTCCTTGTTGCGAAGCACAAACTCCTTAACCTCCTGTTGTTGGGGTTGTGACAAGGTGGCTGCTATTCCAACCTCAGGAATCACGCAACCAGTTTGAGCTGGTGACCAAGTGTCTGCGACTAGGGACTCTCTATCCCTCCAGGCTTTCAACAGATTAACGTGATAGATCTGTTCGGGCTTTCGCCTTCCTGGTTGTCTGACCTTGTAATTCACTTCGCTCACTTTTTCCATTATCTCGTAGGGGCCTTGCCATTTGGCAAGGAATTTACTTTCAACCGTAGGGACAAGTACCAATATCCTATCCCCCGGGGAAAAGGTACGGGTCTTGGCTCCACGGTTGTACACTCTCTGCTGTGCCAACTGCGCTTGGGCCAAATGTTCCTTCACGATGGGCATTACCTGTGCAATTCGATCTTGCATCAGGGCGACATGCTCAATCACACTCCTGTGGGGAGAACTCTCACTTTCCCAAGTTTCCTTGGCAATATCCAACAGCCCTCTTGGGTGTCTCCCATACAGTAACTCAAAGGGGGAGAATCCCGTAGAGGATTGGGGCACCTCCCTAATAGCAAACATCAAATAAGGAAGTAAACAGTCCCAATCCTTTCCATCTCTATCCACCACTTTCTTCAACATTTGTTTTAGGGTTTTGTTGAATCTTTCAACCAGCCCATCGGTTTGGGGGTGATACACAGACGTACGCAATTGCGTCACTTTGAACAATTTACACAGCTCTTTCATAACCCGGGACATAAAGGGTGTACCTTGGTCCGTAAGCAGTTCTTTACAAATACCCACCCGGCTAAAAACAAGAGATAGCTCTTTGGCTATGGTTTTGGCCGAGGTATTTCGGAGAGGGATCGCTTCTGGATAACGGGTGGCATAGTCCATTATAACTAATATGTACTGGTGCCCCCTAGCGGACTTGATTATAGGACCTACCAAATCCATGGCGATCCTCTCAAACGGGACCTCAATGATGGGTAGAGGGACCAGCGGGCTACGGAAATGTGGCATCGGGGCCAACCTCTGACACACAGGGCAGGAGGAACAATAATTTTCTACGTCCTTCATCACCCCCGGCCAATAGAATCTCTGTAATACCCTCTCTCGGGTTTTCTCTGTCCCCAGATGACCTCCAAGAATGTGCCCATGGGCCAACTCCAACACCAACTTCCTGTAAGGTTTGGGCACCACAAGCTGCTCAACGGTTTCTTCTGCCCTTTTTGCCACCCGATACAGTAGGTCCTTCTCTACGCTGAAGTATGGGTAAGTGCAGGTATTATCTGGGTTCACTAACTCGCCATCTATTTTCACTACGTTTTCCCGTGCCTTTATTAGGGCGGGGTCTTTCAACTGTTCTGTGGCAAAGTTTTCCCTGTGAACCTCAAGATCAGAAAACTCCACAGACGGTAGGTTTTCGTCTGAGGAGGTGGGCTCCTCTCCAGTTTCTTGAGTCTCCCCTGCCAATACTGATAAGGGAAATTCCGGAGAGTCCTCACCACTCTCAGGGGAGTTCTGGCTATCACATTCCTGGTACATAGGGGCACCAGTGAGGGGCTCAGGATCATCCCACAGTTCCCAGAACTTCGGAAAATCCCTTCCCACAATGGCGTCATACGGTAACTGAGATACTAAGCCCACTGGATGAGAGAGGGTACCTTTGGGGGTCTCGAAACACACTGTAGTCACTGGATACTCTCGGGTGTCCCCATGCACACAAATAACAGCTACCTTGCTATTCCCAGAGACCTCTGTTTTAACTAACTCAGCCTTTATCAGGGTCACAAGGCTACCTGAATCCAGCAATACCACAACATTTCTACCATTAACACACATTTTGCATAAATGTTTCTCAGTTCCTCGAATGGCAGTGCATGCGACTGTCGCACACAGCGACTGACGTCTGCCCGTCAGAAAGTCACACTGCATGGGTTCCTCCACAACCGGGCAATTGGCTGCAATATGTCCCGCTTGCCGGCAGCGGTAGCAAACGATCCTTCTTGCCGCCTCTTGAGCCGCTGATTTCCCAGGCTGTTCTCGCCAAACTTGGGGTAGAGCTCCCACCCTCTCACTCTCTCCACCCTCACCCCTTGGAATCCTCTTATCCGCCCCTGGGGATGGTCTGGTCTTAGGGTGGAAAGTCCGAGTGTCTCTGGAAGAGGCCGTCAGGTTCTCTGTAGCCAAGTATTTCTCCACACGATCCACAAGACCATCGGCCGTCTCTGGGTCTCCATGGCTTACCCACTTTTGGATGGCAGTAGGAAGAGCTCTCAAAAACCGATCCATTACAACACGTTCCACAATCTTTGGTGCGGACAAAGTCTCTGGCTGTAGCCACTTTCTGCTCAGGTGAATGAGATCATACATTTGAGACCTGGGGGGTTTTCCAAGCTGGAAAGTCCAGTTATGCACACGCTGAGCCCGGACAGCCTGGGTGACACCCAGCCTTGCAAATATTTCAGCTTTTAGCATCACATAGTCTTTTGCTTGGTCAGGCTCTAGGTCATAGTAAGCCTTCTGCGATTCACCAGTTAACAGAGGAGCCACCAGTCCAGCCCACTGCTCCTCAGGCCACTTTTCTCTTTCAGCAGTCCTTTCAAATGTGGTCAAAAATACCTCTGGATCATCCTCTCCAGTCATTTTTGTCAATAAACGACTCACCCCAAAGGACGCGGTATTAGTGGGACGGCTTTCCTCACTGGTCTGCGGACGTTGCTGCATTACTGCTTCCATTTGTTGTAGTCTCTGCTCTTGCTTCTGTAACAGGTCTATGAAGCGGGCCTCAGATTGCTGCTGGGCTTGTTGATGAGCTTGCTGCTGGGCTGCAAGGCTCCTTTGCAAACCTGCATTTGTCTGCTGTTGATTGGCATTTGCTAGAGCCAGCTGTTTCAGTATCTCCTCCATGCTGGCTTAAAAAAAACTGCCACTGGTTCTCCACCAACTGTGAGGGGGTTAGCTCGGCAGCGGGTGTGTGTGACCCCCGGGATGGGCTCCCCACACAAAACAGGCCCAGCAAACGGAGGTTGTGGTTTTCAAAATCAAAAAGGTGCGGTTTATTTTCTATTTACAGTGACAAAACACAGCAAAGCAAAAGAAACATAACCAAAATAAATCCTGGTCAAGTTGACCTCTGACTAAACATACAGGTTTCCTAACTAACAACTGGGATCAGCCTAGTGCTGTCCTAGTCCCTAAGTCCCTGGTTTTAAATGTCCAAGCAAATAGCCACACAGGCTTTGTCTCACCGCACAGGGGTTCACTCTCCCTAGACAGTCCACACAGGTCTGGTTCCAGGCATGAGCTAACATCTAATGAATCTGGGAGTTTTTATAGAGGCCTAAATGAGCTGACAAGCTTCAGCTGGTCTCATCAACTCCCTGTCTGCACGACGCCCAGCACTCTCCCTAGAGGTATGAGTCATCCATGAGCCCACTAGCCTTATACAACTCTCCACCTAGTTGTATAAGTCGGCGTAAAGCCTGAATCTGGGCGAAATATATCTACCCCCCTGGATGCAACCAGGTGACTTTACCTTCCTGCTGTCACAATATATATATATATATATATATATATATATATATATATATATATATATATATATATACACACACACACAACTACAAAGATTAATATATATCCTCCATACACTAACTGCAGCTAACTGACTCACCTGCTTGCTCTATCTAACTCAAATGAAATGACACTCTCTCTGTCTCTATCTCTCTCTCACTTAGAACACACTACACAAGGCCAACGCACGGGCGGCCTTATATAGTGTGGGGCGTGTACCTAATCCCTGAGCCATGATTGGCCAAAAGCACACTGCCTTTGGCCAATTATGGCTCTCTTTGCTTACGGCGCTATGATTGGCCAAGCATGCGGGTCATAGTGCATGCTTGGCCAATCATCAGCCAGCTATGCTCTGCGTTGCCGCAGTGAATTATGGGCCGTGACGCGCCACTCGAATTTGGCGCGAACGGCCCATTTTGTTCGAAATTTGGCGAACGGCCGAACAGACGATGTTCAAGTCGAACATGAGTTAGACTCGAACTCGAAGCTCATCCCAACTGGAGACATGCTTGGCCAGTCCATTTACCCTCAGCTTCTTTAGCAAGGCAGTGGTTGTCTTGGAGGTGTGTTTGGGGTCGTTATCATGTTGGAATACTGCCTTGAGGCCCAGTCTCCGAAGGGAGGGGATAATGCTCTGTTTAAGGAAGTCACAGTATATGTTGGCATTCATGGTTCCCTCAATGAACTGTAGCTCCCCAGTGCTGTAAGCACTCATGAACTCATGCAGCCCCAGACCATGACACTCCCACCACCATGCTTGACTGTAGGCAAGACACACTTGTCTTTGTACCCCTCACCTGTTTTCCACCACACACGCTTGACACCATCTGAACAAAATAAGTTTATCTTGTTCTCATCAGACCACAGGACAGTGTCCTTAGCCTGTTTGTCTTCCGCAAACTGTTTGGGGGCTTTCTTGTGCATCATCTTTAGAAGAGGCTTCCTTTTGGGCTGACAGCCATGCAGACCAATTTGATGTAGTGTGCGGCATATGGTCTGAGCACTGTCAGGCTGACCCCCCACCCCTTCAACCTCTGCAGCAATGCTGGCAGCACTCATATGTCTATTTCTCCAAAGAAAACCTCTGGATATGACGCTGAGCTTGTGCACTCAACTTCTTTGGTCGACCATGGCGAGGCCTGTTCTGAGTGGAACCTGTCCTGTTAAACGCCTGTTTGGTCTTGGCCGACGTGCTGCAGCTCAGTTTCAGGGTCTTGGCAATCTTCTTATAGCCTAGGCCATCTTTATGTAGAGCAACAATCCTTTTTTTCAGATCCTCAGAGAGTTCTTTGCCATGAGGTGCCATGTTGAACTTCCAGTGACCAGTATGAGAGAGTGAGAGCGATAACACCAAATTTAACACACCTGCTCCCCATTCACACCTGAGAACTTGTAACATTAACGAGTCACATGACACCGGGGAGGGAAAATGGCTAATTGGGCCCAATTTGGACAAATTTTAACCTAGGGGTGTACTCACTTTTGTTGCCAGCGATTTAGACATTAATGGCTGTGTGTTGAGTTATTTTGAGGGAACAGCAAAAAAACCAGTGTAAACTCACTACTTTACATTGTAGCAAAGTGTAATTTCTTCAATGTTGTCACATGAAAAGATATGATAAAATATTTACAAAAATGTGAGGGTGTACTCACTTTTGTGAAATACTGTATATATATTTAACCACTTAAGCCCCGGACCATTTCGGGCCATTAGGACCAGGCCTGTTTTTGGGATTCGGCACTGCGCTGCTTTAACTGTAAATTGTGCGGACATGCAATGTTGTACCCAAATGAAATTTGCGTCCTTTTCTTCCCACAAATAGAGCTTTCTTTTAATGGTATTTGATTGCCTCTGCGATTTTTATTTTTTGCGATATAAACGGAAAAAGACCGAAAATTTTGAAAAAAAAATGATATTTTCTACTTTTTGTTATAAGAAAAATCGAATAAACTCAATTTTAGTCAGACATTTAGGCCAAAATGTATTCAGCCACATGTCTTTAGTAAAAAAAATGTCAATAAACGTATATTTATTGGTTTGCGCAAAAGTTATAGCGTTTACAAACTAGGGTACATTTTCTGAAATTTACACAGCTTTAAATTTATGACTGCCTATCTCATTTCTTGAGGTGCTAAAATGGCAGGGCAGTACAAAACCCCCCCAAATGACCCCATTTTGGAAAGTAGACACCCCAAGGAAATTGCTGAGAGGCATGTTGAGCCCATTGAATATTTTTTTTTTTTGTCCCAAGTGATTGAATAATGACAAAAAAAAAAAAAAAATTACAAAAAGTTGTCACTAAATGATATATTGCTCACACATGCCATGGTTATATGTGGAATTGCACCCCAAAATACATTTTGCTGCTTCTCCTGAGTACGGGGATACCACATGTGTGGGACTTTTTAGGAGCCTGGCCACGTACGGGACCCCGGAAACCAAGCACCGCCTTCAGGATTTCTAAGGGCTTAAATTTTTGATTTCATTCCTCACTACCTATCACAGTTTCGAAGGCCATAAAATGCCAAAATAGCACAAAACCCCCCCAAATTACCCCATTTTAGAAAGTAGACACCCCAAGGAAATTGCTGAGAGGCCTGTTGAGCCCGTTGAATATTTTTTTTTTTTGTCCCAAGTGATTGAATAATGACAAAAAATAAAAATAAAAAAAAAATTACAAAAAGTTGTCACTAAATGATATATTGCTCACACATGCCATGGTTATATGTGGAATTGCACCCCAAAATACATTTTGCTGCTTCTCCTGAGTACGGGGATACCACATGTGTGGGACTTTTTAGGAGCCTAGCCGCGTACGGGACCCCGAAAACCAAGCACCGCCTTCAGGATTTCTAGGCACAAATTTTTGATTTCACTCCTCACTACCTATCACAGTTTCTAAGGCCATAAAATGCCAAAATAGCACAAAACCCCCCCAAATGACCCCATTTTGGAAAGTAGACACCCCAAGCTATTTGCTGAGGAGGCATGGTGAGTATTTTACAGCTCTCATTTGTTTTTGAAAATGAAGAAAGAAAATTTTTTTTTTTTTTTTTTTTTTTTCAATTTTCAAAACTTTGTGACAAAAAGCGAGATCTGCAAAATACTCACAATACCTCTCAGCAAATAGCTTGGGGTGTCTACTTTCCAAAATGGGGTCATTTGGGGGGGTTTTGTGCCATCTGGGCATTCCATGGCCTCCGAAACTGTGATAGGCAGTGAGAAGTAAAATCAAAAATTTACACCCTTAGAAAGCCTGAAGGCGGTGCTTTGTTTTTGGGGTCCCGTACGCGGCTAGGCTCCCAAAAAGTCTCACACATGTGGTATCCCTGTACTCAGGAGAAGCAACAGAATTTATTTTGGGGTGTAATTCCACATATGCCCATGGCATGTTTGAGCAATATATCATTTAGTGACAACTTTGTGCAAAAAAAAAATTTAAAAAAAAAAATTGTCTTTTTTCCGCAACTTGTGTCAACATATAAAATATTCCATGGACTCGACATGCCTCTCAGTATATAGCTTGGGGTGTCTACTTTCCAAAATGGGGTCATTTGGGGGGGTTTTGAACTGTTCTGGCATTTTATACACAACATTAGGAAGCTTACATCCACTCTTCTAACCACTTGAAGACAAAGCCCTTTTTGACACTTTTTGTTTACATGAAAACATATTTTTTTTTTGCAAGAAAATTATGTTGAACCCCCAAACATTATATATATTTTTAAAGCAAAGGCCCTACAGATTAAAATGGTGGGTGTTGCATTTTTTTTTTCTACACAGTATTTGCGCAGCGATTTTTCAAACGCATTTTTTGGGGAAAAAATACACTTTTTTTAATTTTAATGCACTAAAACACACTATATTGCCCAAATGTTTGATGAAATAATAAAGATGATCTTAGGCCGAGTACATAGATACCAAACACGACATGCTTTAAAATTTCGCACAAACGCGCATTGGCGACAAACTACATACATTTTTAAAAGCCTTTAAAAGCCTTTACAGATTACCCCGTTAGATTTACAGAGGAGGTCTACTGCTAAAATGACTGCCCTCGATCTGACCTTCGCGGTGATACCTCACATGCATGGTGCAATTGCTGTTTACATATGACGCCAGACCGACGCTTGCGTTCGCCATTGGGCAAGAGCAGGGCAGGACAGGGGTGTTTTTTTTTTTTTTTTTTTTTTTTTTTTTTATTATTAATTTTGCTTTTTTATTTTATTTTTAAATTGTTCCTTACATATATTTTTTTTTTTATAATTTTTATTGTTATCTCAGGGAATGTAAATATCCCCTATGATAGCAATAGGTAGTGACAGGTACTCTTTTTTTGAAAAAACTGGGGTCTTCTAGACCCTAGATCTTTCCTCTGCCCTCAAAGCATCTGACCACACCAAGATCGGTGTGATAAAATGCTTTCCCAATTTCCCAATGGCGCTTTTTATATCCGGGGGGGGGGACATTCCCTCCCACTGCTTGTAAAAGCAGTCCAGAGGCTAATTAGCCGCTGTGATTGCTTTTACATGAAAGCCGGCCGCTGGCTGAAAAGAATGATACCAATAGGGATGAGCTTCGTGTTCGAGTCGAACATACGTTCGACTCGAACATCGGCTGTTCGATCGTTCGACGAAGATCGAACGATTTGGGCCGTTCGCGCCAAATTCGAGTGACGCGAACGGCCCACAATGCACTACGCCATCGCAGTGTCATCCAGGCGCTGTGATTGGCCAAGCATGCACTGTGACCCCGCATGCTTGGCCAATCACAGCGCCGGCAGTGAGGAGAGCAATGATTGGCCACAGGCAGGATGCCTGTGGCCAATTATTGCTGAGGGTGTTTAGTACACGCCCCACACTATAAAAGGCCGCCAGCACGGCGGCCTAGTGTAGTGTGTTCCGGAGCAGGGATAGAGCAGCATAGGCAGGGACAGTGACTGTTATTTCTTTCTTGCTTAACCTGGATTCCTTTAGTTTAGGGAAAGAGAAGGATAGGTAGGGAGAGTGTCAGTGTGTTTTGTGCTTGTGCTATAGTGTGCTTAAAAAAAACATTTATTCTAGGGACAGAAAACTGTAGGTAGGGACAGTGTCAGTTTCTTTCACTCTGCAACTCCTTGTTTCCAGGGACCTGGAAGGACAGTGAGTGAATTGTCCTTGTGCTATATTGTGCTTAAAAAAACATTTATTCTAGAGACAGAAAACTGTAGGTAGGGAGAGTGTCAGTTTCTTTCACTCTGCAAGTCCTTGTTTCCAGGGACCTGTAAGGACAGTGAGTGAATTGTCCTTGTGCTATATTGTGATTAAAAAAAACATTTTTTCTAGGGACAGAAAACTGTAGGTAGGGAGAGTGTTTTTTTTCTTTCACTCTGCAAGTCCTTGTTTCCAGGGACCTGGAAGGACAGTGAGTGAATTGTCCTTGTGCTATATTGTGCTTAAAAAAAAACATTTTTTCTAGGGACAGAAAACTGTAGGTAGGGAGAGTGTTTTTTTTTTTTCACTCTGCAAGTCCTTGTTTCCAGGGACCTGTAAGGACAGTGAGTGAATTGTCCTTGTGCTATATTGTGCTTAAAAAAAACATTTATTCTAGGGACAGAAAACTGTAGGTAGGGAGAGTGTCAGTTTATTTCACTCTGCAAGTCCTTGTTTCCAGGGACCTGTAAGGACAGTGAGTGAATTGTCCTTGTGCTATATTGTGATTAAAAAAAACATTTTTTCTAGGGACAGAAAACTGTAGGTAGGGAGAGTGTTTTTTTTCTTTCACTCTGCAAGTCCTTGTTTCCAGGGACCTGTAAGGACAGTGAGTGAATTGTCCTTGTGCTATATTGTGCTTAAAAAAAACATTTATTCTAGGGACAGAAAACTGTAGGTAGGGAGAGTGTCAGTTTATTTCACTCTGCAAGTCCTTGTTTCCAGGGACCTGTAAGGACAGTGAGTGAATTGTCCTTGTGCTATATTGTGATTAAAAAAAACATTTTTTCTAGGGACAGAAAACTGTAGGTAGGGAGAGTGTTTTTTTTCTTTCACTCTGCAAGTCCTTGTTTCCAGGGACCTGTAAGGACAGTGAGTGAATTGTCCTTGTGCTATATTGTGATTAAAAAAAACATTTTTTCTAGGGACAGAAAACTGTAGGTAGGGAGAGTGTTTTTTTTCTTTCACTCTGCAAGTCCTTGTTTCCAGGGACCTGTAAGGACAGTGAGTGAATTGTCCTTGTGCTATATTGTGCTTAAAAAAAACATTTATTCTAGGGACAGAAAACTGTAGGTAGGGAGAGTGTCAGTTTATTTCACTCTGCAAGTCCTTGTTTCCAGGGACCTGTAAGGACAGTGAGTGAATTGTCCTTGTGCTATATTGTGATTAAAAAAAACATTTTTTCTAGGGACAGAAAACTGTAGGTAGGGAGAGTGTTTTTTTTCTTTCACTCTGCAAGTCCTTGTTTCCAGGGACCTGGAAGGACAGTGAGTGAATTCTCCTTGTGCTATATTGTGCTTAAAAAAAACATTTATTCTAGGGACAGAAAACTGTAGGTAGGGAGAGTGTCAGTTTATTTCACTCTGCAAGTCCTTGTTTCCAGGGACCTGTAAGGACAGTGAGTGAATTGTCCTTGTGCTATATTGTGATTAAAAAAAACATTTATTCTAGGGACAGAAAACTGTAGGTAGGGAGAGTGTTTTTTTTCTTTCACTCTGCAAGTCCTTGTTTCCAGGGACCTGTAAGGACAGTGAGTGAATTGTCCTTGTGCTATATTGTGATTAAAAAAAACATTTATTCTAGGGACAGAAAACTGTAGGTAGGGAGAGTGTCAGTTTATTTCACTCTGCAAGTCCTTGTTTCCAGGGACCTGTAAGGACAGTGAGTGAATTGTCCTTGTGCTATATTGTGATTAAAAAAAACATTTTTCCTAGGGACAGAAAACTGTAGGTAGGGAGAGTGTCAGTTTATTTCACTCTGCAAGTCCTTGTTTCCAGGGACCTGTAAGGACAGTGAGTGAATTGTCCTTGTGCTATATTGTGATTAAAAAAAACATTTTTTCTAGGGACAGAAAACTGTAGGTAGGGAGAGTGTTTTTTTTCTTTCACTCTGCAAGTCCTTGTTTCCAGGGACCTGGAAGGACAGTGAGTGAATTGTCCTTGTGCTATATTGTGCTTAAAAAAAACATTTATTCTAGGGACAGAAAACTGTAGGTAGGGAGAGTGTTTATTTTCTTTCACTCTGCAAGTCCTTGTTTCCAGGGACCTGTAAGGACAGTGAGTGAATTGTCCTTGTGCTATATTGTGATTAAAAAAAACATTTATTCTAGGGACAGAAAACTGTAGGTAGGGAGAGTGTCAGTTTATTTCACTCTGCAAGTCCTTGTTTCCAGGGACCTGTAAGGACAGTGAGTGAATTGTCCTTGTGCTATATTGTGATTAAAAAAAACATTTTTTCTAGGGACAGAAAACTGTAGGTAGGGAGAGTGTTTTTTTTCTTTCACTCTGCAAGTCCTTGTTTCCAGGGACCTGTAAGGACAGTGAGTGAATTGTCCTTGTGCTATATTGTGCTTAAAAAAAACATTTATTCTAGGGACAGAAAACTGTAGGTAGGGAGAGTGTCAGTTTATTTCACTCTGCAAGTCCTTGTTTCCAGGGACCTGTAAGGACAGTGAGTGAATTGTTCTTGTGCTATATTGTGATTAAAAAAAACATTTTTTCTAGGGACAGAAAACTGTAGGTAGGGAGAGTGTCAGTTTATTTCACTCTGCAAGTCCTTGTTTCCAGGGACCTGTAAGGACAGTGAGTGAATTGTTCTTGTGCTATATTGTGATTAAAAAAAACATTTTTTCTAGGGACAGAAAACTGTAGGTAGGGAGAGTGTTTTTTTTCTTTCACTCTGCAAGTCCTTGTTTCCAGGGACCTGTAAGGACAGTGAGTGAATTGTCCTTGTGCTATATTGTGCTTAAAAAAAACATTTATTCTAGGGACAGAAAACTGTAGGTAGGGAGAGTGTCAGTTTCTTTCACTGTGAAAGTCCTTGTTTCAAGGGACAGAGAAGGACACCTGAAGGTAGCCCTTATTGCTTTTTTCCCATCTCCCTGCAGGCCATCTATTAGAATGTCTGGAAGGCAAACAAGGAGAGGCAGACAGTCAGGAGGCAATAAAAGAGGGCAAGCAGGCTCTGTGTCTGGGGGCAACAGTGCTGGTCGTGGACGCGGTGCATTGTCATCAGCACATGGCCATGGGACACGCTTGTCCTTCTTTTCGGCAGCTGGACATGTTGAGCCACATCATGCCGAAGACTTGGTAGAGTGGATGACCAAGCCCTCCTCCTCCTCCTCATCCTCTCTCACCCAGGCTCAGGGTACTGGAAAAGCAGCTGCCAAAGCGTCGTCTTCCCTGGTATCAATGTCAGACAAATCATCAGTCACTCCTTCCCTAGACCCACCATGTCCTCCTCCTGAGGAGTCCCCCGAACTGTTTCAGCACAGTGTTGGGTACATGCTCCAGGAGGATGCCCAGCGTTTCGAAGGGTCTGATGATGAAACCCAGCTAGAGGAAGGCAGTAGCGTGAGAGCAGACAGAGGGGATGCTCAAGAAGGACACCAATCTGGCAGTCATGTTCCAGCAGCTGCAGCATACTGCCAGATTGGCTCCAGTGATGAGGAGGGAGGGGATGATGAGGTCACTGACTCCACGTGGGTGCCTAATAGGAGAGAGGAGGAGGAGGAGGATGAGGAGGAGGCACATCTCCAACGAGGCAGGATGCCCTTTGGTGGCCAGCGTAAGGGCAGTACACCGACGGAATCACACCGCAGAGCTCCGCCTGTGCAGGGCGCTGCCTCTGCCCGTCATTCAAAAAGTTCTTTGGTGTGGGCCTTTTTTGAGGCTAGTGCATCAGATCGCACAGCTGCTGTTTGCAACATATGTCTCAAGCGTATATCGCGTGGCCAAAACATCAGCCGCTTGGGTACCACATGCCTGACCAGACATATGTTGACCTGCCATGCAGCTCGTTGGCAAGCCTACCTCAAAGACCCACACCAAAGAACAAAGCGGACCTCTCCTTGCACCGCATCAGCTGGGATCTCCAACCCCACTATAACTTCAGTCCTCTCTGAAACATGCACTGAGAGGAATGAAGGTGTAGAATTAGGTGTGTCACAGCCAAGTACTTGCGGCCACTCTGCTAGCAGTACACCGACGTCCGATTCTAGCAGGCAAATTTCCCTGCCCCAGCTGCTGGACCGTCGAAAGAAGTTCACTCCCAGCCATCCACATGCCCAGCGGTTGAATGCTAGCTTGGCTAAATTGCTAGCGCTTCAACTGCTGCCTTTTCAGTTGGTAGACTCGGCCCCCTTCCGTGAGTTTGTGCAATGTGCGGTTCCTCAGTGGCAGGTTCCCAAACGCCACTTTTTCTCACGGAAGGCTATTCCGGCTCTCTACCGGCATGTGGAAGGCAATGTCTTGGCCTCGCTGGACAGGGCGGTCAGCGGTAAGGTGCATATTACCGCTGACTCATGGTCCAGCAGGCATGGACAGGGACGTTACCTTTCTTTCACGGCCCATTGGGTCACTCTTTTGGCAGCTGGGAAGGATGCAGGACAAGGTGCAGTAGTGTTGGAGGTTGTCCCACCGCCACGCCTCCAAAATGCTACTACTGGTTGTGACACACCTCTCTCCTCCACCCCCTCCTCTTCTTCTTCCTCCATGGCCTCTTCCTGTGGTTTGTCCTATGAACCAGCGGTGCTCCGTAGCCGTTCACGGGGCTACGCAAGTACGCAGGCAAAAAGATGCCATGCCGTGCTTGCGCTGGTGTGTTTGGGGGACAGAAGCCACACTGGGGCAGAGGTCCTGTCTGCTCTGCAGGGCCAGGCCGAGAGGTGGTTGACGCCACGCCAGCTTAAGCCAGGAATGGTGGTTTGCGACAATGGCACCAACCTCCTCTCCGCCCTCCGACAGGGACAACTGACCCATGTGCCCTGTGTGGCTCACGTCCTTAACCTGGTGGTGCAGCGGTTCTTGGGCAGGTACCCGGGCTTACAGGATGTCCTGAGGCAGGCCAGGAAAGTCTGTGTGCATTTCCGCAGATCTTATAATGCCAGTGCTCGCCTGGCTGAGCTGCAAAAGGAGTTGAACCTGCCCAAGAACCGCCTTATATGTGACATGCCCACCAGGTGGAACTCAACGTTGGCCATGCTGCAGCGGCTGCACACGCAGCAGAGGGCCATCAATGAGTACCTGTGCGACTACGGCACCAGGACAGGGTCAGGGGAGCTTGGTTTTTTTTCTCCACGCCAGTGGGGCATGATCAGGGATGCATGCACTGTCCTGGCACCATTTGAGGAGGCCACGAGGATGGTGAGCAGTGACAGTGCATGCATCAGTGACACTGTACCTCTTGTCCACCTGTTGGAGCACACGCTGCATGGAATAATGGACAGGGCACTTGAGGCAGAACAGAGGCAGGAAGAGGAGGACTTCCTTGCCTCTCAAGGCCCCCTTTACCCAGACAGTGTTCCTTCTGTCCCACCCATCGCACAGGAAGAGGAGGAGGAGGAGGAGGAGGAGGAGGAGGATTGTGTCAGCATGGAGGTGGAGGCTGGCACTCAGCATCATCAGCAGCAGTCTTTTAGGGATGATTTACAGTCCCAAGAAACCAGTGGACTTGTACGTGGCTGGGAGGAGGTGGCTGCGGATCATGTCGTCCTTAGTGACCCAGAGGACTCCGGAGCGAATGCCTCAGCAAACCTACGCTGCATGGCCTCCCTGATCCTGCAAAGTCTGCGGAAGGATCCTCGTATTCTTCGGATCAAGGAGAGGGACCATTACTGGCTGGCCACTCTCCTTGATCCACGGTACAAGGGTAAGGTTGCGGACCTTATGTTACCGTCGCAGAGGGAGCAGAGGATGAGACAACTCCGGGAGGCCTTGCAGAAAGGTCTGTGCAACGCGTTCCCAGAGACTGGGAGGTTACAAACTCCTGGTCCTGGACAACGAGTTGCTGAGGCTTCGGCCAGTCAAAGAAGGAGCGGTGGGGAAGGTGGCCGTCTGACCGATGCGTTCAGACAATTCTTTAGTCCGCAGCCCCAAAGTATGATCGGTTCCAGCAACCATCGCCAGCGTCTGATAAACATGGTGCAGGAATATCTAGGGGCAAGGTCAGACTTGGACACCTTTCCCACCGAAAATCCTCTGGCTTACTGGGTCTTGAGGATGGATCACTGGCCAGAGCTTGCACAGTATGCAATTGAGCTACTGGCCTGTCCTGCATCCAGCGTTCTTTCGGAACGCACATTCAGTGCTGCTGGAGGATTTGTCACGGATCACAGGGTGCGCCTGTCCACCGACTCGGTTGATCGACTGACTTTCATCAAGATGAACCAGTCTTGGATCACCACCAGCTACCACACACCTGATGCTGATATAACAGACTAATTGATTTTAACATGTCACATCCCTTCAAGACTGATGCTGATGCTGAGTGCCTGTGCTGTTATGTTGACTGGCTATCCTCCTCCTCCGAGTCCTCAATGATACGATTGATGATGATAGCTTGGAAGATCATTTTTGTTTATGGGTGCCGCCACCAGTGGCTAAGGCCCAATTTTTCAGCCCCTGTTTTACAGGGGCGTGTAATTACAATTTTTTTAGCAATAATTTGCCATAGGGCTCATTGCTGTGCTCCAAGTACAGTATCTGTGAGGGGTTGGAGTGTTGTGGCACCAGTGCCTAAGGCCCAATTTTTCAGCCCCTGTTTAACAGGGGCGTGTCATTACAATTTTTGAAGCAATACTTTGCAACAGGGCTCATTGCTGTGCTCCAAGTACAGTATCTGTGAGGGGTTGTAGTGTTGTGCCACCAGTGCCTAAGGCCCAATTTTTCAGCCCCTGTTCAACAGGGGCATGCAATTACAATTCTTGATCTAATAATTCACAGCAGGGTCCATTGCTGCACCCACCAAGAGTAACTCTGAGGGCTTACAGTCTTGTGGCAACGCCACCACCACCACCACCACGAAAGGCCCAATTTTTCAGCCCCTGTTCAAAAGGGGCATGTAATTACAATTCTTGATCTAATAATTCACAGCAGGGCCCATTGCTGCACCCACCAAGAGTAACTGTCAGGGCTTACAGTGTTGTGGCACCAGCACCACCATCAAAGCCCCAATTTTTACTACCACTGTTCAACAATTATATGTAATTAAAATTCCTGATATAACAGTTGACAGCAGGGCGTTCCAGCACCAACCAAGAGTAACTGAGTGCTTACAGTGTTGTGCCAACACCAACAACTAAGGGGCCTATTTCTGCAGAGTATATACGGCAGGTCCCTACTTTCAAACATCCAACTTACAAACGACTCCTACTTGCAAACGAAAGAAGACAACAGGAAGTGAGAGGAAATCTACCCCTAGAAAGGAAAATTCTCTCCTGTAAGAATAAATATGGGAGAAAGGGGTCTCATCTGTACTGATGCTTTATCAGCAATCCTTGTTTCAAGAAAAACACCACATTTCAAAAACAGTTGTCATTGGGACGGAAAGTGAGGTGAAATGTTCTGAACAGGGGCACAGACAGCAAAACAAATGTTACAGGGGTGATAACCCTTACCTATGTTTCCCAAAAAGTTTAAAAATAGATTTTTGGGCTGGAGCTACACTTCAACAATGTACCTGTTCAAAATTACAAACAGATTCTACATAAGAACAAACCTACAGTCCCTGTCTTGTATGCACCGCCTGTATACGGCTGTTCAGAGTATATAGGGCCTTTTTTATTTTATGTGCGGGGTTCCCCTTAATATCCATACAAGACCCAAAGGGGCTGGTAATGGGCTGGGGTAGGGGGGGGGTCATGGGGTAGCTATGCCATTTTTCTTAAAGAATTTCATCCATATTACCGGGACCAGACATTACATTAAAGCCGCAAGCAGTTTTAAATGGCTTTTTTTTCCTTTAGAAGTGTCATTTTGTGCAGGGACAGTTCTAAACACGGGAAACACGTGGCACTTCACAGGCATACTTTAGACACCCCCCAGGTACGATATTTAAAGGAATATTTGACTTTTTTTTTTTCACTTTATGCATCATTAAAATGACTGCTCCCGAAAAACGACCGTTTTTAAAACTTCTTTTTGCATTGATACATGTCCCCTGGTGCACAACCCGGGTTCCCAAACCCTATTTATGACAATAACATGCATAATAGTTGTTATAATTAGCACTTTAGAATTCGAACGTTCGCATCCATTGTATTTAATAGGGTTCTAATGTTCGTTCGAACTTTCGGTCCGTTCGCGGGTTCTGGTGCGAACCGAACCCGGGGGTGTTCGGCTCATCACTAGATACCAAGATGATGCCTAAACCCGCAGGCATCAATCTGGTATAACCATTCAAAGTCCAGCAACATACCAGTACGTTGCTGGTCCTTGTTGGACATGTATTGTAATCTTTTTTTTTCATGCAGCCTGTTGGCTGAACGAAAAAAGAGATTGATCGGTGGGTATGCCCACCATTAGAATACCGCCCTTCATCCACCCACTTCTAATGATGGGCATACATGCACCATTTATATATGCCGAAGCATGGGGGCATCCTCCCGCAAAAAAGTTATGCCGCACACACATGGTCAAACGTTTCCACGGGCAAGCCTCCGTCGGAATTTCGACCGTATGTATGCGGCATTAGGAGCAAAATTGCTCCTCCGCCCTGCTGCCCCCATGCTTCGGCATATATGCTTTTTTTTTTTTAACTGTGGTGGTGAAATCACCTCCTACAGCACTGGAGTCGCAGGGATCAGGCCTGTCTCTGCGAACGCTGCAGTTATGTGTGTTGTGTTTTGTAAGTGACAGTGATCGATCGATACTGCACTTGGGTGGCCTGGGCTGGACGGAGGGGCAAAACGCAGGTGCTAGCAGGTATCTGGGCTGATCCCGCTAACACTGCGTTTTTGGGAACCCTAAACCGCTGGTATAGATCTGATCAGATCAGATATTGATCTGTTCAGATACTATACCACTAAGGGGGGTGTATGCTTTACGCGTGGGTGTTAGCGTTACTGGCACTAACCTGACGCTGCCTGGGGTGTGACGCAGACCCTCTCTGACGCTAAAACCTAATTGATATCACCCACCGGGCGATCAGGGGGTTAAACCTTTATTGGGTTATATACGGCGGGTGCCCTGACACTATAAAAAGCAAACTAACTAACCAGCGTCACCCGTAACACTTATATGGTGATTACTGGTGAAAGGGTTAACTAGGGGCAATTAGGGGGTTAAAACCTTTATTAGATCATATTTGGGGGTACCTGACGCTATAAAAACCTGCGGCGAACCTAAAAAAAATGACTGGCTACCGATTGGCATCACCGACACGAAGACAGCGATCAGAAAAACGATCGCTTAGTGACAGTGGTGATAGGGGGTGAAAGGGTTACCTGGGGGGCGATCAAGGGGGTTAAACCTTTATTAGATAATATATTGGGGTACCCGACGCTATAAAAACCTGCGGCGAACCTAAAAAAAATTACTGGCTACCGATCGCCATCACTGATGCTAAGACAGCCATCAGAAAAATGATCGCATAGCGACAGCGGTGATAGGGGGTGAAAGGGTTACCTGGGGGGCGATCAAGGGGGTTTAACCTTTATTAGATAATATATTGGGGTACCTGACGCTATAAAAACCTGCGGCGAACCTAAAAAAAATTACTGGCTACCGATCGCCATCACTGATGCTAAGACAGCATCAGAAAAACGATCGATTAGCGACAGCGGTGATAGGGGGTGAAAGGGTTACCTGGGGGGCGATCAAGGGGGTTAAACCTTTATTAGATAATATATTGGGGTACCCGACGCTATAAAAACCTGCGGCGAACCTAAAAAAAATTACTGGCTACCGATCGCCATCACTGATGCTAAGACAGCCATCAGAAAAATGATCGCATAGCGACAGCGGTGATAGGGGGTGAAAGGGTTACCTGGGGGGCGATCAAGGGGGTTTAACCTTTATTAGATAATATATTGGGGTACCTGACGCTATAAAAACCTGCGGCGAACCTAAAAAAAATTACTGGCTACCGATCGCCATCACTGATGCTAAGACAGCATCAGAAAAACGATCGATTAGCGACAGCGGTGATAGGGGGTGAAAGGGTTACCTGGGGGGCGATCAAGGGGGTTGAACCTTTATTAGATAATATATTGGGGTACCCGACGCTATAAAAACCTGCGGCGAACCTAAAAAAAATTACTGGCTACCGATCGCCATCACTGATGCTAAGACAGCCATCAGAAAAATGATCGCATAGCGACAGCGGTGATAGGGGGTGAAAGGGTTATCTGGGGGGTGATCAGGGGGTTAAACCTTTATTAGGGGGGGTTAGGGGGCTACACTGGACCTAAAACTAAACTTTAGTGACACTTTCACAGTCACAAATGTCACTGATTGCAGTGATCACTAAATAAATGGTCACTGCAATCAGTGACACTGTGACTGGGGGCTGGGGGGTGATCTGGGGGGTGATCTGGGGGGGTCTGGGGGTCCTGGGGGGGGGCGATTAGTGTTCCTATGTGTCCTGGTGTCAGTGTAGTGTTGTGCTCACTGACCTGATGTCTTCTCTTGTACGGCGCTCGGTATATGTGAGCACCGCACCAGAGATGACATCACTTCCTCCTGCTTCCTCTGTCTGAAACAGACAGAGGAGGCATTTCCATTCGCCGGGAGCGATCGCGAGGGGGGGGCCGGAATCGAAAGGCCGCCCCCTCATCTGGGATCGCTCCCGGTGAAGTAACGACCGCTCACGGCACAGAAGGGGGGTCCGGATGGACCCCCCAACTGTACAAAGGCAGTCACGTAGATCTACGTGATTCTGCCTGTCCGTGCCATTCTGCCGACGTAAATCGGCGGTGGGCGGTCGTTAAGTGGTTAAATAAGTATTCACTCACCGGCTACTTTATTAGGTCACTTTATTAGGTACACCTGTTCAATTGCTTGGTAACACAAATTTCTAATAAATGCATTTAGGCATCTAGGACGTGGTGAAGACGACTTGCTGAAGTTCAAACTGAGCATCAGAATGGGGAAGAAAAGGGAATTAAGTGACTTTGAACATGACATGGTTGTTGTGCCAGACGGGCTGGTCTGAGTATTTCAAAAACTGCTGATCTACTGGGATTTTCATGCACAACCATCTCTAGAGTTTACAGAGAATGGTCCAAAAAAGAGAAAATATCCAGTGAGCGGCAGTTGTGTGGAGGAAAATGCCTTGTTGATGTCAGAGGAGAATGGGCAGACTGGTTTGAAATGATAGAAAGGCAACAGTAACACAAATAACCACTCATTACAACCAAGGTATGCAGAATACCATCTCTGAACGCACAACACATCAAACCTTGAAGCAGATGACTACAGCAGCAGAAGACCACACCGGAATATTTGCATTATGCATGTGCAGCCGACAAATCTGTAGCAACTGGGTAATGCTATCATGTCAATATGGACCAAAATCTCTGAGGAATGTTTCCAACACCTTGTTGAATCTACGCCACGAAGAATTAAGGCAGTTTTAAATGCAAAGGTGGGTCCAACCCAGTACCAGCACGGTGTACCTAATAAAGTGGCCAGTGAGTGTATATTTTTTTCTTTCTGTGAATAATAAATGTAGCGATAACCCACAGGGGAACCACTGGAAGTACACAGGTCTCTCTTATCTGTTCAGAGGCTGCCAGCCCTGGTTCCAGCTCCAGCACCGTCAAAATTCAGGCTCAGTCTAGGGGTGTCTTTTGAAGCATTCATACAGAAAGGCAAGGAGCAAAAGAAAGAATGCAATAGGCGGAGGGCAAACATGACTGAGTTAACAGGGGATATCGTGCAAATATGGTAAGTGGGGTGTTATTGGATAGCAGGCAGACTGGGAGGGGACTGGAGTCAATAAAAGGAGTTGGCCCCTCCCCCAGGGCAAAACAGCGCGGGGGAAAGTTATAGGAGTGAGAACCATGTCGGCTGTTGAGCAACTTCTGGCCCAGCTTCGGGCAGAGGTGGAGACACGGGGCGCGGATTGGCTCCAGGAGACCCTGGGGCCGATGCTGGCGGGTCCGGCGGCAGAGACGGTTACCGCGGGGAGAGAGGCTGTGCGAGCTCGGAGGTCCCAGCCTCTGGAGTGCTATTCACCGGGCCCCTCCCTTCAAGCTCAGCGGCATCATGGGAGTCCCCCCCGAGGGCCCCTTCGGGCCCCCCTGCCAAGCGTACTGCATTGCCCGTGGTGGGGGGTCCCGGGAGGAATCCCCCACATGAACGGAGCTCAGCAGGGGGCCGTTCCGGGAGCTCCGGAGCAGGCGCTAGGCCCGCGCGGCACTTGAAGCCGGAAGGCGTGGGCTCCGCCCCCGGAGTGTCGCTGGCGGGCAAGGAGCCTCAGCGTGGGATATCAGTGGCGGTGGTGCCTGGGCCATCCACGTCCTTGGCCAGGGGCCTACCCAGTGTGTCGCAGGTGTCGTGGACGGGGGTACCCATGCGGGGGGCAGACAGCAATGCGGGGCAGCACCATCAGTGTCTGCGGAGGTCGGCGATGAAATCCATGGGCGGGTCCAGGGCGCAGAGGAGGAATCGATCGTGCGCCGGACTCTCGGCATCCAGGGACGGGTCGCCTGGTGGGCCTTCGTCAGGAGAGGAGGAGCAGTCCGGTCTGCTATCGGAGGGTGAGCTGTCCAGTTTGGAGGATAATCGGGAACCCAGGATGTCTGGGCGACGGTGGAGACGGGTCGATCTGCTGGTGGAACTTCTTCCAGGCAGCCCGGTAAGTCAGTACTTTCTATAACTTCTCAGGGTCAGGCCAGTAGAATGGGCCGGGAGCGTGGGCCTAATGGTAGTGATGGGGGGCTGCAGTGGCAGTGGGCTCTATGGGTGGGTCTGCTGGGTGGAGCGAGGCTCCCGGTGGTGTTCTTGTGGGGAAAGAGGGCTTGCAAGGGTTCTTGGCGAGGCTTAAAGTTTTGGTCAGCCAGTTTGAAAAGGGGGATGCTGTAGCCGCCAGTCCTGCAGTGGCATGGGTTCCGCCGGTAGGGGGGCCGGTGGTGGTCCCTGTGCTGGGGACTGTTGCTCCTGCACCCGTGGCTGCGACTCCTGCGTTTGTGGGTGCAGGAGCAGGACAAGGGCAACAATTAGCTGCGAAGGTGGGGGGTACGGGGTACCCCGCTGTGAAACAGGATGTCATTAGGTTGGCTGATTCTGCAAAATGCAAGGTATATGTGTGTTATGAGGGACCTATAGGGGCACACCTGAAACTGGAGGTCCGTGAGAAGATCTGGAAAGGTGAGTACATGGAGATGTTCTCGCTGTTACTGCTGGAGAAATTCAACCTTGGTAGAGTTAAGCCGGACGAGTCCAAAAAGGAGGACGAAGAGAAAAGGAGGTATCGGCTTTGTAACGGAACGTCCCACCACACTCCGCTTGAGTTCTTCCGTCATATACCACTTCCTCCCAGTCTGGATATACATATCAGATATTACAACTGCTCACAAGCACACAACGAGGCGATACTTGTTTGTCTGCTGAACATGGAGTGATTTATTAGAACAAGAAAACAATCTTATATACAGTTCAAGAGGAGGTAACCAGAACATAAATTAACATGAGCAAAATAACTAATCATTTACCCAGACTAGGTGACTCAAAGATATGACCTTTTAGGGTAGATGTCACGTCTCCTAGCTCACCTGCTATACAATACACATTATCATAAGTGTAAACACAGGACATCTTCACACAATAGCAGGGTCAATTAGCACAGACAACAGACAGGTGGCTGGAGGTGATGACATTAGCATCTCCTTACAGTGTATGTCCCAACAGTATGAATCAGTCACTCTAATATGGCATATACAGGGTCCCCAGGCATTCAGCTCACAAAGAGCACTGTTCCCCCAAATGCCAGAGCCAATGATTGCAAGGCAAGAGGCTAGCATTCAGTCCCCTCAAAAAGCCTCTGCCCGGGTGAGTCTGTCACAGGCTTATTCCGCGGACATTCACGAATTGGTTACAGGCGTTTGCCATTATGGCGAGTGTGATAGGGGAAAAGAACCCTGAACATTGTTTGGCACTCTTTTGCTACCAGGACGAGATAGGAGAAGCTTACAGGGTCTACGGGGGCACGGGGTGGCTACGGTATGATGAACAGTTCAGACAGAAGAGGGCGATTCGACCAGGCCCTGCGGTGGGATCACAAAGATATAAGTCTGTGGATGCGGCTTATGACCTCAGCGAGGGCACCAAGTCAGTTTTTTCAGGGAGGGGCCGGTGGAACTTCTTCCCCTGGACAATCAACCGGTAAGAAAAAGGGGGTTTGCTGGCAGTACAATGAGGATACATGCAAGTTTGGGGGATCATGCCGCTACAAGCATGAGTGTTCCAGCTGCGGAGGTGCTCACACACAGTCCAGATGTTTCAAGCAGGGAAAAGGTCGTCTGCGCACAAAAGGGAGGACTCCGGTGAAGGTGGAAAGGATGCGGCCGTTTCTCGGTAGCTATCCTGACAGGTTGGTGGCTCATTTGTTAGAGGGGGGTTTTTCGGAGGGGTTTCACATACCATGTTCGTTGGATGTGATTCCCCGGTGTCAAGGAATTTACGTTCGGCCCTGCAACATTCGGATGTCGTTTCTGAGAACTACCCCCCCCCAGTTGATTTGATGGTCTCCCCATTGGGAGTTGTGCCAAAGAAGGAGCCCAACAAATTTAGGCTTATCCACCACCTTTCCTTCCCAAAAGGCAGGTCGGTCAATGATGCCATTGACCCGGAGGAGTGTACAGTGAGTTATACTTCCTTCGATGCCGCGGTGGGCTGGGTTTGTCGATATGGGCAAGGGGCATTGATGGCAAAAGCCGATATTGAACTGTGGGGATCTGAAAGTGCGCTTTCACTGGGACAACTTGGGGGTGGTGCAGGTGATTAACAAAGTGTCCCGTCTTCTCCTCCGGTAGTTCGGCTCCTGCGACACCTGGTGTTGAGATGCTTGCAGCTTAATGTCTTTGTTAGGGGTGCCCATCTTCACTGGTCTCACGATTCGATTTGATTACAATTATCTGGTAAGCGATTCGATACGATTCCGCGATGCATCACGATTACCGACGAGCTTCCTCTTGGGCCGCCTATCACATGTCCCAGAAGATTGCCTGGCTATGCAGGACAGCGCAGTGAGACATGCGCATCTGGCTGTGAAGCTGCAAGCTGTCACAGCCGGATGCCTACAGTAGTATTGCCAGCGCCGTGGACAGGCCGGGGGAGAGAATGGAGGGTTCGGGTGGCCACGTCGCTGGATTGTGAGACAGTAATAGGTGGTGTCAGGTACTCTTTATGGAGGGATCGGGGGTCTAAAAGACCCCCGATCCCTCCTTTGCACTTCAAAGTATTCAGATCGCCAAAAATGGCGATTCTGAATACTGTATATATTTTTTTTAAACTGGCACCATTGGCAGCCGAGTAAAGCGGAAGTGACGTCGTGACATCCCTTCCGTGTTTACATACAGACTGGAACGAAGCCGACGCTTCGTTCCAGTCTGTCTCTAGCCGCCAGAAGTAGCGGCTCGTGGATCGGGTCTCCCGGTGGGACAGGAGGCCCAGGAGGCCCGGTGAGAGCGACGGAAGACGGCGGGAGGGGGGGATGTCCCCTCCCACTCCTCCGGGATAACAACCGAGGGGCTTGGAGAATGGGGTGGAATAGATAGCTAGTGATGGGTGGAATGTATATTATTTTTCTATTTTGGAGAAATGTCAGTATCTGGATGTAATGTTATCTGTGTGCTTCTTTTCTTTTCTTCTCCCTTCCCTACAATATTGGTTCAGGCAACTGTTCAAATTTCGTAGTTTGTAGATTGAATAAACAGCCTTCAGGATTGAAGGATTTTGATTCCCTTAGCCACTGGGGACAGTGTCTTTTCTAGGAGGGGGTGTGTGTAGCGTCCCCCCAATATTTTGGGGCGCTATGTGAAATTTAAGGGCAGTCTGAGCCAGTTATTGGGCTCAGACCAATTATATTCCAGTTGTTGTTCCGCTCTGGGTGTGATACTGCCCGGCAGTGTTATTCTCCTTTGCCTGCAGGTGGCACTGTCACCGCCGGCACAGGCTGGATTACGGGGGTATCACAGCACCTTGGGTGTCCTCTTTCGGCAGCCGTGCAGTGGGCGTGGTCTACCCGCTGTGCATGCTGGGAGAGGATACAAAAGGGGCAGACGCCATTTTGGTGGGGGATTCAAGGGGGACCCCAGGGCGTGCAGGGGGACCTCTGGTCCAGTGAGTGTGCCTCGTGGCCCGCATGGCACGAGGTGCGCCGAAGTGTTTAGGTCTCGGCACCTTCAGCCCGAGGCTCTGCTGCTGCATTGTAGGCCCAGGTCTGCTGACAAGGACCTATGCTTCAGAGGAGGATCCCAGGCTGCCTGTTTTAGGGGGCCCATCTTTAGGAAAGGAGTTCCAGGGGAAGATCAGTCCCGGCGGAGATAGCGACGGTACTGCTGTCTCGGGGAGAGGCCTGGAGGCCTACCTAAAGGGGGATTGATCATCTCTGACATCCATGCTCTATCCTGGCTGCTAGGACTGCTCTCATAGGGACTATCCGGGTGAGCAATACCCACTCAGGCTTGAGTGGCGACGAGTGTAGATATTGGACTTAAGTGCTGCGTGCCTGAACCTTCCCCCACGCCTTTCAACTTTTTTACTCTTGCTTTTCTTCAAAGTTAACTCAAAGAAAAAAAAAAGAATAAAGCCTTGCTGATTAGGTTTTACTCATGTGTGGACATTGGCCTTATTCCAAGGAGACATTGGTGTACCTAGACAACGGAGCTAAAGGATCCACTCGTGGGAGGTATTTTGCTGCAGATCCAAAGTAATTAAACACTAGATTCTCATTGACAATACAATGTGAATCCTGTGTGTAGCAGCGGAGAGGCGTGGAGACTGCGGCTGAGGTTGCTACACATGTAACCTGTGGATCAGTTTGAAAGCAGCCCAGTAACCACTGCAGAACAGATATGCCCATATATACTCTTATATACACAGTGATTTTAGTAATAAACTTACCTTTTATAACAGTATTCTATTCTATTTTATTTCATCACAGAGCAGGAGGTCGTGGGCCACATCAGAGGGCACCGCGGGCCACATGTTGCCCCCGGGCCACTGGTTGGGCACAACTGTTCTAGGCAAAAGATCCTACTTACAATGTCCAGAGACAACCAGCTTCCCTGTGACACTCTTCAGCGAAAGGGGTTCTTATCCAGCCCAGCTTACTAAGATAGGGTCCTCCAGTAAGTTCCTTTTAGTCTAGGTTTCTCCAGACCCTGAGCCAAGCATCTCTTGATGCTTGATTACAATAGCTCTGCAGTAACACTGGCTACCTCTCAGGGGAAGAGGTCCCAGGACAAAGACAATAGCTCTGAACAGACTCTCTCCAACATTTATCTTCTCTCCAGCCACACCTTCAAGGCATCACCTCCCAAGGATGGGCTGAGATCAGATAAATATTCATAGCCGCAAAGATTGATCCTCTTACTCCATTTCTGGAAACTGGCCAGAGCAATCAACACCCAGGCTTACGGATAAACCTGATCAGACCTAGAAAACAAAATGCAGCTCAGCTGAGTACAGCAGAGGCAAAAACTACATTTATCCAACCTAGTGCAGGGCGCTACATAAAATACACCGAAAAATAAGAAAGAAAAACTTCATCAGAAAGAAAATTGGAAAGTTCTTTTTTTTTCAAGCAAATTTTGCCTAAGCAGAAAATATGGGAAAATTAGAGGCTATGTTTGTCAAAATTGCTGCAAATCTGAAATCCAGAATTTTTCTGTGAAATAAGTTTGGTTGTAATCACTCAGCTCCTTCCAAATTTCTGGCAGTTATATTAATACTTACCAACTTGATGACCGTTTATTCACAACTCCTATTGGAAGATACATTGGAAGATACAGTAAATGTTCCATCATCTCTTTCATATTTCAGATGTTCCTGGCTGCCCTTTCCTTCGCAAACTTTGCAAAAGCATTTTCGGGGAGTTACATGAAAAGTTCCATTACGCAGATTGAGCGTCGCTTTGACATTTCCTCCTCCACGGTTGGAATAGTGGATGGAAGTTTTGAAATAGGTAAATATCTGATTGTGGTGTTTTTTTGTAATGATCTGCGCTTTAACGCTGTACTAATCCCTCCTGTCTTCTGCCATCAGGAAATTTACTGGTGATCGCCATTGTCAGCTATTTCGGGGCCAAGCTTCACCGACCGCGGATCATCGCAGCAGGCTGTCTTGTGATGTCACTGGGGAGTTTCCTTACTGCCATGCCGCACTTCTTCATGGGACTGTATGTGATAACCAACATAGGTCTACATGGTGTGCGATAGGGGTCATTTATTTTCGTCTGGAAGGGGGTAACAGATATCTCTGTGTTTTCACAGGTATAAATATGAATCGGCAAGGGCTCATCCCGCATCGTCGCTCAGCAATATCACTGGGAGCGTTTCACCGTGTATGGCAAATCAGATGCCTCTTTCACCTCCGAACATGGGTAAGAAATCTAAGGCTTGGTTCACACCAATGCGTTTTGGTTCTTTTTGCAGAAACACACTACAGTTCTTTCAACATGGTTCCCTATGGGACACGTTCACATCTACTGTAAGCTTTTTTTCAGCTGCTGCGTTTTTGGAAAGGTTCAGGGACTTTTTTAAATGGAAAACGGTGCATATTTGTCTCAACAGACATCAATAGAGATAATTTTTTTGGGGCGTTTTTGATGCATTTTTTAATCTGCCCAACAGCAAAAGACATCAAAATCACTTAAAAAACCTGTGTGCAAAAATGCAAAGTGCACCGCAATAAGCACTGCAGAATTAGATCAAAAACAAACTGCATAGGTGTGAACCAGGCCTCACTGCAGAGCCTGAACTACTAAGGACCCTTTCACACTGGGGCGGGAGGTGCGTCGGCGGTAAAGTGCCGCTATTTTTACCCCCCTGCTAGCGGCCGAGAAAGGGTTAAAAACCACCGCAAAGCGGTATAGCCGCGGCGCCCCATTGATTTCAATGGGCAGGAGTGGTGGAGGAGCGGAATACACACTGCTCCAAAGATGCTGCTAGCAGGACTTTTTTTACCGTCCTGCTAGCGCACCGCTCCAGTGTGAAAGCCCTCGGGGCTTTCACACTGGAGACACAGCAGCGGCTGTTTCAGGTCGGTTTGCAGGCGCTATTTTTAGCGCAATAGCTCCTGCAAAATGACCCAATGTGAAAGGGGTCTAAGAGATCCTGAACTATACACACAGTCATTTTATATGATTATTTTCCAATTCCTAAGACCCCTTTCACACTGAGTCATTTTGCAGGCACTATTGCACTAAAAATAGCACCTGCAAACGACCTGAAACAGCCGCTGCTGTGTCTCCAGTGTAAAAGCCCCGAGGGCTTTCACACTGGAGCGGTGCGCTAGCAGGACGGTAAAAAAAAAGTCCTGCTAGCAGCATCTTTGGAGCAGTGAAGGAGCAGTGTGTATACCGCTCCTCCTGCCCATTGAAATCAATGGGGCACCGCGGCTATACCGCCGGCAAAGCGCCTCTGCAGAGGCGCTTTGCAGTGGTTTTTAACCCTTTCTCGGCCGCTAGCGGGGGGTAAAACTGCACAGCTAGCGGCCAAATAGCGCCGCAAATCCGACGGTAAAGTGCCACTAAAAATAGTGGCGCTTTACCGCCGATGCACCCCCCGCCCCAGTGTGAAAGGGGCCTTAAACAGGTTAAAAAAACAGGTACGGTAAGTTCCTGGGAATATAACTGTCACATTGGTTGTGTTCTCAACTGATCTAACTGATCACATGGCAGTTAAAGATCTGAGGCCAAGATGACAGCTTCCATGGCTGAAAATGATAGGAGAGTTTAGTTCCACTTTAATTCATATTCAGGATGAATTATAATATTCTCTTTATCAGACAGACATTGATGCCCCCTGGTGGCATCTGTTAGGCCCCTTTCACACTGGGGCGGGGTCGGCGCTAAAGCGCTGCTATTTTTCGTGGCCCTATTTGGCCGCTAGCGGGCGGTTTTACCCCCTGCTAGCGGCCGAGAAAGGGTTAAAAACCAACGCAAAACGCCTCTGCAGAGGCGCTTTGCCGGCGGTATAGCCGCGGTGCCCCATTGATTTCAATGGGCAGGAGCGGTGGAGGAGCGGTATACACACCGCTCCTTCACCGCTCCAAAGATGCTGCTATTTTTAGCGCAATAGCGCCTGCAAAATGACCCAGTGTGAAAGGGGTCTTATGGTTATTGGCTGTGACTTGGGAGGAAACATTTGGTCATTTTGTTTCCTTACTGTTATACTCAGGATATCTGCATTATATTAATATTTCCACACCAGAAGTGTTTACATTGAGCTGTGCACATTAAATGTTAAGAAGCTCAACTGTAATAAAGTAATAAGCCATAATAAAAAATGTCCATACATAAATTAGTGTTAGTGCCAGTTAACACTGTGGCAACACGACTTCCAGCGCGACTTTACAAGGCAACTTGGAGATGACATGAGCGCGACTTCAGCACTACTTGGAGCGACTTACAACACGACTTCAAGTCGCCTCCAGGACAGGCGACTTTGCCAGTGGCCAATCACATAATAATCAGCTCTGTGGGAGGGGGGGGGGGTTTGTCTTAGAAAACTATTTTCACTTCCTGGAAAGTTGCTTCAGTTAAGACAGTGATCCGACTTTAGAGGCAACTTCCATTGAAATCAATGGATACAAGTTGCCTACAAGTTGCCTTGAAGTAGTACAGGAACCTTTTCTGAAGTCGGAGCGACTTCAGTAGTGTACATTAAGACGGCTCTCATTCACTTCAATGGAATTTCTCATGTCGTGCGACTTGGGGCGACACAAGTCGGATCCCAAGTCGCTGTAGTGTGAACCGCCACTAAGCCTATATTATGCTGTGCAATCATTTTTTTTTTTTTGAGTTTTCAAAGACAGTAACAAAGCTTCAAATTTGCCCATACAGGGGGAAAGGTTAATTGCACAGGATATCAATCAAACAAGAGAGCAAAAACCAGAAACAAAACAAATTTGGCCAATTCAGCAGTAACCGGCCAAATTCACAGCAGTCTGTCGGACAGAAGCCAATCAAGCGACCAGCATTTGTCAAAGGGACATGCCAGACAACCAGCATTCTAGCAGCACTCCCGGACAATGGCTGTGAGCGCTGATCAGTGTATTCTGCTGGGAGGGGAGTCCCCCTGTCAGTATACAATAGCACAGTGGGAGAGATCACCCAGCAGGTTGAATGAAAAGAAAAACATACAATGTGAACCGGGCTTAAGACCAGATATCCCGGTTTCAGATATAAACCAAAGAGAACAGGAAAGAGGTGATGAAGAGGACAGAGAGTTCGGAAAAGGTGGAGGTAGGGAAAGAAGAGAAGATGAGTCCCTGCAAACTCAGGAAAGTCTCATGTGTCATACTATAAACAGTCTAGCCTGCCGTGCAAGGAGGGTAGGAAATAATAAAGCCATGGTTCCTATATTTTAATGAACTTATTTTAATAATGGGAGTCATTTAAAATACTGGACATTTTTTTGTTAATCATTAAGGTGGTCATACAATTTGTTTACTTCCTAGAAAGAAACAGAAGGTTTCTTCCAGGCCTTAAAACTGGTACACATTAGCAGTTGTTTTTTCATTCAACCCAGTGGGCTGAACAAAGAAAAAAAACAAGAGCTTGGGAGGAGCTGCTGTACTAACTATCCAATGTTAGTACAGCAATCTCTCCTTCTGAGCTATTGTGTTCTGAAAGGGGGATGCCATTGGCCAGTCGGCTGGCTTTTGTTGGACACATGGGCCGAATGTCAGCTGGTTTCTATTGAACCAGCTGATGCCGCCTGATATGTGTCCGGTGTGACGGCTCTCGCAGGCGCGGGAGCGTGCCGGCGGGTCGGGCAGACTCGATGTCTGCCGGCGACCCGCAATCGCCTAGTACAGAGGCAGAATGGGCATCTGCCAGTGTA
The DNA here is from genome assembly GCA_029206835.1 of Rana muscosa. Classification (NCBI taxonomy): domain Eukaryota; kingdom Metazoa; phylum Chordata; class Amphibia; order Anura; family Ranidae; genus Rana; species Rana muscosa. The sequence goes on from CM055118.1 coordinate 143,538,344, forward strand.
AACAAGCGGTTCCCTGTTCTGACAGGGGACATGTCAGTGATCTTCTATTGCCAGGAATCGGGAACAGTGATCTTTGTCATGTCCCAGGCCGCCAATCGCCCTACAATTAGAACACACCTAGGGAACACACTTAGACCCCTTTCACACTGAAGGTGCTTTACATGCGTTTTAGCGCTAAAAATAGTGCCTGTAAAGCGGCCTGTAAACTGCCTCCCCTGCCACCCCAGTGTAAAAGCCTGAGTGCTTTCACACTGGGGCAGTGTGCTTGCAGGAGGGAAAAAAAGTCCTGCAAGCAGCATCTTTGGGGCGGTGCAGTGCCGCTCCTAAACCGCCCCTGCCATTGAAATCAATAGGCAGCGCTGCTGAAGTGCCTAGAAAGCGATTCGGCAGCGGTGCTTTTAACCCCTTGTTAACCCCTTTTTTGGGGTTAAAAGCGCCCTGTACCCGCCCGCACAGTGCCTTGGGGGAGGGGGGTGTTCAGTGTGAAAGGGGTCTTAACCCCTTGATCACCCCTAGTCATCAAGGTACATCAGAGATAACATTTAAGAATGGTCAAGTTCAGGCAGAGGTTTGGCAGCAGCAGAGAAATCCGGAGGGAAGACAGAAGAAAGATCAAGCAAGCCGATGTGAGGAATGGAGAGAATCAGAGTAGTCGGGAAGCCAGGTAACGACCAGATCAAGGATAGGCACTGGAAACAGGATACAGGGGGAAACTGCAGATCAGACAGAAAAGGCCCTAGTACATCTGCCATCCTTATATACTGCAATGGGCGCCAAAGCTAATGGGCGTGCACACGCATAGGCGTTCAATTGAGCCCGTGGACATGCCTGTCAGGAGGGACGTCATTGGGATTGTGCCTAAGCATGCGCAATGGCCTCTGTCTCTGCACATCTGCTCTGCTATGGCCAGCGAGTCCCTGACAGCAGCCTCATCATTGGCCGTCAGTGCCCATCAATACAGCCTCATCAGTGTCCATTAGTGTAGCCTCATCAGTGCCCATCAATGCAGCCTATCAGTGCCCCTCAGTGCAGCCTGATCACTGTCCATCAGTGCAGCTTCATTAGTGCCCATCAATGCAGTCTCATCAGTGCAGCATCATCAGTGCCCATCAATGCAGCCTCATCAGTGCAGCATAGCAGTGCAGTCTCATCCGTGCCCATCAATGCAGCCTCATCCGTGCCCATCAATGCAGCCTCATCAGTGCACATCAGTGCAGCCTCATCAGTGGCCATCAGTGCAGCCTCATCAGTGGCCATCAATGCAGCCTATCAGTGTCCACCCGTGCCTATTAAAGCAGCCTATCAATGACCATCAATGCAGCTTCATCAGTGCCCATCAATTTAGCCTCATCAGTGCCCATCAATTTAGCCTCATCAGTGCCCATCAATGCAGCCTATCAGTGCCCATCAATGCAGGCTCATCATTGCACATGAATGCAGGCTATCAGTGCCCATCAATGCAGGCTATCAGTGCCCATCAATGCAGCCCATCAGTGCCCATCAATGCAGCCCATCAGTGCCCATCAATGCAGCCTAACAGTGCCCATCAGTGCCCATCAATGTAGCCTCATTAGTGCCCATCAGTGCCCATCAATGCAGCCTATCAGTGCCCATCAATGCAGCCCATCAGTGCCCATCAATGCTGCCTACTAGTGCCCATCAGCGAAGCCTATCAGTGCCCCTTAATGTAGCCTCATGAGATATGGCGGCGCTCCTCTTCCTCTCCCTTCCCCACAGTTTCCTTGCTGATCAGAGAATCGACTTCCATTTAACCCCGCCATCTCCCCCTCCAATACGGCTGCTCACTTGCCTTCAACTTATTATCACTCGCCAAATGCGAGCAGGTGAACAGAAATTTTGAGGGCTGCTGTATACAATAATGGATAGATTGAGGGCAGGTATGCCTGGAGGGAGCCTACTCCTCCTTAAAGGCACAGGGCTGCACTGGACACCTAGCAAATAGCACAATGGCAGGAAGGTGTCCAGTATGCCCCCTCACTAAATAACTATTGGTACAAACTAGGGATGCACCGATGCCCCTTTTTTAACACCGAGTACGAGTACCAATACTTTACCTCAGGTACTCGTTGATACCAATTACCGATACCTGTTTTGTGTCATGTGACTTTTTTTTTTTTTAAATAATGAATGATTATTACATTTTCCTTATAATATGTGGAATTGAAACTCAAGACATTATGAAGGAAATAAACATTTTTTTTTGCTGTTCACAAACCTGTTAAAGTGCAAATTGCACAGAACATGTTATATAAAATAATGTCAATGACATGTACATTGCAAGTTCACAATGTTTAGGCATGAGGAGAAGCAAGAACACTAGAAAATTACAGTACAGTACAGTACCTCAGTCAACTCACAAGACATGACTGCTGACATGGGCGTCCGCTGAACTTTTTTCAGGGGAGGGTATCATTCTTGAGGATAATTCTGCTTTACTCCATGCCCATATAAATATAGCCTAGAGAATGTACATCTTTCTATATTGCAATACATCTGTTGTGGCCATATTTTGATCTTGATGAAAACAGCCTATACTGTATACTGTAGCCACAACACAGATGTATTGCAATACATTGCAATACAAAAAGATGTACACAGTGGTGTCGTGGCACAGGCACTGCTGTTACCTGTAGTTCTTCAGCGATAGGGCAGGCACTGGCAGCATATTCAGTCTCTCGTCGCGGCCACTGCACGCCACGCACCTGTGGGAGGAGCCAACGCCGCGCCAGCCGGATCGGCATAGGCATATTTACACAGGCAGAGGCAGGCTGAGGCAGCAGCCAATCACGGAACAGCCGGGTCAGGGTCACGGTGATGTTAAGCAGAGGCCCGAGCGGCAGAGCCAATCCGATGCTCAGGCCGGGGGTGAGGAGGGAGGGACAGATAGTGGGAAAAGACTGAGAGCAGCCCCAGCCCCCAGGCCAGCAGCAGTCTGCAGGGTTAGAAAAAAAAGTCCACGGCTGCCGCGGAGGTAGCCGTGGCGGCCATTGCAACACAGGGGGCAAGTGTGTCTTCACTCTGACTTCCAGGGGGGGGGCAATTGACCCCCTTTGCCCTATGGAGCAGACGCCCATGACTGCTGAAAAGCTTAGGCTTGTCTTAACACCCTTTATTTAAACCACCACAAAACCTTGCCCCCCAAGAAGACACATAGACCACTTTAATTTGGAAGTAGGGCAAGGCCACAGCTTTATTGAACATAAGTATAATAACCTTCATTATATCAGTAACCATTAGGCTTGTGCACAACGGAAAAATTCGTTCCGTTTCGGTTCGTTTCTTTCCGGTCCTGTTGATTCGTAATCATTCGTAATTTTGCTAGACGGGATTTTTCGTGTTCGGACTCATTCGTATTTTTGCAAGCGACATTTTTCGTTGAATTTTTTGTTGCTTTATAATTCGTACTTTCGGTAGAGTACGTTGTTTTTCGTTGATTCTGGACACAACTCCTACTTTCGTAACTTTTTTTGGGTTCGTTGATTCGTAATTTTCTGTGTCTCTCTCACGACGACGCTGACTATTATGCCTAATGTGCTTCGAATGGATTTGTACTTTTCGAAATACATAGCGGTTATTTGTAACGATTCGAAATCTCGTATTTTACTTTCGTTTTTTACATGCGGCTATAGCCTCCGCCCCTGTACACCATTTTGAGAGGGTTCAGCACGGTGAGGGAGAAGCAGAGAGCAGAGCAGAGTGTTATTGTGCTTCGAATGGATTCGAAATCTCGTATTTTACTTTCGTTTTTTACATGCGGCTATAGCCTCCGCCCCTGTACACCATTTTGAGAGGGAGTTCAGCACGGTGAAGGAGAAGCAGAGAGCAGAGCAGAGTGAGTGTTATTGTGTTTCCAATGGATTTGTACATTCGTAAGTTTTTTCATAACGAATTATGCCGAAGACATTCGGGCATTCGCTATTTTGCGGTATAATTTATTTCGGATTCGGTTTTATTCGTAATTGCTTTGTTCGGAAATTCTAATGCTTCCGAATGTCCGAAAGTTGCTAAATTCGGACGAATTTCGATTCGTTACGAAACGAATTGCACAAGCCTAGTAACCATGCCAGTCACGATTATACCGTGAGCAGATAACAACAAACATTATAGTCTAAGAGGCCTGTCTCCACCATCAGTGCGAGGCAGGCATTAAACTGCCCCGTAATTAAACTTGAGAGCATAGCCCATAAAGTAATGCCAACTGCTGGCAAGGTAAAACTGCAAAGAAGCTGTGATGAAAACACACAACGGGTGGGTGGGTGGTCAACTCGTGTGACGTCAAATTCTCCAGAGAGTAGTGGGACGTGCCTCTGTGTAGCCTTTTGTAGAGTTCCGGCTCCACCCAGTCACCTCGTGCCATTGAAGCCAATCCCAAAGGAGCCATTCCGACTCACTGATTATGTTGACGCCCCGCTTAGTTGCCAAGCATCCAGCAGTCAAGGCTCCCTTTCCTTAGAGCAGGGCGGGTCAAGGGTCCTTCATTATAAAATATAAAAAACAAAAACAAAAACAAAACACATTATGTGTTTGTTCTACTTTCTAGTTCAACTTCTTACACATTTGTAAAAGAAACACATTTCACAAACAGAATAAATTATGTTCATTCCAGGATGGCAAGGATGCGTGTTAGGTTGGCATTTAGCACTGCAGTAACCAGTAAGGCCTCATGCACAATGCAGCTCAAAGCAGCTGCTTCTCTAGGTGTTTTAGCTCTTTTGAGCTTTTTTTCTCTCTACCTGTTACCTCTTCCCCTCCATGTTAGCCTATGTGTTCATGGCCAGGCACACTATGGGGGTGATTTACTAATAACAGTGCGCTGCGCTGGTTGAAACCTTAATTGGTGCGCCGGATAACTCCTTCACTGGGCGCAGGAACCAGCGGCGCACTGTTATAGTAAATAAAAATGTCAGCGGCGCTCTATTGAAAATGAATGTTTCCCTATGGGAGCCCATTGATTTGAATAGAGGTCGCCCGGGAAGTCGGATGAAGCCGATCCGACTTGTGGGACGACTCGTGTGCCGGCTGACACAGGGACAGCGCGACTTTGCGAGGCAACTTGGACACGAGCTGAGCGTGAAGCAGCCGCTCAAGTGCTGTCCTAGAGGCGACTACCTGGCCGAGAATGTCTCCAGCGCTATGGCATCGCGCTGGTTCTCGGCAGCCTCGCTGTCCCGTGTTTGGTAAGAATCATGAAGGGGAACTCCACGCCAAATTTTAATGAAAAAACCGGCATGGGTTCCCCTTCAGGAGCATACCAGGCCCTTAGGTCTGGTAAGGATTTTAAGGGGAACCCCCTAAGCCGAAAAACGGCGTGGGGGTCCCCCAAAATCCAAACCAGACCCTTATCCGAGCACGAAACCTGGCAGGCCGCAGGGAAAGAGGGGGTGACGAGAGCGCCCCCCTCCCTCCTGAACCGTACCAGGCCGCATGCCCTCAACATGGGGGGTTTGGTGCTTTAGAGCAGGGGGGCGACCTGCGGCCCCCCCACCCCAAAGCACCCTGCCCCCATGTGGGGAACAAGGGCCTCTTCCCTACAACCCTGGCCGTTGGTTGTCGGGGTCTGCGGGCGGGGGGCTTATCGGAATCCGGGAGCCCCCTTTAATAAGGAGGCCCCCAGATGCCGGGCCCCCCCCCACCCTATGTGAATGAGTATGGGGTACATCGTACCCATACCCATTCACCTGGTGGCAAAAAAGTCAATAAAAAACACAACACAGGTTTTCAAAGTAATTTATTAGGCAGCTCTTTCTGCCGGGCGCCCCGCTATCTTCTTCCAGCTCTTTTGCTAGCGGGGTCCCGGGCTTCCTCGTCGTCTTCGGGGGTCTTTCTGACGGGCGCCCGCTATCTTCTTCCAGCTCTTTTGCTAATGGGGTCCCGGGCTTCCTCGTCGTCTTCGGGGGTCTTTCTGACGGGCGCCTGCTATCTTCTTCCAGCTCTTTTGCTAGCGGGTCCCGGTCTTCCTCGTCGTCTTCTTCCGACTTCGGGGGTCTCTTGTTCTGTTCTCCGGTGTCGTCTCCGCGCTCTCCGGTTCTTCTCCCGCTCTCCGGTTCTTCTCCAGCTCTCCGGTTCTTTCTGCCTTCTGCCGGGCGCCCCGCCATCTTCTTCCAGTTCTTTTGCTAGCGGGGTCCCGGTCTTCATCGTCGTCTTCTTCTCTCTTCTCTCCGTCCGATGTTGCCTCATCGCTGTCCGCCGCTACAATGCTCTGCCTGCGGAGCGCACCCACTTATATTGGCATGGGGCGTGGTCACCGGGTGATGCCACCCGCTGACCCCGCCCCTGTATGACGTCACAGTCCCGGGGAATGCCCGGTGGTTGTGGGGGTCTGCGGGGGCGGGGGGCTTATCGGAATCTGGAAGACCCCTTTAACAAAGGGGACCCCCAGATCCCGCCCCCCTGTGTGAAATGGTAATGGGGTACATTGTACCCCTACCATTTCACAAAGAAAGTGTCAAAAATGTAAAAAATGACAATAGCCGGTTTTTGACAATTCCTTTATTAATGTCTTCTCCTTTCTTCCATCTTCTTCTTCCATCTTCTTCTTCTTCCATCTCACATAGGGGGGGGCCTGGATCTGGGGGTCCCCTTTGTTAAAGGGGTCTTCCAGATTCCGATAAGCCCCCCCCCGCAGACCCCCACAACCACCGGGCAAGGGTTGTGGGGATGAGGCCCTTGTCCCCATCAACATGGGGACATCCTCCCCATGTTGAGGGCATGTGGCCTGGTACGGTTCAGGAGGGAGGGGGGCCGCTCTCTCATCCCCCCCTCTTTTCCTGCGGCCTGCCAGGTTGCATGCTCGGATAAGGGTCTGGTGTGAATTTTTGGGGGGACTCCACGCCATTTTTTTTTTAAATTTGGGGTGGAGTTCCCCTTAAAATCCATTCCAGATCTGAAGGGCCTGGTATGGATATTTGGGGGAACCGCACGCATTTTTTTTTTAAATTTGCGGCAGGGTTCCCCTTAATATCCATTCCAGACCTGAAGGGCCTGGTAATGGAATTTGGGGGACCCACACGCTTTTTTTTTTGTTTTTATCAATGACTTTCAATGACTTTTCTCTATATTGCCGGGTGCTTTTCAATGCCTTTTTTTTCCTTTAGAAATGGCATTTTGCTGGCGCACTGGAAAGTTCAGAGCTGCGCCTGTTCAACTTATGCAAATTGAGTTACGTGACTTGACCTTTACTAAGATTTTGCCGGCGCAGTGTCTTGACGCGTTTGAATGAGTGAAATTCCCACGCTGAGCTAAAAAAAAACTCCCGCAGCTCTAAACGTACTTGCCGGCGCAGCGGGCTGGTTCTGAAAAAGTTACTTTCTCACACTATTTTGGGCATGTTTGTTATTTGGGCAGGTGTCACTACACTTCCTCACATCACCCCACATCACCCCCATTATATTGGCACTTCCAGCTTCTTTATATTTAGATTTTAAGATGCCGTGTGCCAGGTCCATAGTGGCGCACTGAGCGCCTCCTCCCGTCCGCCGCGAACACTATAGTAAATGGGAAATAGGGCTGCGCTACCGGCGCTAATGTTTTGTAAATTCCAAAACAGCCATTGCGCGCGCAGATGCGCCGATACTCGGCGCAAACATTTTGTGAATCAGCCCCATAGTGTGCAATGGGCTGACATGGAGGGGAGGCAGAAAAAAAGCTCAAACCCCTTGAGGAGCAGCTGCTTTGAGCTGCATTGTACAACTGTGCAGTCATGTGCAGGCATTATGCCTTGAAATTGAAAAGCTCAAATTTCAGAGAAAATGAAATATTATGTCATCATTGATGACGTCACGTGTAAAACAAACATTACAAGTTCACAATAACGAACCCAAGTGCAATACAGTTAAATAATGTTAGGCATGAGGAGGAGCAACTGCAACAGTACCTCAAAACTTACATTATTTATTTTGTAAACATTTAAAAAAAAAAAAAGTGCTTGCTTCTAGTTAAACTTCTTACGAAACTTAACTCGTGAAAGAAACATTTCACAGAACAAAATGATTTTTTATGTTCATTCCAGGATGGCAAGGACTTAGCAGCAGTAAGGCCACATGCACAATACAGTTTAGAGTAGCTGCCCCTACAGGCGTTTGAGCTCCCTCTATTTGAGCTTTTTCTGCCTGTTAACTCTATGCCTCCATATTAGGCTATGTTTATGGCCATGCATTGCACACTATAGGCGATTTCACTTTTTCACTTCAGGAATTTAGTGGCAGGGCAGTTTACAGACAGATTTTTTTTTTTAAAGGCCAACATGGAGGGGAGTTAAAGGGGTTGTAAAGGTTCGGTTTTTTTTTTTCTAAATAGGTTCCTTTAAGCTAGTGCATTGTTTGTTCACTTACCTTTTCCTTCGATTTCCCTTCTAAATGTTTTTTTTCTTTGTTTTCCTTGTCTGATCTTCTCACTTTCTGTTCCTCCTCAGTAAGCTGTTCAGTAAGCTGTTCTGGCTGACTAACCCCCGCTCAGATGATGGGGGCAAGTTTACTGAGGAGAAACAGGAAGTGAGAAATTCAGACAAAGAAAAAAAACATTTAGAAGGCAAGGCGAAGGAAAAGGTAAGTGAACCAACAATGCACTAGCTTAAAGGAACCTATTTAGAAAATAAAAAATGAACCTTTACAACCCCTTTAACAGGCAGAGGAAATGCTAAAACCGCTCAAACGCCAGGTGGAGCAGTTGCTTTGAGCTGCAGCGTGCAACTGTGTGTAGCGGGGTATTGCCCTTTAATACAGAGAGACTACATCTCCCAGTACATCTTGCAGCACCCAGGGTACATTGCTCAAGAACAGAGACTGTTGGGGCAGACTTTATAAAGGGGAGGTGGGGTTTGTTCTGCCTCTTTTGGACACCCCCTCTCCTAGCAAGAGGATCTCTGTGCTGAACTGCTGTATGCACAAGGCCTGAAGCCTGGGCCTTGTGCTCTTTTCCAAAGAGCCCTCCGCCAGCGTAGCTGAACCTGAGAGACATCTTCTCCTCCTTGCTGCAGTACACCAGAAGGATTGAAGACTTGGATGTCGGTGGATTCCTGTTCCCAGACGAATCGGCGGAGGAAACGGACTTGGACTTGTCCGGGTGGTGAGAGCTGTTTAAAGACAGATACTTTATCTTTACTATTCGTTGGGATTACAAAGTTGTTCTTCAAGTGCACCACCGAAAGATTGCTAGCGAATATTGTTTCACTGAACTTCCATTTAGATCAGTCAGGCCTGACTGCATAGGTAGACATTGCTGGGTGTTAGTCTACCCATGAGGGGAAGTAGCTGTAAAAGGGCAGCGCTAGAGTTGCATAGCAATACTTTATTATTCTGATTACTCTGTTTATCTTTATTACTGTTTATTGCAGGGATCTGCAACTTATAATACTGTTGTTTATTACTTGCCCATTAGCCTCAGTAAAATATCTGGGTCAAGTACATTGGTGTCAGTTTCACTTACTTTAATAGAAGTTTTAAAGTATATCACTGTGTGTGTGTTTGCCATAGGACTGCGTCACCTAGAGTTGCGGTCACGCGGTCCTATCTCTGCTTACTAGCTGTGCCACGGGAGGTTAGAGCCGATTGCCAGGGGTTGACAGCGGTGCACTACAGGGCCCAAAACAAAACCAGCGGCTCTCTTAACTGGGGGTAGCGCTACACGACACATGATGCTTTACAGTTGGACAGTAACAGGCGGTAGATTACTTTTGCAATTCAAACACAAATGGCAAGTTTTTTTTAATGTAGCACACGGACCCTTTTTCCTACCTTAGGCTCACTTGCAGGAAAAGGGCACACCGTACTATATGCCCGTACCCTCCCGTTTGAAGAGGCCGAGCGGTGTCATGTATACGGGTCCCACAGCTAGGTTCTCCATCAGTTGGTTCTCATCTCCTAGGATATAGGGACAAGTCTCTGTTCTTCCCCCCCAAGTAATTCCAATGTCCACACCACTCTAAACTCCAACGTTGAGTTTATTTTTCTTCAATAGTCAGCAGATAGGAAAGGGTGGATAAGAGACAGGACAGCAAGGTTTTGGGAGATAGGTCCAGGCACAAACAAATATTACTTTCACCACTCTGTTCCCGAGTGGGTTCAGCTCACCCGGATAGTCCCCAGTAAAAGTGGATCCTAACAGCCGGAGTGATGCTCGGATGCTCAATTAGGTTCTTCACTTAGATGCGATCGGGAGATCCCCTGCCACAGAATCTATCATGTCCCGAACCTCTCAACATGTCCGTTACTAGGCCCTTAGCGGATAGACAAATCCCTCCAGAAAGTTACCGGGCCCCTTCCTTCACCGTGAACTCTCACCGGTCCTTCTGAAAGGTCCTCCCCCGGCCTCCTCTTCTTAGAGCGGGTCCCTTCGCAAGGGGTACCCTGGGATTCCTCTTTCCAGAAGTGGGCTCCAGCCAAAGGTGCTGGGCCCAGGGCTCAAGCTGCAGCCCCAGGGCTAAAGGTGCCTGGGACCGATGCGCACTTGGCCCCATGGCCTGGAGGGCCACGCGGTAACCACCCTCCTCTCGGAACCAGCGCCAGAACCCAGAGCAAGCAGCGTCTGCCCTTATGTATCCTCTCCCAGCATGCACAGCAGGCCAACCACGCCCACTGTACCACTGCCGAGAGAGGACACCCAAGGCACAGCACTATTACTGATGGTTCAACCCTGGCCTGCCGTGACAGTGCCACCTACAAAAAAATTATAGAATGCAGCGCTAGCGAATATAAATGTGCTCAATACAAACGTATGTGTGAATGTCAACCGTTTAAACCTTTCGGGATGATGGTACACACTATTAGTGAAAGGATTATGCAGAAATGCAGTAGGTGTAATACTAAATGTTACCACTAAAAAGTGATCAACTAAGTAAAACCAGAAAATATACTGTGCAAAACATTAAATGAACTGAACAACCAGGCAAATAGCTCTAGGAGTAATTCACAGTACTACAGATGGTTTTCAACATCAAAGAAATAATGTCCCATATGCAACAGTGGTTGTAATATAGAAGGAAGGGAAAAAAATGCTTTAAAATAAAATAAAATAAAAGTCACCCAACAACCGACATCTAGGACCGATAATGTTCGGTGAAATTCAACAGTTGGCTCAATAACAGCAGAGATCAGAGGACCATGTGGGGAATAAAAAGAAAAAGCAACTTGTGAAGTACCGCTTAGGAACAGATTAACAATACGCTGTTATTGGGAAAACTCACAAGCCTTCAATGATAACCGAGCGTCATTGTGTTCCGGGTTCACAACGGCGTGCGTTCCACAAGAACCGGAAGCAGCGTCACTGGTTCTTAGTGTTGACCAGAAATTCGTCAATGCATTTCGCCCCTCCTCCAGGGCATCATCAAGGACCACCTACAGGCCACAGGGAACTGCACACCAGTATACCACCTGCAGAATAAAATAGCACAGCCCATAACTACAATAAAAACATCCCATCCCCTCTGTAACATAATATTATGTGCCCCTGTGTCTGTATTATATAAAAAATCTGCTGATCTGTACCTTATATCAGAGTGTCTCCTGGCGCTCACGTGACTCCTCGGCTCTTTCTCCTCTCTCCTTCCCTCCTCCCAGTTATAGGTTGGAGCAGTTGCCAGTTGTTTGTACTGTTGATTAAATCCTATGCCTTCAATCTGTTTCAAGATAACACTGGGCATGTGGTGGAATTGTTTGGGGAGTTGAAGGAGGACTGTGCACTATGGACTATTGATGCATCACAGACTTCTCTAGTGCATTTTATTTATATATTTGTAGCAAAGTCTCTAGCCTCCTCCAGTTTAATGAGAACCTTCAGGGCCAAAGATAGCTGACATCTTTGTATGTGATGGGTTGTGAGGCATAGTGGGTGCAAGGTGGATAAAGTGTTTGGGCGCCAGACACTTCTTGGATGTAAAAGAGATTTTATTTCTCTTGACAGTCCTTTTTATATTTTGGGGGGAAAGAGGGTTAGGGCCAGGACACCCTTAAGCAGTTGCAATTTCAATTTGTAGACTCAGAGACTTCAATAGGGGGACAGCCGTACAGGGAAAGGCCCCCAGCAAGGCGCCACTTTTGCACGTGCAGGTATGCTGTTCCCTATGGCAACAGTCTTTAACAGTTTATAACACAAATCGTTACAGTCCTCTATACTTTACTACAACTTCTACTTGTAGTTCTTCAGCCCCTTGAGCTCCTGGTCTCTCACTGAGCCCTCTGATTCACAAATTCTGAATCCCTGGAGCTCCTCAAAGCTTTGCGGTGGTATCTCTCTCAAGCGTCACCAACGCTTCACTGCTGGGTCCCTAGCTTGGCACTCCAGATACTTCTCAAGCTTCACCCCCTGCCAGCCGGTTCGGTCCCTGGCTTGACTCACAAGGCTGCTCTGCAAGCGTCACCTCTGCTGGCTGGGTCCCTGACTTGATCACCGCCTGAAGTTTCCCTATTCTCCACCGTGCCCGTTCGGTGAGAATACTGCTCTGGTACTTGCTTCAGTTACTCACTGTGGTCCCTGGTAAAGGTGTTTGGTCCCTTTGTGGTGACAGCTTCCCTTCTATCTCGACCACTGACAGGTTCTCTGGCCATCAGAACCGTTGCTTATGGTTGGACTGCAAGCTGCAATCCCAACCCTGCGCTGCCCTCTTACTACTGGATAGGCCCTCACACAGGCTGGCAGCCAGATGCCCCCAGGTTTGGCTCAATCTCCGGCCTAGCAGCCCCGGTCGTACAACACACGTCCATCCAAACAGACATCCAGGTGGCACAGAACACAGATCACCTGACCTCACCCGAATATATAGGTTCTCCCAGCAGGCCAAGGGATTCAAGAAAACCCCTGCCCATTGGCTGAGATACCCCATAACCTGACTTTGGGTTGCCCTTCTCGTATCTAGTACCACCAAGTACCCGGCCACCTAGCGGTAGATAAGAAAAGTGCAACAAGGCCAAACTTAGGGAGAAATCAATGGATTTTTAGCAATTGACCAGGGTAACTACTCCTGCTACTCCTGGCAAATAAATTTGTGAGGAGCTCCCTGACTAAACCCCTACATATTTTTATTTGTTCTTTGATTTATTAGAGCCCTATATCAGAGAACTTTTGCATATACTTGAGAGGCATTTGATATAATCACTTTTACATATGATTGAATATATAAGCTAGCGCTGATATATGTGTGGTTATTTTAAAGAAAAGAAAACAGGAGGGCGCACCGACCTAGTGCATTACCACTTACAAGTTTATTAAAATATGAATAAAAAGCAATAGTCCTACTCACAGACAGAGCTTAAGTACAAGCTTATCGGACAAAATGGCTGGAAATCTTGGCATCCTCCGACTGGACTTGACAACAGAGAAGGTTGGACGATACCCCAAAACATCCAGATAGCTGACGCGTTTCAGGGGCGCACCCCTTTCATCAGAGCCTAAGTGGACCACTTAGGCTCTGATGAAAGGGGTGCGCCCCTGAAACGGGTTAGCTATCTGGATGTTTTGGGGTATCGTCCGACCCTCTATGTTGTCAAGTCCAGTCGGAGGATGCCAAGATTTCCAGCCATTTTTTCCGATAAGCTTGTACTTAAGCTCTGTCTGTGAGTAGGACTATTGCTTTTTATTCATATTTTAATAAACCTGTAAGTGGTAATGCACTAGGTCGGCGCGTCCTCCTGTTTTCTTTTCTTTTTCTAGCCATATGAACACCCATTGTTCTGAGGAGGGCTGCAAGACTCTAGACTTTGCCTCTAGACAGAACCACACCACCTGTGGTTTGACGATACACCGAGAGCGCAGGAGATTTTTGTCTTACTGGTTATTTTAAAGCACAGGGGTGTGTATTGTAATAGCAGCTGACTAAGATAAACTAATTGGGAGTTTGTTTGGGAGGTATTTACAGCACTTTTTTATTAATATTCATAACCAAAAATGAAGACACCACGCCCTTTCCCATCCCAATAAATACTGAAACTGTTTATTTTGGGAGGTCAAGGCCATGGCTTTATTGATTTTACACAGCATACCTATATCAAGCATAATAACAAACATAAAGGAATTTCCAGCTGATAACTAAATCTGCACCAGTCACAGCTGAGCTACAAGCTCCCAGAGGCCATCCTGTCCAAAAGATGTCAGACATCTGACTGCCCAAATCCCACTGATGGGATCAATATGAACTAATTTAATCGATAGCAAGGTAAACCCCGCCAATAAAAATAACAATGACAAGAAAGTAGGGTGGGAGAATAGGAACATGGAAGAAACTGCCCCTTGCCCCCTGCCCCCCCCCCCCCCTACGAACTGAAGAGGCCCCTCTACCACTCATAACATCTACTTGATTGCATATTCAGATAGCATGGCACAGTATGCATACAATAACCCTTTTCTTCCAGCAGTCGAGAGATATTTTCACTAGGGTTCATGGCCAATTCAATCTTGTGGTTCCATTGTATTTCAGATTGTGGCAAGGAAACCAACTACATGTGGGTGTACATCCTAATTGGGAACATGCTGCGTGGAATTGGAGAGACTCCCATCACCCCTCTGGGTATTTCATACATTGATGATTTCGCCAGAGCTGAAAACACAGCTCTTTATTTGGGTAAAATCCTTTGTTGCTGTTATACATGACATGCTGTAAATACAGTACATACATAAGCCAACAGCACACTAGATAAATAATCCTACACCTTAGGAGAAAAGTATAATGGTTTTGGCCTTAATATGATCTTAAGGTATGTTCACACCAGCTGTTGTGGTGTGAACCAGACAGATAAGGAGACAAGACATTTTGCCTTATCATGTGACGAGACTGCGCTGAAATAGCCACCCATTGCAGTACCCCCACATCTGGTGTGAATGTACCCTTAATCTGTTTGTTAAAGTTGATCCATTTTAGAGTTGTTGTTTACTATTTTATGAACCTTTTAATACAGAGAGTAGCCACAATACAGAATTCCTAGAACACTGAGGGTTTTCTAATGAGAGGGTAGACCTGTAGGTGTCTCCTTTTAGGCACTCTGTCTTCGATTGAAAACTCAAGCTGATATATATGGAAGAAAGGGGAGGAGTCACTGTTTAGCTCTAGCTATTAATCTTTGTAAACCAGGGACAAAAACCAATAGGCTAAAAATTACAATATAAAATATGTATACAATATGTAATATTTTCTATTTTCCCGATTAGAAAAAAAATATTTTTCAGTATATATATATATATACAGTATATACAAAACAAAAATAAACTGTGAGCAGGCAGGTTCCTTATTGTAGAAGAGATGTGCCTGTCTTCTGTAGAATGTACACTGGGCTGCGCAAGTGAAGCTCAGTTTACATTCCAGCATTGTGCATGTTTACTGGGATGACTGCACTCCTGCACATGCATAGGAGTGATATCATCCTGAACAGGCCAATCAAGATGGCTGAAGACCAGCGCCCAGAAGAAGCCAGAAGGAAGATGCCAGTTCACCATTGAAATAGTGGTAACTATTGCAGATTTTAGATCCGTTTTATTCCCCTCAAGGTTGAAAAAAAAAAAAAAAAAGGACCTGACGTATGTGTTTTTTTTTATTTGCCTGCTTATTATGATTTTTTAATAGTTATATTCTATCTTATGGTGCAAACAGTGTTTACAAATTTTCTATTTCTACCCTGTAGCTTTTCTTCATGCGGTGGGCCTGTTTGGGCCGATGGTCGGGTTCACATTGGGTTCCTTCTTTGCCAAACTCTATGTTGATGTTGGCTTTGTGGATATGGGTGAGTTTATAGCACCGAAATCACGGAATGGTAACACATTTTCTTATTTCTACTTTAGTGAGCTTTAGAACAAATGTAATATAATTTTAACCTTATTGAGAAACCATAGGTGTGCACAGCCTATTGCATTCGGGTGTGCACCCCAAAGCTCAAACACATATGAACGTCACCGGCTGTTACAGGAGGAAGGCTCTGGTGGTGGTAGACAGTTGATTGGGAGCGTAATATTTTAACCCTAAATACAGGTGTAATGTGTTCCTAGAGTTCAACATAGCCTTTAATATAATGGGGCATTTACACTGGCCACTAGCACCTCCAACCACCCACCTGGTGCCGCCCCTGGATAATGCTAATGCACATGGAGGGATTAGGGTGTGCCCAGGCACATCTGGTATATCCTGTGTGCACACCTATGTATAGAGCTATATTGGGGTAAAAATTTTAATAAAAATTACTTTCCATTAAAAGTGGTTTTGTGTCCGTTAAGTATATTTAACCACCTCCCTACCGTGCACGAAAACCCCCTTCCTGCCCAAGCCATTTTTCAGCTTTCAGCGCTGTCACACTTTGAATGACAATTGCGCGGTCGTGCGATGTGGCTCCCAAACGAAATTTGCGTCCTTTTTTTCCCACAAATAGAGCTTTCTTTTGGTGGTATTTGATCACCTCTGCGGTTTTTATTTTTTGCGCTATAAACAAAAGAAGAGCGTCCAGTTTGGAAAAAAAACACTATTTTTTACTTTTTGCTATAATAAATACCCATTTTTTTTTTCAATTAAAATTTTTCTCAGTTTAGGCCGATACGTATTCTTCTACATATTTTTGGTAAAAAAAAAAAACGCAATAAGCGCGTATTGATTGGTTTGCGCAAAATTTATAGCGTCTACAAAATAGGGGATAGATTTATAGCATTTTTTTTTTTTTTTTATTAGTAATGGCGGCGATCTGCGATTTTTATTGTGACTGCGATATTGCGGCGGACACATCGGACACTTTTGACACATTTTTGGGACCATTCACATTTATACAGCGATCCCTGCTATAAAAATGCACTGATTACTGTATAAATGTGACTGGCAGGGAAGGGGTTAACCACTAGGGGGCGGGAAGGGGTTAAATATGTTCCCTCAATGTGTTCTAACTGTGGAGGGAGGTGACTGACTGGGGGAGGTGATTGATGGTTGTCCCTATGTACAAGGGACACACCATCGGTCCCCTCTCCCTCACAAGACATGGATCTGTGTGTTTACACACACAGATCCACTTTCCTGCTCGATTCCCGGGCAATCGCGGCCGCCGGGCACGCGCATCGGGTCCTTGGGAACGCGTGCCCCCTAGCTCGTTTTAAAGGCAGGACGTCATATGACGTCCTTTCAAAACGAGAGTGTCCTCCGCCCGCCGTCATTTGACGGTGGGCGGGGGACAAGTGGTTAATTTATTATTTACAGACAAGAATTAATGTTGTAGCACTGTCCCCGTAGGGCTTGCTGCGTGTTGACTTCATAGGTTTTTCCCTGGTTACCTACAGCTGGTTGCCAATGGTTTCCACTTAGGTGCAGAGGGTTCCCACTTAGGTGCAGAGGGCTCCCGCTATGCTGCTGAGAGTCCTTGCTTGGTTACGGAGGATTTCCGACTATGTTACTAAGGGTTCCTGCTTGGTTGCTGAGGATTACCCACTATGTTGCTAGGGGTTCCCACTTGGTTGCTGAGAATTACCCACTATGTTGCTAGGGGTTGCTTAGGAGCTCCCACTTATTCCACCCTTACTCCCGCTTGTTTGTTACTTAAAGACCAGTCTAGGATATTTGGGTTTTTGTATTTTATTTGGAACTTGGATGGGAGAAGGGATGAGAGGGATACTCCAACTTAAACTATTCACAATAGATGAAGACCACCCTCACTTGGCCTTACTGGATTATCTGTGGAAGCAGACACACTGCTTGAACCATACAGCCACATGTATGGAAGGTTAAGTCTTCTTGCTCTCACTAGCAGCAGACTTGCTACACTAAATTATCTTCAGGACACTCTCTAGCATCCCCTTTACTGACACCCATCCACTGACACTTCTACCTGAACAGGCTCACTCGGCAGGCCCCAAAGACCCAGATCTGTACTCACAGTAGGCAGAATTAGATCCTTCCTGGTGTCTCCCTTTCAGTCAGCTTTGCAGGACCTCTGGGTTCAGCTTCTCTCTCTCTCAAGGCCCCTGGGTCGACCACCAGGGGCCATACAACCGCCTCCGCCGAGGAGAGGGCTGTTGCAAAGTACGATTGATAGGTGCAGCGGAGTCAGTTCAGATCAGACATTGTGTAGTAACAGGACCTGGCTTCTTTATTGGAACATAACCACACTAGCAAAGATGTCACTTCACATTGTAAGAAAAATCACAGACAGGAAAAAGAAACCAACAAGTACATCACAGTATACAGGAAATACAACAAATCATAGAGAAATACATAGCATAGCATATCATTGAGCATTAGCGACATCTTGTGTCCTTTTTCTAAACTGCAGTCAAATACAGTAAGCTAAGCTGAAAGTTTGTTGTATCTCCAACAAGGGAAGCCACCCCTCTCCCTTCTGGGCTCTGTTCCCCAGCTCAACTCACTCTGAGCACATGAACTCTGGCCTTATATACAGTATCCCACAATGCAATGAAGCAATTTCCCTCTGCCAATTGCCAGGGCTGTAACAAAGCCTGTGCCCCCACTTGCTAGGTCCACTCCCACTGTCCAATATGCCTCACTATTGGACCAGTGGGGGACAGTCAGAACAAGCTGAGCTGCACCTGAGTACAATGAGCAGCCATAACCAATAGATACTGCTCCCTGGTAGGCAAAAAGCACACTAAGTTTTACCTGACCATCTTTCTAGTAACATACCTCCCAACTGGCACGGATTCTGCGGGTTTTACCCGCATAGGCTCCTCCTTCCCGCAGTCCAGAGTGTCATCTTTCCCGCACAGCAGGAAGCATGAAGAGGAGGAAACATCAACCAGCAGGTAAGCCCCCCCCCCCCCGCGATCGGCGCCCCCCCCCTTGATTTTTTCATATGTCCTGCGGCCCCCGCTCAACAACTTTGATTAGCAGGGGAGAGGGGGGAGATCTGAATGTCCCACGGTGGGACTTTTGAAAGTTGGGAGGTATGCTGGTAAGCAGAAAGACTAAAAACTACCGTCTACTCTCTTCTAGCACCTACCTAGGAGGGTGCTACAATGTTAATAAAAGTATCACGTGAGTAGCTCCTATTCAGAAATAGTTGGCGTAAATAAAATGCCAGTCTTAAAGTGTAATTACATTAATAATTGAAAGGTAACATCAGGTTGTACAAATACATCTATTAGTCAATGTTCTGTTTGCAGATGAGGTGACCATCTCCCCGCAGGACACACGCTGGGTGGGTGCCTGGTGGATGGGATTCCTGGTTGCAGGGATGATCAGTCTGCTGTCAGTCATTCCTTTCTGCTTCCTGCCGAGGAATATGAAAAGGCCAGAGGTACAGAAATCTGCTGACTTACTGACATTTAAAGAGGAGGAAAAGCTAGAGCCTCAGAAAAAGGCGACAATGAAAGGTGAGCAAAAAAACACTTTTTTATGTTTAACTTTTTATAACTTTTATATTTACTCTTTTCTGATGTCTTCTGGGTGGTCATGTGACTCTCTTTGTTCACTTCTTCCTTGGTCTTCTCCCAGCAGCGTGAGGTCCTGCATGATGCAGAGAGCACCATTGCATCATCCATTACATGAACACACTGAGCGCAGGGCACTGGGTTCTGACAGGAGGACATGACACCCTGCACTTACAGCCTTTCCTCAGTCTTCCTGACGGAGTGATGCTGTGTATCATTTTTTTTTTAACCATATATTTTTATTGGAGTTATTAATGCGAACTATAAGAATTCTGCACATGAGCAAAAATGTATACAGCGAGTAACAAATTGTATAGTAGTCTGTGTATATTCAGTATATATATATATATATATATACAGTATGTAGCAATTTTTTATGGGGAGGGTGGAGCAGGTACCTGGTTTTGCACTGCAGCGATCTGAGCCGGAAGTTCGCCCCCCCCCTTCCTCCCCCGCAGTCTTCTGGGACACATCATAGGTCCCAGAAGTCTGCGGGACCATTCACAAGGCACAGCGCAGTGTGCACATGAGCAGTAGGAAACCTGCTGTGAAGCTGTAAGGCTTCAGTGCCTGTTTCCCTTACTTGAGGTGCCTGCATCCGAAGCCAAGTGAAGAATCAGCTTGGTTGAGGACATCGCTGGATTGCTGTACAGGTAAGTGTCCTTATATTTTAAAGTCAGCAGATACAGTATTTGTAACTGCTGACTTCTATTTTTTGGGGGGATCCTGAAGCTTCCCTTAAAATGTTACTAAACCCACAACAGTGAAATCAGTCTGTATATGCAGTAAAGCTTGCTTGTTAAAATCACTATGGAACATAAGGGATTAATCCTCTGAATTGTGTAAAAAGGCTGTTTGATCCTGTCTTCTATGATCCTCCCTTCTATGGAGTCAGGGTGCAGATGCTCATTTTGGTGTGTAATATAGACATATATCGAATCATCAGAAAAATACAGTGCCTTGCAAAAGTATTCACCCCCCTTGGGTTTTACCTATTTTGTTACATTACAGCCTTTAGTTCAATGTTTTTTTAATCTGAATTATATGTGATGGATCAGAACACAATAGTCTAAGTTGGTGAAGTAAAATTAAAAACAATATACACATAAAACTATTTTTCAGAAATAAAAAAATGATAATTGGCATGTGCGTATGTATTCACTCCCTTTGTTATGAAGCCCATAAAAAGCTCTGGTGCAACCAATTACCTTCAGAAGTCACATAATTAGTGAAATGATGTCCACCTGTGTGCAATCTAAGTGTCACATGATCTGTCATTACATATACACACCTTTTTGAAAGGCCCCAGATGCTGCAACATCTAAGCAAGAGGCACCACTAACCAAACACTGCCATGAAGACCAAGGAACTCTCCAAACAAGTAAGGGGCAGTGGTGACAGGTGACAGTGGTGCCCCCCCCTTTATGTTCGCACTCACCAGATGGAGGCACCCCTACAGGGGTAGCATACGTCTCAGGGGGTATCGTTGAACTGTTGTTGTCCGACCGACGCTGTGTCATGCACCTCACTGTCTTCCACTGAGCTTCTTACCGCGATGATGGAACGGTTCTCTCCTCCTATTGATCTGCTTGCCCGCTCCTCAGGCAGTCAGGAAATCAGAAAATAGGCTTCCATAGCATGAATCAGTCAGGTTTATTTAAAACAAAAGTAAAAAAGTTGTGGACGTTTGCCTATTGGTTACATGCTATACCACAAACTAATCCACATAAAATAGCAAAGAGGTAAGGTCACAAGCCTGCAGTCTAGTACCGGGGCTGGTGTATGCACTAGGTATGGCCTGCGTTCCACCACTCTATCCCCGTACCCGGAAGTGACGCGGACGTGTGCAGTGACCAATCAACTGACGCGTTTCGACGTCAGTCGTTTTCAAAGGTGATGTCATCACCTTTGAAAATTAATTACTTTTGTTTTAAATAAACCTTACTGATTCACGCTATGGAAGCCTATTTTCAGATTTTCTGACTGCCTGAGGAGCTGGCAAGGAGATCAATAGGAGGAGAGAACTGTTCCATCATTGCGGTAAGAAGCTCAGTGGAAGCAAGTGAGGTGCATGACACAGCGTCGGTCGGACAACAACAGCTCAAAGATACCCCCTGAGACATATTTTACCCCTGTAGGGGTGCCTCCATCTGGTGAGTGCGAACATAAAGGGGGGAGGACCAATGTCACCTGTATCCATTTGCGGATCATCTGAATAGGAACTTCACCAAGTCACCTATCACCACTACCATTTGTTATTGGAACTTTGTTACTACAATATGTACTCCTGAACCTAGTACACATATAAGTGTTAACTACATTGCGGTAACCCTCACTGCCCCATTTGGGGTTTATGGGGACTCCAGGTCTACTCAGGAAATGCTTTAAAGTGGACAATACTACTATTAATCTTTTTTGAACTCACTTCATAGCACTGCCCGTTGGGGCTTAATCATTAGTACATAATTTGTTGCCACCATACTGTGGTTCGTTCATCACTGGATTGCATGTTTATTCCCCCACAGCATCACTTGTTATTCATTATTATAATTTGACAGCACCAGCACAGGCGGGGTCAACACTTAAGTATTATCACTTTTTCTATTATAAAGTGAGAACGCTGTCATTAGGATCCATACATTTTTCACATGGGTATATAGGAGTGGCCAGAGAAGAGCGACCAAGGCTTTATCGCCCTTCAAAGTCCTGGTTAGACGCATCTCAATTTCCGGATTGTCACTGATTGGGCAATTTCTGGTACAGTAATTTTCCTTTTTTTATCATTTGGTTTCACGGTTACATTATTTGGTTTCACTGAAGTTTTCACTTATCATTGATTCATAATGTATTGTGCATAGAGAGCATCTCTTTACTCAGTCTCGCCCTATTGGCGGTTGAATTTAGTTAAACAGGCAGCGCCACCACCCCTATACAGGTTCATTTAATTTATTTCCCAGTTTCCTACCCAGGATACTTTTAAAGGGGGGCAGCACCAATTACTCCATTTAGTGTGGATATCACTGCACATTAAAGAAAAATTACTTATTTGCAAAATTTTATAACAGAAACAAAGAGGTTTTTTTTTTTTTAAAACAGTCTTTTTTTTTGTTTGTTTAGCAAAAAAAAAAAACCCAGGGGTGAATAAATACCACCAAAACAAAGCTCTATTTGTGTGGAAAAAAAATGATAAAAAATGTCCTATGGGCACAGTGTTGCATAACTGCCCAATAGTCATTTAAAGTGCGGCAGCGCTGAAAGCTGAAAATTGGCCTGGGCAGGAAGGGAGTGAAAGTGCCTGGCATTGAAGTGGTTAATGAAAATGGTAAACTAGACAGAGAGAGTAAATATCCCTAACAGGGGCACAGACAGAAATTAAAACCTAATAGAGGTCTTATGCCTCTCCACAATTAAACAAAACATTTTGCCTATTGTTAACCTATATGCTAGGGGACATAGAACAGTAGCTTGGTGTTGGGCATTAAAGGGGTTGTAAAGGCAGAAGGTTTTTTATCTTAATGCATTAAGATAAAAAGCCTTCTGTGTGCAGCAGCCCTCCTCAGATCCCCAAACACTTACCTGAGGTCCCTCTCTGTCCAGCGATGTCCACGAGTGTCTCAGCCATCTGAGATTCTCCCACCTGATTGGCTGAGACACAGCTGCGGGACCATTAGCTGCCGCTGCTGTCAATTAAAGTCAGCTAGCCAATCAGTGGAGAGAGGGGGCGGGGCCAGGTCGGTGCTCCGTGTCTGAATGGACACATGGAGCTGTGACCTGGCTCGGGTGCCCCCATAGCAAGTTGCTTGCTGTGGAGGCACGCAACAGGTGGAAAGGGCCAGAGTCACAGAAGAGGGACCCGAGAAGAGGAGGATCCGGGCTGCTCCATGCAAATCCACTGCAACATAGCAGGGAAGTATGACATGTTTGTTATTTTTATAGCAAAAAAAAAACAAGACGCAATCACTTTAACCCTTTGTGTGTCTTCTTTCCAGGATTCCTCCTGGCACTAAAAAAGCTGCTATGTAACCGTCTGTATATATTGCTGTTGGGCATTACATTGCTGCAAACAAACAGCTTCATCGGCTTCATAACGTACAAACCAAAATACATGGAGCAGCAGTATGGACAGTCCATCTCCAGATCTAATTTCATCACTGGTGAGTCCCAAACCATGCAGTCGCATGCCCCATAATATGGCACTAATACATGAAGGATATGGAACTAAGGGAAGTCACATGGTATAATATTGATTGAATGCGAACGATAATGATGTTAAAAATCACATTGAAAGTGTTTTGCTATATCTGTTTGCTAAGTGCAAAAAAATACCTGTTGACCTGCTGAAAATCTTATTAGCGGAAACTTTGTTCTTTCTACCCGTGCTGACTGTTTAGTTACATTGTTCATAGCTTTCTCTGTGGACTCTAGCACACCTCCATTCTATGTTAGAAAAATGAGGAAAGGGGAGGTGTTCTGTAGTCCTCTCCTAGGGTGACAACGTTGCTCCTCCATAGATACAGTACAGCTAGTGAGCGTTGTCACCCTAAGACAGGAAGTGTGTTACTGGCTGGATAACCTAGGGAAGATGAAGGAAAAATGTCTAAAAAAATAAAATTAATGCAGCCCCAACATCCATGGACTGGTAAACATCAATATAATTCTGTTCTTGTTGTAGCGACTACCCCAATTTTCCGGGAGCCTGATGGTGACTACCAGAGGTAGGGAGGGCTGACATAATTCCTCAGGATGCAGGGTATTGGGCATGGTGGGTGATGAACAAGAAAAAAAGGTTGGAAGCCAGTGTGGGAGAGAGGGGATAGGGCACAGGAAACCCTTAATAACAATCAGCAACAGGCAGATTGGCAGACTCCTTGGACAAAAATAGGTGAGATTAGGCAGACATCAGTACAGGGAAAAGAGCCTCTAAGCTGAACCAGCACATCTGTACTTTATAGGACAGACTGTCTCCTCTAGTAACTGAACTTTACTCACAGCTTCATACACCAATTATATTGGATGAGTTCTCTCTTGAAGTCCCCGAGTGTCTCATAGCCTCCAGCTCATGAAGAGTCCCCTCTGGTGCTTCCCTAGAACGCCATCCCTCTCAGAATAGTTACCGGAACTTTGGCAGGCTTTCCTCAACAGGAACCTTGAACACCCGGACAGGCCTCGGATAGGACTAGCAGCCGGCAGCCACCTGGATAGGCCTCAGGCTTCAGGCCTAGCAGCTGGGAACTGTACACACATCCACTCAGGCTAAAAACCTGGACGGGAAGACTAAGATCACCTGACTTCTTACCAATAAATAGCTTCTCCCAGCATTCAAAGCAGCGAATCTGATTGGCTGAGAAAAGTATGTTTATCCATAACTTGAATGTACTGTAGCTCATCATACTAATGTCAAAGGCAACAGCGCCACCTACTGACAAAAGGAGAAGCCACAACTGATTAGAATTAGAACAGAAGTCATTTGATCATTAAACACTACAAATTAGCCAGGCTGGCTACCGCCCAGCACAACAAAATTTTCCTGTAGCCCTACTTTTAGGTCGAGGGTGCTACACTCTCCCCCTGCCAAGGAGACTATGTCCTCGGAGTCTGCAAAAAAAAAAAAAACATTTAGTCTCAAGCCTGAGAGTGGATGTCCTGGAAAAAAGTGGATGGAAAAAGATGAAGGAAAGGTTAAACTTTGAGTTACAAATATGTGTGGCATTCCACACGAAAACAGGTGAAAATGCAATAAAACAATGACATTACATAATGACATTACACCCCAACTGTCTATCTATCTAATATGCTATACCAGGGATATGCAATTAGCGGACCTCCAGCTGTTGTAAAATTACAAGTCCCATCATGCCTCTGCCTCTGGGTGTCATGCTTGCTGCTGTCAGAGTCTCTCTATGCCTCATGGGACTTGTAGTTTGGCAACAGCTGGAGGTCCGCTAATTGCATATCCCTGTGCTATACGATAAGCAATAGAAAATATTGGTGCTGAACTAATTTAATGCACTGTCTCTCCTCAGCTGAGGAAGACGCAATGTATAGAAAACACATATAAACAGTTCACTATTCAATGTTAAGAGAAGATGAGGATTACTGTACAAAATTAAAAGTATTGTCTCTCCTTAGCCAAGGAAAACGCAGTGTATCTTGCAATACACTATACTACAATCTACCATTATAGTAATATCTATACTAAAGCAAACATTTATGTATACATCTGAGATATTGTCTGTCCTCAGCCAAAGACGACAAGTGTACATTACACTAAAGAAACACATATCTACATATATCTATTCAGAACATTGTCTACTCTCAGCTGAGGAAGACAAGAGCGTATAAGGTAAACTCACATTCGTATATTTCTACATACGCTACAGTTCTAGCAATTACCGTATTTTTCGGACCATAAGACGCACTTTTTTCCCCCAAAAATATGGGGGAAAATGTCTCTGCGTCTTATGGCACAAATGTGTATCAGGCACCGCCCCCCGCCGCCGCTGCCGGCAACGCCCCCTGCTTAGTGCTGTGTTTTGGCATAGGCATGAGAAAAAGCCAAGCCCCCCCATCTGTCTTCCCGCGGTCGCCTCCCGCACAAATGCAGCGGCACTTGCAGGGGCGGACTGACCGGAATCGACAGAACACCTGTGCTGTGTTTCACACATTTCACACTCTGACTGCTGCAAGCTCAGCTTAGTGATGGGCGACGAGCACCCTGTGA
Organism: Rana muscosa; assembly: GCA_029206835.1. NCBI lineage: Eukaryota > Metazoa > Chordata > Amphibia > Anura > Ranidae > Rana > Rana muscosa. Next base: position 143,564,418 of record CM055118.1, read on the forward strand.
TTGGCCGAATAGGGTCATGTGCAGGTGGCCGACATGGGCGTCTGCGATTGACCCCGGCGGTGGATGTGGAGGCGGGACTGGTCTGTGAGTGACCGTGGTGTTCCGTCAGATATGGCGACCGGAACAGCTGCACGTGTGAGTCCCGCCTCTCTGCCTGGCACGCTGTGTGTCTCCTGAGGTCTCCCTCTAATCACTCTGTCAGCCCCCCTCCCCCTCTGTCAGTCAGCCCACCTCTCTCTATCAGCCTCCCCCTCTGTCAGTCAGCCCACCTCTCTCTGTCAGCGGGCCCTCCCCCTCTATCAGCCCCCCTCTCTATCAGCCCCCCTCTCTATCAGTGCCCCCTCTCTATCAGTGCCCCCTCCCCCTCTGTCAATCAGCCCAACTCTGTCCGCCCCCCCTCTCTATCAGCGCCCCCTCTGTCAGCCCCCCTCCCCCTCTGTCAGCCAGCCCACCTCTCTGTCAGCTACCCCCTCTCTGTCAGCTACCCCCCCTCTGTCAGTCCCCCTCTGTCAGTCCCCCTCCCCCAGTCAGCCCACCTCTCTCAGCCTACCCCTCTCTGTCAGCTACAGCAGGGTGCATCGTGCCATCCACCCACTCACTGAATCACAGTAGGGAGCCAGACCAGCCACCCGCAGCAGGGTGCACCATGCCACCTACCTGACTCACAGCATGGAGCCAGGCCAGCCAGCCACCCACAGCAGGGTGAACCATGCCAGCCACCCACTGACCCACAGCAGGGAGCCAGGCCAGCCACCCGCAGCAGGGTGCCAGACAGCCACCTACAGTGACATACCCACAGCAGGGCCAGGGTGGCAGTCAGCCACCCAGGGTGACCCATCCAAACCAGGAAACCAGTCAGCCACACACAGGAGCCAGCCACAGTGACCCAGCCACAGCAGGGAGCCAGCCAGCCACGATGACCCATCCACAGCAGGGCCAGGGTGCCAGACAGTCACAGGAGCCAGCCACAGAGGATGCAGGAGCCTGCCGGCCACAGCTACAGTACCCATGGTTAAGGTAAGAGGAGCGCTACACAGTGCCAATTTTATTTCTACTTTGTGAGAGGTTGGGGCAGGGGTGAGAGTTGTGGTACAAGGAGGAGGTCCCGTGAGGACCAGAGTGAATGAAGGTATTCACTGTACAATCTGTTAGGAAGAGGCCCCCCTCCAGGTCCCATTATACTCCTTTTCAGTCTCTAATGGGGTCTGGATAGGACTCTAACAGACTCTCTAATGGACACTGAAAGGGCCTCTGTTAGAGAGACCCCCCAGGTCCCATTAGACTCCTTTGAAGTCTCTAATGGGACCTGGAGGGGGGTCTCTCTCTAACAGAGACTTTCTAATGGACACTGTTAGAGAGAAACCCCCCTCCAGGTCCCATTAGACTCTGTTGTAGTCTGCACTGATAGGGCTGCACGGGCAGGGTGGGTATTAAACAGGAGGGGGTGTGGCCTTGACAGAAAGGGATGGATCATATTTAAATTAGGGGGTGCAAGAGTTTAGTCAGGCCTAGGGCAGCACAAAACCTAAATACACCATCGTCCCCGCTGCCGTCGCCACGTTAGTACCGGAAGTTAGTACCGGAAGAGAGCAGAGGAAAGAAATCCCAAGCCCTCACGAGCGCCGGGCGATCTCCCGACATGTCCTGACACTTGCTGAAAAGACAAAGCAGCCCGAGCGATGGCACAGGTCAGGCTGCATTATTGGCAATGGTCGGGCTGCATTTCTTTGGCAATGTTCGGGCTGCATTTCTTTGGCAATGTTCGGGCTGCATTTTTTTGGCAATGTTCGGGCTGCATTTTTTTGGCAATGTTCGGGCTGCATTTCTTTGGCAATGGTCGAGCTGCATTTCTTTGGCAATGGTCGAGCTGCATTTCTTTGGCAATGGTCAGGCTGCAAAAGAAAAAAATATGTATAGTGTTATGAAGTTAATGCAACAAATCGGGGTGTGGGTTTAACAAAAATCTCCCAAGTGATAAAGCTGGGGAGAGTCCCAGGTGCAAACCACAGGACTTACAAGAAACAGGAGGGACATTGCAATAGCTGTAATGTAAGTGTATATAGGGGGAAGAAAAAAATCGAATCAAATCATCCTCCCTCACCTTTTCAGAATGTTCCTCTCAGAATTGTGCAGTAGTAGTGGCCATCCTGGCTGTGCAGCAATAATGTGCTGCACCTGCCATGAGTAAGTACCTGGGGGAGTAGGAGTGGTTTAAGAATACCCACCAATCACAGGGAGTTGCATACATGAGGTGTGTAACAGGTGTAACAGGTGTAGCAGGCGTAGCAGGCGAACCACCTGAAATCAGGAGGCGCGCCTGCACATCTCTGCATACACTCCGCCTGAGAGTCCCGCCTCAAAAATGGCGGCTCCTCGGCCGATGCATCGTCCGGCGCCACTGAGTCAATGGCGTGATGATGTCAGACGTCGACAAAGGCCGCCGACACAGGAAAGGGGCGGCAACAAGAGGCAGATTGAAATAACCAGGCACGTCCATGCAGGGAACGAAACCCAGCAGAGACGCGCATTGCCGCCCCTGTAATAGGGGACGCCTCCGACCCCAGCTGCGTGAGGTATGGAGGCTCCCCTGTGCCGGGGAGATCCGGCGAGCCACAACGCCAAGGGGCACATCCAGAATTCTGCATTGATGGTGGTCCCACATCGCTATGGCCCCTGCTTAATGACCTTATTTGTGTATATTTTTTTGTCCACAATCTATCTTACTCTGTGGTGGATCTGTCTGGCTGCCTGGTCTGGTTGTGCTCCTTGGCGCTGTGGCTCGCTGGATCTCCGGGCACAGGGGAGCCTCCGTACCTCACGCAGCTGGGGTCGGAGGCGTCCCCTATTACAGGGGCGGCAATGCGCCTCTGCTGGGTTTCGTTCCCTGCACCGACGCGCCTAGTTATTTCCATCTGCCTCTTGTTGCCGCCCCTTTCCTGTGTCGGCGGCCCTTGTCGACGTCATCACGCCATTGACGCAGTGGCGCCGGACGTCGCATCGGCCGAGGAGCAGCCATTTTTGAGGCGGGACTCTTAGGCGGAGTGTATGCAGAGATGTGCAGGCGCGCCTCCTGATTTCATGTGGTTCGCCTGCTACACCTGTTTTGATACACACACACCTCATGTATGCAACTCCCTGTGATTGGTGGGTATTCTTAAACCACTCCTACTCCCCCAGGTACTTAATCCTGGCAGGTGCAGCACATTATAGCTGCACAGCCAGGATGGCCACTGCTACTGCACAATTCTGAGAGGAACATTCTGAAAAGGTGCAGCAAGACCTCATTTGATTGGGGGAAAAATCTTTATGTTTATACACCACCTTAAGTGGTTGTTTTGCAATTTATTGGACCGCTAGACGTGTGACACCATCCACCTGCTTTTGATGCTGTGCATCATTTATCGTTCGGAATATGTGATTTGTGAGTAGGGATGAGCCGAACACCCCCGGTTTGGTTTGCACTAGAACATGCGAACGGACCGAAAGATTGCGCAAACTTTCGAACCCTGTTAAAGTCTATGGGACTCAAACGTGAGAAATCAAAAGTGCAAATTTTAAAAGGCTAATATGCAAGTTATTGTCCTAAAAAGGGTTTGGGGACCCGGGTCCTGCCCCAGGTTACATGTATCAATGCAAAAAAAAGTTTTAAAAACGTCAGTTTTTTCGGGAGCAGTGATTTTAATGATGCTTAAAGTGAAAAAATAAAAGTGACATATTCCTTTAAATATTGTACCTGGGGGTGTCTATAGTATGCCTGTGAAGTGGCGCCTGTTTCCTGTGTTTAGAACAGTCACTGCACAAAATTACAATTCGAAAGGAATAAAAGTCATTTAAAACTACTTGCGGCTTTAATGTAATGTCGGGTCCCGGCAATATGGATGAAAATCATTGAGAAAAACGGCATGGGTACCCCCCCCCCCAGCCTATTACCAGCCCCTTTGGGTCTTGTATGGATATTAAGGGGGACCCCGCACCCAAATTAAAAAAAGGAAAGGCGTGGGGCCCCCAGGCCCTACATACTCTGAACAGCAGTATACAGGCGGTGCAAACAAGACAGGGACTGTAGGTTTGTTCTTAGGTAGAATCTGTTTGTAATTTTGAACTGGTACATTTTTAAAGTGTAGCTCCAGCCAAAAAATCTATTTTTTGGATTTGAAAATTTGGGGGTTTTAGTGAAACAAGGAACTCTTACAGGAGAGAATTTCCCTTCCTAGTGGTAGATTTCCTCTCACTTCCTGTTGTCTCCTTCCGTTTGCAAGTAGGAGTCGTTTGATGTTTGAAAGTAGGGGCCTGCCCTATATACTCTGCAGAAATTTGGGCCTTAGGTGTTGGTGTTGCCACAACACTGTAAGCCCTCAGTTACTCTTGGTGGGCGCAGGAACGGGCCCTGCTGTGAAATATTAGATCAAGACTTGTAATTACATGCCCCTGTTAAACAGGGGCTGAAAAATTGGGCCTTAGGCACTGGTGCTGGTGCCACAACACAGCAACTCCTCACAGAAACTCTAGTTGGAGCGCAGGAATGAGCCCTGCTACAAAGTATTGCAGCAAAAAAATTAATTCCACGCCCCTGTTAACCACTTAAGCCCCGGACCATTTCGGGCCATTAGGACCAAGCCTGTTTTTGGGATTCGGCACTGCGCTGCTTTAACTGTAAATTGTGCGGACATGCAATGTTGTACCCAAATGAAATTTGCGTCCTTTTCTTCCCACAAATAGAGCTTTCTTTTAATGGTATTTGATTGCCTCTGCGATTTTTATTTTTTGCGATATAAATGGAAAAAGAACGAAAATTTTGAAAAAAAAAGATATTTTCTACTTTTTGTTATAAGAAAAATCGAATAAACTCAATTTTAGTCATACATTTAGGCCAAAATGTATTCAGCCACATGTCTTTAGTAAAAAAAATGTCAATAAGCGTATATTTATTGGTTTGCGCAAAAGTTATAGCGTTTACAAACTAGGGTACATTTTCTGAAATTTACACAGCTTTAAATTTATGACTGCCTATCTCATTTCTTGAGGTGCTAAAATGGCAGGGCAGTACAAAACCCCCCCAAATGACCCCATTTTGGAAAGTAGACACCCCAGGGAAATTGCTGAGAGGCATGTTGAGCCCATTGAATATTTTTTTTTTTTGTCCCAAGTGATTGAATAATGACAAAAAAAAAAAAAAAAAAAAAAAAAAATTACAAAAAGTTGTCACTAAATGATATATTGCTCACACATGCCATGGTTATATGTGGAATTGCACCCCAAAATACATTCTGCTGCTTCTCCTGAGTACGGGGATACCACATGTGTGGGACTTTTTAGGAGCCTAGCCACGTACGGGACCCCGGAAACCAAGCACCGCCTTCAGGATTTCTAAGGGCGCAAATTTTTGATTTCACTCCTCACTACCTATCACAGTTTCGAAGGCCATAAAATGCCAAAATAGCACAAAACCCCCCCAAATGACCCCATTTTGGAAAGTAGACACCCCAAGCTATTTACTGAGAGGCATGTTCAGTCCATGGAATATTTTATATTTTGCCACAAGTTGCGGGAATATGACAAACTTTTTTTTTTTTGCACAAAGTTGTCACTAAATGATATATTGCTCACACATGCCATGGGCATATGTGAAATTACACCCCAAAATACATTCTGCTGCCTCTCCTGAGTACGGGGATACCACATGTGTGGGACTTATTGGGAGCCTAGCCGCGTACGGGACCCCAAAAACCAAGCACCGCCTTCAAGGTTTCTAAGGGCATACATTTTTGATTTCACTCCTCACTACCTATCACAGTTTTGAAGGCCATAAAATGCCAAGATGGCACAAAACCCCCCCAAATGACCCCATTTTGGAAAGTAGACACCCCAAGCTATTTGCTGAGAGGCATGTTGACCCCATTGAATATTTTTTTTTTTTGTCCCAAATGATTGAATAATGACAAAAAGAAAAAAAAAAATGTACAAAAAGTTGTCACTAAATGATATATTGCTCACACATGCCATGGTTATATGTGGAATTGCACCCCAAAATACATTCTGCTGCTTTTCCTGAGTACGGGGATACCACATGTGTGGGACTTTTTGGGAGCCTAGCCGCGTACAGGGCCCCAAAAACCAAGCACTGCGAACGCTGCAGTTATGTGTGTTGTGTTTGGTAAGTGACAGTGATCGATCGATACTGCACTTGGGTGGGCTGGGCTGGGCTGGGCTGGGCGGAGGGGCTAAACGCAGGCGCTAGCAGGTATCTGGGCTGATCCCGCTAACACTGCGTTTTTGGGAACCCTAAACCGCTGGGGATGCTAGTATAGATCTGATCAGATCTGATCAGATACTATACCACTAAGGGGGGTGTATGCTTTGCGCGTGGGTGTTAGCGTTACTGTCACTAACCTAACACTGCCTGGGGCGACGCAGACCCTCTCTGGCGCTAAAACCTAATTGATCTCACCCGCCGGGCGATCAGGGGGGTTAAACCTTTATTGGGTTATATACGGCGGGTGCCCTGATGCTATAAAAAGCAAACTAATCAACCAGCGTCACCCGTAACCTTTATATGGTGATCACTGGTGAAAGGGTTAACTAGGGGCAATCAGGGGGTTAAAATCTTTATTAGGTTAAATATGGGGGTACCTGACACTATATAAAAACCTGACGGGTAACCTAAATAACTAAATAACTTACTGGCTAACCAGTGACACCAGTGACGCTTATACGGCGATCACTGGTGAAAGGGTTAACTCTAGGGGCAATCAGGGGGTTAAAATAATATATGGGGGTACCTGACACTAATAAAAACCTGCGGCGAACCTAAAAAAAAATAACTGCCTATCTAAAACACCAGCGACACGAATACAGCGATCGGAAAAACAATCGCTTAGTGACGCTGAAGTTAGGGGGTGAAAGGGTTACCTGGGGGGTGATCAAGGGGTTAAACCTTTATTAGGGGGGGTTAGGGGGCTACCCTGGACCTAAAGGGGCCTAATCCTAACTGCCCTGCAACTTTTTACAATCACAGATGACACTAAATGCAGTGATCAGTAAAATAAATGATCACTGCAATCAGTGACACTGTGATTGGGGGCTTTGGGGTGACCTGGGGGGTGATCTGGGGGTGACTGGGGGGTGATTTGTGTGCCTATGTGTACCTACGTGTCAGTGGACTGTTAGTGCACTAACCTGCTTCCTCTCTGCTCGGCGCCGGGAACGGAAAGACCGCGGCGAGGGAGATGACATCACTTCCTCCAGCCTTGTTTACATCACATGGCGGAGGAAGCATTTTCATTGGCCGGGAGCGATCGCGAGGGGGGGGGGCGGAATCGAGCGCCCCCCCCCTCATGCCTGATCGCTCCCGAACACTTAACGGCCGCTCACTGCAGTGAAGGGGGGTCCGGATGGACCCCCCAACTGCACAAAGGCGATCACGTAGATCTACGTGATTCTGCCTGTCCGTGCCATTCTGCCGACGTAAATCGGCGGTGGGCGGTCGTTAAGTGGTTAAACAGGGGCAGAAAAATTGGGCCTTAGCCACTGGTGGCGGTGCCCAGAACCAAAAATGTTCTTACAAGCTATCAGCTATCAGATCTTCGAGGAGGAAGAGGATAGTCACTCTGCATAACAGGATAGTCACTCAGCATCAGCATAGGCAGTCTTGAGGGGATCTGACATTCAAAAAAAATTATTCGGTTACATCAGCATCAGGTGCTTGGTAGCTGGTGGTGATCCAACACTAATTCATTTTTATGAAGGTCAGTCGATCGACCGAGTCGGTAGACAGGCGCACCCTGTGATCGGTTACAAAGCCTCCAGCAGCACTGAATGTGCGTTCCGAAAGAACGCTGGATGCAGGACAGGCCAGTACCTCAATTGCATACTGTGCAAGCTCTGGCCAGTGATCCATCCTCAAGACCCAGTAACCCAGAGGATTTTCGGTGGGAAAGGTGTCCAAGTTTGATCTTGCCCCTAGGTATTCCTGCACCATGTAAATCAGACGCTGGCGATGGTTGCTGGAACCGGTCATACCTTGGGGCTGCAGACTAAAAAATTGTCTGAACACATCGGTCAGACGGCCACCTTCTCCACCGCTCCTTCTGTGACTGACCGAAGCCTCAGCAACACGTTGTCCAAGACCTGGAATTTGTAACCGCCAGTCTCTGGGAACGCATTGCATAAACCTTTCTGCAAGGCCTCCCGAAGATGTTTCATCCTCTTCTCACTCTGCGACGGCAAGATAAGGTCCACAACCTTACCCTTGTAACGTGGATCAAGGAGGGTTGCCAGCCAGTAATAATCCCTCTCCTTGATACCACGAATACGAGGATCCTTCCACAGGCTTTGGAGGATCAGGGAGGCCATGCAGCGTAGGTTTGCTGAGGCATTCGGTCCGGAGTCCTCTGGGTCACTAAGGACGACATGATCTGCAGCCACTTCCTCCCAGCCACGTACAAGTCCATGGGTTTCTTGGGACTGTAATTGATCCCTTGAAGACTGCTGCTGATGCTGAGTGCTAGGCTTCACCTCCATGCTGACACAATCCTCCTCCTCGTCCTCTTCCTGTGTGATAGGCGGGCCAGCAGGAACACTGTCTGGATAAAGGGGACCTTGAGAGGCAAGGAAGTCCTCCTCTTCCTCCCTCTGTTCTGCCTCAAGTGCTCTGTCCATTATTCCATGCAGCGTGTGCTCCAACAGGTGGACAAGAGGGACAGTGTCACTAATGCTTGAACTGTCACTGCTCACCATCCTCGTGGCCTCCTCAAATGGTGACAGGACAGTGCATGCATCCCTGATCATGACCCACTGGCGTGGCAAAAAAAAAAAAAAGCTCCCCTGACCCTGTCCTCGCGCCATATTGGCACAGATACTCATTGATGGCTAACGTTGAGTTCCACCTGGTGGGCATGTCACAGATTAGGCGGTTCTTGGGCAGGTTAAATTCCTTTTGGAGGTCAGCCAGCCGAGCACTGGCATTATATGACCGGCGGAAATGCACAGAGATATTTTCCTGGCCTGCCTCAGGGCATCCTGTAAGCCCGTGTACCTGCCAAGAACTGCTGCACCACCAAGTTAAGGACGTGAGCCAAACAGGGCACATTAAGCTGGCGTGGCGTCAACCACCTCTGAGCCTGCCCCGGCAGAGCTGACAGAATCTCTGCCCCAGTGTGGCTCCTGTCCCCCAAGCACACCACCTCAAGCACCGCATGGCATCTTTTTACCTGCGTACTTGCGTAGCCCCTTGAACGCCTACGGAGCATCGCTGGTTTCGAGGACAAATCAGCACAGAAAGAGGAGGGGTGGAGAAGAGAGGTGTGTCAGAATCACCACTAGTAGCATTTTGGAGGCGTGGTGGCGGAACAACCTCCAACACTACTGCACCCTGTCCTGTATCCTTCCCAGCTGCCAGCAGAGTCACCCTAAGAGCCGTGAATGATAGGTAACGTCCCTGTCCATGCCTGCTGGACCATGAGTCAGCGGTATTATGCACCTTACCGCTGACCGCCCTGTCCAGCGAGGCCAAGACATTGCCTTCCACATGGCGGTAGAGAGCCGGAATCGCCTTCCGTGAAAAAAAGTGGCGTTTGGGAACCTGCCACTGAGGAATCGCACATTCCACAAACTCACGGAAGGGGGCAGAGTCTACCAACTGAAAAAGCAGCAGTTGAAGGGCTAGCAATTTAGCCAAGCTAGCATTCAACCGCTGGGCATGTGGAAGGCTGGGAGCGAACTTCTTTCGGAGGTGCAGCACCTGGGGCAGGGAAATTTGCCTGGTACAATCTGACGTTGGTGTACCGATAGCAGATTGCCCGCAAGTACTTGGCAGTGACACACCTAATTCTACACCTTCATTCCACTCAGTGCAGGTTTCTGAGAGGACTGAAGGTATAGTGGGGTTGGAGATCCCAGCTGATGAGGAGCAAGGAGAGGTCTGCTTTGTTCTTTGGTGTGGGTCTTTTATGTACGCTTGCCAACGGACTGCATGGCAGGTCGACATATGTCTGGTCAAGCATGTGGTGCCCAAGCGGCTGCTGTTTTGGCCACGTGAGATACGCTTCAGACATATGTTGCAAATAGCAAAGGTGCGTTCTGCTGCACAAGTCTCAAAAAAGGCCCACACCAAAGAACTTTTGGAATAACGCGCAGAGACAGCAGCGCCCTGCACATGCGGAGCTCTGCGGTGTGATGCAGTCAGTGTGCTGCCCTTAAGATGGCCTCTGAAGGGCATCCTGCCTTGTTGGAGATGTGCATCCTCCTCTCTCCTATCGTAGAGTCAGTGACCTCATAATCCCCTCCCTCCTCATCACTGGAGCAAACCTGGCAGTATGCTGCAGCTGGGGGAACATGACTGCCAGTTTGCTGTCCTTCTTGGGCAAACCCTCTCTCTGGGCTCACGTTACTGCCTCCCTCAAGCTGGGTACCATCATCGGAGCCTTCAAAAGGCTGCCCATCCTCCTGCAGCATGTAACCAACACTGTGGTCAAACAGTTCGGGGGACTCCTCAGGAGGACATGGTGGGGCTAGGGAAGGAGGGACTGATGCCATTAAGCCGAGGGTAGAGGCCGCTTTGGCAGACAGAGTACCCTGAGGCTGGGTGAGAGAGGATGAGGAGGATGAGGGCGGCTTGGTCATCCACTCTACCAACTCTTCAGCATGTTGCGGCTCAACGCGGCCAGCTGCCGAAAAAAAAAGGACAAGCGTGCCCCACGGCCACGGGCTGATGAGGATGCACCGTGTCCACGACCAGCACTGTTGCCTCTAGATACAGAGCCTGCTTGCCCTCCTTTATTGGCCTGTGTGTGTCTGCCTCTCCTTGTTGGCCTTCCAGACATACTTTTTTTGATGTATTGGAATAGGTAGGTACACAAGGAATTGTCTGCAGTCAGCTTTAGCTGTACACTGTGGCCAGTATACAGTACGCTGACTTAATATACTGCAGGTTAGCTCAATCAACTGCCTGTATTATTAATAGAAAAGCAATAGTCTGCAGTGATTTTTACATGCACACTGTGGCCAGTATACACTACACCAGTGGTTCTCAACTCCTGTCCTCAGGACCCACTAACAGGCCAGATTTTAAGTATTACCTTGGTGAGATGCAGACTAGAATACTGCAATCCCTGAGCAGCAAATTATATCACCTGTGATGCATTTCAGTTATCTTGCAAACCTGGCCTGTTGGTGGGCCCTGAGAACTGGAGTTGAGAACCACTGCACTACACTGACTTAAGAAACTGCAGGTTAGCTCAATCAACTGCTTGTATTATCAGTAATAGAAAAGCAATAGTCTGCAGTGAGCTTTACGTGCACACTGTGGCCAGTATACACTACACTGACTTAAGAAACTGCAGGTTAGCGCAATCAACTGCTTGTATTATCAGTAATAGAAAAGCAATAGTCTGCAGTGAGCTTTAGGTGCACACTGTGGCCAGTAGGGATGAGCTTCGAGTTTGAGTCAAACTCATGTTAGACTCGAACATTGCCTGTTCGCCCATTCGCCGAACAGCGAACAATTTGGGGTGTTTGCGGCAAATTCGAAAAGCCGCGGAACACCCTGTAAAAGTCTATAGGAGAAATCTAAAGTGCTAATTTTAAAGGCTTATATGCAAGTTGTCATAAAAAGTGTTTGGGGACCCGGGTCCTGCCCCAGGGGACATGTATCAATGCAAAAAAAAGTTTTAAAAACGCCCATTAGTTCAGGAGCAGTTATTTTAATAATGCTTTAAAGTGAAATAATAAAAGTGAAATATTCCTTTAAATTTCGTACCTGGGGTGTGTGTATATAGTATGCCTGTAAATTAGCGCATGTTTCCCGTGCTTAGAACTGTCCCTGCACAAAGTGTCATTTCTGAAGGAAAAAAAGTAATTTAAAAGCACTCGCGGCTATAATGAATTGTCGGATCCCCGTAATTAGACATGTGCAATTCGTTTAGTTACGAATTCGTTATCCGTCAAAATTCGTTATATTCGTTGATTCGTAAACATACGAATGAACGAACGGTTCGATAACATTACAAACGAACAACGAATAATCTAAACGAACGAATATGGAAAACAAATAAAATACGAATTTAGTAAATTTGAAACAAACAAAAAACGAAAAAGTGAAAAACGAAAACATAAAAACAACGAAAACACAGAAAAAAGATAAAAAATAACGAAAATAAAAATGAACGAAAACGAGATATTACGAATATTCGAAAAACAAAACAACGAATAACGAACAAAGATCCATATTAACGAATATCAAAATGAACGGAAAAAAAATTACGAATCTTCGGAAAACGGAAATGAAAACAACGACAATTCGTAAAAACTTAAATTCTATTTTGTTAGTTCTGAATTAGTTCTGGACTTTGGCCAATGGCCAATAAGCTTGTCCCTTCCCCTGAAGAGGTCGTCTCTTCCCCCAATGAGCTTGTTTCTTATAGACATGTGCTATAATGTGTGTGTATGTGTGTTTTTCTGTGTTAGACTGCAGTGCATTCCATCCAGAGTCCAGATAGGGTGTGGTTGGGTAGGTTGCACAGTTCTGTTGGATTTTGTGAGTAAATTTTTTACTTGGGAGAGAGAAATTCTTTGTTTCTTAAGGATATTAGATTGAGATTCTAGAGTCTACATTCTAATTTATAATTTTATTTATGTAATATCTCTGACATATTGTATTTTTCTTCTTTGTCAGACTACATTCTAGACAGGGTGTGGGTGGTGTTTGATTTGTGAGTCATTCAAAGAGATTGATATAGAAATTATAAATTTCTTACTATTTCTATTACTCCTAGGATTTTCTAAAGTTAGTTTTTTTCCCTTTTCTGGGACTGTGTTTTATTATATTGCTGTCTGTCTGCCCCTACCTATTTTTTTTGTTGTGTTAGCCAGTGCCACTACTAGGCCAGCCCAGGCAGCATATACTACGTATTCATGGTAGGAGAAGTAGATTAGTATATATTTTTTTTTGCATGGACCGGTAAAATAAGAATACTCCAGTCCTCAATCCCTCCACTCTCAGTCACACCAACACCAACTCTCATACAAACACACTCACTAACACCAACATTCTCACTTACAAGACTCACACGTCCATTCTCACTCCCAGACATTCTAATTGCAATAAAACCACCAAACCACACAAAAACAACTACAAAAACCACAATATCACTCTCTCATAGTTGCCAACAGTCACGGATTGGCCGGGACGTTCCCGGGATTCAAACCCTTTTCCCGGATTTATTTTGTCCCGGCCAATGTCCCGGCCAATCCGATATTTCCTGTTTTCCCCGAATTTGGATGCCGCAGGCCGCCGCCGCTAGAGGTCCACGGCTGGCAGAGACAATGTCTCGGCTGGCCGCCATGTTCAAGAAGTCCAAAACACGGATGTAGTACAATAGAAAATAAAGCCGCTGCGGCGCCGCCCACACCCCGCACCTCCCCAGGGGTGGGCGGCGCCGCAGCAGCTTTATCTTCTATTGTACTACATCTGTGTTTTGGCTGGCCGGCCGTCCACCCCCCCGCCCCGCCCCGCCCCGCTGTAGGTCTGTCTGTAATGGAAAGGGGCGGGGGTCGGCAGCGCCACAGCTTAATTTTTTATTTTTTTGCAGCCACACTGTCGGCTCCGCCTCTATTTTGTTCCCCTTCGGGGAAGGGGAAACAATAATGGCGACCGAGACAGGAGACGCCTGTGGTTAAGGGGGGACTCCGCTGGGGATGCCTGTGGTAAGGGGGGACTCCGCTGGGAACGCCTGTGGTAAGGGAGGACTCCGCTGGGGACGGCTGAGGTAAGGGGGGACACCGCTGGGGACGCCTGAGGTAAGGGGGGACTCCGATGGGGACGGCTGAGGTAAGGGGGGACACCGCTGGGGACGCCTGATGTAAGGGGGGACTCCGATGGGGACGCCTGATGTAAGGGGGGACTCCGATGGGGACGCCTGATGTAAGGGGGGACTCCGCTGGGGACGCCTGATGTAAGGGGGGACTCCGCTGGGGACGCCTGATGTAAGGGGGGACTCCGCTGGGGACGCCTGAGGTAAGGGGGGACTCCGCTGGGGACACTTGATGTAAGGGGGACTCCACTGGGGACGCCTGATGTAAGGGGGGACTCCGCTGGGGATGCCTGATGTAAGGGGGGACTCCGCTGGGGACGCCTGATGTAAGGAGGGACTCCTCTGGGGACACTTGATGTAAGGGGGGGACTCCACTGGGGACGCCTGATGTAAGGAGGGACTCCTCTGGGGACGCCTGATGTAAGGAGGGACTCCTCTGGGGACGCCTGATGTAAGGAGGGACTCCCCTGGGGACACCTGATGGCATCTGGTGGCAGGCGACGTGGCAGGTGACACACTCGGGGCTAACACTGATTCGGCATTTTGGTGAGTTGAATGATTTCATTTTATATTAAAATGTAATAAGAGAAATAATGCACTTCAGTCATCCTGACACCCTAACAACCATGGTGCCGGGATGATTAAAGAGCTAACACCAGATGTTTGGATTATCTTTATCTGTTGATTGTTAAACTCTGGAATACACATATTTCTATTATGGTGTAGGATCTGGGCCTGCTGTCCTTCCATCCTTCCTTCTCTTTCCTTCCCTCCCTCTTTCTTTCTCCCTTCATCCCTCATTCATCTCAGACTTTAACCACACCCCCTTTGAGCCACGCTCATTTAAGCCACTCCCACTACCCGTGTAAACCACGCCCACGCTTTGTGCGCCACTTTTTTCTCCTAAAGTATAACACGCCTTCAAATGAATGCCCCACCCCCTAATTATACCAAGGCTCCGCCTACATGCGAAAAAGTGTCACGGATTTTTTTTTTGCAATGTTGGCAACTATGCTCTCTGCACTGCTCTCTGCTCCTCCCTCACCACACCACTTACACCCTCTCAAAATGGCGTACAGGGGCGGAGGCTATAGCCGCTTGTTGAAAACGAAACTAAAATACGAGATTGCGAATGGCCGCGATGTATTTACGGGAGTACGAATGCATTTGAAGCACGTGGACGTATTTTAGTTTCATTTTCAACACGCGGCTATAGCCGCGTGTTGAAAATAAAAATAACTAGTAACGCGAGATTGCGAATGACCGCGCCGAGATGTATTTACGAAAGTATAAAAAAATTACGAATCCATTCGAAGCACGGTAGTAGATACGAATCAAGGAAAACAAAACAATGTTACGAATCAACAGAAACGGCAGAGTAGTGTACAGAAAAACAAAAATTATTATCTAACAAAATTACGAATTACGAATCGTTCAGTATCAACGAAAATCAAACTGTTACGAAAGTACGAAAATAACTTAAACAGAAATACGAATCATTCAATATCAACAAAATTACGAATTTCAAATCAACGAAAATAACTTAGACAGAACTACGAATCATTCAGTATCAACGAAAATTAAACTGTTACGAACATACGAACGAGTCCGAATAGGAAAACTCGCGTCTTACGAAATTACGAATCTTTACGAACATACGGAACGAGACGAAACGAAACGATAGGAAACTAATTTTTTGGTTGTGCACATGTCTACCCGTAATACAGAGAACAGTCATTGAAAGTCATTGATAAAAAAAAAAAAAATTGCGGTTGGGTCCCCCCGAATTAAATTACCAGGCCCTTCAGGTCTGGTATGGATATTAACCACTTCCCTACCCGCCCATAGTAATATGACGTCAACAGATGGGATCTCCCATCCTGGGTGGACGTCATATGACGTCCTGGGATTTGTGGGGGGATATCTGAATGGTGCCTGCAGCTAGAGGCATCATTCAGGTATCCTTGTCTACTGCCAGGGATTCTGCGCACCATAAGAATGATCATAGCGGTGGTTCCGCCGCTTGATCGTTCTTATAGGCGGCGGGAGGGGACAACCCGCCCTTCTGCCGCCATCCGGTGCTTCTCCGGGCTCTCCCGTGCCATCGGGGGCCCGGAAAATGAATCGTCCAGCGCCGGAGGTGAACCATAGAGATGACTGGTGACCAGATGGTCACCAGTCATCTCTATGACCGTCGGAGGCCCGGGCGCAATGTGATGACGTCACGCCCGGGTCCTCAGAAGTAAACAAAGACGCCATTGTGGCTAGTAAGCATGAGATCGGTGAATTTTTTTTTCACGATCTCATGCTTTCCAGCCTGGAGGAGAGATGTGGGGTCTTATTGACCCCGCATCTCTCCATAAAGAGGACCTGTCACACACCATTCCTGTTACAAGGGATGTTTACATTCCTTGTAATAGGAATAAAAGTGATAAAAAAAAATAAAAAATTAAAAAGTGTAAAAATAAAAAAATGAAGTAAAATAAAAAAAAAGTAAAAACGCCCCTGTCCCCGGTAGCTCGCGATCAGAAGCGAACGCACACGTAAGTCCTGTCCACATATGTAAACGCCGTTCAAACCACATATGTGAAGTATCGCCGTGTGAGTTAGAGTGCGTGCAACAATTCTAGCACTAGACCTCCTCTGTAACTCTAACCTGGTAACCTGTAAAAATTTTCAAAGCGTCGCCTATGGAGATTTTTAGGTACCGAAGTTTGGCGCCATTCCATTAGTGTGCGCAATTTTAAAGCATGACATGTTAGGTATCTATTTACTCAGCGTAACATCATCTTTCATATATTCTAAAAAAATTATTGCGCAAATACCGTGAAAGAAAAAAGTTGCAATGACCGTCATTTTATTCCCTAGGGTGTCTGCTAAAAAAACATATATAATGTTTGCGGGTTGAGTAATTTTCTAGCAAAAGAATGATGATTTGTACATGTAGGAGACAAGTGCCAGAATAGGCCCAGTATTGAGGTGGTAAAAAAAGCCCGGTGTTGAAGTGGTTAAGGGGAACCCTGCGTCAAATTGAAAAAAAAAATGACGTGGGGTTCCCCCCCAAATATCCATACCAGACCCTTCAGGTCTGGTATGGATTTTAAGGGGAACTCCACGCCAAATTAAAAAAAAAATGGCGTGGAGTTCCCCCCAAAAATCTATACCAGACCCTTTATCCGAGCACGCAACCTGGCAGGCTGCAGGAAAAGAGGGGGGGGGGACGAGAGAGGGCCCCCCTCCTGAACCGTACCAGGCAACATGCCCTCAACATGGGGAGGATGCTTTGGGGGTCTGTGACCCCTCAAAGCACCATGTCCCCATGTTTATGGGGACAAGGGCCTCATCCCCACAACCCTTGCCCGGTGGTTGTGGGGGTCTGCGGGCGGGGGGCTTATCGGAATCTGGAAGACCACTTTAACAAAGGAGACCCCCAGATCCCGGACCCCCCTATGTGAATTGGTAAGGGGTACTACCCCTACCATTTCACAAAGAAAGTGTAAAACATTGTAAAAAAACACACAGACACAGTTGGGAAAGTCCTTTATTAAAAATAAAAAATAAAAAAACCATTCCAGCGGTGGTAATCCAGTATGTCCAGCGTTGTACTCTATGTCCCGCGGTGATTCGATGTCCAGCGCTGCCGTCTCCTCCAGTCTCCACTCCACACGTTCGAGGGGGCGGGGTCACCCGCCACATCATAGGGTAAGCCCCAGCTTTCCCCGCTTGCCGGGGAATAGCCAAGGACGTAGGCGCGATCCCGCCTACGTCATTGGCTATTGCCCGCAAGCGGGGAAAGCTGGGTCTTACCCCTATGATAGACCCCGCCCCTTCTCACACTCCCCATCAGGACCTGATGGGGAACGTGAGAAGGGGTGGGTCTATAAATTTATTACACTGCAGAAGAATCAAATCACGTTCCCCATCAGGTCCGCTCAGCCAATGACGTAGGCGGGGGCCTGACGTACAAGGGGACGGGGTCACCCATCAGATCATAGGGGTAAGCCCTGGCTTTCCCCGCTTGCGGGGAATAGCCAATGACGTAGGCGGGATCCCGGCAAGCGGGGAAAGCTGGGGCTTACCCTATGATGTGACGGGTGACCCTGTCCCCTCGTACATCATGGGGGTTTCATGTGGAGTGGAGACTGGAGGAGACGGCAGCGCTGGACATCGGATCACCGCGGGACATAGAGAACATTGCTGGACAGACTGGATTACCACCGCTGGAATGGGGTTTTTATTTTTTAATTTTTAATAAAGGACTTTCCCAACTGTGTCTGTGTGTTTTTTTACAATGTTTTACACTTTTACACGGTTTAGGAGGGGGGGGCGCTCTATCGTCCTGCCAGGTTGCGTGCTCTGATAAAGGGTCTGGTATGGATTTTTGGGGGGGAACTCCACGCCATTTTTTTTTTTATTTGGCATGGAGTTCCCCTTGAAATCCATACCAGACCTGAAGGGTCTGGTATGAATATTTGGGGGGAACCCCACGTAATTTTTTTTAAATTTGACGCAGGGTTCCCCTTAATATCCATACCAGACCTGAAGGGCCTGGTAATTGAATTTGGGGGAACCCCCACGCATTTTTTTTCTTTTTTTATCAATGACTTTTCTCTGTATTGCCGGGAGCCGACAATTCATTATAGCTGCGAGTGCTTTTAAATTACTTTTTTTCTTTCAGAAATGTAATTTTGTGCAGGCACAATTCTAAATACGGGAACCAAGCGCTTCTTTACAGGCATACTATACACCCCCCCCCCCCCCCCAGGTATGAAATTTAAAGGAATATTTCACTTTTATTGTTTCACTTTAAGCATTATTAAAATCACTGCTCCCGAAAAAACGTCAGTTTTTAAAACTTTTGCATTGATACATGTCCCCTGGGGCAGGACCCTTTTTAGGACAATAACTTGCATATTAGCCTTGATAATTAGCACTTTTGATTTTGAACGTTCGAGTCCATTGTATTTAATGAGCCGAACCGGAGGGGGGGGGGGTGTTCGGCTCATCCCTAGTGGCCAGTATACACTACACTGACTTAAGAAACTGCAGGTTGGGAGGCGCATGCGCGAAGCTGACTGGGCAGGTTATGGCCGCCTAAAGCTCTGCATCTTCTGAGACTTTAACAGCCGAACAATTTGAAAGGGTACTACAGAAGGCACTGCAGAGTACCTCAGATACTATTACAGAGAAATTGACGCGGGAGATCCGTGAGGTGGGCCGCCACACATCTGTATTAGAACAGAGGATGGATGAATTGGATGGTATTACCTCAAATTATTCAGACGAATTGGAAGCACTTAAAGAGGAGAATTCTTCCCTCTCTACCCGTCTAGAAGATTTTGAGAACAGGGCTAGAAGATCTAATATCAGAATCCATGGAATACCTGAATCTATAATAGATCTACACTCTACCATCACTGCTCTCCTTCAGGAACTCATCCCATCCACCCCTATAGAACGTTTGGAGATAGACAGAATACACAGATCTTTGGCCCCACGGAAAGATGATGGCCCCCCCAGAGACATTGTGATTAAACTTCACTATTTTCGATCCAAAGAACAAATTATGGAAGCAGTCCGCAATAAGGAATCTTTGATCTTCCAGGGACATCGTTATCAGATCTTCCAGGACCTCTCTCAGCAAACCCTTATCAAAAGGAAACTGATGAAACCTCACCTGCAAATTCTTCAATATAACCGCATTTCATATCGACGGTGTTTCCCCTTTGCCCTTCATTTTTCATATAAAGACACTACCTATACCTGCAAATTGGTGAAAGAACTCCTCACAATGATCCATGATCTTCGTCTAATAATGCTGGAAAACAAACAACTCTGAAGGCTCCAAACGTCGAACAACCTCAGGTTCTCCTACTAACCAACAAGATGGTCAATCAATTCAAGCTCACCTAAGTAGCCACAAAAGGAGCCATTTTGACTCTTCTCCACCAACTACAGAAGACCAAATGACTTGAAGAATCATCAAATGGTGATATGTTTCTTTAAAGACCTTTTTACAAAGGCGCTGTTTATACCTTGACACCTTGACACCTGGGCAGAAACTCTCGGAGACCGATACAAAATTCTGTCTCTAACAGGTTCCCCAATACTTAGATTTATTCAGACAAAAATGTATTCAAAACATTTTATACACGATTATATTATCTCATATATCCCCTAAAACCAACCCTCCAGTGGCCCATATAAGAAGTTAATTATGTGGCACTATTCATGTAATGATAAGTAGATATTTAGGAAAATGTATTAATTAATCCATAACAGTTTTAGGAGATACCTCCTACATGTGTGCTAAATAGTTAACAAATTAATTTATGACTTTTGTTAGAGTTATATGTTGAAAGAAATTGTTCTCACATTGAACTAGGCTTTTCGCTTGTAACATCTCTCTAATACTTCAGTAGACACCTAGTTTTTTATTTCATAATTTTTTTTATTTCTATATATTCAGGTAATATGTCAATTGTATCTCATTAATGTTTATTCACTATAAGTTAATAGTGACTTGTTTAGTTATTGTAAGTTAAGATACTATGATTTTTTAAAGGCTGTTGCAGTCTTAGAGACTGCTCACTGCACCTCCAACTTTATCCTTTAAGTGCCCGGTATAAACTACCGGACACTCTTTGGACTAACTGTACCCATTGGCTGGTGATTGCTCACCGCCCTTTGGATACTAGCTCCACTTAGGAGCCACCAATTTTGTTTTTCAACAACAGCTTCTCTCTTCTCCAAACCACACCTATTGTTTACTACATTACCCAATACACTTTAGATCCACCCCTAATAACTAACCCTGTTTTTTTTTTCCTTTTCATTTTATTTAATTTTTTTATATATTTAACCAGTTTATCCCCCATTTCTCCAGAATACTATCACTCATACCAAATATTAGATTTTACTGCCTCTGACTGATACTAAACATTACTATGACATCCCTAAATGTTTCATCACTTAACGTACAAGGTCTCAATTCCCCCCTAAACATACAAAAGCTTTCCACTCTTTCTCATCCCTCTCAGCACATGTGGTCTGTCTACAAGAGACACATTTCTCAACCCAATCCAAATTTTGTAGCCGCCATTATCCACAAGTGTATAAAGCTTCAGCCGCCACTAAACAAAGGGGAGTTCTGATAGCGTTTCATCACACTACACCCTTTACCCTACACTTATTATGGATATTATGGATCCTGAAGGACGCTATTTGATACTCAAAGGATTGCTGCTAGACAATGAAGTTACTGTGGCTTCGTACTATGCTCCCAATAAAAATCCTCTTTCTTTTCTTTCCCACCTATTTACTGTTGTTGATTCCCACAAAAAAGGTACCCTCATATTATGTGGCGACTCTAAGCAATTTACCCAATCCTTGATAAATCTCCAACTCCTTCTACGAGACAACATCCTAATTACCAACAACTTCTCAATCAGCATTCCCTCCTTGACACTTGGCAGGAACAACACCCGAGAAAAAATAATATACTCATTATTCCCATCCCCATAAGCAATTTTCCCGTATTTATCACATACTAGTTAATGTTAATTCCTCCCCACTCTTATTGGATTCCCAAATTATCCCCTGTGCATGGTCCGGCCACAATGCAACATTAACAACATTCTCCTCCCTTATCCCAAAACCTAAATACAGAACTTGGTACATAAATGACAGCCTTTTAGCAATACCTACATATCGTCAAGACATAGAAAAAGCCATTCAAGACTATATAGCAAACAATAAATCAACTAATACAAACCCCATGACATATTGGGAAGCTCTTAAACCAGTTATCCGAGGAGTTTGTATTAGTAAAGCTTCTTACCATCGAAAACAAAACAAGCAACTACATAAACAATTAGATGAAAAATTCTATAAAGCTTCAGAATGTTTTTAAACTTCTCCAACCCAAACAAATAAACTAGCTTACGAAAAAGCCAAGCTAGAACAGATTCAGCTGAAAAGATACTCCGTAAAACTAAACATACCCTCTATATGAAGGCGAACAAACCAACCACATTCTTAGCACTGTCATTACGTAAAACTGACCATCCAAGGAAACCAATCAGGATTAAAAATCACAAAAAATACCCACACCAGTAACCCCCAAATTTTTTTAAATTAATTTAGAAGAAAGCTTACTGATCTTTACCGGGAGACTCATACACCCAATCAAACAAAACGTACCCCCTTCTTATCTAATATCCAATTACCCTCGATATCCCCAGATCAATTAGAAACTTTTGCTCATTGAAATCCAAAATGCGATTAAAACTTTGAAACCACATAAGCGCCCTGGCCCAGACGGTTGCTCCACTACTTATTATAAACTCTTCCAAACATGGTTATCCCCTATAATGCTAGAAGCCTTTAACTCCCTTCTTCTGGGACATTCCCTTCACTCAGAATCATTATTAGCCTCCATATCCATGATCCCTAAACCTAACTCTGATGATACCTCCTGGACCAACTATAGACCAATTTCTATACTTAATTTTGACATCAAAATTCTAGCTAAAATACTCTCCAACCGATTAAACCCAATCATTGGACACCTTATACATAAGGACCAAACAGGCTTTATCCCATCTAGACAAACGGGTGATAATATCTGTCGTGCAACTCTCCTCGCCCATTTAGCAAGAACCCGCCACATCCCTCCCTGCTTCCTCTCCATTGATATACAAAAGGCATTTGACTCCTTATCTTGGCAATACCTTAACGCCATTCTTAGTAAATGGGGTTTTGGGACGCATTTTTTACAATGGATATTTTCCTTGTATAATAAACCTAAAGCATATGTTACATATTCAGGATTTCGCTCTGACTCCTTCAACATATGAAAGAGGAACTAGGCAGGGTTGTCCACTTTCCCCCCTCCTCTTCGCCCTGGCAATAGAACCCGTAGCCCAATTAATCCGTTCTAATGTAAATATTAAAGGTCTAGAATTAAGAGGACAACAACACAAGCTATGTCTATTCGCAGACGACGTTCTGATCTTTCTCACTTCACCCTTAACTTCGGCTCCAAACCTTATGGACACATTTACTAAATTTGGAACTATATCTGGTCTCAAAATAAGTCCCCATAAATCCAAAGCCCCAAACATCTCTCTATCCACTGAATTACAATCACAATTGCATATGGGGGAAAATTAAACCACGCTTACCACAATCTACTCTATACACACCTCGAACTCGCGGGGGACTGAGTGTTCCTGATTTCACCAAGTACTACTATGCAGCCCAATTAGCCCAACTCCCTAAATACCACGCTACGAAAGAATTTCCTATATGGGTCATGATCGAATCTGTTGATTGCGACCCACTATCCTTAGCTAATCTCCTATGGTTTACCCCTACCCTACGCCGCACAATCACAAATCCAATTACCAAGCACAATCTAACCATTTGGGATAGGCTCAAATTTCACTCTGGACTCTAATCCAAACATAATCCCCTAATTTCTTTTCTAAAGAATCCTTCTTTTTATCCCGCTTGGACTTCCACATCTTCCTCTGCATGGTCAAAAGCAGGAATAACACGAGCACATCACTTTTTTGAATCCAACACCATAATGCCATTTCCCAAACTCTGTACTACATATGATTTACCAAACACTGAAACGTTCAGGTACCTACAAATAAAAAATTTCCTGACTCAATATAATCCCCCAGATTCAACAACACCAGTTTACACAATTTTTGAACAAGCTTGTATCTCTGATCCACATAAGCGGGGTCTCATCTCAGACCTATACAACCAACTGCTACAATGCAAATCTTCAACCCCTCCATTCTACACCACTAAGTGGGAGACTGATCTAAATCTCCAAACTGGGGAACTAGATTGGACAACTATTTGGCAAGCTACAACATCAGCAACACCTAACATTGCTGCCCTATAAACTAATTATAAGGTAATCACTAGGTAGTACCTAGTACCGGCAAGAATTTCCTAATTCCTCCCTCAATATTCTCCCCAATGTTTTAGAGGTTGTGATGATAATGGCACACATATGGTGGACATGTCCGATTGCCCAATCATTCTGGAAAAGCATTTTCAACCTACTTTCCACCATGTTTAAAACTACTATGCTACCTGACCCGACTGTGGCCATTTTAAACAAAAAAACACCAAATATCACACAACGTCAATTCATACTCCTTTTGTATGTTCCGACAGCAGCCAAACAGTCAATAGCAATAGCATGGAAAACATCAAAGTTATGTATCGTGTCTGCCAAGCACCGAGTAACCCAGGCAATGATACATGCTAAAATGGAGGCTATATAGACAAGGTCCCAAAATTCAAATCACTTTGGTTCCCATGGATTAATCACCATCTACCACCAGGCTTTGATAACTCACTGTTATTGACCCAAGAGCCTGATTACTTTTCTGAATCCTTCTGGAGACACCCTACCCCTTCCCTTTCATTGGCCCCACCCTTTTCTTTTTTTTCCCATCCCCCCAATATCCTTTTTTAGATTAATTTTACACCAATAATGACCAATTTATTTATCATATAGCATACATTGAATTATAAAGGTCCTTTATTTAGAGACCTATATTAAATATAATGGGAACATCTAGATAGTTGGCATTCCTACTACCATCTACAGGATACGCCAAGCCAAGTAGCGGGATCTTGGCCCCTGTTAAAAGATAAATTATTTCCAACAATCTCACGAATAATTACCTTGTGGTAATCACGAGTGTTCTTGGTTCTTTTTTTATTGCTTTAGTAACGGAATTTTGGTAAATGAAATCTTAAAATACCCATATTTATATATTTACTGCCATTATTACATCGAATGATATCCTTTTAAATTTTGTTTCATATGATTACTGAGAAGCATCAGAATTTTCATTTGTATACTTTAAAAAGTTTAAAATTGTATGCATAACTTGTACTATATTACCTTCAATAAAATATAAAAAAAAAAAGAAACTGCAGGTTAGCTCAATCGACTGCTTGTATTATCAATAATAGAAAACCAATAGTCTGCAGTGAGCTTTACGTGCACACTGAGCCCAGTATACACTACACTGACTTAATATACTGCAGCGAGAATAACAGGAACACTCTGAAGTGAGATCTAGCTAAACTGAATACAGTGTGTATATATGTATATATATATATATATATATATATATATATATATATATATATATTGTGAGGGGGTTAACTCAGCAGCGGGTGTGTGTGTGACCCCCTGGATGGGTTCACCACACAAAAACAGGCACAGCAGACAGTGGTAGGAGAAAACAAAAGGGTGTGGTTTTATTTGAACTATATACAGACAAAAAATACAGCAAAAACAAAAGAAACAGGAAAATAAATCCTGGTCAACTTGACCGCTCACTACACACATTGGTGTCCCTAACTAACAACTGGGTACAGCCTTGTGCTGTCCCAGTCCCTAGCTCCCTGCTTTTAGAAGTTCTTAGCAAATAACCACACAGGCTTTGGCTCACCGCACAGAGATCACACTCCCCAGACTGTCCACACAGATCTGGTTCCAGGTCGGAGCATCTCCCTTAGCATGCTGGGAGTTCTTGTAGAGGCCCTAATGAGCCCACTTACTTCAGCTGGGCTCATTAACTCTTCCCCTGCAAGACTTCCAGCATTCCCCCTAGTGGTATAAATTGGCATAAAGCCTGAATCTAAGACATACAGGTCCTTCTCAAAAAATTAGCATATTGTAATAAAGTTCATTATTTTCTGTAATGTACTGATAAACATTAGACTTTCATATATTTTAGATTCATTACACACAACTGAAGTAGTTCAAGCCTTTTCTTGTTTTAATATTGATGATTTTGGCATACAGCTCATGACAACCCGAAATTCCTATCTCAAAAAATTAGCATATCATGAAAAGCTATTAACCTAATCATCTGAATCAACTAATTAACTCTAAACACCTGCAAAAGATTGCTGAGGCTTTTAAAAACTCCCAGCCTGGTTCATTACTCAAAACCGCAATCATGGGTAAGACTGCCGACCTGACTGCTGTCCAGAAGGCCATCATTGACACCCTCAAGCAAGAGGGTAAGACACAGAAAGAAATTTCTGAACGAATAGGCTGTTCCCAGAGTGCTGTATCAAGGCACCTCAGTGGGAAGTCTGTGGGAAGGAAAAAGTGTGGCAGAAAACGCTGCACAACGAGAAGAGGTGACCGGACCCTGAAGAAGATTGTGGAGAAGGACTGATTCCAGACCTTGGAGGACCTGCGGAAGCAGTGGACTGAGTCTGGAGTAGAAACATCCAGAGCCACCGTGAACAGGCGTGTGCAGGAAATGGGCTACAGGTGCCGCATTCCCCAGGTCAAGCCACTTTTGAACCAGAAACAGCGGCAGAAGTGCCTGACCTGGGCTACAGAGAAGCAGCACTGGACTGTTGCTCAGTGGTCCAAAGTACTTTTTTCGGATGAAAGCAAATTTTGCATGTCATTCGGAAATCAAGGTGCCAGAGTCTGGAGGAAGACTGGGGAGAGGGAAATGCCAAAATGCCTGAAGTCCAGTGTCAAGTACCCACAGTCAGTGATGGTCTGAGGTGCCATGTCAGCTGCTGGTGTTGGTCCACTGTGTTTTATCAAGGGCAGGGTCAATGCAGCTAGCTATCAGGAGATTTTGGAGCACTTCATGCTTCCATCTGCTGAAAAGCTTTATGGAGATGAAGATTTCATTTTTCAGCACGACCTGGCACCTGCTCACAGTGCCAAAACCACTGGTAAATGGTTTACTGACTATGGTATTACTGTGCTCAATTGGCCTGCCAACTCTCCTGACCTGAACCCCATAGAGAATCTGTGGGATATTGGGAAGAGAAAGTTGAGAGACGCAAGACCCAACACTCTGGATGAGCTTAAGGCCGCTATCGAAGCATCCTGGGCCTCCATAACACCTCAGCAGTGCCACAGGCTGGTTGCCTCCATGCCACGCCGCATTGAAGCAGTCATTTCTGCAAAAGGATTCCCGACCAAGAATTGAGTGCATAACTGAACATAATTATTTAAAGGTTGACTTTTTTTGTATTAAAAACACTTTTCTTTTACTGGTCGGATGAAATATGCTAATTTTTTGAGATAGCATTTTTGGGTTTTCATGAGCTGTATGCCAAAATCATCAATATTAAAACAAGAAAAGGCTTGAACTACTTCAGTTGTGTGTAATGAATCTAAAATATATGAAAGTCTAATGTTTATCAGTACATTACAGAAAATAATGAACTTTATCACAATATGCTAATTTTTTGAGAAGGACCTGTATATACCTTCCATCCTGGATGCAACCTGGTGATTTTACCTGCCTGCTGTCACATACCCCCCCCCCCCCCCTCTTGTTTTAACCTTGGGGTTGGAACACAAGCAATCAGGCATGCATGTACTCGAGACAAAGCATCCACATTCCCCATTTGAACGCCAGGGCGATGCTTTACCGTAAAGTTGAATTCTTGTAGGGCCAGGAACCACCTATTTACTCTCCTATTTGTCTCTTTGTTTTGAGCCATCCACTTTAAAGGAGCGTGATCAGTAATTAGGTCAAAGTGCCTCCCTAGCAGATAGTACCGAAGGGAATCTAGAGCTCACTTCACCGCTAAACACTCCTTCTCAATGTTTTGCTTGCGTTTATCTAGCAAGGTTACTTTGTGGTATAACAAGGAAGCTGAGACTTCTGCAGTGTGTAAATGTGCTTTTACTATACAAGATGCTGTACATACAAAACTATTACAATATTAGGACTAAAATACAAGACTGACATATATCTATAACAAGCAAAATGCCTAGAAAATAGAACAGCCTATGGTCTATAACTACAAATACATTTAAAGGTTACTTAACTTGGATTACGCTTTGTTCATGATCTCCATTGGCAATGATTCTTCTTGGAGATCAGGTCCTGTTCTTCTTCATGATCTTACAGCAACATGATGTGTCTCCTCCAGCTTCCTAGCTTATGCCCTGTTTTTATGTGTGCTGTTTACCATTGTTACCAAACAGAAAACATAGCTGTAGCTGTATTTCAACAATAGCATTGAATACAACAATGCTATCTACCTATTGTCTACTCAAAACGAAACCTGTAATCTAAACTAATTATTTTAGTTTGAGAGCTGAAAGAAATCTAAACAAGTAATGCCTTACTTGTTTACTGAATACAGGTAATGTACTAAATACAACAATGGTATCTAATCCCATTGTCATTTGTTTGAGAAATCTACTCAAACAAAATGCTGACAGGTAATCTGACCAACTCACTATTACAAAATTGTCCCATGTATCCTATGTCTGATTAATATAATAAAAATCATATTTTTAACAAACGCAATACATTCCGCCCCTATGATTTTTATTTTTTCTCTCTCAGACCACACACAGAAGATCTCTTCATTACTAAAAACTCAATATACACATGAATTTTCCTTAAATGCAACCCCTCCCATATTTCTGTCACTGGGAAGGTGTTTCAGTCTTTGGATAAAAGTTCATTAGAAAGTCCATTCTAAAGTTCTTTAGAAACAAGTCCAGGCTTGGAATACATCAAAAAGGCCTTGTTCTCCACAGCTCTTGCGATCTTCCGTCATTCTTTCCATCATGTAACCACTTTTTCTCTAGTCTTCCTATGGATCAAATCGGAGACAGCCTGTGGAGTGGAAAACAAAGCGGATTATCTGTTCCTTCTAACAATACATAAACAGTAGATCCTGGCCCTTCAGCTACAATCTCTCCTCTAAATGGCTTCTTGCCTGGATATCTGACCAATACTTTGCCACCTGCCTGTATGCACCTCTGACCCTCCCAAAGAACATCAATAGGGAGGAGAGGAAATATACTGATATTTCCCAGAAAATCACTGCTGTTTATTTTGGAAGGTTTGATGTTATGTAGCCTCACTTTCCACTCTTGCTGAGAAGTATTGACTAACCAGTCAGAGTCCCAGCCACTGTCTTGAAGCTCATCTGCCAATGCAAATATAACTTCAAACCTTCCTGCCAGATTCCCTCTCATTCCTAGATAGGCTTCAGCTTCAGATACGTCACTCTTGGTTTCTATGTCATGGGAAGCAGTAACATGGTATCTGTTAAACCCTGTTCTTTCAGGAACCTTACATAAATACTGAACTCTGCACTCCAGCTGTGGAATCTGTGCCTCAGCCCCTACCATCCTCTCATATGGTGTGCTTTTGGCTATTGGCCTAGAATTTAACAACATGACTGCCTGTGTGAGGACCCGATCCCACCCCCTTAGTGTATGTGTGGGTGTAATTTTGCGTATCTGGTCCTTCAATAGCCCGTTGTATCTTTCAATCAAACCAGCTGCCTGTGGATGGTATGGGATGTGGCACAACCAGTACACTCCAGAATCTTTGGCCCACTGCTGTACTGTTAATCCGGTGAAGTGTGAGCCATTATCACTTTGGACTTGTTTGGGACAACCATAAGCAACGACAAGTTTCTGAAGCAGTTGAAGCATTGCGGCTTGATCTGCACGTTTGCAAGGATGAACAAGCATAAGTCCTGAATAGGTGTCCACCGCAGTGCAACAATATCTCAGTCCATTGTTTCCCCGGGGCAGGGGACCGATGAAGTCAATCTGCCAGATCTCTGCAGGCCTCTCACCCCTCTTAATCGACCCAGTGGAGTACTTTTGCAATGGCCATTGTCGCACTTCTCCACACACTGTACAGTTCCCTATTACAGTCTTTATCATGTCCATGGATATAGGCAATCCTCTCTGCTGTGCCCATTCATATGTTGCTTTCTGCCCCAAATGTCCAGATTGTTTGTGGGCCCAGTTGGCCAAGTTCATCAAAACAGGATCAATTGGCACAACTGCCTTCACTTTTGCGATTTCATCTGCAACTCTGTTATAGTTCTCAAAGTCTGGTACTAGGGGCACATGTGCATCAACATGCCCCACTTTTATGGTGCGGGAGTGAGCTTCCTTCCAGATGTAGTCCCAGACTTCCTTGCCTCCCCACACCACCTTTCCATGAATCATCCATTCATTGGACTTCCACGTGGGCATCCAAGTTGTCAGTCCTTTAAAAACCGCCCAGCTGTCAGTGTAGATAGTGACATGGGAAGAAGGATCCTCCTGAAGAGTCATCACTACAGCTTTCAACTCTGCATACTGACTGGACCCTCCGATTCCGGACTCCTGCAGGACTGTGTCTGTACTTGGATTGTAGGCTGCTGCTGTCCATTTACGCCCAGACGAGGCGATTATGGCTGAACCATCAGTGAACCACGCTGACTCCTTCATGTCTTCTGACAGAGACTCAAAGGGTGGAGCCTCTTGAATGGGGGATGACTGCAGCACAGGAATTTCTTCTTCTGGCCGGGTGCTGGTAAAAGTAACAAGCCCTGCCAACTGTTTTGAAATGTCTCTAACATCCCCAGCTGCAATACCCCCTCTTTCTTGAAGGTACCACTTCCATTTCATCAGTGTCTGGTTCTGGGCTACAGCTGCCCTAGTGGTCAGTCCATTATCTCTCACCCATCCTGCTATTGGCAATGCAGTATGGATGGTAACTGTGTCCTTTCCTGTAATGGTCTCTACATGTTGAAGTGCTGTGTAGGCCCCAAACAGGTACTTCTCTAGGGGCGTGTATCTCGTCTGTGCCCCTGTCAGTTGTTTGGACCAAAATCCAATAGGTATTGCTCTCAGTCCTTTCTTTTCATTTGGCTGCCACAGACTCCAAGATATGGTACCATTCTGCTCCACTACATCCAGCTGAAATGGTACTCCTTGTCTCACAGGTCCCAATCCCTGATGCTGCAACATAGCTTCTTTAGCAGCCAGGAATGCAGTCCGCTGCTCTGAACCCCATGAGAACTCAGTCTTTTTTCTGGTAACATTGTATATAGGCCTCAGAATCAGTCCAAGATGTGGGATGAACGATCTCCAGAATCCTACAACTCCAATTAACTTCTGTGCCTCCTTTTTGGTAGTAGGGGGCGACAGCGCCTGGATAGTTTGCACAACTGTCTCTGGAATCTTCCTCTGTGGCCCAGTCCACATCATTCCTAGGAATTTCACCTCTGTGGCAGGTCCTTGGACTTTGTCTCTGTTGATAGCCCATCCTCTGTTCTCCAAGTGCTGTATCAGCAGGTGCAGTGCTTCAGTTACATCTTCTTTTGTCCCAGAGATCATGATGTCATCAATGTAGTGAAACACAGCGACTTTCAAATTCAGGGTACTTAAATCTCGGGCAATCAGTCCATGACAAATCGTTGGAGAATGAAGATAGCCTTGCGGAAGGACAGTGAAAGTGTACTGGCGGCCGTCCCACACCAGAGCAAACTGGTCTTGACAATCTGGGTCTATCAAAATTGAAAAGAAAGCATTAGCCAGGTCTATCACAGCATGATATTCTCCTGCATCTTTAGCAATTTTCTCAACAATTGAGATCATATCTGGTACAGCTGACTTCAATGGAGGTGCCACTTTGTTTAGACCTCTGTAATCCACAGTCATTCTATATGTCCCATCAGGTTTCTTTACTGGGAACACCGGAGACGAGAAAGGACTTACAGCAGGTCTAAGGATCCCTACTCTCAACAGTTCTTGAATAGTCTCCCCAATTTCTTTGTGGCCTCCAGGAAGTCTGTACTGCTTGAGACAGACTGGCTTCTCTGGTGGAGGAATGTAGACAGGGGTCCATTTCGCATGACCTCTGACCACAGCCTTCACCGCCCTTACCAGATACGCTTTATCAGGATACCCGAATGTGAATGTACCTCTTTCAGTCTGAATTGACTGACCTTGAAGTACATCCATCCCAATAATATTTTCGGGTAACTCTGATATCAAAACATTTGTCATAAATCCTGATCCCTTGCCAATAGCCAATTTCACCCGTATCCTAACTGCTGGTGTAGTTTGCCCTCCCAAACCTTCTACATAAATCAATTCTCCTTTGTGATGGGAAGGATTTCCTTGCAAAAGTGTAACTTCAGCTCCACTATCAACTAAAGCCATTACATGTGTAGAAGATGACTTCCCCCACCATACAGTGACAGGTGCATATGGGCGTCGGTCTCCTGCTGTCACTGCCCTTGCTGCTATTACAGGAGACTCACCTTCCCTTCATAAAGGATATTGAACCTCCCAATCCCCTTTTCTGATTCTCTCTAACTCCGCCCCAGGATAAAGGGATTTGGGTTTGGGTTCATGTTCACTTTTGGGAATTGGTTTGGGGCTAACAGGAGGGGTCTGTTCTGTTTCCTCTAAGTCTAGGCTGATGTTATCTTCACTAGGAGTAGTGTTTCTAACCCTGACAGTTTTCCCTACTAAATGTTTCCACCTCTTCAGCATTTCTGCAGTAGGAATGCCATCTATCTCATCTTTAGGTACTCCTGCCTTTAATAGATCCACCCACATTTCTTTCCTAGAAACAACTAGCCTGGTTTTCTCTCCACCTTCTGTCTTCTCTACCCCATTCCGTTTCTTCTCTGTTCTTTTCTGCTTGTCTTCTTCCTGTCTGGCCTTGACCTTATCTACTGCCCTGACAGGTTTTGTTTTAGTCTCCTCTATCTCCCCCAACTGGCTTAAAAGGGTTGTGGCTTTATGAATCTTGCTGTTTAATTCCAGGCCTCCCAACAAGGACAATAATGGAGCCCTGAGATTAAATGGCGCAGACTTCATCAGCTTAGAGCGCAGAGCAGACGTAAAGGGTTCCATATCTGGACCTATCCATTCTGGAAATGTATTTAATCCGGTTATACAGCCCATCTCACGTAACCTGGAAATACCCTCTCCTATTGATCTCCAGGAGTAGGTATTTTCCAGGTCAGTAGGACTGGCGTATACTCGGACTATTCCATCTCTCACAAGGTCTAACAGTGAAAAATTCACGCTAAACTCTCTGGCTTTTCGCATTGCCTGACGCAATTGTGGATCATGGGTTAACACTCCCATAGCCACTGCTTCCTTACCTGACAAAACAACACTGTCCGCCCCTTCATCCCATAAGCGTAGGAGCCAACTCAATAGGGGCACCCCAGACCTTTGTTTGTATTGTTTTGCCAGCTCATGGAGTTCAGTTTGTGAAAACTCCCGTACTTCTTCAAATTCAACATTTCTGGGGTTGCGATAATGCACCTCCCCATCTGCCATATCCTCTCTATCATGTTGCCGTTTCCTATGCTTAGTAATGAGAGGTCTGGCATACTTTTTCTTTCCCACTAGCAGATCATCCTCCGAAATATCAAACTCTATCTCCTCATCCTCACTATCATTTGAGGAGAGCACATCCTCACAATCCCAATTTTGGCATGTGACAATGGCACGTACCCTGGCTTTACTAACAGGTTTACGCCCCTTCCTTTTCCTTAAGGCATTAATTGATTTGGTCATGAAGGCTGCACACCGCTCTTGCAAATCATCAGCCCGACTAGCGGTTGAACGTACACATTCTGAAGCAACTGCTAGCTGGTCTTTTAATACCTTAACTTCTGCCTCTGCCTTCTCCCTTCTATGTGATTCAGTATAGAGAGCATGGAGGAAGTACCAACCCACTGTGGACACTGTCCTCTTCTCTTTCTTACTTAAATCCAACCCCTTAAGGCTAAAATCTACAAAATGATCTGAGACTTTATCACCCCAAGTCAGCTTCAAGGGAGAAGCATACTTGACAAATGCATTAGCAAGAGGCTCCCACTCATTATTTCTGGCCCAGATAGGTAAGCTGCACACTTTCTTCTGGTCACCAGAACCCTCTGCAGCCTTGCTTTTCCTAAACAGCTTACGCAGCATTTTACCTAGCACAAGCCACACAACACACTACAGAAAAACAAGTCTGCTTCAATTGAATTATAGCACAAATCCCGGACGAGCCCCCAAATGTTTTGCTTGCGTTTATCTAGCAAGGTTACTTTGTGATATAACAAGGAAGCTGAGACTTCTGCAGTGTGTAAATGTGCTTTTACTATACAAGATGCTGTACATACAAAACTATTACAATATTAGGACTAAAATACAAGACTGACATATATCTATAACAAGCAAAATTCCTAGAAAATAGAACAGCCTATGGTCTATAACTACAAATACATTTAAAGGTTACTTAACTTGGATTACGCTTTGTTCATGATCTCCATTGGCAATGATTCTTCTTGGAGATCAGGTCCTGTTCTTCTTCATGATCTTACAGCAACATGATGTGTCTCCTCCAGCTTCCTAGCTTATGCCCTGTTTTTATGTGTGCTGTTTACCATTGTTACCAAACAGAAAACATAGCTGTAGCTGTATTTCAACAATAGCATTGAATACAACAATGCTATCTACCTATTGTCTACTCAAAACGAAACCTGTAATCTAAACTAATTCTTTTAGTTTGAGAGCTGAAAGAAATCTAAACAAGTAATGCCTTACTTGTTTACTGAATACAGGTAATGTACTAAATACAACAATGGTATCTAATCCCATTGTCATTTGTTTGAGAAATCTACTCAAACAAAATGCTGACAGGTAATCTGACCAACTCACTATTACAAAATTGTCCCATGTATCCTATGTCTGATTAATATAATAAAAATCATATTTTTAACAAACGCAATACACTCAATCGTGGCGTAATTTACCTCATGGGACTTCAATTTCCTGCTGAGGTAAATGACTGGGTGCTCTTCCCCGTTCCAGACCTGGGACAATACTGCTCCTAACCCAACGTCTGATGCATCACTTTGTACGACAAAGTCCCTAGAGAAGTCTGGTGAGTACACTGGCTGGCTACATAAGGCTTTTTTTAAGAATTGGACCATGACAGACTCTTTCCCTTTTGTCAGGTTGGTTAGGGGCACAGCCTGAGAGGCAAAGTGGGGAATGAATCGCCGATAATAACCAGCGATTCCCAGAAAGGCTCGTACCTGCTTCTTTCTGTTGGGACGTGGCCAATTCTGTATGGCCTTGACTTTATTGACTTGGGGTTTTAACACTCCCCTCCCAATGGTGTACCCAAGATATTTGGCCTCCTCCTGTCCAATGGTACACTTCTTGGGGTTGGCCGTAAACCCAGCTTCCCGGATAGAGTCTAGGACTGCTTGCACTTTTGGCAGATGTGAGGCCCAATCTGTGCTATGGACAATTACATAATCCAGGTAAGCCGCAGCATACTTCCGATGGGGCCTCATATCTGGTCCATTTTCCGCTGGAATGTTGCCGGTGCATTCTGTAATCCAAACGGCATTCTTTTATATTGGAACACCCCATCTGGGGTTACAAACGCGGTTTTCTCCTTGGCCGATTTGGCCAAGGGAATTTGCCAATACCCTTTTGTGAGATCGAGAGTTGTCATGCATCGGGCTGTTACGAGCCGGTCGATCAACTCATCTATACGTGGCATGGGGTAGGTGTCAAATTTTGTAACTTTGTTCAGTTGTCGAAAATCGTTACAAAATCGCCAGCTCCCATCCGGTTTAGGCACTAACACTATGGGACTGGACCAATCACTTTGGGATTCCTCTATCACCCCCAACTCAAGCATTTTCTGTACTTCCTCACGTATTGCCTCCCGTCGGGCCTCTGGGATCCGATAGGGTTTTAGCTTCACCCTTTCACCGGGCGGGGTAATAATATCATGCTCTATCCCAGACGTTTGACCTGGCAGCTCAGAGAAAACCTCCTTGTTGCGAAGCACAAACTCTTTAACCTCCTGTTGTTGGGGGTTTGACAAGGGGACTGCTATTCCAACCTCCGGAATCATGCAATCAGATTGAGCTTGGTGACAAAGTTTCTGCGACTAGGGATTCCATATCCCTCCAGGCTTTCAACAGATTAATGTGATAGATCTGTTCGGGCTTTCGCCTTCCTGGTTGTCTGACCTTGTAATTCACTTCGCTCACTTTTTCCATTATCTCGTAGGGGCCTTGCCATTTAGCAAGGAATTTGCTTTCAACCTTAGGGACAAGTACCAATATCTTATCCCCCGGGGAAAAGGTACAGGTCTTGGCCCCACGGTTGTACACTCTCTGCTGTGCCAACTGCGCTTGGGCAAAATGTTCCTTTACGATGGGCATTACCTGTGCAATTCTATCTTGCATCAGGGCGACATGCTCAATCACACTCCTGTGGGGAGAACTCTCACTTTCCCAAGTTTCCTTGGCGATATCCAACAGCCCTCCCATAGAGTAACTCAAAGGGTGAGAAACCCGTAGAGGATTGGGGTACCTTCCGAATGGCAAACATTAAATAGGGGATTAGACAGTCCCAATCCTTTCCATCTCTATCCACCACCTTCTTTAACATTTGTTTTAGGGTTTTGTTGAATCTTTCAACCATCCCATCTGTTTGGGGGTGATACACAGATGTACGCAATTGTGTCACTTTGAACAAATTGCACAGCTCTTTCATAACCCGGGACATAAAGGGTGTACCTTGGTCTGTAAGCAGTTCCTTACTGTAACGGCACCCCAAATATGGAAGGAGTTAACCGCCGTTTTAAAGATATTCCCTCTCCTGGACACACATTCGCTGCCGATCCTCCACAGTCAGGCGACCACTTCCCATAGGAATTAATCCTTCCAAAAGAACGAGACAAAACGCTCTGTATCTTTCCAAAATGAACTGACCCTTTATTGCAAAAGTACTACAACTCTTATACACACAGAGAGAAGCTTCTGACCCTCCTCCCATCATACACCTCTGACCAGGGCTAATTTGCATGAGCCACTTAACTACAGTGAATGGCTCAGACACATGACCTTTCTGTCTCCCAATACCCATCTCTTAGAAGACAACAGCTAATCCCTTTAACTCTTAAAGGACTATGCATGACCTTTATATTCAGCAGACTGTCTGGCTGCCAGTGTACCATACCTATAATTACAGGCTTAACTCCCATTATCAAAAGACTTCACACAATAGATACATAACGAGCTCCCAATATACATCTCACAATGAAAGGATGTGTAGCATAGCTGAGGTTCATTACACAGTAGACAGGTGACACATCAGCATATCTTAAATTAACCTGTCTGTCTGCTAGTTCCACAACTTATAATTATAGGCTTAATTCCCACAAGCCACACTAGACAGTAGAATGTAAATCCCCCCCACCTCATCACAGCAATGATTACACAACCCCCACACAGTATACATCCAATCTATATACAATATATATACAGCATTGAATCTGATTAGCACAGATCATAGTGGGGTTTTCCTTCACCCTGTGCTCCTATTAGGGACACAGGGTGGTTTACACATAAGAGGCATTGGGGAAGCTGAAGCAAGGGTATCTCATACTTTCTAAAGGATTCTGGGTTCCCCGGGCCTTCCCGTTACATCTCTCCCCTTTCGGCAGGAGACTAAAACAGGAGGCGACCCCAGACGGGTTGACTCCGAAGTTAGTCCACAGGTCCATTCTTCTAATGCCGGTATCCACACAGTACCCCAAATAAATTGCTCCAAACAGAGCATTACTTACCCAGCCAACCTCTGCCTCTCTCAGAGAACATACCCACCGCTGGGGTGAGGCCTGGACTGGCCCTTCTCCCTGGGGTCCTTTCAGCTGCTGGAGAGACGACAGGGTGACTGGGCTCAGTCCGTCATGCTGTTGGGGATCTGGGCCGACTGCCCAGCATCCCTGGGGTATACAAGTGGAGAATGAAGTAGCATCCCCTTGTGGTAGGTGAAAATCCCCCAGTGCTTGCAAAGCAAGGCTGACATCCTCCTGTCTCAGTGTCACACCATTTTCTGGGGTTGTGTCAGTGAAGACCGAAGTCCCATCCAGTCCCACAGGAACTCCCTCTTCTGTTAGTTGAGAGCAGAGGCCCGCGGCACTCTGCTCTGTTGCCAGTGATTCAGCTGGGGGTAAAAGCTTTACCACCTCAGCTTGTTGCTGGAGAGAGGGGCCAACTGGCCCGGCTCCCTGAAACTCCACAGTTGTTCCGGTGCTGGGCAGAGGTTGGTATCACTTTGCCCTGTTGACAGCACTTCTGCTGAGGTCTCCACACCATCTGTTCTGGCTAACTGTTGGGGAGGGAAAATGGCTGCTTCTCCTCCCTGCATCTCTGAAATCCCCTGGGAAAGAGGGACCATCACCTACTCACCTCGGGCCTCCAAAACTGCCACGGGTGTAGAGCAGGGGTCTGCAGTACTCTGTCCTGCTGCCAGTACTTGAGCAGGCGGTGCATAATCCATAACATCCTCTGAACAGTCCTTTAAGTCCATACCTTCTGTAATCTGTGGCTGGGGAGATGAGCCAACTGCCCTAGCTCCCTGGAACTCCATATCATCCACTTCGGCTTTAGGGATGGCAATCTTCAGATTTTCCACTGCCGATTCTTCAGCCATGATTTCAGAGTTGTCTACTGGTAGCACCACCCTGCTGCTGAGCAGATTCTAGCAGCTGTCTGTAGGCGATCTCCAGCTCCCATTCCTGAACGGCCAGTAACTCCAAATCTTCCTCTGCCCAGTGCCCTACCGAGACATTCAGTCTTCGCTCTCTGTACTCCATTAGTTCCTCCAAACGCCACTCCCGATCACTCCCAAAGTCAGGGTCACTGGACAGCCTCCAATACAACAATCCCAGGCCATCATAGTCAAAGCCTTCCGTGGGGCTGTCATCCGCTGACCATGGGCACTCTTGGGCTACATACCACCGGAGGGCTCTGTAGCTCTCGTCCAACCGCATCTCTGCCCGGATCAGCCTGCTTAACTCAGCTGTCCACTTTTGCTTCGGTTGTCCCCCCAATAACAGAATTCGTACTTCATACTGCGACCAGTACCTTACATGGATAGAGGGGAGAACTTTTCCCTGGTGTTGCTGCTCGAGAGCTAGCGCTTTCTTCCAGAGTTCGCAGCGTATCGAATTAGACCATCCCAGCAGGACCTCCTCTGATACTGGTCCTCTATGCTGTATCTGCATCTCTTGTAACCTCCTTCTGACTTCCTCTTCCATGGTGGCTGTTATCTTTACCTCTCCTTCCTTAAATAGTTTGAACGCCCGAACGGGCAACTTACGGACAGGCGCTGCATCTTTTAGGTGTTGTCTCCGATTGCCGTATTTCCGCCATTTTCTGCTCATGTTGCCGCTCATCCTGCCGCTGGATGTCTCTAATGGCTTCCTGTATGGCGGTCTCTGATGGGTTAGCACCATATAATGCCAACCGCTGTCGAACTCGTTGCTGAAACAAGTCTTCAACTGACCGGGGACCTGCATCACCATCCCTCTGATCCATCTCCGCTACCTCCCTGATCAAGGTGGCCTTGTTCTTTGTCCCACCGGTCCCTCCACGGCTCTCAAGTAAGTCTTTCAGCGTGGCTTTCCTGCAGGCTGCATAGCTGGTCATTCACTGTGGTGGCTTGGAGTGTCCCAGGAACTGGAGGGAAAATCCCACCGCTGCCAACCAATGTAACGGCACCCCAAATATGGAAGGAGTTAACCGCCGTTTTAAAGATATTCCCTCTCCTGGACACACATTCGCTGCCGATCCTCCACAGTCAGGTAACCACTTCCCATAGGAATTAATCCTTCCAAAAGAACGAGACAAAACGCTATGTATCTTTCCAAAATGAACTGACCCTTTATTGCAAAAGTACTACAACTCTTATACACACAGAGAGAAGCTTCTGACCCTCCTCCCATCATACACCTCTGACCAGGGCTAATTTGCATGAGCCACTTAACTACAGTGAATGGCTCAGACACATGACCTTTCTGTCTCCCAATACCCATCTCTTAGAAGACAACAGCTAATCCCTTTACCTCTTAAAGGACTATGCATGACCTTTATATTCCGCAGACTGTCTGGCTGCCAGTGTACCATACCTATAATTACAGGCTTAACTCCCATTATCAAACGACTTCACACAATAGATACATAACAAGCTCCCAATATACATCTCACAATGAAAGGATGTGTAGCATAGCTGAGGTTCATTACACAGTAGACAGGTTACACATCAGCATATCTTAAATTAACCTGTCTGTCTGCTAGTTCCACAACCTATAATTATAGGCTTAATTCCCACAAGCCACACTAGACAGTAGAATGTAAATCCCCCCCCACCTCATCACAGCAATGATTACACAACCCCCACACACAGCATACATCCAATCTATATACAATATATATATATATACAGCATTGAATCTGTTTAGCACAGAACATAGTGGGGTTTTCCTTCACCCTGTGCTCCTATTAGGGACACAGGGTGGTTTACACATAAGAGGCATTGGGGAAGCTTAAGCAAGGGTATCTCATACTTTCTAAGGGATTCTGGGTTCCCCGGGCCTTCCCGTTACACTTACAAATACCCACACGGCTAAAAACAAGAGATAGCTCTTTGGCTATGGTTTTGGCCGAGGTATTTCGGAGAGGAATCGCTTCCGGATACCGGGTGGAATAGTCCAATATAACCAAAATGTACTGATGCCCCCTAGCGGACTTCATTATCGGACCTACCAAATCCATTGCGATCCTCTCAAAGGGAGCCTCAATGATGGGAAGAGGTACCAGCGGGTTACGGAAATGTGGCATCGGTGCCGACCTCTGACACACAGGGCAGGAGGAACAATAATTTTCTGTTTCCTTCATGACCCCAGGTCAATAGAATCTTTGCAATACACTCTCTCTGGTTTTCTCTGTCCACAGATGACCTCCAAGAATGTGCCCATGGGCCAACTCTATTACCAACTTCCTGTAAGGTTTGGGGACCACAAGCTGCTCAATGGTTTCTTCTGCCGTTTTAGCCACCCGATAAAGTAGCTTCTTTTCCACGATGAAGTATGGGTAAGTGCAGGTCTCATCTGGGTTCACTAACTCGCCATCTATTTTCACTACGTTTTCCCGTGCCTTTTATTAGGTTGAGGTCTTTTAACTGTTCTGTGGCAAAATTTTCCTTGAGAACCTCGAGATCAGAAAACTCCACAGACGGCACGTTTTCGTCTGAGGATGTTGGCTCCTCCCCAGTTTCTCGAGTCTCCCCTGCCAATACCGACAAGGGGAATTCTGGAGAGTCCTCACCACTCTCAGAGGAATTCTTCGTATCACATTCCTGGTATATAGGGGCACCAGTGGGGGGCTTAGGACAATCCCAGAGTTCCCAAAACTTTGGAAAATCCCTTCCCACAATGGCATCATGTGGTAACTGAGACACTAACCCCACCTGATGAGAGGTTACCTTTGGAGGTCTCAAAACACACTGTAGTCACAGGATACTCTCGGGTGTCTCCATGCACACAAATAACAGCTACCTTGTTATTCCCTAAAGCCTCGTACACACGACAGAGTTTCTCGTCGTAAAAAACCCGTCGTTTTTCTCGACGAGATTCTTGTCAAGCTTGACGAGTTTCTTGTCAAGCTTGACGAGTTTCTTGTCAAGCTTGACGAGTTTCTTGTCAAGCTTTCCTTGCATACACGCTGTCAATTCCAAATCTCGTCGTTGTTCTGCACGGTCACATACAGCACGTCCGACGGCAGTATAAAGGGGAAGATCGATTTCAATGGTGCCACCCCTTGGGCTGCTTTTGCTGATCTCGTGTTACTGTGTGTGAAGTAAAAGTTTGGAAAGAGACGATTCGCGCTTTTCAGTCTTCGTGCTTTCAGTTCGTTTTAGCGAACGTGCTATCTCCATTACGAAGGCTTGTTTTATCAGAAGATGCGCTCCCGTCTCATACTTGATTCTGAGCATG
This sequence comes from Rana muscosa, assembly GCA_029206835.1. Taxonomy (NCBI): domain Eukaryota; kingdom Metazoa; phylum Chordata; class Amphibia; order Anura; family Ranidae; genus Rana; species Rana muscosa. The sequence continues at coordinate 143,605,891 of CM055118.1, forward strand.
CGCGCTTTTTGAAGAGTCGTAAAAGTATACACGAACCATTTTCTCGTCGCAAAACAGGCCGACGAGAAAATCTAGAATCCGGACGAGAAAAAAGAGAGCAGGTTCTCTATCTTTCTCGTCGAGATTCACGGCAGTTTTCTCGTCGTAAAACCATACACACGAACGGTTTTCTCGACAATAAAGCTCTCTCTGCACTTTTCTTGTCAGTTTTGGACGAGAAACTCGGTCGTGTGTACGAGGCTTAAGACCCCTGTATAGACTAATTCAGCTTTTATCAGTGTCACCAGGCTACCTGAATCCAGCAACACAACAACATTTTTACCATTAATACACATTTTGCATAAATGTTTCTCAGTTCCCCGAATGGCAGTGCATGCGACTGTCGCAAACAGCGACTGACGTCTGTCCCTTAGAAAGTCACATTGCATGGGTTCATCCACAACCGGGCAAATTGCTGCAATATGTCCCTCTTGTCGGCAGCGGTAGCAAACAATCATTTTTGCTGCCTCTTGAGCCCCTGACTTCCCAGGCTGTTCTCGCCAGACCTTAGGTAGAACTCCCACCCTCTCGTTCTCTCCACCCTCACCCCTTGGAATCATCTTACCTGCCACTGGGAATGGTCTGGTCTTAGGGCGGAAAGTCCGTGAGTCTCTGGAAGAGGCAGTCAGGTTTTCCGTAGCCAAGTACTTCTCTACACGATCCACAAGATTATCGGCCGTTTCTGGGTCTCCATGGCTTATCCACTTTTGGATGGCAGTAGGAAGAGCTCTCAAGAAACTATCCATCACAACACGTTCCACAATCTTTGGTGCGGACAAAGTCTCTGGCTGTAGCCACTTCCTGCTCAGGTGAATGAGATCATACATTTGAGACCTGGGGGGTTTTCCCAGCCGGAAAGTCCAATTATGCACACGCTGAGCCCAGACGGCCAGGGTGACACCCAGCCGTGCCAATATTTCATTTTTTAGCATCACATAGTCTTTTGCTTGGTCAGGCTCTAGGTCATAGTAAGCTTTCTGCGATTCACCAGTTAACAGAGGGACCACCAGTCCGGCTCAGTGCTCCTTAGGCCACTTTTCCCTTTCAGCAGTCCTTTCAAATGTGGTCAAAAACACCTCTGGATCATACTCTCCAGTCATTTTTGTCAGTAAACGACTCACCCCAAAGGACGCAGTATTAGAGGAACTACTTGCCTCACTGGTCTGCGGACGTTGCTGCATTAATGTCTCCATTTGTTGCTGTAGTCTCTGTTCTTGCTTCTGCAACAGGTCTATGAAGCGGGCCTCAGATTGCTGCTGGGCTTGTTGCTGGGCTGCCAGACTCTGCTGATGAGCTTGCTGCTGGGCTGCGAGGCTCTGTTGCAAAGTTGCATTTGTCTGCTGCTGGGCAGCGAGGCTCTGTTGTTGAGCTACAAGGCTCTTTTGCAAACCTGCATTTGTCTGCTGCTGATTGGCATTTGCTAGAGCCAGCTGTTTCAGTATCTCCTCCATGCTGGCCTTTTAAAAAAAACTGCCACTGGTTCTCCACCAACTGTGAGGGGGTTAACTCAGCAGCGGGGGTATGTGACCCCCTGGATGGGTTCACCACACAAAAACAGGCACAGCAGACAGTGGTAGGAGAAAACAAAAGGGTGTGGTTTTATTTGAACTATATACAGACAAAAAATACAGCAAAAACAAAAGAAACAGGAAAAGAAATCCTGGTCAACTTGACCGCTCACTACACACGTGCTGTCCCAGGCCCTAGCTCCCTGCTTTTAGAAGTTCTTAGCAAATAACCACACAGGCTTTGGCTTACCGCACAGCGATCACACTCCCCAGACTATCCACACAGATCTGGTTCCAGGTTGGAGCATCTCCCTTAGCATGCTGGGAGTTCTTGTAGAGGCCCTAATGAGCCCACTTACTTCAGCTGGGCTCATTAACTCTTCCGCTGCAAGACTCCCAGCACTCCCCCTAGTGGTATAAATCGGCATAAAGCCTGAATCTAGGACATATATACCTTCCATCCTGGATGCAACCTGGTGATTTTACCTGCCTGCTGTCACAATATATATATATATATATATATATATATATATATATATTGTGACAGCAGGAAGGTAAAGTCACCTGGTTGCATCCAGGGGGGTAGGTATATTTCTCCCAGATTCAGGCTTTATGCCGACTTATACAACTAGGGAGAGAGTTGATGAAGCCCAGCTGAGGCTAGTGGGCTCATGGATGATTCATACCTCTAGGGAGAGTGCTGGGCGTCGTGCAGGCAGGGAGTTGATGAGACCAGCTGAAGCTTGTCAGCTCGTTTAAGGCCTCTATAAAAACTCCCAGCTTCATTAGGTGTTTGCTCATGCCTGGAACCAGACCTGTGTGGACTGTCTAGGGAGAGTGAACCCCTGTGCGGTGAGACAAAGCCTGTGTGGCTATTTGTTTGGACATTTACTAAACCAGGGACTTAGGGACTAGGACAGCACCAGGCTGATCCCAGTTGTTAGTTAGGAAACCTGCATGTTTAGTCAGAGGTCAAGCTGACCAGGGTTTATTTTGTTTATGTTTCTTTTTGCTTTGCTGTGTTTTTTGTCACTGTAAATAGAGAAATAAACCGCACCTTTTTGATCTTGAAAACCACAACCTCCGTCTGCTGGGCCTGTTTTTGTGTGGGGAGCCCATCCAGGGGATCACACACACCCGCTGCCGAGCTAACCCCCTCACAGTTGGTGGAGAACCAGTGGCAGTTTTTTTTTAAGCCAGCATGGAGGAGATACTGAAACAGCTGGCTCTAGCAAATGCCAATCAACAGCAGACAAATGCAGGTTTGCAAAAGAGCCTTGCAGCTCAACAACAGAGCTTCGCAGCCCAGCAGCAAGCTCATCAACAGAGCCTTGCAGCCCAGCAGCAATCTGAGGCCCGCTTCATAGACCTGCTACAGAAGCAAGAGCAGAGACTACAACAAATGGAAGCAGTAATGCAGCAACGTCCGCAGACCAGTGAGGAAAGCCGTCCCACTAATACCGCGTCCTTTGGGGTGAGTCGTTTATTGACAAAAATGACTGGAGAGGATGATCCAGAGGTATTTTTGACCACATTTGAAAGGACTGCTGAAAGAGAAAAGTGGCCTGAGGAGCAGTGGGCTGGACTGGTGGCTCCTCTGTTAACTGGTGAATCGCAGAAGGCTTACTATGACCTAGAGCCTGACCAAGCAAAAGACTATGTGATGCTAAAAGCTGAAATATTGGCAAGGCTGGGTATCACCCTGGCTGTCCGGGCTCAGCGTGTGCATAACTGGACTTTCCAGCTTGGAAAACCCCCCAGGTCTCAAATGTATGATCTCATTCACCTGAGCAGGAAGTGGCTACAGCCAGAGACTTTGTCCGCACCAGAGATTGTGGAACGTGTTGTAATGGATCGGTTTTTGAGAGCTCTTCCTACTGCCATCCAAAAGTGGGTAAGCCATGGAGACCCAGAGACGGCCGGTGGTCTTGTGGATCATGTAGAGAAATACTTGGCTACAGAGAACCTGACGGCCTCTTCCAGAGACTCTCGGACTTTCCACCCTAAGACCAGACCATCCCCAGGGGCGGATAAGAGGATTCCAAGGGGTGAGGGTGGAGAGAGTGAGAGGGTGGGAGCTCTACCCAAAGTTTGGCGAGAACAGCCTGGGAAGTCAGGGGCTCAAGAGGCAGCCAAATGGATTGTTTGCTACCGCTGCCGGCAAGCGGGACATATTGCAGCAAATTGCCCGGTTGTGGAGGAACCCATGCAATGTGACTTTCTGACGGACAGACGTCAGTCGCTGTGTGCGACAGTCGCATGCACTGCCATTCGGGGAACTGAGAAACATTTATGCAAAATGTGTATTAATGGTAGAAATGTTGTGGTATTACTGGATTCAGGTAGCCTTGTGACCCTGATAAAGGCTGAATTAGTTAAAACAGAGGTCTCTGGGAATAGCAAGGTAGCTGTTATTTGTGTGCATGGGGACACCCGAGAGTATCCAGTGACTACAGTGTGTTTCAAGACCCCCAAAGGTACCCTCTCTCATCCAGTGGGGTTAGTATCTCAATTACCGCATGATGCCATTGTGGGAAGGGATTTTCCGAAGTTCTGGGAACTGTGGGATGATCCTGAGCCCCCCACTGGTGCCCCTATGTACCAGGAAGGTGATAGCCAGAACTCCTCTGAGAGTGGTGAGGACTCTCCAGAATTTCCCTTGTCAGTATTGGCAGGCGAGACTCAAGAAACTGGAGAGGAGCCCACCTCCTCAGACGAAAACCTACCGTCTGTGGAGTTTTCTGATCTTGAGGTTCACAGGGAAAATTTTGCCACAGAACAGTTAAAAGACCCCGCCCTAATAAAGGCACGGGAAAACGTAGTGGAAATAGATGGCGAGTTAGTGAACCCAGATAATACCTGCACTTACCCATACTTCAGCGTAGAGAAGGACCTACTGTATCGGGTGGCAAAAAGGGCAGAAGAAACCGTTGAGCAGCTTGTGGTGCCCAAACCTTACAGGAAGTTGGTGTTGGAGTTGGCCCATGGGCACATTCTTGGAGGTCATCTGGGGACAGAGAAAACCCGAGAGAGTGTATTACAGAGATTCTATTGGCCTGGGGTGATGAAGGACATAGAAAATTATTGTTCCTCCTGCCCTGTGTGTCAGAGGTCGGCCCGATGCCACATTTCCGTAGCCCGCTGGTCCCTCTACCCATCATTGAGGTCCCGTTTGAGAGGATCGCAATGGATTTGGTAGGTCCTATAATCAAGTCCGCTAGGGGGCACCAGTACATATTAGTTATAATGGACTATGCCACCCGTTATCCAGAAGCGATCCCTCTCCGAAATACCTCGGCCAAAACCATAGCCAAAGAGCTATCTCTTGTTTTTAGCCGGGTGGGTATTTGTAAAGAACTGCTTACGGACCAAGGTACACCCTTTATGTCCCGGGTTATGAAAGAGCTGTGTAAATTGTTCAAAGTGACGCAATTGCGTACGTCTGTGTATCACCCCCAAACCGATGGGCTGGTTGAAAGATTCAACAAAACCCTAAAACAAATGTTGAAGAAAGTGGTGGATAGAGATGGAAAGGATTGGGACTGTCTACTTCCTTATTTGATGTTTGCTATTAGGGAGGTGCCCCAATCCTCTACGGGATTCTCCCCCTTTGAGTTACTGTATGGGAGACACCCAAGAGGGCTGTTGGATATTGCCAAGGAAACTTGGGAAAGTGAGAGTTCTCCCCACAGGAGTGTGATTGAGCATGTCGCCCTGATGCAAGATCGAATTGCACAGGTAATGCCCATCGTGAAGGAACATTTGGCCCAAGCGCAGTTGGCACAGCAGAGAGTGTACAACCGTGGAGCCAAGACCCGTACCTTTTCCCCGGGGGATAGGATATTGGTACTTGTCCCTACGGTTGAAAGTAAATTCCTTGCCAAATGGCAAGGCCCCTACGAGATAATGGAAAAAGTGAGCGAAGTGAATTACAAGGTCAGACAACCAGGAAGGCGAAAGCCCGAACAGATCTATCACGTTAATCTGTTGAAAGCCTGGAGGGATAGAGAGTCCCTAGTCGCAGAAACTTGGTCACCAGCTCAAACTGGTTGCGTGATTCCGGAGGTTGGAATAGCAGCCACCTTGTCACAACCCCAACAACAGGAGGTTAAGGAGTTTGTGCTTCGCAACAAGGAGGTGTTCTCTGAGCTGCCGGGACAAACATCTGGGGTAGAGCATGATATTATTACCCCGCCCGGTGAAAGGGTGAAGTTAAAACCCTATCGGATCCCAGAGGCCCGACGGGAGGCAATACGGGAGGAAGTACAGAAAATGCTGAACTTAGGGGTGATAGAGGAGTCCCAAAGTGATTGGTCTAGTCCCATTGTGTTGGTGCCTAAACCGGATGGGAGCTGGCGATTTTGTAACGATTTTCGTCAGTTGAACAAAGTTACAAAATTTGACACCTACCCCATGCCACGTATAGATGAGTTGATCGACCGGCTGGGAACAGCCCGATACATGACGACTCTTGACCTCACAAAAGGGTATTGGCAAATTCCCCTGGCCAAGTCGGCCAAAGAGAAAACCGCATTTGTAACCCCAGACGGGGCGTTCCAATATAAGAGAATGCCGTTCGGGTTACAGAATGCGCCGGCCACATTCCAGCGGAAAATGGACCAGATACTGAGGCCCCATCGGAAGTATGCTGCGGCTTACCTGGATGACGTAATTGTCCATAGCACAGATTGGGCCTCACATCTGCCAAAAGTGCAAGCAGTCCTAGACTCTATCCGGGAAGCGGGGTTTACGGCTAACCCCAAGAAGTGTACCATTGGGCAGGAGGAGGCCAAATATCTTGGGTACACCATTGGCAGGGGAGTAATAAAACCCCAACTCAACAAAGTCGAGGCCATCCAGAGGTGGCCACGTCCCAACAGCAAGAAGCAGGTACGAGCCTTTCTGGGAATCGCGGGTTATTATCGGCGCTTCATTCCCCACTTTGCTTCTAAGGCTGTGCCCCTAACCAACCTGACGAAAGGGAAAGGGTCGGTCATGATTAAATGGACCCCCGAGGCTGAGGCAGCGTTCCAATTCTTGAAACAAGCCTTATGTAGCCAGCCAGTGTTGTACTCACCCGACTTCTCTAAAGACTTTGTCGTACAAAGTGATGCGTCAGATGTGGGGTTAGGAGCAGTATTGTCCCAGGTCTGGAACGGGGAAGAGCACCCAGTCATTTACCTCAGCAGGAAGTTGAAGTCCCATGAGGTAAATTACGCCACGGTTGAAAAGGAGTGTTTAGCGGTGAAGTGGGCTCTAGATTCCCTTCGGTACTATCTGCTAGGTAGGCACTTTGACATGGTTACGAATCACGCTCCGTTAAAGTGGATGGCTCAAAACAAGGAGACAAATAGAAGAGTAAATAGGTGGTTCCTGGCCCTACAGGAATTCAACTTCACAGTAAAGCATCGCCCTGGCGTTCAAATGGGGAATGTGGATGCTTTGTCTCGAGTACATGAATGCCTGATTGCTGGTGTTCCAACCCCAAGGTTAAAACAAGAGGGGGGGGGTATGTGACAGCAGGAAGGTAAAGTCACCTGGTTGCATCCAGGGGGGTAGGTATATTTCTCCCAGATTCAGGCTTTATGCCGACTTATACAACTAGGGAGAGAGTTGATGAAGCCCAGCTGAGGCTAGTGGGCTCATGGATGATTCATACCTCTAGGGAGAGTGCTGGGCGTCGTGCAGGCAGGGAGTTGATGAGACCAGCTGAAGCTTGTCAGCTCGTTTAAGGCCTCTATAAAAACTCCCAGCTTCATTAGGTGTTTGCTCATGCCTGGAACCAGACCTGTGTGGACTGTCTAGGGAGAGTGAACCCCTGTGCGGTGAGACAAAGCCTGTGTGGCTATTTGTTTGGACATTTACTAAACCAGGGACTTAGGGACTAGGACAGCACCAGGCTGATCCCAGTTGTTAGTTAGGAAACCTGCATGTTTAGTCAGAGGTCAAGCTGACCAGGGTTTATTTTGTTTATGTTTCTTTTTGCTTTGCTGTGTTTTTTGTCACTGTAAATAGAGAAATAAACCGCACCTTTTTGATCTTGAAAACCACAACCTCCGTCTGCTGGGCCTGTTTTTGTGTGGGGAGCCCATCCAGGGGATCACACACACCCGCTGCCGAGCTAACCCCCTCACAATATATATATATATATATATATATATAATATACACACACAACTCCTAGGATGCATATACTGTATATACTAAATACACTGACTGCAGCTACCTGAAGCGCCTGCCTGCTCTATCTAACTGAAATTAAATGACACTCTGACTCTATCTATCTCAGACTCTCTCCGCCGCCGCAACACACTACACAAGGCCGACACGCAGGCGGCCTTATATAGTGTGGGGTGTGTACCTACTCTCCTGAGCCATGATTGGCCAAAGGCACCCTTCCTTTGGCCAATTACGGCTCTCTGTACTGATGGCGCTGTGATTGGCCAAGCATGCCAATCATCAGCCAGCAATGCACTGCAATGACGCAGTGAATTATGGGCCGTGACGCGCCACTCGAATTTGGCGTGAACGGCCCATATTGTTGGAAATTTGGCGAACGGCCGAACAGACGATGTTCGAGTCGAACATGAAGCTCATCCCTATTTGTGAGTATTGATTTTGTATATATTAGGGTTGTACCAATACCGATACCGAGCATTTGCGCGAGTACTCGTACTCGCGCAAATGCTCCCGATGCCTTTACCGATACCTGGGATGGGAGGAGTCAGCAAGTGGAGAGGGGCGGAGAGTGGAGAGCAGAGCGAAGAGCAGAGTGGGTGGAGAGCCAGTCCTCAGCGTGTAAGTAAACTTTAGTAAAGTAAACCGTTGAACTGTAAAATGTCTTTCTCATCATCCAGAAAACAGCAGTGTGTGTTTTGCAGCTTCTGCTGTTCAGTAGGTGACTAGATGCTGGGAGGGAGGGAGTTTTGATCAGCAGCACTGAGAACTTCCCAGGGGAGGGGAGGGGGGGGGGTCCTGCCTTTCTCTGGTGAATAATTAAAGTGGAGCTACACCCTAAATAGCAACTTTTGCTATTTGGAACCCTCCCCCACTCCGGTGTCACAATTGACACCTTTCAGGGGGGAGGGGGGGTGAAGATACCTGTCTAAGACAGGTATTTTCACCCACATCCGGGAGTCCTGTCTCCGGGAATCTGCGGGAGTTACGTCACTTCCCGCAGACTTCCCTTGGTGTTCTGGGAGACACTCGGCTCCCAGAACACAGGAGCACCAATCAGAACGGCGCAGCGCGACTCGCGCATGCGCCGTAGGGAACCGGGCATGAAGCCGCAGGGCTTCACTTCCTGGTTCCCTCAGCGAGGATGGCGGAGGGAGCAGCAGAGCGACGAGCGGTCGCTCGTCCTCTGCTGCGGACGTCGCTGGACTCCAGGACAGGTAAGTGTCCAAATATTAAAAGCCAGCAGCTGCTGTAGCTGTAGCTGCTGGCTTTTAATTTTTTTTTTCCGGTGGAGCAACCCCTTTAAGAACTGTTAGGAGGGCAGCATGTGAGCTAAGAGAGAGAGTGCAACAATATCACATTCTTCCCTGAAATCACCTGAACTGCAGTGCCACCCGCTGACAGCTCTTCTGTATTGCAAGTACTATAGTGCTTAATAATCAGTAATCCAGTCTTTTTTAACTAAGTTGATGTAAAAAATTAGAGGTTTCTCAAGAGGTTGCCGGGGGTTTCTTCAGCAGTGATCAATCTTTCCATTTCCAATAGCACTGATCGCTGTGAAAATGATAATGGTCCCAAAAATGTGTCAAAAGTGTCCGATGTGTCCGCCATAATGTCGCAGTCACAAAAAAAATCGCTGATCGCCGCCATTACTAGTAAAAAATAAAATAATAAAAATGCCATAAAACGACCCCCTATTTTATAAACGCTATAACTTTTGCGCAAATCAATCAGTAAAAGCGCCGATTGCGTTTTTTTTTTTTTACCAAAAATATGTAGAAGAATACGTATCAGCCTAAACTGAGGAAAAAAATGTTTTTTTATATATTTTTTGGGGATATTTATTATAGCAAAGTGTAAAAAATATGTAATTTTTTTTTTTAAATTGTCGCTCTATTTTTGTTCATAGCGCAAAAAATAAAAACCGCAGAGGTGATTAAATACCACCAAAAGAAATCTCTATTTGTGGGAAAAAAAGGACGTCAATTTTGTTTGGGAGCCACGCGCAATTGTCAGTTAAAGCAACACAGTGCCGAATCGCAAAAAGGGGCCTGGTCTTTATGCTGCGTATTGGCCCGGGGCTTAAGTGGTTAAACAGTGGACACTTAATTTTTTATTTCGTTTTTTTTCACCCAAGGTCATGCAAATTATCAGAGCCTTTCAGTGCACACTGCACAGAGACACCAGCAGAATGTCAGCTGTATGGAAGTATTTTAAAATTAACGAGAACAACCCACGGATTACAGACTGCAAACTTTGGTCTGCAAAATTATCTAGAGGAGGTACAAAAATCAGTTCTTACAATACCAGCAATCTGATAAAGCATTTGAAATAAAAACATAAAAGTGAGCATGGAGAATTTACCGCCATCACTAGCAGTAGCACTCAGCAGCCAACTTTGCAGCAAACTTTTGCCAGAAGAGAAAAGCTGTCAAAAGACAACCCCAGAGCTGTAAAGATAACCGAGGCGCCCACCCAATTTATTATTCTGGATGATCAACCGCTTTCAATTGTTGAGAACATGGGTGGGTTTTCATTGATTTCTTAATGTGTTGGAGCCGAAGTATGACATTCCCAGTCGCCCCTACATAACAGACGTCATCCTACCAAAGATCCATGGCGCGGTTAAAAAGCACATTACCATCATGTTGCAGAAGAACATAAAGGCAATTAGCTTCATGGACATCTGGAGCAGTAGTGTGAGTCCACTGTCTCTCATCAGCTTAACGGCCCAGTGGATAGATGGCGAATTCTCTCTGCATCAGGTCATGCTCCACGCTACGAAATTTGAAGCCTCCCACACCGGTCATACTTGAGGAAATGCTTCAGACTTGGTAGATTCAAAAAAGTTCTGTTCATGTTGTGGTCCGGGACAATGCCAAAAACACGATAAAAAGGTATGGAAGATGCTGGACTTCCCAGTATTTCATGTGTTGCACATACACTGCAGCTTGCTGTCTCAGAGGGACTGTTATCACAGCGCAGCATTGCAGATGCTGTGGGAGTTGGGGTGCAGAATAATTGGCCACTTCAAGCATTCTAACCTGTCATACTCTCGGCTGCAGGACATCCAAATACAGCTTGGTCAGGCAGTAAGAAGACTCCAACAAGACGTGCAGACTCGTTGGAACAGCACATTTTACATGCTGAAGTCTCTATTTGAGCAGAAACGGGCCCTTGGAGTGTATGTGTCTGAACATGAGCTCCCTGCCACCATTACTGCAAACCAGTGGAATCTGATAGAGAAGATGATAAATATCTTGGCTCCCTTTGAAGAGATGACTCGCCAAGTGAGTTGTTCAGATGCGTTTGCCTCTGATGTAATTCCTGCAGTCACAGTGCTACAGAAAGTTTTATCAAAAGTGGATGAGGACCATAGTATCAAAACAATGAAGAGCACTTTGCTTGCTGCTTTGCAGAAGTGCTTCTCTGATACTGAGCGAAACCCACTTTACTGTATCGCAACTTTACTCGATCCAAGGTAATGTTAATTTTTCTGCTATTAAATGTAATTTTTTCCTAATTCACAGAAAGAATATGCTGCATTGATTTATTGTTTATTTCTTTCTTAATTCTAGGTATAAAGATCGATTTTTCTGTATGTAGCACACAAACCTCTTACCTGCTCTTGGCTCCTTAGCAGGAAAAGGCACGCCGTACTATGTGCCTGTACCCTCTTGTGTGAAGAGGTTGAGCGGTGTTGTAAACATGGTCTCCACAGCTAGGTTCTCCAGAGAAAGGTTCTCATCTTCATGTACAATAAAGACAAGTCTCTACTTCCCCCAATAACTCCAAGTTCCACACCAGTTGCAACTCCAACGTAGAGTTTATTTACTCAAACACAGTCTCTAGACAGGAAAGGGTGGATGGAGAACAGGACAGCAGAAGGTGTGGAGAAGGTCCAGGCACAAATGAAGTATTGACTCACTACTTATCTTATCAAGTAGACTTAGCTCAACTGGATAGTCTCCCATAGAATGGATACTAGCAGCCGGAATGATGCTCAAACTAGATTACACACATCTCTGCACAAACTCTGCCACAGATTTGGTGCTTAGGGTCTCTGCCACAGACCTGGTGAACTTTGTTTGAAGTGTTAAGCCTTTTTCAGGGAGATGACATCCCTCCAGAGAGTTACCGGGCCCCTTCCTTCACTGTGAACTCCTCACCAGTCCCTCGGAACGGTCCTAAACCTGGCCTCCTCATCTTAGATACAGGTCTCCTCGCAAGGCAGCACCCTGGGATTCCTCGATCCTCTGTGGGCCCCAGCCAAAGGTGCTGGACCCAAGGCCTTTAGTTGCAGTCCCAGGGCTAAAGGTGCCTGGGACTTATTCACCGGACAGCAACCCACGTCCCCGGGGGTAGGACCCCCCCAGACAGAACAGAACCCCACTCCTGAGGAAGAAGACGAACCCCAAACAGGCAGCGTCTGCCCCTTTTATATCCTTTCCTGGCATGCACAGCAGGTTGACCATGCCCGCTATACCACCGCCGAGAGGGGACATCCAAGGCACAGCACTATACCAGCGGTTTAACCCTAGCCTCCGATGGCAGCGCCATCCACAGGCCACAGGGAACTATACATCAGTATTCCACCTGTGGTATAAAACGGTTTGCAAAGCCCTAACAATCAAGGTGTTTGAGTACAACTACCACTCAAACATTCCCCTAAATTTAAAAGCCCCGCTACATGTAATTCAGACACTTCCAGGGAGGCAAAAGAAATGTTAATACTGGAACTGAAAACCATACTGAAGAGACCATTGTATCTGAGGAGCATGAAGAACCAGCTTCCAAAAGGCCTCACCGTGACCAGCCAGGTACCAGTCTGGACAGTGTATTTGCAGAAATTGCTGGTGAAGGTTCATCTACGTCTGAGAGCAGTGCTCCGAAAGCTGCTACTATACAGCTGGAAGCTTACCTGGGAGAGATCACTGTACCTCGTTCAGAAAAAACCCTGAAGTACTGGGCAGTTATGCAGCCACTAGAGGCCGAAAAAGGGTTAATACCGCCCGCAAACCGCCGCGGTTTGCGGGCGGTATTACCGCGGTGTCCCATTGATTTCAATGGGCAGCCGCGGTAAAGGAGCGGTGAACACACCGCTCCTTCACCGCTGTAAAGATGCGGCTAGCAGGACTTTTGGAGCGGTCCTGCTAGCGCACCGCTTCAGTGTGAAAGCCTTCGGGCTTTTTCAGGCGGTATAACAGCGCTAATATTAGCGCTAAACCGCCTGAAAAATGTGCCAGTGTGAAAGGGGCCTTACTGATAGCAGAAACAGGCTTATGGCTGAACATGCAGAGATGCTTTTATTCCTTAAAAAGAACTTGCCACTAACTTTAGAGAAATAATAATTCTATATTGCCTAATCCAACCCATACTGTTCCCCATGATTAAACAGTGCACTGTTATATTTTTTACTGTTTTGCACTTTTGGTTGGTTGTGCGATTTTACATTTGTTATTTATTTTTGTTATTAATATATTTTGATGTTGTAAAATTTTGTAAAATATATTTTTTTGTATTTATCAACATGTTCTGTGAAAATTCTTTGAGTTTTTTACTACTGTGTGACAAGCAAATAAAACAGTTTTATTCTTTTATAATGTCTTGAGTTAGAGTTCTTCATAATTATAAAGAAGATATCATTAGTCTGTATTGTGGTTTGAAAACTGTCACATGACATTAAAAATAAAAAGTATCGGTAATTGGTATCAGCGAGTACTTGAAAAAAATATCGGTACTTGTACTCGGTCTTAAAAAAGTGGTATCGGGACAACCATAGTATATATGAGTATCTGCCTTTCTGAGATTAACGGTTATATGCTATACTACTGGTGATTTTTCTGTATACTTTGTGAGGGGGCTAGCTCGGCAGCGGGTATGTGTGACCCCCGGGATGGGCTCCCCACCCAAAAACAGGCCCAGCAGACGGAGGTTGTGGTTTTCAAAATCAAAAAGGTGCGGTTTATTTTCTATTTACAGTGACAAAAACACAGCAAGGCAAAAAAAAAAAAAACACAAAATAAATCCTGGTCAACTTGACCTCTGACTAAACTTACAGGTTTCCTAACTAACGACTGGGATCAGCCTAGTGCTGTCCTAGTCCCTGGTTTTAAATGTCCAAGCAAAATATAGCCACACAGGCTTTCTCTCACCGCACAGGGGTTCACTCTCCCTAGACAGTCCACACAGGTCTGCTTCCAGGCATGAGCTAACATCTAATGAATCTGGGAGTTTTTATAGAGGCCTTAAACGAACTGACAAGCTTCAGCTGGCCTCATCAACTCCCTGCCTGCACGACGCCCAGCCCTCTCCCTAGAGGTATGAATCATCAATGAGCCCACTAGTCTCAGCTGGGCTTATACAACTCTCCACCTAGCTGTATAAATCGGCGTAAAGCCTGAATCTGGGCGAAATATATCTACCCCCCTGGATGCAACCAGGTGACTTTACCTTCCTGCTGTCACATACCCCCCCCTCTTGTTTTAACCTCGGGGTTGGAACACCAGCAATCAGGCATTCATGTACTCGAGACAAAGCATCCACATTCCCCATTTGAACGCCAGGGCGATGCTTTACTGTGAAGTTGAATTCCTGGAGGGCCAGGAACCACCTATTCACTCTTCTATTTGTTTCCTTGTTTTGAGCCATCCACTTTAACGGAGCGTGATCCGTAACCATGTCAAAGTGCCTACCTAGCAGGTAGTACCGAAGGGAATCTAGAGCCCACTTCACCGCTAAACACTCCTTTTCAACGGTGGCGTAATTTACCTCATGGGACTTCAACTTCCTGCTGAGGTAAATGACTGGGTGCTCTTCCCCGTTCCAGACCTGGGACAATACTGCTCCTAACCCCACATCTGACGCATCACTTTGTACGACAAAGTCTCTAGAGAAGTCGGGTGAGTACAACACTGGCTGGCTACATAAGGCTTGTTTCAAGAATTGGAATGCTGCCTCAGCCTCGGGGGTCCATTTAATCATGACCGACCCTTTCCCCTTCGTCAGGTTGGTTAGGGGCACAGCCTTAGAAGCAAAGTGGGGAATGAATCGCCGATAATACCCAGCGATTCCCAGAAAGGCTCGTACCTGCTTCTTGCTGTTGGGACGTGGCCAACTCTGGATGGCCTCGACTTTGTTGAGTTGGGGTTTTATTACTCCCCTCCCAATGGTGTACCCAAGATATTTGGCCTCCTCCTGCCCAATGGTACACTTCTTGGGGTTAGCCGTAAACCCTGCTTCCCGAACAGAGTCCAGGACTGCTTGCACTTTTGGCAGATGTGAGGCCCAATCTGTGCTATGGACAATTACGTCATCCAGGTAAGCCGCAGCATACTTCCGATGGGGCCTCAGCATCTGGTCCATTTTCCGCTGGAATGTGGCCGGCGCATTCTGTAACCCGAACGGCATTCTTTTATATTGGAACGCCCCGTCTGGGGTTACAAATGCGGTTTTCTCTTTGGCTGACTTGGCCAGGGGGATTTGCCAATACCCTTTTGTGAGGTCAAGAGTCGTCATGTATCGGGCTGTTCCCAGCCGGTCGATCAACTCATCTATACGTGGCATGGGGTAGGTGTCAAATTTTGTAACTTTGTTCAACTGACGAAAATCGTTACAAAATCGCCAGCTCCCATCCGGTTTAGGCACCAACACAATGGGACTAGACCAATCACTTTGGGACTCCTCTATCACCCCTAAGTTCAGCATTTTCTGTACTTCCTCCCGTATTGCCTCCCGTCGGGCCTCTGGGATCCGATAGGGTTTTAACTTCACCCTTTCACCGGGCGGGGTAATAATGTCATGCTCTACCCCAGATGTTTGTCCCGGCAGCTCAGAGAATACCTCCTTGTTGCGAAGCACAAACTCCTTAACCTCCTGTTGTTGGGGTTGTGACAAGGTGGCTGCGATTCCAACCTCAGGAATCACGCAACCAGTTTGAGCTGGTGACCAAGTGTCTGCGACTAGGGACTCTCTATCCCTCCAGGCTTTCAACAGATTAACGTGATAGATCTGTTCGGGCTTTCGCCTTCCTGGTTGTCTGACCTTGTAATTCACTTCGCTCACTTTTTCCATTATCTCGTAGGGGCCTTGCCATTTGGCAAGGAATTTACTTTCAACCGTAGGGACAAGTACCAATATCCTATCCCCCGGGGAAAAGGTACGGGTCTTGGCTCCACGGTTGTACACTCTCTGCTGTGCCAACTGCGCTTGGGCCAAATGTTCCTTCACGATGGGCATTACCTGTGCAATTCGATCTTGCATCAGGGCGACATGCTCAATCACACTCCTGTGGGGAGAACTCTCACTTTCCCAAGTTTCCTTGGCAATATCCAACAGCCCTCTTGGGTGTCTCCCATACAGTAACTCAAAGGGGGAGAATCCCGTAGAGGATTGGGGCACCTCCCTAATAGCAAACATCAAATAAGGAAGTAGACAGTCCCAATCCTTTCCATCCCTATCCACCACTTTCTTCAACATTTGTTTTAGGGTTTTGTTGAATCTTTCAACCAGCCCATCGGTTTGGGGGTGATACACAGATGTACGTAATTGCGTCACTTTGAACAATTTACACAGCTCCTTCATAACCCGGGACATAAAGGGTGTACCTTGGTCCGTAAGCAGTTCTTTACAAATACCCACCCGGCTAAAAACAAGAGATAGCTCTTTGGCTATGGTTTTGGCCGAGGTATTTCTGAGAGGGATCGCTTCTGGATAACGGGTGGCATAGTCCATTATAACCAATATGTACTGGTGCCCCCTAGCGGACTTGATTATAGGACCTACCAAATCCATTGCGATTCTCTCAAACGGGACCTCAATGATGGGTAGAGGGACCAGCGGGCTACGGAAGTGTGGCATCGGGGCCGACCTCTGACACACAGGGCAGGAGGAACAATAATTTTCTATGTCCTTCATCACCCCAGGCCAATAGAATCTCTGTAATACCCTCTCTCGGGTTTTCTCTGTCCCCAGATGACCTCCAAGAATGTGCCCATGGGCCAACTCCAACACCAACTTCCTGTAAGGTTTGGGCACCACCAGCTGCTCAACGGTTTCTTCTGCCCTTTTTGCCACCCGATACAGTAGGTCCTTCTCTACGCTGAAGTATGGGTAAGTGCAGGTATTATCTGGGTTCACTAACTCGCCATCTATTTTCACTACGTTTTCCCGTGCCTTTATTAGGGCGGGGTCTTTCAACTGTTCTGTGGCAAAGTTTTCCCTGTGAACCTCAAGATCAGAAAACTCCACAGACGGTAGGTTTTCGTCTGAGGAGGTGGGCTCCTCTCCAGTTTCTTGAGTCTCCCCTGCCAATACTGACAAGGGAAATTCGGGAGAGTCCTCACCACTCTCAGAGGAGTTCTGGCTATCATATTCCTGGTACATAGGGGCACCAGTGGGGGGCTCATGATCATCCCACAGTTCCCAGAACTTCGGAAAATCCCTTCCCACAATGGCGTCATGCGGTAACTGAGACACTAAGCCCACTGGATGAGAAAGGGTACCTTTGGGGGTCTCGAAACACACTGTAGTCACTGGATACTCTCGGGTGTCCCCATGCACACAAATAACGGCTACCTTGCTATTCCCAGAGACCTCTGTTTTAACTAACTCAGCCTTTATCAGGGTCACAAGGCTACCTGAATCCAGCAATACCACAACATTTCTACCATTAATACACATTTTGCATAAATGTTTCTCAGTTCCCCGAATGGCAGTGCATGCGACTGTCGCACACAGCGACTGACGTCTGCCCGTCAGAAAGTCACACTGCATGGGTTCCTCCAAAACCGGGCAATTTGCTGCAATATGTCCCGCTTGCCGGCAGCGGTAGCAAATGATCCTTCTTGCCGCCTCTTGAGCCGCTGATTTCCCAGGCTGTTCTCGCCAAACTTGGGGTAGAGCTCCCACCCTCTCACTCTCTCCACCCTTACCCCTTGGAATCATCTTATCCGCCCCTGGGGATGGTCTGGTCTTAGGGTGGAAAGTCCGAGTGTCTCTGGAAGAGGCCGTCAGGTTCTCTGTAGCCAAGTATTTCTCCACACGATCCACAAGACCATCGGCCGTCTCTGGGTCTCCATGGCTTACCCACTTTTGGATGGCAGTAGGAAGAGCTCTCAAAAACCGATCCATTACAACACGTTCCACAATCTTTGGTGCGGACAAAGTCTCTGGCTGTAGCCACTTTCTGCTCAGGTGAATGAGATCATACATTTGAGACCTGGGGGGTTTTCCAAGCTGGAAAGTCCAGTTATGCACACGCTGAGCCCGGACAGCCAGGGTGACACCCAGCCTTGCCAATATTTCAGCTTTTAGCATCACATAGTCTTTTGCTTGGTCAGGCTCTAGGTCATAGTAAGCTTTCTGCGATTCACCCGTTAACAGAGGAGCCACCAGTCCAGCCCACTGCTCCTCAGGCCACTTTTCTCTTTCAGCGGTCCTTTCAAATGTGGTCAAAAATACCTCTGGATCATCCTCTCCAGTCATTTTTGTCAATAAACGACTCACCCCAAAGGACGCGGTATTAGTGGGACGGCTTTCCTCACCGGTCTGCGGACGTTGCTGCATTACTGCTTCCATCTGTTGTTGTAGTCTCTGCTCTTGCTTCTGCAACAGGTCTATGAAGCGGGCCTCAGATTGCTGTTGGGCTTGTTGCTGAGCCTCCAGACTCTGTTGTAAAGTTGCAAGGCTCTGTTGATGAGCTTGCTGCTGGGCTGCAAGGCTCCTTTGCAAACCTGCATTTGTCTGCTGTTGATTGGCATTTGCTAGAGCCAGCTGTTTCAGTATCTCCTCCATGCTGGCTTAAAAAAAAACTGCCACTGGTTCTCCACCAACTGTGAGGGGGCTAGCTCGGCAGCGGGTATGTGTGACCCCCGGGATGGGCTCCCCACCCAAAAACAGGCCCAGCAGACGGAGGTTGTGGTTTTCAAAATCAAAAAGGTGCGGTTTATTTTCTATTTACAGTGACAAAAACACAGCAAGGCAAAAAAAAAAAAAACACAAAATAAATCCTGGTCAACTTGACCTCTGACTAAACTTACAGGTTTCCTAACTAACGACTGGGATCAGCCTAGTGCTGTCCTAGTCCCTGGTTTTAAATGTCCAAGCAAAATATAGCCACACAGGCTTTCTCTCACCGCACAGGGGTTCACTCTCCCTAGACAGTCCACACAGGTCTGCTTCCAGGCATGAGCTAACATCTAATGAATCTGGGAGTTTTTATAGAGGCCTTAAACGAACTGACAAGCTTCAGCTGGCCTCATCAACTCCCTGCCTGCACGACGCCCAGCCCTCTCCCTAGAGGTATGAATCATCAATGAGCCCACTAGTCTCAGCTGGGCTTATACAACTCTCCACCTAGCTGTATAAATCGGCGTAAAGCCTGAATCTGGGCGAAATATATCTACCCCCCTGGATGCAACCAGGTGACTTTACCTTCCTGCTGTCACAACTTATACAAATAATAGGATTTTTGTACTCACCATAAAATCCATTTCTCTGACGTCCATGGACTGACACAGCTGGATGCTGTAAACGTGTGGGTATATGTCCCTGCTCGCAGGAGAAGATTTAGGCAGAATGTTAGATGTTAGAAACATACATTCTAGAACAAACCAGAGCTGAACAGCCCCGCCCAGGGGGACGGTCCCTCCGGACATTACCCTCCCACCTGCAGCTAGCAGCCTCAGTTCGTAACAAAGCAGTACAAACCTTAAAAGGAAGGGTGGGTGCTGTGTCAGTCCATGGACGTCAGAGAAATGGATTTTACGGTGAGTACAAAAATCCTATTTTCATTATCGTCCATGGACTGACACAGCTGGATACTGTAAACGTGTGGGACGTCCCAAAGCGGTATCAGAAGGGTAGGAGCAGTAGTAAAGGAACAACCAAAACTTCACTCCAAACAAGCAGAGCTCCTCAACGGAGGAGTTGCAACATTAAACAGCGGCCTGCAATGCTTTGCGGTCCGAAGGAAGCATCCGAAGATGCAGCCACATCAGCCTTATAAAATTTTGAAAAGGTATGAACGGACGACCAGGTCACCGCCTTGCACACTTGTGCAACCAACGCTTGATGTCGGAAGGCCCAGAAAGCACCAATTGCCTTGGTGGAATGCGCCGCAACCGGAAAGGGAGGCGCCCGCCCCTTAAGGGCATAGGCCTGTATGACGGTCTGCCTGATCCACCTAGAGACGGTGGCAGACGACACCGCTCGGCCCTGTTTTGGACCAGACACAGACTTCCGAATGGAAACAGTAGCAGACAGGTACACCCGTAAGGCTTGTACCCATCTTAATGTATGAAGCGCAAACTCTCAGGGATGCGATGGGTGAAGACACAAGGATGGAAGGACAATGTCCTTCTTAAGATGAAAGGCCGAGACCATCTTTTGAAAAGGACGGTCGTGGGCGCAACACCGCCATATCTTAATGGAGGACCAAGTAAGGAGACTTGCAGGACAAGGCCACCAACTCAGACACCCGTCTAACCGAAGCAATGGCCACCAAGAAGGCCACCTTCCGGGACAAGGTCAAGAGAGGAATCTCTCTGATATTCTCAAAAGGGATGTTCTTGGAGAACCGAGATGCATCCAATTCAGATCCCAAGTAAGGAGAGGAGGCTTGACAGGGGGGATCACATAACGAACCCCCTGCACAAAAGGTGCTAATCAAGGAATGGCCCGTAGCGGTCGTTGAAAAAGACAGCCCGGGCCGAAATCCGACCCTCAAAAAGGTATGCAAGGCCAGTTTTGGGTCACACCATGCTGTAAGAACAGCAAAATCCTGGGAACGGAATACACCCGAGGACGCCACTCAAGTTCCTCGCACATTGCGATGTAAGCCTTCCAGGTACGGTGATATATCTTTCTGGAGGAAGATTCCCGTGTCAACAACATAGAAGAGATGACCGAATACGAGAGAACTCGGTCCTTCAGCACCTGGCTTTAAACAGCCATGCCATTAAAGCCAAGGACTGTAAAGCAGGATGAAGTATGGGATCATGAGACAGAAGGTCCACCCCAATAGGCAGTCGCCAAGGAGCGTCTGTAGATCGGCGTACCAATGTCGCCATTCCGGAGCAATGAGGATCACCGGAATGGCCTCAGCCCCTACTCTGCGAAGCAGGCGAGGCAACAATAGTAGCGGAGGGTAAGCATATATCAGGCGATACTGCCCCCACGGGCTTCCAACGCGTCTGACGCGTCCGCCCAGGGGTCCCTGGACCTGGCCACGATCTTGCCACCTTGAGTGAGTCGAGAGGCCATAAGGTCCACTTCCGGTGCCCCACCTCCGGTAAAGGAGGTGGAAACACCTCCGGGTGCAAGGACCCTTCCCCTGCAATGCACACGGCCGACAGGACCGTCTTGCAGCGAGATGTATGAAAATCCCAAAGAGACTCCGCAATGTATCGGAGAAGAGAGGCCCCGGTGTACAGGGTGCCTCAACTGTTGGCCAATAAAGGAAACTTGACGGAACTTCCCTAGAAACTCGGTCAGAGGACTAGTACCTCAGCCTCCACAGGTGGCGCAAACCCACCCCGGGCACAGAGACCCTAAAGGCTAAAGCAGTTGCAGTGCACCTGCTAGACAAGACGACTGATGGATGAAGCAGAGGCTTTTGCCCAGTCATTGAGCTACAAAAACGCCAGAGACGCAGCCACTAACGGGCGTAACGCTAACCTCAGCCTGGCGAACACAGTCCAAGCCAGCGCTTCTGATCACCACTGAAAGCAGATGGAAAGTGGTACCCCTGAAGCCAGGGATCCTTGTGACAATGCTCCATCCAGCAGCTACCCATGGATAAGTGCTGATTGTACAAACACATAGTTTATACTATGTATTGCGTCAAACGCGCAAATAGAGTGTGAGAGGAAACCCACCCAGCCACAAAGAGCATAATACAACCACATACGGCGTATGTAGTTTAGTATGTGTGGATAAACCTATTAAACACGTTTATACTGTGCCTGCGACGAAGGGGCTTGGACGTAAACCAGCCACGCAGATTGCGTACACAACCGTGTAGGTATGTTAGCCTGCGAATAAACAAATTGCACATGTTTATACTGTGCATAGCACTAAAAATGCGCACACCGGGGGGCGTGTCCGGATGTGAGAGCCAGAGGACGTGTTTTTGAAGAGCTCCGGCTATCCTGTATGAATCCTTTGCCATCCGTGCATTTCCATCGATTTAAAAGAGAAACAACTCACTCCAGCCTGTTCCCCCGTGTCCCCTCTCTCATCCTGGGACAAAATTGTGGAGACTCTCTGCCCGGATCGCCTGCACGCCTGCACGCCTGAATCCTCCACTCACCTGAGGTCGCCACCATCTTCCCGGCCTGCTACTGTGCTGCACTGCAAGGACCCGATCCCAGCTTGCCTGCAGGTAAGGGACTGTCATCCGGCCACATCTGCCTGCCCATCCACCTTCCTGGCCCGATCCGGAGGTCCGCTGGGCCGAAAAAGGGATCAGTAGAGGCCGCGACCCAGTGCGGCCTACGAAGCACCGGTCTTTCCTAGACCGCCGCCCCGCCGGAAGTGCACCGCGGCCGTCATCGCCGAGCGCAACGGCGCGGATCGCCTGCCTTCTCACGCCCTGTCATCCCTGCCTAGGCCTGGGGTGCTGTGGCACTGAACTTGCCTAATTTGGAGCGGCTGCGTTGCCCCTGGAGCCCAGCTCCTCCGGTCCTCCGCCACCCTTCTGCCTTAGCCTTGCTGCGCTGGTCCCAGCTTCTCATCCTTATCACCCTGTCCCTACTTCTTTGTCTACTGTGGGGTGGGGGGCGGCCGGTGACCGCTGTCGTTACCTGGTACCTGCAGCGGCACCTGACATAATCCCTCCCGAGACACGTGCTGTGGCCTGGGTCGCCCCTTACCTACCTCCTGGGTGCTCGTCTGAACTCCGTCAAATCTCCTGAGAGTGGGCCCCCCCCTGGCGAACTGTCAGATGTCCTCCTCCTCCAAAAAAGGGAACAGGTCCTCGAAAGCCGCAAAGACCAACGTACCACTCCTGCTGCCACCGCCATCTTCCCCACAACCTGATCCCATACTTCTGGGTCGGCTTCGGGCCTTGCTGGCTGGCTTAGAAATGGATCCCATTGAAGTTCCGCCGACAGAGGGGCCAGCCCCACTGGCTAAAGATGGTACAGCAGTGATCCTCGCTGCGATCGAGCAGAGTAGGACCTCGCTTTTGGTGCATATTGACCACCTCGCTGAAGAATGTAACCTCATACGAAACGACCTTGACAAAATGAGGGGTAGAATGGCGGAAATTTAATCCAGAGTGTCGACCACTGAAGATCTTACGGCCTCCCATACCGCCTCCATTACCGAACTGCAGCGCACAGTGCAGTCCCTCGTCGCAAAGTCAGATGATGCAGAGAACAGGCTGAGGCGCAATAATGTCAGAGTCCTAGGTTTGCCTGAGGGAGAAGAGGGAGACCACCCTGCTATATTTGCGGAGGAGTTCTTTAAAAATCTCCTGGGCCTTACAGATGTTCCCCCTACCTACGTGGTGGAGAGGGCCCACCGGGTGCCCGCGGGCCGAGCCACCCCGGGGAAACCCCCCAGGCCCTTCTTAGTCCGTTTTCTTAACTATCGGGACAGGGACAAGATTCTGTCGGAAGCCCGCCAACATCCCACGCTCAAATATTGTAACTCCTCTGTCCTCCTCTTCCCTGACTTTTCGGCGGACTTGCAGAGAAAGAGGAAAACCTTCAACGATGTCCGCAAACGACTTAGAGATAAGGACATTAAATATGGCATGCTTTACCCAAGCCGCCTACGAGTCCAACATGAGGGGACGGTCCGCTTCTTTGATAACCCAGCGGATGCTGACGACTGGCTGACCAACCTGCGTTGATGAGATCTTCTCACGGTCACCTTTGATGCACGGATCTTCCACTTCCTTGTTCGCTATATCCTATTACACCTTCTTCAACCACCGGAGTTACTTCAAATGTACTTTTACACGAGACCCCCACGAGGCTTTAGATTGCCCTTGTTTTCGCTTTTGGTTTTGTTTTTTGTTTTTCCTCTTAGAGCACGGACTTTATTTTCTGCTGACTTTGAGGATACAGGTTTATGGGATAGATATCCCACGTCCCTCTGCTTCTTGTTCGTACGTGACAGATGCGACACTGTCCGTCGACAGAGTGGATGAACTGCTACAAGAAGTGTAGGGCCCCCAGTGTAAGGGTTCACTAACACTCTTTATAAAAGTTTTTCGTTTGGGTAAAAACTGTTCCCAGACTTTCCCCCCCTGTTAGGAGGTAGGCTGGGTATAGTAGGATAGGCACCGTGCCTGGGAAGTTGATTAGGGATTTAGTCATCCCTTGTTCTTATGGTTTTATATTTCTTATCTGTATGCTTTTGTTTTGAGTTACGCTTAAGTACTGTCAGCATTTTATGCAGTGTGACCGGGATCTTGCTGCCTGTGGGGTGCACCGGTACATGCCCTCTAGAGTATCTCCTTAATTGTTTTTCCCCTTCATCCAATGGCTAGTCAAGTAGTAGATTCCTTCACCGTTCTCTCCTGGAATGTCAGGGGTCTTAACTCCAAATTTAAGCGAGCCCTTTTATTCAAATACTTAAAATCTCACTCCCCCCAGATTATTCTCCTTCAGGAGACTCACCTCACGGGCAGCAAGATTTTGACTCTCAAGAAACCGTGGATACAGCGAGCGATACATGCCACCTATTCTACATACGCCAGAGGTGTATCGGTTCTTGTCCATAAGAATTTCCCCTGTGTAATTGAGGAGATCCGTACTGATCCCCAGGGGAAATTTGTGATAGTGGTGTTCACGCTATGGTCTGTCAGGTATATTGTTCTTAATGTATACATCCCTCCCCCGTTTTCCTCCGCATTATTGTATGAGGTTCTAGAAAAAATTTCACCTTTCTGCCCGGGGAAGGTTCTGGTAATGGGCGACTTTAATGCCATCTTATCACCTGAGCTAGATAGACCTGCCCCGACTAAGAAACAGTGTATGGACCTCTCTGCCTGGGCTCAGGCGGTGGGGCTGGTGGAGATCTGGAGGTGGAAGCACCCTACCACAAGGGCCTATTCATGTTTTTCGGCATCATATAAGACTGCGTCGCGGATAGACCTAGCCTTCTCCAACCCTGCACTGTTAGCGGATGTTCTGGAGACGTCCTATCTGCCTAGCAGTCTGTCCGATCATAATCCCTTAGTGGTGGTGCTTCGTTCCCCGGCTTCCCGGAGCGCTTCGCTCTGGAGGTTGGGCACACAATGGGTCTCTCATACTGACCTCGCTGGCCAGCTGCCGCCCCTGCTGTCCGAGTTCTGGGAAAATAATAAAGACTCCTCTTCTCCCGATATTGTATGGGATGCCTTTAAAGCTTTCACGAGGGGACAGTATATTTCTTCTATTGCTAGCATCAAAAAACAACAATCGGCTGCAGCGCTGGCGCTGCAGAAGGCTGTTGAAGATCACACTGCTAAGTATAGCAATGACCCCACCCCAGTTCACTTTGACCTACTAATGGTGGCTCGGAGGGAACTGCAGTTGCACCTGGCTGAGGTCACGCGACTCGAGTCATATAGAGGTAAACAGAGGGCCTTTGAACAGGGTGACCGGAATGGCCGCCTACTAGCCATGATGGCACAACACGACCAACCCCTTACACTTGTATCCACCCTGCAGACCCCGGGGGGCGGGACGGTGTCCTCCCCCTCTGATATTCTACAGACGTTTAACTCCTTTTATGGCAAGTTATACTCGTCCGGTCTGTCCTCAGAGTTTCGGCCGGAGGCGCTGAATGGTCTGTTAGACCCGTTGGCGCTTGGCTGGCTCTCGGACCACGAAAGAGAGATTTTGGTCCA
This sequence comes from Rana muscosa, assembly GCA_029206835.1. Taxonomy (NCBI): domain Eukaryota; kingdom Metazoa; phylum Chordata; class Amphibia; order Anura; family Ranidae; genus Rana; species Rana muscosa. The sequence continues at coordinate 143,631,459 of CM055118.1, forward strand.
ACCTTTTGCGGTCTCGGAGGTCGTTAAGGCTATCCGATCCTTCCCCCCCGGCAAGGCGCCGGGGCCGGATGGGCTTCCAATAGACTTTTATAGGGCTCATGTGGAACTTCTAGCACCCCTGCTGGCACAACTGTATGCTGTATGCCTGGCAGACGGTAGTCTGCCTGTTTCAATGTATCACGCATACTTGACACTGATATATAAGGCTCCCAAAGACCCCACTTCCTGTGCTTCATATCGTCCTATTGCATTGCTTAATTCTGACTTTAAAATTCTGACTAAGCTTCTGGCCCTTCGGTTATACCCCATGCTACCCTCAGTGATAGACCCAGACCAGACAGGTTTCATGCCCCGTAGGTCCACGGATGTGAATCTCAGAAGACTATTCACCAACATACACGCTCACCACCTCAATAAGGGATCTCGTACTGTGGCCTCTCTGGACGTGGAAAAGGCCTTTGATACGGTCGAGTGGCCCTTCTTGTGGGAAACTTTGCGCAGGATGGGGTTTCCTTTGCAGTTTATCAGGTGGCTCCAGGTGATCTACAAGTGCCCCACTTCCTCGGTGCGCTTGGGGGGTGGACTATCGGCCCCCTTCGGGCTTACCAGGGGAACGAGGCAGGGCTGCCCTCTCTCGCCGGCTTTGTTTGCCCTCGCTATCGAACCGGTGGCGGAGGCACTTCGCACCTCACCGCACATTAGGGGTCTCCGACTCGGGTTGCTGGAGGAGAGGGTGGCCCTGTACGCTGATGACATGCTACTCTTCCTAAATGATGCCGGCCCGTCCTTGCAGGGAGCGCTAAATATTTTGGACACCTTTGCAGAGGTCACCGTTCTTAGGGTAAATTGGTCTAAATCCCTCCTGTTCCCAATTGATCCAGCGGCTAGGTCCACATCCCCTCCTGATAGCCCCCTCCTGTGGGTAGACTCCTTTACATACTTGGGGGTACATGTCTCTGGTTCAGCCTCAGATTATATATCCTTAAATCTAGCCCCGGTACTGTTGGAGTCCCAGGCGAAGCTCAAATCCTGGAGTAATCTGCCCCTGTCATTATGGGGGCGAGTTAATCTCATAAAAATGAAGATTATTCCCAAACTGACATATCTTTTCCGCCACTCCCCACAATGGGTGCCCAAGTCCTTTTTTAAAAAATTAAACTGCATCTTTTCTTCCTTCTTATGGGGCCCCTCTCCTCCCAGATATAGGTTGACTACTCTAATGAGGCCACGAACGCAGGGTGGCATGGCATTCCCGGACTGTCATAAGTATTACCTCTCCGCGCAGTTGGTGACTGCGGCGTGGTGGCTGCAGCCGGACAGAACGAACTCGTGGACTGTGCTGGAAGCAACAGTGGTCGGTTCGTGGGAAGCTCTTCAATTACTACTTTTTAGGGGCCCTCGTGCCCCGTATCCTCTGACCCCTTCTATGCTTACCACCCTGCGGGCATGGCGGACAGGATTAGCTATTGAGAAATGTAAACAGTCTGAAATCTCCCCCAATGCCCCTATCTGGCTGAACCCTAGTCTATCTCACATCTACAAGATCCCTGACCCTTACGCGTGGACAAAATACGGTATCAAACTTGTGTCTCACATAATATCTCAAAACTCCCTACTCCCCTTCTCGCACCTTTCCTTCCAATACAACTTACCCGACCATTTCCTATTTAGATATCTGCAACTGTCCCACGCATTTACGGCGCAATTTCCACAATCTTCGTGCATTGTGGCCCAGTCGGAACTAGAGAGGACACTTAGATTTAGCTGTGAAGACAAACCCACCTCACATCTTTATTCGTACTTGATCTTTGTGTCTCTTCCACCTCTGGATAAACTCTGGAATAAATGGCAGACTGATATCCCCACATTAGATAGGGATGACTGGGACGACGTGTGGGACCTCCCCTTCAACTCCTTAGTTTCCATGCGAGACAGGTTAGTGCAGTACAAAATAGTTCATAGAGCTTATTTTACCCCACACAGACTGCATAGGATGGACCCGGCCCACTCCTCGGGGTGTTGGAGATGCGGCGCCTCACCGGGCGACTTCTCCCATATCTTCTGGCGCTGTTCAGGGGTCCAACAGTATTGGGAAATGGTGCTGGATCTAATTAACAGAGTTGCCTCAGTCGCTGTGCCTTTGGCAATGGAGGTGTGCCTTTTGGGGCTCATTGAGACCATTGTACCATCCTCTGCCAAACGCACGCTAATTTCCTTGCTGCTCTTTTATGCCCGAAAGAATATTGCTATGCAGTGGAAGAGGCCTACCCCCCCCCCACTTTGGCGCAATGGAAACACTTGGTAAACGGCAGCCTTCCTTTATACAAAGATACCTATGCCAATCGGGGCTGCCCACTGAAATATGACAAGGTCTGGCGCAATTGGTTAGATGAGCCCGAAACAGCCTAGGGAGTTGGGGGTGAACCAGATCATCGTGTCAAGGTTTTGCCTTGCTCTTCTACCTCCCTCTTCCTCCGATGACCTCTGATATGTGTTCATTGACTAGTGGGTCTTACCATATTGGGTGCCCTACTTGATCTATTTGGGCGGTGCTGCTGTACCCTTCCATGGCTGTGCATTGTGTCGTTGGGTTCACATTGCAATTGTATTCTCATCTGTACATGTTCTTTTTTATGACTGTAGGTGCTTAAGCTGTATGTTTTGTACGTGTTAGAAAATTCAATAAAAACTATTTATAAAAAAAAAATAAAAAAATGCGCACACCATTGGAACGCAGGGGAGAAACCTGAGCACCCGGATGAAACCCATGCAGACTGCATACGCATACTGTGTAGGTATTATAGTATGTGTGCTAAACATTTTGCACAAGCCCATGTGTGCATAGCACCGAAGGTGCGCACACCGTTGGCGCGTGGGAAGAATCGAAGTACCCCACGCATACTCAGAGAATGCAATACCTACAACTACTGTGAATGTATTTAGTGTTGTGTATAAACATAATGTGTATGTTTAAACCGTGTATTGCACCAAAGGCACGCATGTCATGTAGTGTGGGCGGAGACCCGGAGGAAACCCACGCAGACTGCACAGACATACCGGGTAGGTATGTTAGTATGTGGATATCCAATCGCACAAATTTAGACTGTGCATAGCGCTGAAGCGCCCATACCAATGGAGTGTGGGAGGGAACCGGAGCACCCGGAGGAAACCCACACAGACTGCATACACATACCGTCTAGGTATTATAGCATGCGTGATAAACATTGAACAACTGTGCAGAAGGCCAAAGAAGGCCAAAGGGGCACATACCGTCAGCGCGTGGGAGGAAACCGGAACACCCGGAAGAACCCCACGCAGATAGCACACGGATACCGTGTAGGAATGATAGCATGTGAATAAACATATTGCACATGTTTATGCTGTGCATTTCCATTGGAGCGTGGGGGGAAACTGGAGTACCCGGAGGAACCCCACACAAACAGTATACCCATACAGTAAACATGTATAGTATGTGCAATAAACATATTTGAACATGTCTATACTGTGCAGAGAGCCGAAGCGCACATACCATGAGAGCGCGGGAGGACACCGGAGCCCCCGGCGGAAACCCGCGCTGACCTAGAGAGTATAATACATACATATACCGTGAATGTATCTGGAGTCGTGCATAAACATATTGTGTACGTTTATATAATGTATGGCACTGAAACACAGCATTGGAACGTGGGGGGACACCCGCGCAGACACAGAGACCAATAACACATACATACACTGTGAATGTATGCAGTGTAGAGGTATAGGATGAGTTTAAATTATGGCGTAGAGGCGCATAATCTTCTCTGTATCAATCCAACCTGCTTGACTGTGCTGCCGAAGCAGCATGCAGGTAACAGGTAACCTCTGATCCTCAGACCGTGTGTCTGTCAGACCTCAGAGCGTTCCCCAGGAAATGGCGGGAAACCACAGGTGCAGAAACCCTGTTGCATCAGGACATCACACAGAAGGCTCACAGGGACTAGAGACATAAATGAATAAAGTCCCCCCCCCACCTGCACCGACCAGAGAGAGGGAAACACTGCGTACCACTGTATCATCCATGCTGCTCTTGACGCAGCGTGTGAGGAAAACAGTGAGGAAGCTGTGTAAAAGAAAAGCTTGAAGGAACCATGTGTCCCTCACATCATCAATGAGTTCACTTACAAGCGCCCTGTCATTTACTGACACAGAACTGGAGTCTTCCTCACAAGGGAATGTCCTGTTCAAAAACATTAAATATTCAGAGCTAGGGTCCTGAGCACAGTAGCTAGGCCCATATCTGAATCAGAGCACTCCTTCACTAAAGATTTTTGTGGAGAGAGGGGGCTTATAGCTCCCTTCGCTCGCACACCGCTTCCATTCTGACAAAGAATGATTCCAGGACTGCCGACAACTGGTCCATAAGGACCGCAGGTGCAGGAAACATATGACCATGTTTAACTGTGCAGCACTGCCAGTTGCCCCCGGCAAGTTTTTTTTTTTTTTTTTTTTTGTGGAGAGCAGGTGTATCAGACTCCATAACGCCACACTCTGAGACCTTATACACTATACAGGGAATATACAGTCCACCCACTGGCTACACTGAGGCTGAGGAGGGGATACCCGGAGGACTCACCAACCCTTAAGGACCGCTCAGTCCTGCGCTGTGAGGAGAGTGAAGAATCTGTGAGGAGATTGTGAGGAGATTCGCGCCGCCACTAGAGGCCGAGACCGAAAGTAAATGCGCAGCGGCCACAAGAAAATGGCCGCCGGCCGCAGCTATAACTGCACCATTGAACCACGCCAAGATGGCTACCGAGTGCGAAATTCAAAGCTCTAATGCGCGCTAATGGCGTGCGCAATAAACACCTCAAAGAGCGCCAATGCGCGCGCTAATAGCGCACACAATAATCACCTCACACACCAGAAAAACTGCCCCTCTCTCCAGAACCCACTACAGACATGAGCGCCCAGCCAGGCCAGAGTGACCCCCAAGCAAATTCAATCAGTTGCATCAGCATCAGGTGCTTGATAGCTGCTGATCCAAGACTGATTCATTTTTATGAATGTGAGCCTATCAACGGAGTCTGTGGACAGGCGCACTCCTTGATCCGTTGCAAACCCTCCAGCAGCACTGAATGTGCATTCAGAAAGCAAGCTGGATGCAGGATAGGCCAGTAGCTCGATTGCCTATTGAGCAAGTTCTGGCCAGTGGTCCATCCTCAAGACCCAGTAACCCAGTGGATGCTCTGTTGGAAAGGTCTCCAAGTCTGCTCTTGCCCCTAGATATTCCTGCACCATATAATGCAGTGGCTGGTGATCAGGGCCACTGATGAGCCAGTACAACTGGCCCTGTAGTACCGGGCCCGGCCAGCAGGGGGCCCGGCAATATACTGTAAACAGGGAATGAAAGAATGCAAAGTAAAAAAAAGTGTAGCCCTCCTCTTCTCCAGCCCGCTCATATTTGATTGTAAACAGTGCTGGAGTGAGGCTGAATGGGGGAGCCAGGAGGGAGACACAAGGAGGTATGACTACAGCAATACAAGTTCTGCAGGACACACAGCTGTGGCTGAATGGAAACAGGATCGTCAACATGTAGCTGGTCGGCTGCAGTGTCTTCCAGATATCTATGTCAGTGTGCAGGTTACCAATCAGCCTCCCCTCCCTCTAGTCTTGCTGTTACTTTTTTTCTTTTATCTGCCTAACCTGACCTGCACATTGCCTGATCACACTGATACGATCTCTGGAAGACTCTGCAGCAGCTGTTAACCATTTCAGTTTATAATCAGCTATTTAGCCAGAGCTCTGTGTGTGCTGCACAGATTGTTTGATGTTTTTTTGTTTTTTCTTGGAGGATTTACTGCTGGATCAGGCTAGAAGATTCACAGACCCATTAACTGGTTATTGCCCTCCACTAATCCTGAGCAGTTCAGTGTTTGTAAGAAAATTAGTATTTTGGAAATTGGATGTGATGCTGTCTTCTGTCACTTGGTTGTACTTTCAAAGGAAAATCACTGACTTGATTTTGCAGAGCTGGTTTAAATAGAGTGGATCAGCCCTTTGATATTATTAACTTGTACACTGGGTTCAGCCATAAACACAGTCTCTGACATCTCCTGAATCAGTCATGTATGCAGTCTCTGACCATCTCCTGTGCTATGTCTGCAGTCTCTGACCATCTCCTGTGCTATGTCTGCAGTCTCTGACCATCTCCTGTGCTATGTCTGCAGTCTCTGACCATCTCCTGTACAATGTCTGCAGTCTCTGACCATCTCCTGTACAATGTCTGCAGTCTCTGACCATCTCCTGTACAATGTCTGCAGTCTCTGACCATCTCCTGTACAATGTCTGCAGTCTCTGACCATCTCCTGTACAATGTCTGCAGTCTCTGACCATCTCCTGTACAATGTCTGCAGTCTCTGACCATCTCCTGTACAATGTCTGCAGTCTCTGACCATCTCCTGTACAATGTCTGCAGTCTCTGACCATCTCCTGTACAACGTCTGCAGTCTCTGACCATCTCCTGTACAACGTCTGCAGTCTCTGACCATCTCCTGTACAACGTCTGCAGTCTCTGACCATCTCCTGTACAACGTCTGCAGTCTCTGACCATCTCCTGTACAACGTCTGCAGTCTTTGACCATCTCCTGTGGTATGTCTGCAGTCTCTGACATGTCCTTTGGTATGTCTGCAGTCTCTGACCATCTCCTTTGGTATGTCTGCAGTCTCTGACCATCTCCTGTACTATGTCTGCAGTCTCTGACCATCTGGCGGGGGGCCAGGGGTGGGGCTGAAGGAGGGACCAGGGGCGGGACAAGTGTGGGGCTGAAAGTTTCCCCGTCAGGTAGGCTGTATGGGGGCCCCTGATTTCTACCAACAGCCCTGCTGGTGATGGTTGTTTGAACCAATCAGACCTTGGCGCTGATGATTGAAAAATTGTTTAAAGGCATCTGTCAGCCAGCCACCTTCTCCATCGCTCTTCCTCTGACTGAACGAAAGCTCAGCAACATGTTGTCCAGCACCAGGAAATGTTAACCTCCCAGAGTCTGGAAATGTGTTATACAAACCTTTCTTCAAGGCCTCCTGAAGATGTTTAATCCTCTGCTCCCTCTGCGAAGGCAGGATGAGTTCTGCAACTTTACCCTTATAACGTGGATCAAGAAGGGTTGCCAGCCAGTTATGATATCTCTCCTTGATACCACAAATCCTAGGGTCCTTTCGCAGGCTTTGCAGAATCAGGGAGGCCATGCAGCGTAAGTTTGCAGAGGCATTCGATTCTGAGTCCTCTGGGTCACTAAGGATCACATTATCCGTAACTACCTCCTCCCAGCCACATACAACTCCTTGGGTTTCTGGGGACTGAAAACCATCCCTTGAAGACTGCTGCTGAGTGCTATCCTCTACATCCATGCTGACACAATCCTCCTCCTCCTCTTCTTCTTCCTGTGTGTTTGGAGGGCCCGCAGGAATGCTATACATAGGAATGCTATGCTATGCTGGATAAAGGGGGCCTTGAGAGGAAAGGAAGTCCTCCTCTTCCTCATGCTGTTCTGCCTCAAGTGCCCTGTCCATGATTCCACAAAGTGTGTGCTCCAGTAGGAAGACTAGAGGGACAGTGTCACTGATGCATGCATTGTCGCTGCCCACCATCCTTGTGGCCTCCTCAAATGGTGACAGAACAGTGCATGCATCCTTGATCAGTAGCCACTGGCGTGGCAAAAATAAGCCATACTTCCACAGGTACTCATTGATGGCCCTCTGCTGTGTGTGCAGCCACTGCAGCATTGCCAACGTTGAGTTCCACCTGGTGGTCACAAATGAGGCGGTTGGTGGGCAAGTTGCATTCCCTTTGAATGTCAGCCAGCCGAGCACTGGCATTGTATGACTGGTGGAAATGACCACAGACTTTTCTGGCCTGCCTCAGGAGATCTTGTAAGCCTGGGTACCTGGTCAAGAACCAATGCACCACCAAATTCAGGACGTGTGCCAAACATGGAACATGGGTCTAGTGTCCCTGTCGGAGGGCGGAGAGAAGGTTGGTGCCCTTGTCGCATACAACCATTCCTGGCTGAAGCTGGCGTGGCTTTAACCACCTCTGAGCCTGCCCCTGCAGAGCTGACAGAATCTCTGCCCCAGTGTGGCTCCTGTCTCCTAGGCAGACCAACTCAAGCACCATATGGCATCTTTTAGCCTGACTGCTTGCGTAGCCCCTTGAACGCTTATGGGGCACTGCTGGTTCAGAGGACAAATCTGCAGAAGAGGCCATAGAGGAAGAAGAAGAGGAGGGGGTGGAGGAGAGAGCTGTGACAGAATCACCACTAGCATTTTGGAGGCGTTGTGGCAGGACAAGCTCCAACAACACTGAACCCTGTCCTGCATCCTTCCTAGCTGCCAGCAGAGTTATCCAGTGCACCGTGAAGGTAACGTCCCTGCCCATGCCTGCTGGACCATGAGGCAGAGGTAATATGAACCTTACTGCTGACCACCATGTCCAACGAGGCCAAAACATTGACTTCCACATGCCAGTAGAGAGCTGGAATGGCCTTCCGTGAAAATAAATTACGTTTTGGAACCTGCCACTGAGGTACAGCACATCAGTGTTAATTTTGGCAGCAAATTTCGATTTAGTTTTAGTCTTAGGATTAAAATGGCATTTTAGTTTTAGTCCCATTTTAGTCTTCTGAAAGTGTTTTAGTTTTAGTCTTAGTCTTTGACTAAAATGCCATTTTAGTTTTAGTCCCATTTTAGTCATCGTATTTTAGTCGACTAAAATCTCCAGTACATTTTAGTCTAATATAATCATTTTAGTCAACTAAAACTGAATGTTCACAATACACAGCCCCCCACAGCACAAAGCCCCCCAGAGTACACTGCACAGCCTCAGCCCCCACCCTCTGCACAATACAAACCCCCCCACAGTTCACAGCCACCCACCCTCTGCACAATACAAACCCCCCCACAGTTCACAGCCACCCACCCTCTGCACAATATAAACCCCCCCACAATACACAGCAACCCACCCTCTGCACATTACAAACCCCCCCACAATACACAGCAACCCACCGTCTGCACAATACAAACCCCCCCACAATACACAGCCACCCACCCTCTGCACAATACAAACCCCCCCGCAATACACAGCCACCCACCCTCTGCACAATACAAACCCCCCACAATACACAGCCACCCACCCTCTGCACATTACAAACCCCCCCACAATACACAGCCACCCACCCTCTGCACAATACAAACCCCCCCACAGAACACAGCCACCCACCCTCTGCACAATAAAAACCCCCCCGCAATACACAGCCACCCACCCTCTGCACAATACAAACCCCCCCCCCACAGTTCACAGCCACCCACCCTCTGCACAATACAAATCCCCCCCCCCACAGTTCACAGCCACCCACCCTCTGCACAATACAAACCCCCCCCCCCCCCCACAGTTCACAGCCACCCACCCTCTGCACAATACAACCCCCCCACAATACACAGCACAGCCCCCCTGCATTCCCAGGAGACCCCCAGTCTCCTGGGACAGCACTGCCAGGGTACTCTAAAGTTAAGAATAAATCACTGCCAGCCCTTTCTCATACACGGCTCCTCCTGTCACTCTCATTGTAAATCAAAATCTCTAAACTTACCTCATAGCTCCGTTCTTGCATGAACCCGGTCACATGGCTGCTCTCCTCTGAAGATTCATGGATGGTCATGTGACGGCTCTCCTCCTCCAATCTAAAGCAACACTCAGAGGAGCAGGAGGAGGAGAGCGGCCAACAAGAATGAAGCTATTGAGGTTAGAAGCTTCATTTTACAATGAGTGACACAGGAGGAGGGGTGGTTTAGGAGGAGGGGTTGGCAATGTTTTTTTTCCTAATGATAGATTTGCTGGCAGTGCTGTCCAAGGGCCAGGAGAGGCGGGCGGCTGGCTTGACCACCCCCCAATGTGTGTCACCCGGGGGCGGACCGCCCGATCCCCGCCAACTATTAGTAAAAAAAAAAAATATCGGTGTGTAACACGCATACACTGTGTTATACACCGATATATACAGTAAATTCATGAGGGTAAACGTCCCTCCTTGCCATTAACGTCCCGTTTTTGTTCCTTAACGAAAACTGATTTTATTTTCGTCCTAGTTTTCGTCAGTTGACGAAAATGTGCTGTACTTTTAGTTTAGTTTTCGTCACTGTAAAAAAGCCTCTGACGAAAATTATGACGAAAACTTTTTCGTTGACGAAATTAACACTGCAGCACATTCCACAAATTCACAAAAGGGGGCAGTCTACCAGCTAAAAAGGCAGCAGTTACAGTGCTAGCAATTTGACTAAGCTAGCATTTAGACACTGAGCATGTGGATGGCTGGGACCAAATTTATTTTTACGGATCAGCAACTGGGGTAGGGAAATTTGCCTGCTAAAATCAATTGGTGGTGTACTGCTACAGATTGGTTGCAAGTACTTGGGACACCTATTGCTATACCTTCATTCCTCTCAGTGCAGGTTTTTGAGAGGACTGGAGGTATAGTAGGGTTGAATATCCCAGATGAGGAGCAAGGAGAAGTCCGCCTTTTTCTATGATGTGGGTCTTTCAAGTGCTGTTGCCAACGGACTGCATGGCAGGTCATCATATGTCTGGTCAAGCATGTGGTGCCCAAGCAGCTGCTGTTCTGGCCACGCTTGATCCGCTTCAGACATTGGTTGCAAACAGCAATAGTGCGATCTGCTGCACACGTGTCGAAAAAGGCCCACACCAAGGAACTTTTAAAAAACAGCGGGGAGTCAGCAGTGTCCTGCACCTGCGGAGCTCTGCGGTGTGATGCAATAGGGTGGCTGCCCTTAAGCTGCCTTCTAGAGGACATCCTGCCTTGTTGGAGTTATGCCTCCTCCTCCTCCTTCTCCTCCTCCTCCTCCTCCTCTCTTCTCTCAGGCACCCAAGTACAGTCAGTGACCTCATCATCCCCTCCCTTTCCTCGTCACTGGAGCAAACATGGCAGTATGCTGCAGCTGGGGGACCATGACTGCCAGTTTCTTGTCCTTCTGTGGCACCCCCTCTCTCTAGGCTCACGTTACTCCCTTCCTCAACCTGTGAACCAACATCGGAGCCTTCAAATTGCTGCGCATCCTCCAGCAGCATATAACCGACACCGTGGTCGAATAATTTTGAGGACTCCCCCGTGCATGATGGTGGGGCTACGGAAGGAGTGACTATGGACAAGGAGCTGGTGGAATAGGCCGCTTTGGCAGCTGCGTTGAAAGGCAAACTACTCTGGGTGACAGAGGATGAGGAGGATTAGGACGGCTTTGTTATCCACTCCACCAACTCTTCTGCATGTTGTGGCTCAATAACATGGACAGCAGCAGAAAAAAAGGACAAGCGTGCCCCATGGCCATCTGCAGAGGATTCATCATGCCCACGACCACCACTGTTGACTGTAGACACAGAGGCTGCTTGCTCTCTTTTAGTGGCCTGTGAGCATCTGCCTCTCCTTGGTGGCCTTCCGGATATGATGTATTTTTTGTTTTGCAACACCACACTACACTGTATTATATACTGTGTACACCGCCTGAAGTGTATTAGAAACAGTACACCACCAAATGCACTCTATATATAGGCTACACTAAATGCAGAGTATATATATTAGACTGTATATATTGTGAGGGGGTTAGCTCGGCAGCGGGTGTGTGTGACCCCCGGGATGGGCTCCCCACACAAAAACAGGCCCAGCAAATGGAGGTTGTGGTTTTCAAAATCAAAAAGGTGCGGTTTATTTTCTATTTACAGTGACAAAACACAGCAAAGCAAAAGAAACATAAATAAAATAAATCCTGGTCAACTTGACCTCTGACTAAACATACAGGTTTCCTAACTAACAACTGGGATCAGCCTAGTGCTGTCCTAGTCCCTAAGTCCCTGATTTTAAATGTCCAAGCAAATAGCCACACAGGCTTTGTCTCACCGCACAGGGGTTCACTCTCCCTAGACAGTCCACACAGGTCTGGGTCCAGGCATGAGCAAAAACCTAATGAATCTGGGAGTTCTTATAGAGGCCTAAATGAGCTGACAAGCTTCAGCTGGTCTCATCAACTCCCTGTCTGCACGACGCCCCACACTCTCCCTAGAGGTATGAGTCATCCATGAGCCCACTAGCCTCAGCTGGGCTTATACAACTCTCCACCTAGTTGTATAAGTCGGCGTAAAGCCTGAATCTGGGCGAAATATATCTACCCCCCTGGATGCAACCAGGTGACTTTACCTTCCTGCTGTCACAATATATATATAATAATACACTGCCTGTATTAGAAACTGTACACACTGTATTAAATACTGTGTACACCGCCTGCACTGTATTAGAAAATGTACAACGGCTGTGCTGTATTGTATACTGTTTACACCACCAGAAGTGTATTAGAAACTGTACACACTGTATTAGATACTGTGTACACCGCCTGCACTCTATTAGAAACTGTACAATGGCTGCACTGTATTGTATACTGTGTACACCACCAGAAGTGTAGTAGAAACTGTACACACTGTATTAGGTACTGTGTACACTGCTTGCACTGTATTAGAAACTGTACAATGGCTGCACTGTATTGTATACTGTGTACACCACCAGAAGTGTAGTAGAAACGGTAAACACTGTATTAGATACTGGGTACACCGCCTGATGTGTATTAGAAAGTGTACGCACTGTATTAGATACTGTGTACACTGCCTGCACTATATTAGAAACTGTACAACGGTTTCACTGTATTATATACTGTGTACACCACCAGAAGTGTATTATAAACTGTACACACTGTATTAGATACTGTGTACACCGCCTGCACTGTATTAGAAGCTCTACAATGGTTGCAAAGTATTGTATACTGTGTACACCACCAGAAGTGTAGTAGAAACTGTACACACTGTATAAGATACTGTGTACACCGCCTGAAGTGTATTAGAAACTGTACACAATGTATTAGATACTGTGTACACCGCCTTCACTGTATTAGAAACTGTACAACGGCTGCACTGTATTGTATACTGTGTACACCACCAGAAGTGTAGTATAAACTGTACACACTGTATTAGATACTGCGTACACCACCTGCACTGTATTAGAAACTGTACAATGGCTGCACTGTATTGTATACTGTATAGTCCACCAGAAGTGTATTAGAAACTGTACACACTGTATTAGATGTACACCACCTGCACTGTATTAGAAACTTTACAATAGCTGCACTATATTCTATACTGTGTACACCACCAGAAGTGTTAGTAGACACTGTAATAGATACTGTGTACACTGCCTGCACCGTATTAGAAACTGTACAATGGCTGCACTGTATTTTATACTGTGTACACCACCAGAAGTGTATTAGAAACGGTACACACTGTATTAGATACTGTGTACACCGCCTGAACTGTATTCAAAACTGTACAACGGCTGCACTGTATTGTATACTGTGTACACCACCAGAAGTGTAGTAGAAACTGTACACACAGTATTAGATACTGTATACACTGCCTGCACTGTTTTGGAAACTGTACAACGGCTGGACTGTATTGTATACTGAGTACACCACCAGAAGTGTAGTATAAACTGTACACACTGTATTAGATACTGTGTACACTGCCTGAAGTGTATTAGAAAGTATACACCACTGAATGCACTGTATATATAGGCTACACTGAATGCAGAGTATATACAGTGGGTACGGAAGGTATTCAGACCCCCTTACATTTTTCACTCTTTGTTATATTGCAGCCATTTGCTAAAATCATTTAAGTTAAATTTTTTCCTCATTAATGTACACACAGCACCCCATATTGACAGAAAAACACAGAATTGTTAACATTTTTGCAGATTTATTAAAAAAGAAAAACTGAAATATCACATGGTCCTAAGTATTCAGACCACTTGCTGTGACACTCATATAATTAACTCAGGTGCTGTCCATTTCTTCTGATCATCCTTGAGATGGTTCTACACCTTCATTTGAGTCCAGCTGTGTTTGATTATACTGATTGGACTTGATTAGGAAAGCCACACACCTGTCTATATAAGACCTTACAGCTCACAGTGCATGTCAGAAGCAAATGAGAATCATGAGGTCAAAGGAACTGCCTGAAGAGCTCAGAGACAGAATTGTGGCAAGGCACAGATCTGGCCAAGGTTACAAAAGAATTTCTGCTGCACTTAAGGTTCCTAAGAGCACAGTGGCCTCCATAATCCTTAAATGGAAGACGTTTGAAACGACCAGAACCCTTCCTAGAGCTGGCCGTCCGGCCAAACTGAGCTATCGGGGGAGAAGAGCCTTGGTGAGAGAGGTAAAGAAGAACACAAGGATCACTGTGGCTGAGCTCCAGAGATGCAGTCGGGAGATGGGAGAAAGTTGTAGAAAGTCAACCATCACTGCAGCCCTTCACCAGTCGGGGCTTTATGGCAGAGTGGCCCGACGAAAGCCTCTCCTCAGTGCAAGACACATGAAAGCCTGCATGGAGTTTGCTAATAAACACCTGAAGGACTCCAAGATGGTGAGAAATAAGATTCTCTGGTCTGATGAGACCAAGATAGAACTTTTTGGCCTTAATTCTAAGCGGTATGTGTGGAGAAAACCAGGCACTGCTCATCACCTGTCCAATACAGTCCCAACAGTGAAGCATGGTGGTGGCAGCATCATGCTGTGGGAGTGTTTTTCAGCTGCAGGGACAGGACGACTGGTTGCAATCGAGGGAAAGATGAATGCGGCCAAGTACAGGGATATCCTGGACGAAAACCTTCTCCAGAGTGCTCAGGACCTCAGACTGGTCCGAAGGTTTACCTTCCAACAAGACAATGACCCTAAGAACACAGCTAAAATAACGAAGGAGTGGCTTCACAGCAACTCCATGACTGTTCTTGAATGGCCCAGCCAGAGCCCTGACTTAAACCCAATTGAGCATCTCTGGAGAGACCTAAAAATGGCCGTCCACCAACGTTTACCATCCAACCTGACAGAACTGGAGAGGATCTGCAAGGAGGAATGGCAGAGGATCCCCAAATCCAGGTGTGAAAAACTTGTTGCATCTTTCCCAAAAAGACTCATGGCTGTATTAGATCAAAAGGGTGCTTCTACTAAATACTGAGCAAAGGGTCTGAATACTTAGGACCATGTGATATTTCAGTTTTTCTTTTTTAATAAATCTGCAAAAATGTCAACAATTCTGTGTTTTTCTGTCAATATGGGGTGCTGTGTGTACATTAATGAGGAAAAAAAATTAACTTAAATTATTTTAGCAAATGGCTGCAATATAACAGAGTGAAAAATTTAAGGGGGTCTGAATACTTTCCGTACCCACTGTGTGTGTGTGTGTATATATATATATATATATATATATATAAATACACCACCTGACATATATTAGAAACTGTACACACTGTTAGGGATGAGCTTCGAGTTCGAGTCGAACTCATGTTCGACTCGAACATTGCCTGTTCGCCGAACAGCGAACAAATTGGGGTGTTCGCGGCAAATTCGAAAAATCTATGGGAGAAATCTAAAGTGCTAATTATAAAGGCTTATATGCAAGTTATTGTCCTAAAAAGTGTTTGGGGACCGGGGTCCTGCCCCAGGGGACATGTATCAATGCAAAAAGAAGTTTTAAAAACGGCCGTTTTTTCGGGAGCAGTGATTTTAATAATGCTTAAAATGAAAAAATAAAAGTGAACTATTCCTTTAAATTTCATACCTGGGGGTGTGTATGATATGCATGTAAAGTGGCGCATGTTTCCCGTGCTTAGAACTGTCCCTGCAAAAAATGTCATTTTTGAAAGAAAAAAATGCATTTAAAACTGACTCGCGGCTATAAATGAATTGTCGGCTCCTGGCAATACATACAAAAGTCATTGATAAAAAAAAAAAAAGCGTGGGGGTTCCCCAGAATTCAATTACCAGGCCCTTCAGGTCTGGAATGGATATTAAGGGGAACCCCGCCGCAAATTTAAAAAAAATTGGCGTGGGGTTCCCCCAAATATCCATTCCAGGCCCTTCAGATCTGGCATGGATTTTAAGGGGAACTCCACCCCAAAAAAAAAAAAAAATGGCGTGGAGTCCCCCTAAAAATCCATACCAGACCCCTTATCCGAGCACGCAACCTGGCCGGCCGCAGGGGAAAAGGGGGGGACGAGAGAGCGGCCCCCCTCCCTCCTGAACCGTACCAAGCCACATGCCCTCAACATGGGGAGGATGTCCCCATGTTGATGGGGACAAGGGCCTCATCCCCACAACCCTTGCCCGGTGGTTGTGGGGGTCTGCGGGCGGGGGGCTTATCGGAATCTGGAAGACCCCTTTAACAAAGGGGACCCCCAGATCCCGGCCCCCCCCTATGTGAATTGGTAAGGGGTACATTGTACCCCTACCATTTCACAAAGAAAGCGTAAAAAAATGTTTAAAAAAAACACACAAACACCTTGAAAAAGTCCTTTATTTAAAAAAAAAAAAAACATTCCAGCGGTGAAATCCAGTGTCCTGCGGCGATCCCGATGTCCAGCGCTGTCCTTCATTGGTTGTGCCTGAGCGGACCTGATGGGGAACTCCCTCTCAGTATTTTAAATGTATAGACCCGCCCCTTCTAAAGTTCGTAATTTAAATTTACATAGTGAAGGAAGTTCCCCGCTCAAGCCAATGACGTAGGCGGGTCCGACATACCGAGGGGGCGGACCTGATGGGGAACTGCTCTCACTTTGGTAATACATGTATAGACCCGCCCCTTCTCATGTTCCGCATCTGGTCCGCTGAGCGGACCTGATGGGGAACTTTAGAAGGGGCGGGTCTATACATTTAAAATACTGAGAGGGAGTTCCCCATCAGGTCCGCTCAGGCACAACCAATGAAGGACAGCGCTGGACATCGGGATCGCCGCGGGACACTGGATTTCACCGCTGGAATGTTTTTTTGTTTTTTTTTTTAAATAAAGGACTTTTTCAAGGTGTTTGTGTGTTTTTTGAAAAAAAAAATTACGCTTTCTTCGTGAAATGGTAGGGGTACAATGTACCCCTTACCAATTCACATAGGGGGGGGGCCGGGATCTGGGGGTCCCCTTTGTTAAAGGGGTCTTCCAGATTCCGATAAGCCCCCCGCCCGCAGACCCCCACAACCACCGGGCAAGGGTTGTGGGGATGAGGCCCTTGTCCCCATCAACATGGGGACATCCTCCCCATGTTGAGGGCATGTGGCTTGGTACGGTTCAGGAGGGAGGGGGGGCCGCTCTCTCGTCCCCCCCTTTTCCCCTGCGGCCGGCCAGGTTGCGTGCTCGGATAAGGGGTCTGGTATGGATTTTTAGGGGTACTCAACGCCATTTTTTTTAAAAATTTGGGGTGGAGTTCCCCTTAAAATTCATGCCAGATCTGAAGGGCCTGGAATGGATATTTGGGGGAACCCCACGTCATTTTTTTTTAAAATTTGCGGCGGGGTTCCCCTTAATATCCATTCCAGACCTGAAGGGCCTGGTAATTGAATTCTGGGGAACCCCCACGCTTTTTTTTTTTTTTTTTATCAATGACTTTTGTATGTATTGCCGGGAGCCGACAATTCATTAATAGCCGCGAGTCAGTTTTAAATGCATTTTTTTCTTTCAAAAATGACATTTTTTGCAGGGACAGTTCTAAGCACAGGAAACATGCGCCACTTTACATGCATATCATACACACCCCCCAGGTATGAAATTTAAAGGAATATTTCACTTTTATTTTTTCATTTTAAGCATTATTAAAATCACTGCTCCCGAAAAAACGGCCGTTTTTAAAACTTCTTTTTGCATTGATACATGTCCCCTGGGGCAGGACCCAGGTCCCCAAACACTTTTTAGGACAATAACTTGCATATTAGCCTTTATAATTAACACTTTAGATTTCGAACGTTCGAGTCCATTGTATTTAATAGGGTTCTAAAGTTTACACAAACATTTTGTCTGTTCGCAGGTTCTGATGCGAACCGAACAGGGGGGTGTTCGGCTCATCCCTGCACACTGTATTAGATACTGTGTATACCGCCTGCACTGTATTAGCAACTGTACAAATGCTGCACTGTATTATATATACTGTGTACACCACCAGAAGTGTATTAGAAACTATACACACTGTATTAGATACTGTGTACAGTGTCTTCACTGTATTAGAAACAGTGGCAGCCCGTCAATAGGGGTCACAGGGGCACCACCCCCCCCCCCCCTAAAGCTACTTATTAAAAAAAAATGATTTTTTTTTCTTTAAAGTGTCCCTTCAAGTGGGTGTGTTAAGGGCGCCAGACGCAGGGGTGCTATTGGAGGCATGACCCGTGTGTAAACACGTGATTGGGGCTAAGAAGCTCTATTGGCATCGTTTAGAGTGTGCTCGGGGCTAAAAGCTCTACGCCCCGAGCACTCCACCTCTAGCATTAGGTTTCCAGTGCTTGTAATTGATTGGGTCAGTAGGGTAGGGCTTTAATCTGACCTGCAGTGTCATTGGCTGACAGGCTGCCTGTCTCCTTCAGCAAGTGAGGGGAAAATCAGAAGAAGAACAGATCAGGGCAGACAGGGAGCTATAGCTCCGTGCAGAGGCAGAGGCAGAGGCAGCTGTCCATTCATCTCCCTGTGACAAAGACTCTGCATCCAGCAGTGCACACAGAGGGATCACACAGAAATCTCCAGGTACACTACATGTCAGGACTGGAGGGGGAGGGGGGCAGAAGGGGCTATTATCACTGTGTCCTGAGTAGTGATGAGCCGAACACCCCCGGGTTCGGTTCGCACCAGAACCCGCGAACGGACCGAAAGTTCGCACGAACATTAGAACCCTATTAAATACAATGGATGTGAACGTTCGGATTCTAAAGTGCTAATTATAATGACTATTATCCATGTTATTGTCCTAAACAGAGTTTGGGAACCCGGGTTTTGCACCAGGGGACATGTATCAATGCAAAAAGAAGTTTTAAAAACAGACGTTTTCCGGGAGCAGTCATTTTAATGATGCATAAAGTGAAAAAAAAAAAGTCAAATATTCCTTTAAATATTGTACCTGGGGGGTGTCTAAAGTATGCCTGTGAAGTGCCACGTGTTTCCCGTGTTTAGAACTGTCCCTGAACAAAATTACATTTCTAAAGGAAAAAAAAGCCATTTAAAACTGCTTGCGGCTTTAATGTAATGTCTGGTCCCGGTAATATGGATGAAAATCTTTAAGAAAAATGGCATAGCTACCCCATCACCCCCCCCCCCCCCCCCTACCCCAGCCCATTACCAGCCCCTTTGGGTCTTGTATGGATATTAAGGGGAACCCCGCACACAAAATAAAAAAGGCCCTATATACTCTGAACAGCCGTATACAGGCGGTGCATACAAGACAGGGACTGTAGGTTTGTTCTTATGTAGAATCTGTTTGTAATTTTGAACAGCTACATTGTTTAAGTGTAGCTCCAGCCCAAATACCTATTTTTAAGCTTTTTGGAAAACATAGGGAAGGGTTATCACCCCTGTAACATTTGTTTTGCTGTCTGTGCCCCTGTTCAGAACATTTCACCTCACTTTGCGTCCCAATGACAACTGATTTTGAAATGTGGTGTTTTTATTGAAACAAGGATTGGTGATAAAGCATCAGTAGAGAGGAGACACCTTTCTCCCATATTAATTCTTACAGGAGAGAATTTTCCTTCCAAGGGGTAGATTTCCTCTCACTTCCTGTTGTCTTCTTCCGTTTGCAAGTAGTAGTCGTTTGTAAGTTGGATGTTTGAAAGTAGGGACCTGCCGTATATACTCTGCAGAAATTGGCCCCTTAGGTGTTGGTGTTGGCACAACACTGTAAGCACTCACAGTTACTCTTGGTGGGTGCTGGAACGCCCTGCTGTCAACTATTATATCAGGAATTGTAATAACATATAATTGTTGAACAGTGGTAGTAAAAATTGGGCCTTTGATGGTGGTGCTGGTGCCACAACACTGTAAGGCCTGACAGTTACTCTTGGTGGGCGCAGCAATGGGCCCTGCTGTGAATTATTAGATCAATAATTATAATTGCATGCCCCTGTTGAACAGGGGCTGAAAAATTGGGCCTTTGGTGGTGGTGGTGTTGACACAACACTGTAAGGCCTGACAGTTACTCTTGGTGGGCGCAGCAATGGGCCCTGCTGTGAATTATTAGATCAATAATTATAATTGCATGCCCCTGTTGAACAGGGGCTGAAAAATTTGGCCTTTGGTGGTGGTGGTGGTGGTGTTGACACAACACTGTAAGGCCTGACAGTTACTCTTGGTGGGCGCAGCAATGGGCCCTGCTGTGAATTATTAGATCAATAATTATAATTGCATGCCCCTGTTGAACAGGGGCTGAAAAATTGGGCCTTAGGTGGTGGCGGTGGTGGTGGTGGTGTTGACAAAACACTGTAAGGCCTGACAGTTACTCTTGGTGGGCGCAGCAATGGGCCCTGCTGTGAATTATTAGATCAATAATTATAATTGCATGCCCCTGTTGAACAGGGGCTGAAAAATTGGGCCTTAGGCACTGGTGGCACAACACTGCAACCCCTCACAGATACTGTACTTGGAGCACAGCAATGAGGCCTGTTGCAAAGTATTGCATCAAAAATTGTAATTACACGCCCCTGTTAAACAGGGGCTGAAAAATTGGGCCTTAGCCACTGGTGGCGGCACCCATAAACCAAAATGATCTTCCAAGCTATCATCATTAATCGGATCATTGAGGAGGAGGAGGAGGATAGCTAGTCAACATAACAGCACAGGAACTCAGCATCAGCATCAGTCTTGAAGGGATGTGACATTTTAAAATCAATTAGTCTGTTATATCAGCATCAGGTGCATGGTAGCTGGTGGTGATCCAAGACTGGTTCATCTTGATGAAAGTCAGTCGATCAACCGAGTCGGTGGACAGGCGCACCCTGTGATCCATGACAAATCCTCCAGCAGCACTGAATGTGCGTTCTGAAAGAACGCTGGATGCAGGACAGGCCAGTAGCTCAATTGCATACTGTGCAAGCTCTGGCCAGTGATCCATCCTCAAGACCCAGTAAGCCAGAGGATTTTCGGTGGGGAAGGTGTCCAAGTCTGACCTTGCCCCTAGGTATTCCTGCACCATGTATATCAGACGCTGGCGATGGTTGCTGGAAACGATCATACTTTGGGGCTGCGGACTAAAGAATTGTCTGAACGCATCGGTCAGACGGCCACCTTCCCCACCGCTCCTTCTTTGACTGCCCGAAGCCTCAGCAACTCGTTGTCCAGGACCAGGAGTTTGTAACCTCCCAGTCTCTGGGAACGTGTTGCACAGACCTTTCTGCAAGGCCTCCCGGAGTTGTCTCATCCTCTGCTCCCTCTGCGACGGTAACATAAGGTCCGCAACCTTACCCTTGTACCGTGGATCAAGGAGAGTGGCCAGCCAGTAATGGTCCCTCTCCTTAATCCGAAGAATACGAGGATCCTTCCGCAGACTTTGCAGGATCAGGGAGGCCATGCAGCGTAGGTTAGCTGAGGCATTCAGTCCGGAGTCCTCTGGGTCACTAAGGACGACATGATCCGCAGCCACCTCCTCCCAGCCACGTACAAGTCCACTGGTTTCTTGGGACTGTAAATCATCCCTAAAAGACTGCTGCTGATGATGCTGAGTGCCAGCCTCCACCTTCATGCTGACACAATCCTCCTCCTCCTCCTCCTCCTCCTCTTCTTGTGCGATGGGTGGGACAGAAGGAACACTGTCAGGGTAAAGGGGGCCTTGAGAGGCAAGGAAGTCCTCCTCTTCCTGCCTCTGTTCTGCCTCAAGTGCCCTGTCCATTATTCCACGCAGCGTGTGCTCCAACAGGTGGACAAGAGGTACAGTGTCACTGATGCATGCACTGTCACTGCTCACCATCCTCGTGGCCTCCTCAAATGGTGCCAGGACAGTGCATGCATCCCTGATCATGCCCCACTGGCGTGGTGAAAAAAACCTGAGCTCCCCTGACCCTGTCCTGGTGCCGTAGTCGCACAGGTACTCATTGATGGCCCTCTGCTGCGTGTGCAGCCGCTGCAGCATGGCCAACGTTGAGTTCCACCTGGTGGGCATGTCACATATAAGGCGGTTCTTGGGCAGGTTCAACTCCTTTTGCAGCTCAGCCAGGCAAGCACTGGCATTATAAGATCTGCGGAAATGAACACAGACTTTCCTGGCCTGCCTCAGGACATCCTGTAAGCCCAGGTGCCTGCCCAAGAACCGCTGCACCACCAGGTTAAGGACGTGAGCCATACAGGGCACATGGGTCAGTTGTCCCTGTCGGAGGGCGGAGAGGAGGTTGGTGCCATTGTCGCAAACCACCATTCCTGGCTTAAGCTGGCGTGGCGTCAACCACCTCTCGGCCTGCCCCTGCAGAGCAGACAGGACCTCTGCCCCAGTGTGGCTCCTGTCCCCCAAACACACCAGCGCAAGCACGGCATGGCATCTTTTTGCCTGCGTACTTGCGTAGCCCCTTGAACGCCTACGGAGCACCGCTGGTTCCGAGGACAAACCACAGGAAGAGGCCATGGAGGAAGAAGAAGAGGAGGGGGTGGAGGAGAGAGGTGTGTCACAACCAGTAGTAGCATTTTGGAGGCGTGGCGGCGGAACAACCTCCAACACTACTGCACCTTGTCCTGCATCTTTCTCAGCTGCCAAAAGAGTGACCCAATGGGCCGTGAAAGAAAGGTAACGTCCCTGTCCATGCCTGCTGGACCATGAGTCAGCGGTAATATGCACCTTACCGCTGACCGCCCTGTCCAGCGAGGCCAAGACATTGCCTTCCACATGCCTGTAGAGAGCCGGAATCGCCTTCCGTGAGAAAAAGTGGCGTTTGGGAACCTGCCACTGAGGAACCGCACATTGCACAAACTCACGGAAGGGGGCTGAGTCTACCAACTGAAAAGGCAGCAGTTGAAGCGCTAGCAATTTAGCCAAGCTAGCATTCAACCGCTGGGCATGTGGATGGCTGGGAGTGAACTTCTTTCGACGGTCCAGCAGCTGAGGCAGGGAAATTTGCCTGCTAGAATCGGACGTCGGTGTACTGCTAGCAGAGTGGCCGCAAGTACTGGGCTGTGACACACCTAATTCTACACCTTCATTCCTCTCAGTGCAGGTTTCAGAGAGGACTGAAGGTATAGTGGGTTTTGAGATCCCAGCTGATGCGGTGCAAGGAGAGGTCCGCTTTGTTCTTTGGTGTGGGTCTTTAAGGTAGGCTTGCCAACGAGCTGCATGGCAGGTCAACATATGTCTGATCAAGCATGTGGTGCCCAAGCGGCTGATGTTTTGGCCACGCGATATACGCTTGAGACATATGTTGCAAACAGCAGCTGTGCGATCTGATGCACTCGCCTCAAAAAAGGCCCACACCAAAGAACTTTTTGAATGACGGGCAGAGGCAGTGCCCTGCACAGGCGGAGCTCTGCGGTGTGATTCCGTCGGTGTGCTGCCCATACGCTGGCCACTCAAGGGCATCCTGCCTCGTTGGAGATGTGCCTCCTCCTCATCCTCCTCCTACTCCTCCTCTCTCCTATTAGGCACCCACGTGGAGTCAGTGACCTCATCATCCCCTCCCTCCTCATCACTGGAGCCAATCTGGCAGTATGCTGCAGCTGCTGGAGCATGACTGCCAGATTGGTGTCCTTCTTGAGCATCCCCTCTCTCTGCTCTCACGCTACTGCCTTCCTCTAGCTGGGTAATGGGTATCATCATCAGATCCTTCGAAACGCTGGGCATCCTCCTGGAGCATGTACCCAACACTGTGCTCAAACAGTTCGGGGGACTCCTCAGGAGGAGGACATGGTGGGTCTAGGGAAGGATTGACTAATGAAGATAATGATACCAGAGAAGAGGACGCTTTGGCAGCTGCTTTGCCAGTACCCTGAGCCTGGGTGAGAGAGGATGAGGAGGATGAGGTGGGCTTGGTCATCCACTCTACCAAGTCTTCGGCATGATGTGGCTCAACATGTCCAGCTGCCGAAAAGAAGGACAAGCGTGTCCCATGGCCATGTGCTGATGACAATGCACCGCGTCCACGACCAGCACTGTTGCCCCCAGACACAGAGCCTGCTTTCCCTCTTTTTTTGCCTCCTGACTGTCTGCCTCTCCTTGTTTGCCTTCCAGACATTTTAATGGATGGCCTGCAGGGAGATGGGAAAAACAGCAATAAGGGCTACCTTCAGGTGTATACTGTGCAGGAGGCTTAGCAACAATGACACTGACACTGTCCCCTGCCTATCCTTCTCTGTCCCTAGACACAAGGATTTGCAATATGCTTCAGCAAGATTGGTTTAGCACAGAATAGCACACTGACAGTTTCCCTCACTGTCCTTCTCTGTCCCTACAAACAAGATTTAGCACAGAATAGCACACTGATAGTTTCCACGAGTGTCCTTCTCTGTCCCTAAACTCAAGGATTTCAAATATGGTTCAGCAAGATTGGTTTAGAACAGAATAGCACACTGACACTTTCCCTCACTGTACCTCTCTGTCCCTAAACTCAAGGATTTCAAATATGGTTCAGCAAGATTGGTTTAGAACAGAATAGCACACTGTCAGTTTCACTCACTGTCCTACTCTGTCCCTACAAACAAGATTTAGCACAGAATAGCACACTGATAGTTTCCACGAGTGTCCTTCTCTGTCCCTAAACTCAAGGATTTCAAATATGGTTCAGCAAGATTGGTTTAGAACAGAATAGCACACTGTCAGTTTCACTCACTGTCCTACTCTGTCCCTACAAACAAGATTTAGCACAGAATAGCACACTGATAGTTTCCACGAGTGTCCTTCTCTGTCCCTAAACTCAAGGATTTCAAATATGGTTCAGCAAGATTGGTTTAGAACAGAATAGCACACTGTCAGTTTCACTCACTGTACCTCTCTGTCCCTACAAACAAGATTTAGCACAGAATAGCACACTGATAGTTTCCACGAGTGTCCTTCTCTGTCCCTAAACTCAAGGATTTCAAATATGGTTCAGCAAGATTGGTTTAGAACAGAATAGCACACTGACACTTTCCCTCACTGTACCTCTCTGTCCCTAAACTCAAGGATTTCAAATATGGTTCAGCAAGATTGGTTTAGAACAGAATAGCACACTGTCAGTTTCACTCACTGTCCTACTCTGTCCCTACAAACAAGATTTAGCACAGAATAGCACACTGATAGTTTCCACGAGTGTCCTTCTCTGTCCCTAAACTCAAGGATTTCAAATATGGTTCAGCAAGATTAGTTTAGAACAGAATAGCACACTGTCAGTTTCACTCACTGTACCTCTCTGTCCCTACAAACAAGATTTAGCACAGAATAGCACACTGATAGTTTCCACGAGTGTCCTTCTCTGTCCCTAAACTCAAGGATTTCAAATATGGTTCAGCAAGATTGGTTTAGAACAGAATAGCACACTGTCAGTTTCACTCACTGTCCTACTCTGTCCCTACAAACAAGATTTAGCACAGAATAGCACACTGACACTTTCCCTCACTGTACCTCTCTGTCCCTAAACTCAAGGATTTCAAATATGGTTCAGCAAGATTGGTTTAGAACAGAATAGCACACTGTCAGTTTCACTCACTGTCCTACTCTGTCCCTACAAACAAGATTTAGCACAGAATAGCACACTGACACTTTCCCTCACTGTACCTCTCTGTCCCTAAACTCAAGGATTTCAAATATGGTTCAGCAAGATTGGTTTAGAACAGAATAGCACACTGTCAGTTTCACTCACTGTCCTACTCTGTCCCTACAAACAAGATTTAGCACAGAATAGCACACTGACACTTTCCCTCACTGTACCTCTCTGTCCCTAAACTCAAGGATTTCAAATATGGTTCAGCAAGATTGGTTTAGAACAGAATAGCACACTGTCAGTTTCACTCACTGTCCTACTCTGTCCCTACAAACAAGATTTAGCACAGAATAGCACACTGACACTTTCCCTCACTGTACCTCTCTGTCCCTAAACTCAAGGATTTCAAATATGGTTCAGCAAGATTGGTTTAGAACAGAATAGCACACTGTCAGTTTCACTCACTGTCCTACTCTGTCCCTACAAACAAGATTTAGAACAGAATAGCACACTGACACTTTCCCTCACTGTACCTCTCTGTCCCTAAACTCAAGGATTTCAAATATGGTTCAGCAAGATTGGTTTAGAACAGAATAGCACACTGTCAGTTTCACTCACTGTCCTACTCTGTCCCTACAAACAAGATTTAGCACAGAATAGCACACTGACAGTTTCCACGAGTGTCCTTCTCTGTCCCTAAACTCAAGGATTTCAAATATGGTTCAGCAAGATTGGTTTAGAACAGAATAGCACACTGTCAGTTTCACTCACTGTCCTACTCTGTCCCTACAAACAAGATTTAGCACAGAATAGCACACTGACACTTTCCCTCACTGTACCTCTCTGTCCCTAAACTCAAGGATTTCAAATATGGTTCAGCAAGATTGGTTTAGAACAGAATAGCACACTATCAGTTTCACTCACTGTCCTACTCTGTCCCTACAAACAAGATTTAGCACAGAATAGCACACTGACACTTTCCCTCACTGTACCTCTCTGTCCCTAAACTCAAGGATTTCAAATATGGTTCAGCAAGATTGGTTTAGAACAGAATAGCACACTGTCAGTTTCACTCACTGTCCTACTCTGTCCCTACAAACAAGATTTAGCACAGAATAGCACACTGACACTTTCCCTCACTGTACCTCTCTGTCCCTAAACTCAAGGATTTCAAATATGGTTCAGCAAGATTGGTTTAGAACAGAATAGCACACTGTCAGTTTCACTCACTGTCCTACTCTGTCCCTACAAACAAGATTTAGCACAGAATAGCACACTGACACTTTCCCTCACTGTACCTCTCTGTCCCTAAACTCAAGGATTTCAAATATGGTTCAGCAAGATTGGTTTAGAACAGAATAGCACACTGTCAGTTTCACTCACTGTCCTACTCTGTCCCTACAAACTCGATTTAGCACAGAATAGCACACTGACACTTTCCCTTACTGTACCTCTCTGTCCCTAAACTCAAGGATTTCAAATATGGTTCAGCAAGATTGGTTTAGAACAGAATAGCACACTGTCAGTTTCACTCACTGTTCTACTCTGTCCCTACAAACAAGATTTAGCACAGAATAGCACACTGACACTTTCCCTCACTGTACCTCTCTGTCCCTAAACTCAAGGATTTCAAATATGGTTCAGAAAGATTGGTTTAGAACAGAATAGCACACTGACACTTTCCCTCACTGTACCTCTCTGTCCCTACAAACAAGGTTTAGCACAGAATAACACACTGACACTCTCCCTACCTATCCTTATTTGTCCCTAAACACAAGGAATCCAGGATTAGTAAAGGAAAAAAATGACACTGTCCCTGCCTATGCTTCTCTTTCCCTGCTCCGGAACACACTACACAAGGCCGCCGCGCTGGCGGCCTTTTATAGTGTGGGGCGTGTACTAAACCCCCTCAGCAATAATTGGCCACAGGCATCCTGCCTGTGGCCAATCATTGCTCTCCTCGCTGCCGGCGCTGTGATTGGCCAAGCATGCGGGGTCACAGTGCATGCTTGGCCAATCACAGCGCCTGGATGACACTGCGATGGCGTAGTGCATTGTGGGCCGTTCACGTCACTCGAATTTGGCGCGAATGGCTCAAATCGTTCGATCTTCGTCGAACGATCGAACAGCCGATGTTCGAGTCGAACGTATGTTCGACTCGAACACGAAGCTCATCCCTAGTCCTGAGAGACTTTACAGCAGCATTTTTAATCTCCAACTTTACTTCACCTCTCTCCATGTAATACACCAGTGTTTCTCAACTCCAGTTCTCAAGGCGCCCCAACAGGTCATGTTTTCAGGATTTCCCTCAGATGAAACGGCTGTGGTAATTACTAAAGCAGTGAAACTGATCAAATCACCTGTGCAAAATAATGGAAAGCCTGAAAACATGACCTGTTGGGGCGCCTTGAGGACTGGAGTTGAGAAACACTGTAATGCCGGGTACACACGATCGTTTTTCATGGGGTTAAAAATTCCATTTTTAAAAATGTCCATTAAAACCGATCGTGTGTATGCTCCAGAGCATTTTTAACGGCGTGAAAAACGGCCATTAAAAATTTCGAACATGCTCTATTTTTTCACGTCGTTTTTCATGTCGTTTTTTTTAACGACGTGAAAAACGATAGTGTGTATGCTTTGACGAGGTGAAAAAAAAAGCGCATGCTCAGAATCAAGTGTAGCGCTACCCCCAGTTAAGAGAGCCGCTGATATTGATTTGGGCCCTGTAGTGCACTGCTGTCAACCCCTGGCAATCGGCTCTAACCTCCCGTGGCACAGCTGGTGATAGAGGGATAGGACCGCGTGACCGCAACTGTTGGTGACGCAGTCCTATAACAAACATACACAGAATATACTTTAAAACTCCTATTAAAGTAAGCGGAACTGACACCAAATGTACTTTACCCAGATATTTTACTGAGGCTAATGGGCAAGTAATAAACAACAGTATAACAAGTTGCAGATCCCTGCAATAAACAGTAATAAAGATAAACAGAGTAATCAGAATAATAAAGTATTGCTATGCAACTCTAGCGCTGCCCTTTTACAGCTACTTCCCCTCATGGGTAGACTAACACCCAGCAATGTCTACCTATGCAGTCAGGCCTGACTGATCTAAATGGAAGTTCAGTGAAACAATATTCGCTAGCAATCTTTTCGGTGGTGCACTTGAAGAACAACTTTGTAATCCCAACGAATAGTAAAGATAAAGGTATCTGTCTTTAAACAGCTCTCACCACCCGGGCAAGTCAAAGTCCGTTTCCTCCATCGATTCGTCTAGGAACAGGAATCCACCGACATCCAAGTCTTCAATCCTTCTGGTGTACTGCAGCAAGGAGGATTAGATGTCTCTAAGGCTCTGCTAGGCTGGCAGAGGGCTCTTTGGAAAGGAGCACACGGCCCAGGCTTCAGGCCTTGTGCACACAGCAGTTCAGCACAGACATCCTCTTGCTAGGAGAGGGGTGTCCAAAAAGACCGACCAAAACTCCGCCTCCCCTTTATAAAGTCTCCCCCAGCAGTCTCTGTTCTGGAGCAATGCACCCTGGGTGCTGCAAGATGTACTGGGAGATGTAGTCTCTCTCTCCTCTGCTTTCACTTCCATAATGTCTCTTTACTTCCTCCCGACTCACCTCTCACCTGGAACTTCTTGTCTCTCTGCATTAAAGGGGAACACCCCGCTACACACTCCCCCCACTTGAACTCTTTGGTCCCCAAAGATAAACTTCAACAAATACTGTTTACCATTTTGGACAATGTCGAGCATGATGTTGGCATAGGGAATTCCCACCAAAACTTTGGGATGGAACTCTCTTTCCCACAGGTCACACTACCATGAGTGGCCTGCCTAACTGTGCCAGAGAGTGAGCTGGGGTTGCCCTCCACCAAATGGACGGTGGAAGGATCAGGTTGTTCAACACTTCTCCTAGCCGTTACAACAGAGTCCTCTGAGCTCGTCCCCATTTGGGGGTAAGTTAGTTTCTTGGGAGGCCTGATGACTCTGCGAGCCCTCTGCTCTCTTGGTGCTTCTGACTCTGGCACCACAGGCTCTTCTTCAGGAGTAAGTTCAGGTAACATTGCTGGTTCTGGAACCTCTGATTCAGAAGTCGACTGACGTATGGAATCTCTAGAGTCCTCCTCTGCGCAATTGTCAGGAACATCTTCCCAGTAATCAGCTGAGGGACTGAAGGGTATGAATTCAGTAGCCTCCGGATTCAGCGTTGCATCTGGGGTATCCCCTCCATTTGGGAGATCTATGGCGGACGTTCCCAGAGTCGAGGGAGGCCACAGCCAGTCCAGTTCTCCACCTTCTTCTGTACTCAATTGGGAGGCCTCCCCATCTTTGGCTCGAGAGGTCTGGGACCGAGTGTTCGGCCTAGGAATATCCAGGATAGAGGCCGGTTCAGGGGAGTCTCTCACGGGAGGTATTCTGACTGCCTCAGCAAGTGGGAGCAGGTGGTTCCGATGCCACGT
Organism: Rana muscosa; assembly: GCA_029206835.1. Classification (NCBI taxonomy): domain Eukaryota; kingdom Metazoa; phylum Chordata; class Amphibia; order Anura; family Ranidae; genus Rana; species Rana muscosa. Next base: position 143,661,462 of record CM055118.1, read on the forward strand.
CTTCAGTGGACCCACCTTTCCTTCTGGCTTTAGTTTGTAGACAGGCAAACCAGGCAACTTCCTACAGACAACATAGGGCTCAGATCTCCACCTGTCGGCAAGCTTGTGTTTTCCAGGGACCCCCAGATTGCGTAGCAGTACTCGGTCCCCGGGCTGCAGATCTTGCACTCGAACCTTCAGATCAAAATTTCTCTTGTTGCGGGCCCCCCTTTGATCCGAAGCCGCCTGGGCTTGTTCATAGGCCACCTGCAAGCTACGTCTAAGTCTGTCCACGTATCCCTTGTGGGATGTAGCTGAGGTATTGTCTATAGAAGTGCCAAAGGCCAGGTCCACAGGTAGCCTTGCTTCTCTCCCAAACATAAGTCGATAAGGGGAGTAGCCAGTGGCGTCACTTGTGGTACAGTTATAGGCATGTACTAGGGCTGATATGTGCTGACTCCAGTGTTGCTTCTTCTCTGTTTCTAAGGTTCCCAACATGTTGAGCAGGGTCCGGTTAAATCTCTCCGGCTGAGCATCTCCTTGTGGGTGGTAAGGCGTGGTTCTGGTCTTCTTTATTCCTAATGAATCCAAAAGTCTTCGGATCAACCGACTCTCAAAGTCCCTTCCTTGATCTGAGTGGAGTCTCTGTGGTAGTCCGTAATGGACAAAATACTTCTCCATAAGTATCTTGGCCACGGTGGATGCCTTCTGGTCTTTGGTTGGGAAAGCTTGAGCATAGCGGGTGAAATGGTCGGTTATTACCAGAACATTCCCCAATCCATTCAGGTCGGGTTCGAGGCAGAGAAAGTCAATGCATACCAGATCCATTGGGCCTTGACTCTGTAAGTGGCCCATTGGGGCAGCTTGATGGGGTAGGGTCTTTCTCTGAATGCATCGTGCACAGGAATGGCAATACTCCTCTACTTCTGCCCTCATGCAGGGCCAATAGAACCGATTTCTGACGAGCTGGAAGGTCCTTTCTGCCCCTAGGTGACCATGATGGTCATGCAGGGCAATTAGTACAGTCTCTCGGTGCTTCTCTGGAAAAAATAACTGCCACTTATCTTCTGAGTCATCAGAGGGGCCCCTTCGGTAGACCACTCCCTGATGTACCTGTAGCCTGTCCAATTCCTTCCTCAACAGGCGAGCCTCCTTTGAGGGGTGATGTAGGAATTTGTTGGGATTCTGATTCTCCAGGGCTTCGAGGACCAATCTCCCCATGGGGTCTTCCAATTGGTCACACCTCAACTCCTTCTTGGACAGTCTCGGTAGGTTGTCTTCCTCCAGTTGAGTTACCCCACAATAGTGTTTGGGGACTCCTACCATGGTAACCCCTATTTCTTCTGCTCTGGAGCCTCCTCTGGCTTGGAATTCAGCCCCTTGACAAAGGGCCCGCACCCCGTCCGGTGCCACTTGGGTCCAATCTTCCCAGTCATTTGTCGTGGCATGAGACCTCCGGGACAGGGCATCTGCATCCCTATTTCCGGCTCCTGGTCTGTACTTCAGACTGAAGTTGAATCCAGACAATGCGGCCAACCACCTGTGTCCGGTGGCATCTAGTTTCGCGGTGGTGAAGAGGTAGGTCAGGGGGTTGTTGTCTGTCTTCACAGTAAACTCTGCCCCATACAAGTAGTCTTTTAGCTTGTCTACTACCGCCCATTTGAGGGCCAGGAATTCCAGCTTATGAGTGGGGTAATTCTTTTCTGAGGGGGTCAGGCTCCTGCTCACATAGGCCACTGGTCGCAGTTGTCCTTCATGTTCTTGGTAGAGTACACCACCTAGACCCTCATGGCTGGCATCCACATGTAATTCATAAGGTCTGGTAGGGTCGGCGTAGGCCAGGACTGGGGCAGTGGTTAAGCTCCTCTTCAGAGCATGAAAGGCCTCTTCACACCTTGGGTTCCACTGATCTTGAACTGACTCACCAGGCCTCCTGGGCCCTGAGTCATCCTCTTCCCCTTCTGCCTTTAGCAATTCATTCAACGGGCGGGCAATCCGAGCAAACCCCTCCACAAACCTCCTATAATAGGAGCAGAACCCCAGGAAGGATCTGAGCTCTGTTACTGTGGTGGGTCGTGGCCAGGAAGTGACTGCTTCCAACTTCTCAGGATCTGTGGCCCCCCCTTCTTCAGACACTATGTGCCCCAGATAGTTCACAGAAGACTGGTAGAACCGACACTTCTCGGGGGAAAGCTTAAGTCCCTCTTCGCTGAGTCTTCTCAATACTTTCTCCAACCTGGCTTCATGTTCTTCCAAGGTTCTTCCAAAGACAATGACATCGTCCAAGTACACAAGGACTTCTATAAGATTCATGTCTCCAACAGTCTTCTCCATAAGGCGTTGAAAGGTAGCAGGAGCTCCAGACAGACCCTGAGGCATCCTATTGAATTCGAAGAATCCCACCGGGGTTATGAAGGCTGTCTTCTCCCTGTCTTCTGGGTGCATAGGGATTTGATAGTACCCACTCTTGAGGTCCATCACACTGAACCATTTGGCTCCAGACAAACTTTGTAGGGCATCTTCTATCCTTGGCGTGGTGTATTGGTCAGGGATGGTTCTCCTGTTGAGAGTCCTGTAATCGATACAAAGCCTCAACGACCCATTCTTCTTTCTGACCACCACGATTGGGGAGGCATAGGGACTTCTAGACTCACGGATAACACCAGTCTTCTTTAGTTCTACAAGTTGTTCCCTCAGATCCTCCAGATCTGCCAGGGGGACCCGCCTGACCCTCTCTCGGAAGGGCTTATCTTCTTGGAGGCGGATCCGATGGGTGGCACTTCTTGCACACCCCACATCGAATTCATCTTCGGAAAAGATCTTCTCCCACCTGGTCAGCTGGGCCTTGGCTCTTTCTTTCCAAGCCCTGGGTAGGTTCGGGTTTTCCACGGACAGTTTCTCCCAAACATCTCCTCCGTCACCCGTCCCCTTGACTTCGGACCAAGTGACCGGGGCAGCAGGGCTCACCTGACCAAGCAACACTCTGGCAGGGATCTCCATGGGTCCTCCCGTAGTGTTCCTAACACTCACCGGAACTCTGCCATGGGCCTTCTTCAGGGCCTTGAACGGAATCACTTCTGGTATCACTTCCAGGCCTGAGGACTCTTCCCTTGGGTCTGATTCCAGCATGACAAAGGGGCCAGGTTGTTCCCACGAAAGCTTCACAGTGGCCCTAAGACAGGTTACTTCTCTGGGCTGTAGCACTACTCCTTCTCTGCCAAGTCTCCACACCTTCCCTATCCCCTCTCCCGGGGTCTTCTGCTCTAAGACCAGTCGTTGGTAGGCCGTCTTTAGCATGGGATGGATTTTGGTGGCTGAATGGTTTCTCTCTTTCACTAGAGGGGTCAGGAGTCTCCTGACTAGATCCGTGTTTGTCCCAATGATCAGGGAAATCTTGCTGGCTCCAGGCGGCCGGGGACACACAACTGCCAGGGTGTCAAACACTTCAGCCTTCCCAGCCACGGATGGGTCGAAAGTCATCTTTATGGGCAGGTACCCATCATAAGGGAAACTCTGGGTTCCAAGTCCCCATATCTCCAGCTCTTCTATCTTCTGGATAGGCAGATGACTCAAGTGCCTATCATAGAAGTCCCGGTATAGTAAAGTCACCTGTGCTCCGGTGTCCAAAAGAGCTTTAGTATAGACTCCTTCCACTTGAATGGGCACAGTAGGAGACGGGCCCACCAGTTCCTTTGGGTATGGCCGGACTGGGGTCACCTCTTTTTTTTTGCTTTCGACCCTTGCCCTGCTCCTTTTGGACTTTAATTTTTCCTGAGCCTGGCATGCATTGACTTTCTCCCTCTCAATGGGGGCACAAACCCGCTGAGGGATGTTATTGTTCCTTTTAGGTGGATGTTCCTTCTTTGGGGTGCTGTACTTCCACTGAGGGGTCTTGCCCCCTCCCTCTGGGGTACATCTTGGTGGGGGTGTACTATACCTCCTCCTAGGAGTTTTGTCTCCTCCATTCTTGGCCTTTTTTTTTAGTTTGGAGCGCACTGAAGATGATGGGCACCCGGTTGACTCCTTCACCGGGGCCCCTTTGGAGTTTCCCGCCGGCTTGCAATTATCTGTTCTCTTCTTCTTTGGGCTGGAGCATACGTTAGCAAAGTGGCCACTCCCTCCGCAGTTATAGCAAATCACCTCTTCTCGGTCCTGTAGGGAGGCCGGTGCTGAGGTGTTCGGGAACAACTCCTTTCTTGGGCTTGGTTTCTCTCGTCTTCTCTGATCTTTCTCCATCAAAGAGGTCAGCATCTCCAACACTTGGGCCATTTGCGATTTCAGAGTGTCAACCTCCGCATCTCTTTCTGGGCTCTTGACCGAATGGACCAACACTGGTACAGGTGTGACATTCGCCTTGGCCACCTGCTGATCTTCCTCCAGCGCCTCTTCGTCCCTAATAATTTTTATTAGATCAGAGTAGGTTAGTGACATTCCTCCTCCTGAGGTTTTCAGGTGCAGCCAGACCGGGTCTGAGCGCCGCGCTCCCCTCATGATCTGCTTCATGCGTGCTTCATCTGCATCTTTGGGCAGCATTCCCTTCTTCAGTACAATCTTGCATAACTGCCTGTTCAGCCTTCTAACATATTCTGACAGTTTCTCATTCGGCTGCTGGAGAGTGTGTTCAATTTGATAAATCATCTCTGACACCTTCTCCAGCTGACCAAACTCTTCCTGCAGCATGGCCAGGCAATCTTGAGCTGTACAGTTTTCATTTCCAAACCGGAAGCTCTTCACCGCTTCTGCCGCGGCACCTTTCAGACTTTCTAAGACTCGCTGTCTCTTCTGTGCCTCAGGCACCTCCCATGCTTCTACTGCCTGCAATGCCTGTTCCACCCAAGTGTCAAAATCTTCCTCCCCCGCAGGGACGGGGAGCTTCCCTGAGAAGGTGCTAAGCTTCCGGTAACCGGCCTCCACATGCACCTTACTGCTTTTCTGGCACTTAATTACAAGGTCTCCTAGAGCATTCAACAATTCAGGCCCTATAGCGGCCAGCGGTGATCCCGGGCTTAATAGTTCCTTAAGCTTTTCTGCTTTAGGGGATAGTGGTGGAGATAATTGTGGGAGTGATGGCTTTGGTGTCTGAAACCATTCTTTCTTCACTGGCAGCGTATGTATCAAGTGATAGATCTGATTATCTATGGCTTGTATACTCTGACTTTTAAAATGCTCTGGGATTTCGTTTTTCCATTCTACCAGTGCGTATGTAAACGAGATCACTGGATCTGGCCTAAAATCCATCACCCATGCTTTGTGGCTCTGAGACAGTAACAATATGAGCTGTTTTATCTCCTCTTCCTTCCATCTTTCCCCCGGGAGTACAATGACTACCGCCGCGGTTGGATCGGCGCCAATCGCTGCGCACCACTGTGACATTGCCAGCGGGTCCATGCTGGTACTTCTGACCGGCTTGATTGCAGCGTGCAACGTACAAGGATCCCGGACTCGAGCCCCCACGTGTAGCGCTACCCCCAGTTAAGAGAGCCGCTGATATTGATTTGGGCCCTGTAGTGCACTGCTGTCAACCCCTGGCAATCGGCTCTAACCTCCCGTGGCACAGCTGGTGATAGAGGGATAGGACCGCGTGACCGCAACTGTTGGTGACGCAGTCCTATAACAAACATACACAGAATATACTTTAAAACTCCTATTAAAGTAAGCGGAACTGACACCAAATGTACTTTACCCAGATATTTTACTGAGGCTAATGGGCAAGTAATAAACAACAGTATAACAAGTTGCAGATCCCTGCAATAAACAGTAATAAAGATAAACAGAGTAATCAGAATAATAAAGTATTGCTATGCAACTCTAGCGCTGCCCTTTTACAGCTACTTCCCCTCATGGGTAGACTAACACCCAGCAATGTCTACCTATGCAGTCAGGCCTGACTGATCTAAATGGAAGTTCAGTGAAACAATATTCGCTAGCAATCTTTTCGGTGGTGCACTTGAAGAACAACTTTGTAATCCCAACGAATAGTAAAGATAAAGGTATCTGTCTTTAAACAGCTCTCACCACCCGGGCAAGTCAAAGTCCGTTTCCTCCATCGATTCGTCTAGGAACAGGAATCCACTGACATCCAAGTCTTCAATCCTTCTGGTGTACTGCAGCAAGGAGGATTAGATGTCTCTAAGGCTCTGCTAGGCTGGCAGAGGGCTCTTTGGAAAGGAGCACACGGCCCAGGCTTCAGGCCTTGTGCACACAGCAGTTCAGCACAGACATCCTCTTGCTAGGAGAGGGGTGTCCAAAAAGACCGACCAAAACTCCGCCTCCCCTTTATAAAGTCTCCCCCAGCAGTCTCTGTTCTGGAGCAATGCACCCTGGGTGCTGCAAGATGTACTGGGAGATGTAGTCTCTCTCTCCTCTGCTTTCACTTCCATAATGTCTCTTTACTTCCTCCCGACTCACCTCTCACCTGGAACTTCTTGTCTCTCTGCATTAAAGGGGAACACCCCGCTACACAAGTATGAGACGGGAGCGCACGTTTTGGTAAAACTAGCGTTTGTAATGGAGATAGCACATTCGTCACGCTGTAACGGACTGAAAAGCAGGAGGCTGAAAAGCGCGAATCGTCGCTCAACAAACTTTACTAACATGAAGGGTGGCACCATCCGAACGGAACTTCCCCTGTATAGTGCCGTCGTACGTGTTGTACGTCACTGCGCTTTGCTCGAGCGTTTTTTTTAATGATCGTGTGGATGCAAGACAGGCTTGAGAGGAAACATGAAAAAAAACAACGAGAAAAACGTCGGTTAAAAAAATGGCATGAAAAACGATCGTGTGTACGCCGCATAATACACGTCTGTACACCTTCCCTATCACACCACCCCCCTTTCACTATCTTCTGATTGTATAGATCTTCACACTGCTCACATCCTGCAGCCTCTGACCATTCCAATCACTGCCTGACACCCTTTCCTTTCCAGATTACTTTTTATCTCTTCCAAACTGTTTAGCAGATCAGGACATTCTCTGCAATCATTTAAGGTGGCTGTAGGAATGACATTAAAAAAGGAATTATCTATTCTATGGCCACCTTAAATGATTGCAGAGAATGTTCTAATCTGCTCAACAGTTTGGAAGAGATAAAAAGTAATGTGGGATGGAGAGGGTGTCAGTCAGTGATTGGACCCCTAAAAAGGAATGCCCAGATCTGAAACCACACTTGTAAAGAAGAACTCAGCATAGGGATGGTGGGAACCCCACATAATGGGCACAGCGGGTGTACAGACCCTGGTACTCAACACAGGGATGGTGGGAACCCCCATAATGGGCACATCAGGTTATAGTGCAAAAATAAATAATAAATGCGCAACCGTATAAGTGGCAACCAATGTGCCAAAAAGTGATATATGTATGAACTAACACACAAAAAAAGTTTTTGATATTAAACAAAAACAAAAAATAATTAAACAAAAAAAAAATATATAATTAATATATATTCCCTACTAGGTAAGTATATAAACACACCAAGGAAGTCCATAAGCTTCAACTGCCTGACTCTCACGGCAGTAGGAGAAGCAGTAAAACATAAACAAACAAACAAAAGAAAAAGTCCATAAATAATGCAGAGCCAGCCAGCGTGTATCAAAATGATGACAGATCTTCAAAAAGTTGGAATATACTTCAATCAAGATGTATAGATGGGAGGCTTACCAGACCAGGTGGGTCCCAATTACAGGGACCAAAAGGGCTCAGCAACTACACCGAATAAGATGTCAACGATGCAGTCCTCTGTGTCCTCACTCCACTCATTGAAACTCCGGCTCCTGGTTTGCCTTGTGACTGCAGGCACGCTCATACAATGTAAAGGATACCAATTTAGGAGAGAAAATAAGAAGACTTCATGGTGCAGCATATAAAAAACGAAGTACCCTTTATTCTTAAAACGGGTAAACTGACATCCATATGGAGAAAAAACAAAAACTTTTCAAAAGAGCACTAAAACCCCGCTGTGGCGGCAGCCAGTCAACTGGGGGCGTGGTGACGTCAGGGTCCTGAGCTCCACCCTACGCGGCGTTTCCCCGTAAGAGGCGTCGTCTGGGAAAGGAGGCTTGGACCAGGACGTCACTCACCACACTTATATTGCGAAGGACAGGAGAGTGACACCGGACGTCCCGATGTATTTCATCGGTTCCACGGCGCACAAAACTAACTATATGGCAGGCGCACAGAGGATATTGAATACCCACTGTGCCCCTACCATGCAAATTTTATCCACATGACATATATACATATGCGGGAATCTACCCATGTTATCCTAAAAAATTAGTAAACATAAAAACATAAGGAATACATACATATATATATATAATAAACAATGTGTTTCAGAAAACATATATTAATAGAGCAGCGGTGGCAACTAAATGCCTTATAGAAAAATTGCCACTAAACACTGCTAGCAACCCTGCTCAAAAATATCTATACCCACATCATTAATTCATACATAAAAAATGACTAATACTTTTATGCTCACCCACAAAATGTCCGTAACTCAAAACGGGCACTGAGAGGGTTAAACAAAAAGTATATACATATAAACCAAAAACATAATACTTGATATAAAAATCAAACATTACTACATACATATATCCCCATATGTCAAACTAAAAAATTATTAAATTATTAAAAAACTGAATTAATAAAATTTAATTATGAAGAACAATTTTCATATTTATCTATATTGAAAAAAGAGCCCCCTGACCATATTCCCTGTCTCCTATGAATTTCCTTGTAAAAAAAAAAAAAGGGGGAGAGGGACAAAAAACCCTTATCACAAGCCCAGTACATATCTGAGTGCACCAAAACCAGGAAGGGGAAAGGGAAAAAAAGGGGAGGGGGATGGCCGCATAGGAAGGAACTACAGAACTGCGGGGAAGAACACATATAAATGCATATATATATATATATACATGCACACCAAGATATATGTGGGCACACATATACATACATAAATGCGCATAATGGGTCATAAGAATAAAAGAAAAGGGGACACTAAAAGTGAGACGGGTGATTATAATGAGACCCATCAACTGTTATTAATATAACAATTGATGTCCCATTCGATGTTAAGGCCCCAGGGGCTATAACACCGCATATCAAAAATCCACCTGGTCTCTCTACGTGAGATCTGACGTTTCAAGTTGTCATCTCTCCAGTGTGGCACATACTTCTCAATGCCCACTACTTCCAGTACTGAAGGATCTCTGTTGTGGTGCTGACGAAAATGCCATGATACACTGTGTTTTCTGAAACCCCTACGTATGTTGGACAGGTGTTCCCCTATCCTTATTTTAAGGGCACGGGTGGTCCTTCCAATATACTGAAAACCACACGGACACCGTAAAAGGTAAATAACCCCTACAGTGCCGCAGGTTATGAAGTCAGATATATTGTATTCTTGTGAGGTAGTATGTGAAGTAAAGGTGGAGGTTTTCAAAGTTTTGGATGTTCTGCACATCTTGCATCTCTTGCACGGGAAGAAACCCTTTAGATGACCAAACATAAGAACCCTGGGTGGAGGATCAACCACACTTGGTGCCACAAGGTCTTTTAAATTTTGGTTTCTTCTGTATAAGATCTTTGGACAATCCGGGAGCGTGGGGCCCAAAATCTTATCGCTTTTCAAAACTGGCCAGTGCTTCTTAATTATTTTGTTGACCCACCAGAAATGGGAAGAAAAAGTGGTCAAAAAGGACCATTGGAAATCATTCGGCATAGGATTTTTTTCTTTTGTTTTAGGAATCAAAAGGGCTTGTCTATCCATGGACATAACCTCTCGGAGATCTAATACGGATGACTGATACCCTTTTTCCAAAAAACGATCCTTGAGTATTGTAGCCTGTGATTCAAAGTCCTCGAGACGTGAACAGTTTCGCCTGATTCGTTGAAACTGCCCCCTTGGTATGGCCTTGAGCCAATTGGGGTGATGTCCACTATCTGTTGGAATATACCCATTGCGATCAGTACCCTTAAAGAAGGTTTTGGTCAACAGAGCACCATTTTCTTTGAATATCACCAGATCCAAGAAATTAACAAAAGTGGAACTGTATTCATATGTAAATTTAATCCCCCAATTGTTTGAATTTAAAGTGGTCATAAATTCCCTCAGTGATCCTACATCTCCTTTCCACAGAAAAAAGGCGTCGTCAATGTAACGACGCCAAAAAAGGAGGCGGGGCTCCTCTAGGGAAAACAGTTGATCGTGTTCCCATAAGGCCATAAATAGGCCAGCGAGGCTGGGGGCAAACTTGGCCCCCATAGCAACTCCCGTACTTTGTAGGAAGAACTGGCCACTATAATAAAAATAATTGTGTTCCATTGCAAAGCTCAGAAGTTTCATAACAAATTCCAAAGTGGATGTTTTCACTGAAAGTTCCTTTCTAAGAAAAAATTCCGCTGCTTTATACCCCAGTTCGTGAGGTATGATCGTGTACAGGGAGGCTACGTCTGCTGTGACCAGCAAGACATCCTCCTCCACTGTACATTCCGACAGCTCTCTGATCACTTGCATGGAATCCTTCAGAAAGGCCGGTGTTTTAGTTACCACAGGTTGTAAAAAAACATCTACGAATTTTCCCACTCTCGATGTGAGGGAATCAATTCCGCTTACAATTGGGCGGCCAGGGGGTTGTACTGGATTTTTATGGATTTTGGGGATATAATATATAATGGGGGTACGGGGGGCCAGGGGGACAAGAAATTCAAGTTCTTTCTCATTAATCACGCCCTTACGGTGGCCTGCCTGTACAATAATACTGAGAGATTTTTTATACTTTTCAGTAGGATCTTTGTCTAAGATTTTATAGATATCACGGTCTGACAATAAGACCTCCATTTCTTTTGTGTAGTCCTCTTTTTTCAGTACTACAATCCCCCCCCCCCCCCCTTATCCGCCGGTCTTATCACGAGATTTTTTCTTTTGCATAGAGACGCAATTCCTTCTTCTGAGCTTTTTTTAAAATCCTTTTTAAATGTAACTTGGGATAGATCCTGTAACACTAAGTCTTTAAACACTGTGATACTAGGAGCCGGTTTCCCTGGGGGATTGAACAAGGATGCATTCCTCAATCCTGTTCCTTCTCTGTTTTGCCCTTCTCCAGAAGTATCATTTCTGACAATGGGGTTAGACAGAAAATGACGTTTTATACTCAATTTTCTAGCGTACTTTTGCACGTTTAGGAACATTTGGAATTTATTTAATGGTTTCCTTGGTGCATATTTAAGTCCTTGGTTGAGCGTTATCTTTTCCTCCCTTGTGAGGACACATCGTTTATTATATATATATATGTATGTATTCCTTATGTTTTTATGTTTACTAATTTTTTAGGATAACATGGGTAGATTCCCGCATATGTATATATGTCATGTGGATAAAATTTGCATGGTAGGGGCACAGTGGGTATTCAATATCCTCTGTGCGCCTGCCATATAGTTAGTTTTGTGCGCCGTGGAACCGATGAAATACATCGGGACTTCCGGTGTCACTCTCCTGTCCTTCGCAATATAAGTGTGGTGAGTGACGTCCTGGTCCAAGCCTCCTTTCCCAGACGACGCCTCTTACGGGGAAACGCCGCGTAGGGTGGAGCTCAGGACCCTGACGTCACCACGCCCCCAGCTGACTGGCTGCCGCCACAGCGGGGTTTTAGTGCTCTTTTGAAAAGTTTTTGTTTTTTCTCCATATGGATGTCAGTTTACCCGTTTTAAGAATAAAGGGTACTTCGTTTTTTATATGCTGCACCATGAAGTCTTCTTATTTTCTCTCCTAAATTGGTATCCTTTACATTGTATGAGCGTGCCTGCAGTCACAAGGCAAACCAGGAGCCGGAGTTTCAACGAGTGGAGTGAGGACACAGAGGACTGCATCGTTGACATCTTATTCGGTGTAGTTGCTGAGCCCTTTTGGTCCCTGTAATTGGGACCCACCTGGTCTGGTAAGCCTCCCATCTATACATCTTGATTGAAGTATATTCCAACTTTTTGAAGATCTGTCATCATTTTGATACACGCTGGCTGGCTCTGCATTATTTATGGACTTTTTCTTTTGTTTGTTTGTTTATGTTTTACTGCTTCTCCTACTGCCGTGAGAGTCAGGCAGTTGAAGCTTATGGACTTCCTTGGTGTGTTTATATACTTACCTAGTAGGGAATATATATTAATTATATAATTTTTTTTTGTTTAATTATTTTTTGTTTTTGTTTAATATCAAAAACTTTTTTTGTGTGTTAGTTCATACATATATCACTTTTTGGCACATTGGTTGCCACTTATACGGTTGCGCATTTATTATTTATTTTTGCACATTTTTCTAGCTGCATATTCCAGCTTTTTTGTATTTGCAGCACCATCACTTTTTTACTTCATTGCACAATTATATCATTTAATTTTCTTGGCGTAGTGTGTTAACACTTGGGTATTGATACCGCCTAGGGAGATAGCGCAGATTTTTCACATACATCAGGTTATAGACCCGGGAACTTGGCACATGGATGGTGGGAACCCCCTCATAATGGGCACAGTAGGTGTACAGACTCGGGATCTCAGTACAGGGATGGTGGGAACCCTCATAATGGGCACAGTAGGTGTACATACCCGGGAACCCAGTACAGGGATGGTGGGAACACCTCAAAAAGGGCACAGCAGGTGTACAGACCCGGAAAATCAGCACAGAGATGGTGGGAACCCCTCATAATAGACACATCAGGTTACAGACCTGGGAACTTGGCACAGGGATAGTGGGAACCCCTAATAATGGGCCACTGATTAGAAACTGTACAATGGCTGCACTGTATTGTATACTGTATACACCACCAGAAGTGTATCAGAAACTGTACTCACTGTATTAGATACTGTGTACACTGCCTTAAGTGTATTAGAAACTATACACCACCGAATGCACTGTATATATATAGGCTACACTGAATGCAGAGTATATATATATTTATATATATATATATATATAGCGCCCATCCCAAATGGTTGGGATGCTATTCAAATTTAGAGGGATATCTGAGCCAGTAGTTGGGCTCAGATGGTTGATAATTACATTTAAATTTGCCTCTGTCTCAGTTATGGTTTGCCTGGTGGTGATTTCCCTTTGTGCCTGTAGGTGGCGTTACCACCTCAGGCACCTGTTGGAACACGGGCAGATCATGGTACATTGAGTGGCCCTTCTCGGCAGTGGTATAGTGAGAGTGGTGAACCCGCTGTGCCTGCTGGGAGGGGATACTTAAGGGGCTGACGCCATTGATTGTGGTTCGCTCCCGCCCGCCCGCCCCGCAGCCCTCTGGGCGCGAGATGTGCGTCTGGTCCTGGGCCCGAGGCTGCGTCGCTACTTGGTGGGACCGGCTGGTCTGGCTGGGGCCTATATTCAGAGAAGGGATCCCAAGCTTTCCATTCAAATGGGGAGGAAGAATCTTAGTGAAGAAGTCCAGGGGAGGATCTGCCCCAGAGGAGACCGGCACAATACTGCTGTCTCAGGAGAGGCCGGGCAACTTCAGTAAGGAGGGATCCATTATGCTACAAGCCCTACAGTTCGCTGGATCAGCTTAAAGGTTCTTAAAACTGTACGACTGGAAGTTTGGGACTTTGAAATCCTGTGGCAGAGGGTTCCTGGACTATCCAATTGATTACTTTAACACAGGTCTGTGGCAGAGACTTTGTACACTTGAAACAGGTCTGTGGCAGAGACCCAACTCATCTTGGGCAGTCTGTGGCAGAGACTGCCCTCTTGCTGATCCGTGTGTCATCCTGGCTGCTAGGCCATGTGAGAGGGGACTATCCGGGTGACCAATATCCACTCTAACATTGAGAGTGGTGAGTGACTTTGAACTTCTACCGTTGTCAACTTTTAGTGGCGAGTGCCTGAACCTTCCCCTGTTCTTCTATATCTTCTATTTCTCAACGTTTACCGCATATGAAAAATAAAGCCTAACTGTTTGAGGTTTTACATCTGTGTGGACATTGCATTACTACAGACTTTCCTACCCGGACAACGCAGCTGAAGAGATAACGTGCAAAACCCAAAACTAACCAGCGGCCCTCTAGGGGGTATTGCTATATATACTAGACTGTATATATATATATATATATATATATATTGATACACTGCCTGAACTGTATTATATACTGTACACCGCTGAAAGCACTGTATATATACACTACACTGAATGCAGAGTGTATATATATTAATACACTGCCTGAATTGTATTAGAAACTGTACACCACCGAATGCACTGTAGATATAGGCTACACTGGATGCAGAGTATATATATAAAAATCGGACAATTAGCTAGCACATACACTGTTATCCTGCTGAGTCTTTATTTTCCCTTTTGTACAAACAACATTCCTTTTAGGAACTCCTAATATCATTGTGTTAAAAACTTTAACTAACTTTATCACATTTCTAACCTGTTTGCTGAATCTCTTAAAAGTACATTTTGATTTGTGTATCGTAATATGAGCCTGTAAGCATTCATTGAACATGTAACGCCATAATTCATCATCTTTAACAAATTTTGACAGATTTTTTAATTCTAATTTACTCTCACTAGATAATTCATCAATAAAATTCATTACTTACCAATTTAGGACAGGCTTCCTTCATGTAACACGCGTTCCCTCTCTTGACGGGAAATTATGTCATCAAGAAAAAGAGTTTTCTTGCATGTAAACGTCTCACCAATTGTGATAATTCTATGATTCCAGGTTCATTCGATGATGCGGAAAGTTAATTCGCTGTTTTTATTTTTCCTGGAAGCTTGACTGCATAGTCAATGCTTGTATTCCCTCTCGGTAAGCGGAAGGAGAAATAATTCAAAAATATTCGATATTCGGACAAAACTGGCTGCGGCTCGCCACTGTTATATATTGTTATTTCGATATAATTATCGATATTCAGTAACTCATATTGGTGAGGAAAGTAGTAGTTCTGAAGTAGAAAGTCTGTTCAGTTCTCGTGTAAAAACTAAAAAAATTATTTAATAATAAAATAGCAAAACATTACAAGAATTATATCAAAATGTAGAATGTAAAAATAACTTTTATAATGTAGTTATATTCTTAAGATGAAGATTGAATCAGATGTGTGTCTCTGTGTGTGTGTGAAGCTTCCTCATGGTGTGTCTGTAGCAATCTGCTCAATTGTGCTGCTGTTCCTAGCTATTACTCCTAAAATCTGACCCCCACATTATCTTTAACCACTTAAGGACCGCCTAAGGCCGATATACGTCGGCAGAATGGCACGGCTGGGCATAAGCACGTACAAGTACGTTGCCCTTAAAGAGCCCAGCCGTGGGTCTCGCGCGTGCCGCCGCCGCCGGCACGCTTGCGACCCAGTCGTGAGCTCCGTGACCGCGCCCGTGGGACCCGCGGACCCGATCGCTGCCGGTGTCCCGTGATTGGGTCACAGAGCTGAAGAACGGGGAGAGGTAAGTGTAAACAAACGTTTTCCAGTTCTTCCTAGTGAGAGCGTCACTGATCGTCTGTTCCCTGTCATAGGGAACGACGATCAGGGATGTCACACGCCAAGCCATGCCCCCACACAGTAAGAATCACTCGTTAGGTCACACTTAACCCCTTCAGCGCCCCCTTTAGCGCCCCCTACAGGTTAACCCCGTCACTGCCAGTGTCACTTTCACAGTAATCAGTGCATTTTTATAGCACTGATCGCTGTAAAAATGACAATGGTCCCAAAATGGTGTCAAAAAGTGTCCGATGTGTCCGCCATAATGTCGCAGTCACGATAAAAATTGCTGATCGCTGCCATTACTAGTAAAAAAAAAAATATTAATAAAATTAATAAAATCCGCTATTTTGTAGACGCTATAACTTTTGCGCAAACCAATCAATAAACGCTTATTGCAATTTTTTTTTTTTTTACCAAAAATATGTAGAAGAATACATATCGGCCTACACCAAGGAAAAAAAATGTTATTTTTTTAAATATTTTTTGGGGATATTTATTATAGCAAAAAGTTAAAAATATTGCATTTTTTTCAAAATTGTCGCTCTATTTTTGTTTATAGCACAAAAAATAAAAACCGCAGAGGTGATCAAATACCACCAAAAGAAAGCTCTATTTGTGGGAAAAAAGGACGTCAATTTTGTTTGGAAGCCACGTCGCACAACCGCGCAATTGTCAGTTAAAGCAACGCAGTGCCGAATTGCAAAAAGGGGCCTGGTCCTTTAGCAACAAAATGGTCCGGGGCTTAAGTGGTTAAAAGAGCTGGTTTAAAGTTCTTCTGAGTCTTATTGTCCTACAGACTCTTCGAATGGGAGCTGGCTTCCCCTCCCCTCACTGAGGGTGGGGGTTGCTCAGTCTCTATGCATTGGCATTCCTGAGGAGTGGGCAAGAACAATGTGTGAAACCAGTTAACGTACCATATATACTCGAGTATAAGCCGACCCGAGTATAAGCCGAGGTACCTAATGTTACCATAAAAACGTACTGACTCGAGTATAAGCCGAGGGTCAACAATGCCCACCCATTGAAACTTCACTAAGCCCATTGCCACCTTACTGTTCCCATCCTCACTGTTCCCATCCTCACAAGTTCCCATCCTCACGTGTTCCCATCCTCACAAGTGCCCATCCTCATATGTGCCCATCCTCACTGTTTCCCTAGAATTATAATTGAACATTGTAAAATTGTACCTGAAGGTTGCGGCGTTCATCGTTTAAAACTTGCGCTCTCTTCCTGGTCTCTTCCGTGATAGGCGGAACTGCCTGCTGAGAATCGCCTATCACGAACGTTCTCTCATCTTCACCCATCCCAGCAGACACTGTGTTCAGTTTCCTCCAATCACGGACGTCTGCTGGGAAACTGAGGATGAGAGAATGTTCGTGATAGGCGATTCTCAGCAGACACAGTTCCGCCTATCACGGAAGGGACCAGGAAAAGCCTGCAAATTTTTAACGATGGACGCCGCAGCCTTCAGGTACAATTTACAATATAAAATTTTGCTGACTCGAGTATTAGCCGAGGGGGGACTTTCAGCCCAAAAAAAAGGGGCTGAAAATCTCGGCTTATACTCGAGTATATACGGTATACGATATATATATATCTTTCTTTAACATCTAAATCAAATACTACATATACTAATATATATATATATATATATATATATATATATATATATATATTATATTAAATATCCAAATCAATAAATATTGTAGTATAAAGAACTTATATTCTTAACTAAAACATAAACTTTTACATCTTAAGAAATGTAAATCCTTCCGTCTCCATTAATTATTACCATATGTTAGTTCTCCAAAGAGAAGCACATACTATTATTAAAATGTATATATTTTCACATAAGTATAAAGTCTATATATTTCACTTTTCCATATCTAGAAGACATAAATATATAACATATATACAACTCAATCATTCTATAAAGATCTAATCCATTCATTCATTTGTTAATATTTGTTAATTGATAAATATTAGATATTAGATTAAAGAAACTTTCTAACAGAAGCAGTTCCCTCCTTTATTAGAAGTAGTTCCCTCATTTATTAGAAGTGGTCATCTCCTTTATTATAATTAGTCCCATCCTATATTAGATGGAATTTTCTTAGTAGAATTTGTTGTGTTACACTATGTGATTATTCTTGCTCTGTGTCTTTAAGATCTGTCCCCTTCTTTCTAGCTGAACTCTCTCTCTCACCGTAGTTCTTTATATTTCTCCTACACTTCCTGACTCTGGTCATTACTCCTGTATATCTTCCATGCTAAACATCTTACATGTGGCTTACAACTGCAACGTTTTTCTACCTATGAATATCCATCATTAAACAGAACATTCGAAAGGATTCATCGTCTGTCGTCCTAACTGTGAGTTTATTCATTGATTTAAGCTGCCTGTATCGATGCAAGGGATGAATATCAAACCAGCTTGTGTAAGGCCTACATCAACCTGGAGATGAACTTTATCGCTTTGTAGTTGAGACAGAACAGTAGAAAAACAGAGTTTCACAGCCTAATTACAAGATTTCTGCATGTCAGTACTGATACAGACAAGATTTACTGCCCTCATAGCAAGAAAGAAGAAGAGAGCAGCACATGGCAGCCTTATAGCCTGAGACAATCTGCACAGTGTCATATTTCAGCACACAGATCCTGCCTGCTTTCACAGTCAGTCTGCTATCATGAGTGACCAAGCTTCTATATGTGAACTCACATCTACCTCCCCACAAGTTCCTGAAGAAACTGAGTTACCCAAACGCTCAGTTAAACCCACTTGGAAAGTAATGGAGAATTATGAAGCTTCAAGGACTGAATTGTCAAATAGCTTGGAATTAGTCTGGGAGAAAATCCTTGCTGAAGCTAATACAGTGTCTGTTGAACGTGAACTACTGACACTAGAGGGTGCCATTAAACAACTTTCTGCCTCATATGAGCTTTATCAGCTTACCAGCATCAAATTCACTAATGTCTTACAAAACATGAATTCAGACGATTCACTGGTGCAGTTAAAGCGTGTCAACATTCTTAATCTTGAAAGAGACAGTTTTATCCAGCAAACCAGATTAAAGGCAGAAGCAAAGATAAAGCTGTTACAGGACACTTCATCTCACAGATCTGTTTCCACCAGACGTTCTAAAAACTCGTCAAGATCCCATAGTTCAAGATACTCAACACTCAGTGAGCGACTTATTAATGCCCGCACTGAAGTGGAAGCCAGCAAAGTGCAGGTGGCATATGCAGAAAAAAGAGCAGAGTTGGAAGCTCAAAGAGCAGAGTTGGAAGCGCAGTCAGCATGTCAAACAGCAGAGTCGGAAGCTCAGGCAGCACGTCAAAGAGCAGAGTTGGAAGCTCAGAGAGCAGAGTCGGAAGCCCAGTCAGCACGTCAAAGAGCAACAATGGAAACCTTAAATGAACAGTGTAAACATGATGCAGCTATGGCAAAGCTAAGGGTCCTACAGCAAGCTATCAGTGCAGACGAAGGTGCAAGTGAGAAAGACAGCATTAACCTAAACATAGCAGATATGGAAGACCCCCTCAAACGCACTAAAGACTATGTCCTAAGCCACTGCAGTGCACACTCCATCGTCTTAAATGCTCTCGACTACATAGACTCCTTCACAGCTTCAAGTTAAAGAGGTTCCAGCAACTTCCTGCACACAAAATCACTCCACTGCATTTCCTACCTGCCTACCTTGCCTGCCTTCATACGTCACAGAGCATCAGTGCAAGCTTCAAGCAAGTCATCAATCTCCAGTCATCGGTACAGCCTTGAATCAACGTACCATTGGAACAACTGACTTCAAGCAAGCAACTCACCTGGATGCATCTGCTGCACCATATTTCCCTGTGTCCTTTAACAACAATGTCAAAGATAACGCAATCAGCACCATTTAGCCAACAGCATCTCACATAAAGGCGGAGACAACTGAGACAGAATAGTTTGTGAGGTACATGCTTCGCACAGAGCTCACAAAGACTGGTCTTACAAGTTTTGATGACCAACCTGAGAACTACAGAAGTTGGAAATGTGCCTTCAGAACTACAATCAGCAATATTGGCATTACATCTGATCAAGAATTGAATCTGCTGATCAAATGGCTTGGTCCTCTATCTGCTGCATGTGTTAAGCCATTAAGATCGGTTTTCATGGACAATCCTACTGCAGGCCTCACAGCTGCATGGGAGCGACTAGAGCAAAGTTATGGCAGTCCAGAAGCTATAGAAAATGCTTTGTTCATACGTCTGGAAACTTTCCCAAAGATATCCGGTAAGGACAACAAGGAGTTCCAGAGACTGAGTGACCTCCTCCTTGAGCTTCAGCTAGCCAAGACAGACCCAAAACTACCTGGACTCAGTTACCTTGACACTCCAAGAGGGGTAAACCCAATTGTCTCCAAGCTCCCGTATGGTTTGCAAGAGAAATGGACTGCACTAGGGTCATCATACAAAAGAGAGAACAAGGTTTCCTTCCCTCCATTCTCTTTCTTCTGTGAATTCATCAGGAAAATTGCAGAGACCAAGAACGATCCAAGTTTTTCCTACGGTGAGTACAGTCTCTTCTCACCCTTTCCTAAGCGTACCAGTCTTCAGGGCAACTATAGAAACCATAGAGGCCCAGTGTCCGTGAAAAAGACTGACATCCTTCCCACTCCTACCACAGTTCTGGCCACGAACAAACAGAGTAGGAAGATTGAAAACCCTAACAGAGAGTGTCCCATACACAAGAAGCCACACCCCCTCAATAAATGTATCGGCTTTAGGAAAAAGCCTCTGGAAAAGCGCAAGGAGCTTTTAAAGACATTTAGGGTATGTTTCAGGTGCTGTGCTTCTACAGAACATTTTGCAAGGGACTGTAATGTGTCCATCAAGTGCATAGAGTGTGGCTCTGAAGAACATGTGCAAGCCCTCCATCCTCTTGAGCCCAGCTCTGCACAACCTGCCAACGCTCCTCCTAGGTTAACGCATGGCGGGGAGAATACAGACCAAGTGCCTAATTCTACCATCATTTCTTCATCCTGCACTGAAGTTTGTGGAGAAGACCGCTGTGGTAAGTCCTGTGCTAAGATATGCTTGGTGAACATATACCACAAGGATCAACCAGAAAAGTCTCTAAAGGCATATGCTATCTTAGACGATCAGAGCAATCGATCACTTGCAAAATCTGAATTGTTTAATCTATTTGAAATAAAAGGCGAAGCTCATCCTTACACCTTGGGTACCTGTAGTGGAACTATAGAGGTTTCTGGAAGAAGGGCTCATGGACCCATGGTATCTTCTCTCAAAGGTAACTTGCAATTACCCTTCCTACACTTGTTGAGTGCAATCAGATACCTGCTAACAGGGAAGAAATCCCTACTCCAGCTGCTGCTTTCCATCACTCTCACCTCAAGGTAATAGCAAATGAGATACCGCCGCTTGACAAAGATGCTCAGATCCTTCTTCTGTTAGGAAGAGACATTCTAAGAGTTCATAAGGTACACAGACAAGTCAGTGGACCCCCATTTGCCCAGCGCACGGATCTAGGGTGGGTCATCATAGGCAATGTCTGTATAGGCAAAATGAAAAGACCTACCAACATTTCGTCATTCAAGACAAATGTTCTGCCAAATGGCCGAAACATTTACTTTGAGCCATGCCCACATCACTACTGGGTGAAAGAGAAGATAGCCAGCCACGAATGGCAACATGGTATCTCAGGTGACACAAGCCCTTTCTCCTGCCATGATGGCGACTTCGGCTCTACAGTGTTTAATGCAACCAGTGAAGATTACATACTGGCTCCTTCAATGGAAGACAAAGAATTCATCAAGGTAATGGACAATGAGTTCTTTCAAGATGACTCCAATAACTGGGTAGCACCCCTACCCTTTCGTCTCCCTTTCTCCTCCTTAAAGCGAAACTTAAGCAGGAAACCAGAAATGCAAAGGCACTTTGTGGACTTTATGCAAAATGTATTTGACAGAGATCATGTAGAGCTTGCTGACCCACTAAAGGAGGGAGAAGAATGCTGGTACCTTCCATCCTTTGGCGTGTATCACCCACGCAAACCAGACCAAATCAGAGTTGTCTTTGATTCCAGTGCTCAGCACGAAGGTGTTTCTCTTAACAACATGCTCCTTACTGGACCCAACTTGAACAACAGTCTAATAGGAGTCTTGATTCGTTTCAGACAAGAGCCTGTAGCAGTAATGGCCGACATTCAACAGATGTTTCACTGCTTCATCGTCAGAGAAGACAACAGAAACTACCTCAGGTTTCTATGGCACAAGGACAATGACCTCAACAAGGAAGTTATAGATTATCGCATGAAGGTACATGTCTTTGATAACAGTCCTTCCCCAGCAGTGGCAACTTATGGGCTAAGGAGAACAGCTCAGACTGGAGAAGTTGAATATGGATCTGATGCCCGTCAATTTGTTGAAAGAAACTTCTACGTTGAAGACGCACTTAAGTCCTTTCCAACTGCTAAAGAAGCAATTGATCTTCTCACCAGAACAAAGGAGATGCTGTCTGTAGCAAACCTTAGACTGCACAAGATTATATCCAACAGCCAGGAACTTATGAATGCCTTTCACTCTGAGGACTATGCCACTAGTCTAAAAAACCTTGACTTAGGTACAGATGTGCCTCCTGTACAGCGAAGTCTGGGTTTGTTGTGGAACATCAAACAAGACAAATTCACCTTCCAAGTGTCAACTTGTGACAAACCCTTCACTAAGAGAGGAGTCCTGTCCGTGGTGAATAGCATCTATGACCCAGACCCACTGGGTTTCCTTGCTCCAGTTATCATTCAAGGTAAGATTTTACTAAGACAGTTGTCTACTGAGAACATAGACTGGGATACTCCCTTGCCTAGTGAGAATCAACACAAGTGGCAAAGGTGGAGATATTCTTTGAAGTCACTAGAAAAACTTCAGATTCCCCGTTGCTATGTTCCAGGTTCCACTTCAACTGCTAACCGGAGAGAGATTCATATTTTCTCTGATGCATCAGTTGAAGCTATTGCTGCCTATTTGAAGACCTCTGAACTGAATGGAAAATCACACTGTAGTTTTGTCCTAGGCAAGGCAAAACTCACTCCCAAACCTGCACATACCATACCAAGACTTGAACTTTGTGCAGCCGTGCTAGCAGTAGAAATTGTTGAGGTCATACGAAGTGAAATGGACACTAGAATTGATTCTTTCACCTTCTATACAGACAGTAAGGTAGTACTTGGTTACATAAACAACCAAACAAAACAATTTTATGTGTACGTCAGCAACAGGGTTGAACGTATCAAGAGATTCTCTCTACCAAGTCAATGGCATCACGTTCCCACTGAACTCAACCCAGCTGACTGTGGGACCAGAGCCGTGTCACCTGCCGCTCTTCAGGACAGCTTATGGCTGTCACCTCCAAGGTTTCTGCGTGAGGACTCTTACTTACTCCCTATTAACACCACCTATGGGCTAGTAAACCCTGAAGATGATAAGGAAATAAGAACTGTGAACATCTCACTACACACTTCTGTAAGTACAAAACAGAAGCTGCGGTCACACCGTTACGAGCATCAATGGAAGCAGGGGCAGCATCTAAGCCAATGTGTTCTGGCATCGCTGGAAGAAAAAGTATCTTCACCACCTTCAAGGTCGTAACAAATGGCAAGCATCTAAGCCGAATCTTAAGGTTGGAGACCTCATCCTTCTAAAAGACAAGGAAGTTTGTCGAAATGAGTGGCCTATGGGTCTTATTACTAAAGTTATGCCCAGTGACGATAACAAAGTCCGGAAGGTAGAAGTCAAGGTAACCAAGGGAGGATCGACACGAACCTTTAGTCGACCAATTACAGAGTTAGTACTCCTTTTGCCAGGTGAGTGACTTGTGCAAGGACTAGCCATGCTGTTGGCACCGCGGGGAGTACATTGCTGCCATCTACAGGTTCTACTCAGAACTTTGGAATTTTTTGAAGACATCATACTATGACTTTATGTTCTTCATCCTATTGAACTTACGTTTATTATTTGCTTGTTGCATGTTTTTCATTACAGGTTCCAGGACATTTATCAGTATTGGACTTATTGAAAATATATATATTAGTTTAAGGTTATGAAATCTAAAGATTTCAGACGGGGAGTTACACTATGTGATTATTCTTGCTCTGTGTCTTTAAGATCTGTCCCCTTCTTTCTAGCTGAACTCTCTCTCTCACCGTAGTTCTTTATATTTCTCCTCCACTTCCTGACTCTGGTCATTACTCCTGTATATCTTCCATGCTAAACATCTTACATGTGGCTTACAACTGCAACGTTTTTCTACCTATGAATATCCATCATTAAACGGAACATTCGAAAGGATTCATCGTCTGTCGTCCTAACTGTGAGTTTATTCATTGAGTTAAGCTGCCTGTATCGATGCAAGGGATGAATATCAAACCAGCTTGTGTAAGGCCTACATCAACCTGGAGATGAACTTTATCGCTTTGTAGTTGAGACAGAACAGAAGTGATCCTCTTCTTGAATTTTCTCCTTTATTAGATGATGTTCCCTCCTTTATCAGATGTAGCCCCCTGCATTATTAGAAGTAGCCCTCTCATTTATTGGAAGTAGTCATCTCCTTTTATTAGAAATAGTCCACTCATTTATTATGCGTAGGCATTTACGTGGAAGTCATGGCTCTCTCTATGGACAACATGCCATGCATGTCAAAGGGCTGGTTGTATTCTAGGAGTGCACTATGTACAGAGTGCAGGGTTTAGAGGTGCGTTGCGTACAGAATGAAGAGTTCAGGATTATGCAACGTAAAGAGTTAAAGAGTACGCTACATACATAGTGCAGAGTTCAAGAGTATGCTGTATACAGGGTGCAGAGTTCAGGGCTGCGCTGTATACAGGGTGCAGAGTTTAGGAGTCTGCTGCATACAGAGTGCAGAGTTCAGGGGTGCACTGTATACAGAGTGTAGGGTTCAGGGATGTGTTGTATACAGAGTGCAGGGATCAGGGGTGCACTATATACAAAGTGCAACATCTAATTTCCACCCCTGGACCTCTGCATACATCTCCCTCTATACATCCACTCCATAACAGCTGTCATTGAAAAACACAGAAGACTACTGTGGTTACAGTGGCATTGGGAGCGGGAAGCAGAGGGTGAGATTTGGAAATTCTTCAGTGAGGAAGAGGTTAATGCCACAGGACAGCCATGCTCCCTTCAGCTTCCACCGGGCACTCTTCAGTGAGTTCTCCAGACCAGATCTTTAACTCCAGAGGCATTTAGAGATAAGCCCACTACAGCTGGGTCCTCAGTGAACATCAGCTTGAATAAGTAGAACTGCTGAAGGAAGGGGAGTTGTCACCCCCACCCAGACAGGTGGAATCCCTTCAATGGGAAGACCCTGCTGTTCTAAAGCTCAGACTATTTATATGCCTCTCCAGCAACCTGCTCTGCACACCTCCCCAGGGATTGGATGAAGCACAAAAAATATTCAGGCTGCTTGATTATAACACAAATGAAGATATTGATTGGTAGGTGATAGAAGATAATTACTAATTGAAGACTATTTTGCCTGCACTTAGCTGCTGATAATTTCTTCCCTCTGAATTGATGAGCTTCTAACAACTGGATTTTCTCACTTGCAGGAGTATCCACTTTACCAGCAGCTGCTACTGGCATGTTCTTCGGAGGGCTGATCATGAAGAAGTATAAATTCGGTTTACTGTCGGCATCTAAAATGATATTTATCACATCATTTGTCGCTTTTATCATGTCTCTCTCTGTGTTTATCATTGGCTGTGAGAACCATGATGTTGCTGGGATTACTGTGACTTATAATGGGCAAGTCAATTAATAATTTCTTTTGGAAGATAATGCGTGGTTATTTTGGTTTAAAATGCATTATGTCTCAATCTCCATATTATCCTCAAGAATATAACATTTCCAGGCTTTAAAGCTCTTTGTGACTTTTCTGCATAAACATATTTTCTCAATCTTTGGGATTCCAGACCTTGGATGGGTTCATTCACGTTTGTGGGTCTAGGCAGGCTAAATCCCAAGTTATCTCTACACAGGGAGAAGCGTAGCATTGGGGGGTGTTGTAGGGACGCTCCTTACATTTCTGCTCGTACAGTAGCTGGGCTGACACAGTATTTAGAAATGACATGGGGTTACCACTAACTGGCCAATAGAAAACTGAATAGGATGGGAACCAGTGGTAATACAATATCGTTAAATCTTTAAACTTAAGTTTTAGTTAGCATGGGTGGACATAGCCAGGACTTTATTACCAATAGAACGAAATGTGTTATTTTATGTGGTGTGACAAACCCAAGCGGGACAGGGGCTTTTGGAGGGGACTGCAGGGTAGCCTCTTGCCTACTGACTATGGGCCCTGTCATTTGAGGAAGCTGTATCTTGTCGGAGGCACCCAGGCAGGGTGCCAGGCAGTCTGTCACATTTGGTTGGTGTGACAGACCCAACCAGGACAGGGGCTTTTGGAGGGGACTAGGGGCAAGCCACCTACTCACTGACTATGGGCTCTTGATTTTAAGGAACACCTCTCTTTGGGGGGAAGGGGTGCCTGGGGGACCCTTGGGAACTGGAGGACCCATATACATATTTGGGGTCCCTAGGCCCACACCAGCATTGACAGCTTCAGACTGTGAGACTCAGAGCAGTTGTTAATATAATCAGCTCAAGCAATCTGGTGCTGGGGGTCTCCTGCTATAGTCTGTTTATTAAGGTCTCCTGTGTCTATTAAGTAAGTATCTCTTATTGTGTGACTTCCCATTGTTAATTGGATCACCTATTGTTTCTGTCTGTCTGCTAGTTTTGTGTCCACTTCACCTTGTAACCAAATTATTGTGGGATGTTCTATGTTTGTTGATCAACTAATTAGATTACTGGTTAATTAAGATCACTGTTAGTTGTTAACTGTTAATTGGATTGGTGTCTGAAGTTTGCAATGTCATGCTAATATCCTCAAGATGGGAATGTCTGCCCTGACCAGTGTCCTGTTGAGATGGCATTATTCTGTCCGCCGGCAACTCTGAAGGAAGCGCTAGCCCGTGAGCAGCTCCACAAGGGAAAAATTCTCCCCTCCATCCAGGAAAGGTACTGGTCACAGTACAAAGTGTGAATGCTGTTATTGGGGGAACAACCACACAAGGAGTGGACAGCTGAGTTAAGCAGGTTGGCAGAGATGCGGGTGGATGAGAGCTACAGAGCCCTCCGCTGGTATGTAGCCCAAGTGTGCCCGTGGACAGCGGACGACAGCCTGGCAGAAGTCTTTGGCTACGGCGTCCTGGTGCTGTTGTACTGGAGGCTGTCCAAGGACCCTGACTTTGGGAGCGATCTTGAGTGGCATTTGGAGAAAATCATGGAGTACAGAGACCTGATACTGAACGTCTCAGAAATGCTCTGGGCGCTGAAAGAGTTGGAGTTTCTAGCCGTTCAGGAATGCGAGCTGGAGATCGCCTACAAACGGCTGCTAGACTCTGCTCAGCAGCAAGGCTGGGTTCCCTTTGCCTGGGACTATCAGGAAGTAGGGATGGGCCGAATGGACACCTGTTCAGTTCGTACCAGAACTTTCTCACACACTGCGAAAGTTCAGACCCGAATAACGAACCCCATTAAAGTCAATGGGACCCGAACGTCAAAAAATCAAAAGTGCCCATTTTGAAGGCTTAGATGAAAGTAATTGGGCATACAATGGTTATAGGGGTCCGGGTCCTGCCCTGGGGAACATGTATCAATTAAAAAAAAGTTTGTGAAAAACTTCATTTTTAAATAAGCAATGATGTTTTGATTTTTAAAGTATAAGCCTAAAAATGAAAAACTTCTTCCAATATAGTGCCTGGGGGGTCCCCTTAGTCTTACTGTAAAGTGGCAGATCTGTACCATGTCTAGAATCTTCTGCAGCAATAATTGAATTTATAAAGCCAAAAAAATGAAATTTTTCCTGCAAGCTGCCTTTATTTTGCTCAGCAACTGCTGGGGAGCTAGTGTGTATAATGAGGCCACAATATAGTGCACTGGTAACAAGATTAGAGAATTTTTGGATACATTCTGGTGTCACTTTGACTTTGGATTGAAGTAACGGGTGCGTTAAAATTGGTCTTTGGGTGTTGTGGCGCCTTCCCACCGTAACCCTATAGCAGGGCCGGACTGGCCTACCGGGATTCCGGGAGAATTCCCGGTAGGCCGCCTGTCCTGGGGCTGGTTTCAGTTGCGGCTGCAGTGCTCCCTGTCCCCTCTCTCCTGCTCCTGTGTATCATCACCAAGCTGGCTGGATCTGTGTTCGGCGGCGGCACTGTAAAACGGTCCCACCCCCCTAGACCGGCTCATGTGATAGGCTGAACACTGATTCCATCTACTATCACATGAGCCGGTCTAGGGGGGCGGGACCGTGTTACAGCGCCGCCACCGAACACAGATCCAGCCAGCTCCGTCATGATACACATGAGATGCCCGCCGTACAGCCCGCCCTATGTACCTGGATAGGAGGATCGGATTTGGCAGGGTGGCTGCATATAGAGGAATTGAGCTTTCTATATTCCTCCATACAGCCGCGGAATGCTTGCAGGAGGGAGAGGAGGAGAATCAAGCATTCAGCGGCTGTATGGAGGAATATAGAAAGCTCAATTCCTCTATACGCAGCCGCCCTGCTTCTCCTCCTATCCAACTTCTTTTGTTGGCCCCACCCAGTTCTCCTTGTGGCTCCCCCCCAGTACTCTCCTTCCCCACCACACTCTCCAGCCCCCCCCCCCCACAGTTCTCTCCACCCCTGTTCTTTCTGCCCCCCCTGCTCTCCAGCTCTCCCCATCCTTCTCCAGCCACTATCCCAGTGCTCTCCACTCCCCCCAGTGCTCTCCAACCCTGTTCTTTCCCCCCCCCAGTGCTCTTCACCCCTGTTCTTTCCCCCCTAGTGCTCTCCTCCCCAGTGCTCTCCAGCTCTCCCCATCACTCCCCAGCCCACATCCCAGTGCTCTCCGCCCCCCACAGTGCTCTCCAGCCCCCCGTGCTTCCCATCCCTGTTCTTTCTGGCCCCCCCCAGTGCTCTCAAGCTCCACCCATCGCTCTCCAGCCCCCCAGTGCTCTTCGCCCCCCGTGCTCTCCACCCCTGTTCTTTTCGGCTCCCCCTCCAGTGCTCTCAAGCTCCCCCCCAGCACTGTCTGCTCCCCACCCCTTTACTCTCCATTCCCCCCTGCATTTTGCCCCCACCCACGTGCTCTCCACCCCCGCAAGTGCTCTCTCCGCCCCCCATGCTCTCCACCACTGTTCTTTTTTGGCTCCCCCTCCAGTGCTCTCAAGCTCCCCCCAGCACTCTCCGCTTCCCACCCCTGTACTCTCCACTCCCCCCTGCATTTTTCCCCCACCCACATGCTCTCCAACCCCGCCAGTGCTCTCTCCGCTCCCCCCTGCATTTTGCCCCCACCCATGTGCTCTCCAAACCTGCCAGTGCTCTCTGCTCCCCCTGCATTTTGCCCCCACCCATGTGCTCTCCAACCCTGCCAGTGCTCTCCGCCCCCATAGTGCTCTTTAGCCCCCGTACTTTCCACCCCTGTTTTTTCTGGCCCCCACTGGTGCTCTCCAGCTACCCCCATTGCTCTCCACCCCCCAGTGCTCTCCACTCCCCCCTGCTCTTTGTACCCCCCAGTGATCTCCAGCCCCGTGCTCTCCACCCCTGTTCTTTCTGCCCCCCCAGTGCTCTCAAGATCCCCCCAGTGCTCTTTACCCCCCACACTCTTAGCCCCCTCAGTGCTCTCCAGCCCCCCCCCTCAGCCTCCCTTGCTCTCCACCCCTGTTCTTTTTGGCTCCCCCCAGTGCTCTCCGCTCCCCACCCCTGTGATCTCCACTCCCCCCGGTCTTTGCCCCCACCCATGTGCTCTCCAACCCCGCCAATGCTCTCCGCTCTCCCTTCTCTCCAGCTCCCACCCAGTGCTCTCCCTTCCCCAGGACCAGAGGACAGACTGACTGGGGGCAGAAAATAAGGACGGCTGAAGGTGCAGGTGGCCAGGGACCACTCTATCTCACAGCAAACAGATCCTCTGGAAGGAGCACTGTCCCCATCCAAAACAACAACAGACCCTGCCTGCTGATGGCGATCATGGATATCCTGCTGGCATGGAAGGTACCATACCGAGCATCAACAACACACCTTCCCACAGACAGGGACTGCAGACTGGGACATGGGGCATAGGAGGGGCTGCAATGATGGGCACAGTGAGGCTGCATTCGTGGGCACAGTGAGACTGCATTCACGGGCACAGAAAAGCTGCATTTGATGGGCACAATGAGGCTGCAATGATGGGCACAGTGAGGCTGCAATGGTGGGCACAGTGAGGCTGCAATGGTGGGCACAGTGAGGCTGCATTTGATGGGCACAGTGAGGCTGCAATGATGGGCACAGTGAGGCTGCAATGGTGGGCACAGTGAGGCTGCAATGGTGGGCACAGTGAGGCTGCAATGGTGGGCACAGTGAGGCTGCAATGGTGGGCACAGTGAGGCTGCATTGATGGGCACAGTGAGGCTGCATTTGATGGGCACAGTGAGGCTGCATTTGATGGGAACTGGTGAGGCTGCATTGAGCTCTTGTATCATGTCTACAGCCTCTGACCATCTCCTGTATCATGTCTGCAGTCTCTGAGGGAGTCTGGAGAGGAGTCAAGAGTGGGAGCACCGCCGGGATGGGGGTCATGGGAGAAGTCAGATGTGTGTGGACTGTGGAGAGGAGACTATATAGGATAAAACCAGAGCCACGGAGCTGGAGCCGACTGACTGACCCGTGCACGGTGCACCTAACAGCACCACTAGGCCAGTCTAAGGGGGGTCACTGATGTAAGGGGGGAGTGAATCCGATAATGTAAGGGGGCACTGATATAAAGGTTTCCCCCTTATATCAGTAACCCAACCCCCCCCCCTTGCCTTAGTGTATTCTTTCTGCGGCAGGTGGTCGCCCCCCCCCCACGTTCTGAGTTCCTGGGGTCCCCCTTGATGATTGACCACTTTTACCACTTTTACCTGGAATTTGCGTTTTTATATATATATAGCCCTATGTGATTTCATATCTGTCTTATCTATATATAATACACTCTTCAAATATGCTTTAAAATGTATGGTTTTCCCTTTTATGAACAAGAAAATAATGACGTTATGCTGTTACGCTGGTATAATAATGCTGTGGGGCTGGTATGAAATTTTTTCCAGGGCTGGATTTTATTCCCAGTCCGGCCCTGCCCTATAGAGGTAATCTTGATGAAAGCAAGAATTGGCCTTGCTGTAAAAAATTTAAATGATATGCACCTGTCAAACAGGTGCTGAAAAATTGGTCTTTGGGTGTCGGTGGTGCCTTCCCACCGTAACCCTATAGAGATAATCTTGATGAAAGCAAGAATTGGCCTTGCTGTAAAAAATTGCAATGATATACACCTGTCAAACAGGTGCATAAAAATTGGTCTTTGGGTGTCGGTGGCGCCTTCCCACCGTAAACCCTATAGAGATAATCTTGATGAAAGCAAGAATTGGCCTTGCTGTAAAAAATTACAATGATATGCACCTGTCAAACTGATGTAGAAAAATTGGTCTTTGGGTGTCGGTGGCGCCTTCCCACTGTAACCCTATAGAGATAATCTTGATGAAAGCAAGAATTGGCCTTGCTGTAAAAAATTTAAATGATATGCACCTGTCAAACAGGTGCAGAAAAATTGGTCTTTGGGTGTCGGTGACACCTTCCCACCGTAACCCTATAGAGATAATCTTGATGAAAGCAAGAATTGGCCTTGCTGTAAAAAAAAAAAATTATATGCACCTGTCAAACAGGTGCAGGAAAATTGGTCTTTGGGTGTTAATTGTGCCCATGAAACCTATACCAAAAACATTCTTCCAGATGAAATGATTGAACACCCTCAAAGCTAGGCAGCCTTGAAGTCCTGCAGAGATTCCCCAAAAAGACGTAATCAGTGACATTGGCATCAGGGGCTTCATAGCTGGTAATCCAGGACTTATTCATTTTTATAAAAGTCAATAGGACCAAGGAGTCTGTGGACAGACGCGTTCTATGATCAGTAATGAAACCTCCTGCAGCACTGTATGCCAGTTCTGAAAGCACACTGGATGCAGGGCAGCCTAACAACTCAATAGCATACTGGCCAAGTTCTGGCCAGTGGTCTATTCTCATTTCCCAGTAAGCCAGTGGATAATCAGCTGGAAAGCTCTCATCTCTGTTTTGGCCCGAGGTAATCGTCCACCATGTGATGCAGACGCTGCTGATGGGATGTGGAAGCTGACAGCCCTGGGCGGCGAGAACAAAAAAAAAATTCCGAAATGCCTCACTTAGGCGGACGCCTTCTCCAACGCTCCTTTCTTGACCAACGGAAGACTAAAAACAATGTTTTCCACCACACTGTAACCTACTAGAGTCAAGAAAAACATTCAATAAAATCCTCTTTAAATGTGTCCTCAAGAGATTTTATCCTCTGCACTCTCTGTGGGGACGGGATGGGTTCTGAGACCTTCCCCTTATAACTGTGGTCAAGGAGGGTTGCCAACCAGTAATCATCCTTCTCCTTTATGCCACGTATTCTTGGATCCTTTCGCAGGCTTTGAAGCATGAGGTTGCCCATGCGCCTCAAATTTGCAGAGGCTTGAGAAGCAGACTCCTCGGGGTCACTCAGGATGACAGCATCTGGAACTTCCTCCTCCCAGCCACGTACTACCCCCAAGGGCCCTGGGGTTGGAAAGCCATCGCTTACAGATTGACGCATGTCTTCCTCTTCTTTGAAGCCTATGAAAGTGCCAGAATCCTCCTCCTCGTCCTCCTCCCCTCTCTCCTTCTGTGTGTTTTGTGACATAGGAATGATGATGACAGTAAAAAGAAAAAATATTCAGCGCTGAAAAAATAGTAAGGAAATACTAAAAGTTGCAAGCCAGCACTCAAGGTATACTCATAAAAATCCCTCAAAAACAATCTGAAATAAAAATAGTGCAGCGCAACAAAAACTATGTGGAATACATGTCATAAACACATATCAAATTCATAAATCAGTAACATAACATAAAGTCCATAAGTGCTTGTGAACCAGCAATAATAATATGCAAAGTGAATATAAAAGTGTCCAGAGATCCCTCCACCACAATAGGATTGGCCTCTCACCTCACAACTTCGACCTAACTAGAGGTCACACAGCTTGTACTCAAAAGAGTAAATGAGAATCACATGGGAAAACTCCGATCAAACAGTGGTCTCATAAAGCAGGATATCAGGCTGGAAACTCCATCATATAGGAAGACAAGAATAAAGAACGATCTAGTGCTCTCTGTATAGACTATTTAATATGTTAAAATATACAACTCAAAAAATGTTACTCACAAATAAGGCACTCAGACGCGAGTGTCAGCGTTCAAAGCATATGGATAGAGCGGCGTGGTAACACAGACTGTGGTGATGACCGCGAATGACGTCTAGCGTGGCTCCTCCCCCCGTACGCGTTACGTCCAGTAGGCGGGACTTCCTCAGCGTGGGGTTGGATGGCACACAGACGTCTCGCAACACAGCAACTAAAATAGTGTCATGGTAACCATCCTGCAGCGAATCAACCTCCCAGTAAGAATCAGCCAATCCAGGCTGATCTCACATGCCACAATATTTGGCTGGCCAAGGGAGCCGTCTACCGCAGACAGGATAACCAAAAAGATAAAAGTTTAAAATATCAAAAAAAAAAAAAAAGGAACAAAGAGCTCCAAAAAATTAAGATATATAAAACTTTAAATCTAGGTGCAAATATAAAGGGGAAAGGACATAGAAAATATATCACTGTCCTAACATAGCCAACCCAAATTGCACAACACATGTTCTTAAAGGGAACACACCCATAATAAAATTCCAAAAAGGTGATAACACCTAAAAATGAAAATTATAAATAAATGGTTAATAAATAAAGACGTCATACACGGTCATCACGAAAATCTGCAACAGCCATATACATCATAAAATAATCAAAAATCTATCAAAATAAAATTCAATATAACATAC
This sequence comes from Rana muscosa, assembly GCA_029206835.1. Classification (NCBI taxonomy): domain Eukaryota; kingdom Metazoa; phylum Chordata; class Amphibia; order Anura; family Ranidae; genus Rana; species Rana muscosa. The sequence goes on from CM055118.1 coordinate 143,694,922, forward strand.
AAAAACAGAAAAAATTATATATATCATAAAAGCATTATCTATTAGAAATAAAACAATTAAGATCGAAGTCTACATTTAAACCTGCAGGCGACATTACTTTGGTTTCAAAAATCCAGAAAGATTCCCTGCGACTAAGTTGTCGAAGGTAATGTCCACCTCTCCAGTGCCTCTGTACTTTTTCCACCCCCCAAAATTTCAAACATTTGGGATCACGTTGATGGAAATTTCTAAAATGCCTGGATACACTATGTGTCTTGACTCCTCTTTTTATATTACTAATATGTTCACCCACTCTGACATGTAGTGCTCGTGAGGTACGTCCTACATACTGTAAACCGCAATCACACTCAAGCATGTATACAACACCCTCCGTTGTACACGTAATTAATTGCTTGATCTGATATTGAGTGTGCGTAACAGATGCAGTAAAATCTTTCCGTTTTTTCAGATTATTTTTAGCATGCCTGCAAGTCGCACAGCGACCACAGGCATAAAAACCTGACAGGAAGCTAAAAAGCTTAGTACCAGCTACAATAGGTGGATCTAACACCCCAGGGGCAAGGCTATCGCGGAGAGAGGGCGCCTTACGGTAAACAAATTGGGGACGGTCAGGGAGTACCGAGCCCAAAATGCGGTCATATTTTAAAATAGGCCAGTGTTTGGCAACTATTTTTTCAAATTTTTTGTATTGAATGCTAAAGTCCATTACTATCTTGAAATTATTAACATTCACATCAGTAGAAGGACTATTAGGCCTATCTGCAACAATAGTACTTCGATCCATACCTCTTACTCTCTCTATTTCGGTAGTAATCATAGAGTGAGTATACCCTTTTTGCTTAAACCGAGAGGCTAAGATCTGAGATTGTAAGAGAAAATCCCCTTCAGAGGTGCAATTACGGCGGAGTCTAACAAATTGCCCTCTAGGGATATTACACAGCCATAACCTATGGTGACAACTCGTCAGGGGTATATAGCCATTTCTATCAGTAGCCTTAAAATGATTCCTAGTGTGGAGACAGTTGTCCTTTTTAAAAATTTCCAAATCAAGGAAAGTAATTTTATTGTGATCAAGCGTCCAGGTAAGTTTAATATTTCTATCATTATTATTGAGTTTATTCATAAAAAGTTGAAGACTAAGCATATCACCCTCCCAGATCATTATGAGGTCATCAATATACCTTTTATAGCACCGCAATTGTGGTGGGCGATCACGAAAGACCACCTCAGCCTCCCAGTGGGCCATAAAGAGGTTGGCCACACTGGGAGCAAACCGAGCACCCATAGCGACACCACGTCGTTGCAAAAAGAAATCCCTATTGAACCAAAAATAATTTTTTAAAAGACAGAACCTCAGACCATCCAATAAAAATTGAACGTGTTGAGTACTGAGGTCTGAATCCGCCAATGCCAATGCAACAGAGGCTAAAGCTGCATCGTGATCAATGATCGTATATAGGGACCCCACATCGGCGGTGACCAAAATGGTATTGGATGTACAAGAGAGAGTGTCCAAGATCTGTAAAATCTGCTTAGTATCACGAAGATACGCTGGTGCTTTACAGACTAAAGGCTGCAAAAAATAGTCAAGGTACTGACCCAACCGTGAAGACACGGAGTCAATACCATTGACAATAGGGCGACCCGGAGGGCGTTCAGTGTTTTTATGAAGCTTGGGCAAAAAATAAATAATAGGTGTACGGCAATGGAAGGGATCCAAATAAGAAGCCTCCTTAGCATTAAGAATACCCTCACTTTTGCCTACCTCTATTAAAGAATGCAGCTCATTCTTGAATGGCACCATAGGGTCTCCCTTCAATAATAGATAGGTGTCCCCTTCATTCAGTAATCTATTCATTTCCTCAAGGTAATAAGCTTTACTAAGTACTACAAGACCCCCCCCTTTATCCGCAGGCCGAATAACTATATCGTTCCGTTGTTCCAACTGTTCCTACTGGACGTAACGCGTACGGGGGGAGGAGCCACGCTAGACGTCATTCGCGGTCATCACCACAGTCTGTGTTACCACGCCGCTCTATCCATATGCTTTGAACGCTGACACTCGCGTCTGAGTGCCTTATTTGTGAGTAACATTTTTTGAGTTGTATATTTTAACATATTAAATAGTCTATACAGAGAGCACTAGATCGTTCTTTATTCTTGTCTTCCTATATGATGGAGTTTCCAGCCTGATATCCTGCTTTATGAGACCACTGTTTGATCGGAGTTTTCCCATGTGATTCTCATTTACTCTTTTGAGTACAAGCTGTGTGACCTCTAGTTAGGTCGAAGTTGTGAGGTGAGAGGCCAATCCTATTGTGGTGGAGGGATCTCTGGACACTTTTATATTCACTTTGCATATTATTATTGCTGGTTCACAAGCACTTATGGACTTTATGTTATGTTACTGATTTATGAATTTGATATGTGTTTATGACATGTATTCCACATAGTTTTTGTTGCGCTGCACTATTTTTATTTCAGATTGTTTTTGAGGGATTTTTATGAGTATACCTTGAGTGCTGGCTTGCAACTTTTAGTATTTCCTTACTATTTTTTCAGCGCTGAATATTTTTTCTTTTTACTGTCTTCATCTTATTCATTTTATTTAGCTGCAGAAAATGGATGTTTTTTCCTATCTTGAAAATAGGGAAGTCATCCTTACTGATGTATTCTCGAAAACTGTTAATACCTCTGGTCAAGGTGATCTGAGTTTTTCTTTTAGAAAATTGGGGCATCTTTTTGACAAAAAAATTAAAACCTGGTGGGATATTGTATCTTTTGAGCAGTATTTATCTGCCCAGATTATTCCCAGATGCTTGAGGTGGGATTTACCACCTAATGATGGTCTTTTTGATGACGAATCTAATAAGGAATGGTGTGATTTTTTTGTTTGCAAGGGCTTTGAGCTTTTGCGGCTATTGCTCTCTCGCAAACTACGCAAAAAGAAATGGCTAGAAAGCCAAATTAAAGAAATCACTGACCGTATTGAACCATTCAAGGATACGTCTGAATTTATTCAACTATCAGGAGACCTTAAAACTAAATTAATTAAGTGGGATAAAGAAACACAAGATAAAAAGAAGAAAAAATTTCTACGTGATTTAAATGATTTTGGAGGTAAACAGGTTTTTAAATGGCAATCTCTTTATGCCACACAACCAATTAATCCCGATCAGGCTTCTATGGACACGGCAGAATGTGCTATCAGTGTCCCAATCCCAACAGATCATGACCACCTATCTTGGACTCAAGTAGCCCAATCACATATTACACCAACTAGGACTGGTACCCCAAAAACTAGGGGACATGGTCCTAATAAACCCAGAGGTAGAGGTAAGGGAAAAGGTAGAGGTAGCCACCACCAACAGCCCACCACTACAGGTTATAGTCAATATCCTACCCATTATGAAGATTCCTCCTGGAGACCGGTACCCAATAGGGGAAATGGTAACCAACGAGGAAGGGGCAACTATTTTGTGAGAGAAGCCCCGCTGGCCACACACAATAGCTATGCACCTCTGCAAGATTATTGGGAAGAACAACCCTATAATAATAATCATTTTTTAGGTCAGGAGAGGACCCCTTGGAGGGGTCCTCCTCCACATACTCCAATATGGGCAGACCATCGGAGGGATCATCCGATCCCCCAAGGCCCAGTGGGGAATGTATTACCCAGTCTCAAAAGAAAAAACAGAGAGGAACCAGGGGGGGTAGACGAGTCCAAAAGGCAAAGACCTTATTAGGGACAGGGATCTTTAATCTGAGTGGGATTCCACTCTCGGATGATGAGATATGTGTGTTAGACAGAGGTTTGAAGTTTGCCCCTATATGCAACCTTAACAAATTTCAGACCTATGTCAATGTTCAAAAATTTGTTCGTAGCCTTAATATGAAAAAATATTTTCTCTCAGATCCCATTCAAAGGAATGCTTCTCAGTCTGAAAACAATCATTCCAATTTGAGAAATAGGTCAGTTTTTAACCCTCAAAATAATGACAACAAACATTTGGAGGTTTTCAGAAATATGGTATGTAGAGATTTGGATTCCCTTCGAATAAAGAAGGTTAGAGACTCACAGCATATTAAACGAGGGATTGTGTCATTGGAACAACGGAACGATATAGTTATTCGGCCTGCGGATAAAGGGGGGGGTCTTGTAGTACTTAGTAAAGCTTATTACCTTGAGGAAATGAATAGATTACTGAATGAAGGGGACACCTATCTATTATTGAAGGGAGACCCTATGGTGCCATTCAAGAATGAGCTGCATTCTTTAATAGAGGTAGGCAAAAGTGAGGGTATTCTTAATGCTAAGGAGGCTTCTTATTTGGATCCCTTCCATTGCCGTACACCTATTATTTATTTTTTGCCCAAGCTTCATAAAAACACTGAACGCCCTCCGGGTCGCCCTATTGTCAATGGTATTGACTCCGTGTCTTCACGGTTGGGTCAGTACCTTGACTATTTTTTGCAGCCTTTAGTCTGTAAAGCACCAGCGTATCTTCGTGATACTAAGCAGATTTTACAGATCTTGGACACTCTCTCTTGTACATCCAATACCATTTTGGTCACCGCCGATGTGGGGTCCCTATATACGATCATTGATCACGATGCAGCTTTAGCCTCTGTTGCATTGGCATTGGCGGATTCAGACCTCAGTACTCAACACGTTCAATTTTTATTGGATGGTCTGAGGTTCTGTCTTTTAAAAAATTATTTTTGGTTCAATAGGGATTTCTTTTTGCAACGACGTGGTGTCGCTATGGGTGCTCGGTTTGCTCCCAGTGTGGCCAACCTCTTTATGGCCCACTGGGAGGCTGAGGTGGTCTTTCGTGATCGCCCACCACAATTGCGGTGCTATAAAAGGTATATTGATGACCTCATAATGATCTGGGAGGGTGATATGCTTAGTCTTCAACTTTTTATGAATAAACTCAATAATAATGATAGAAATATTAAACTTACCTGGACGCTTGATCACAATAAAATTACTTTCCTTGATTTGGAAATTTTTAAAAAGGACAACTGTCTCCACACTAGGAATCATTTTAAGGCTACTGATAGAAATGGCTATATACCCCTGACGAGTTGTCACCATAGGTTATGGCTGTGTAATATCCCTAGAGGGCAATTTGTTAGACTCCGCCGTAATTGCACCTCTGAAGGGGATTTTCTCTTACAATCTCAGATCTTAGCCTCTCGGTTTAAGCAAAAAGGGTATACTCACTCTATGATTACTACCGAAATAGAGAGAGTAAGAGGTATGGATCGAAGTACTATTGTTGCAGATAGGCCTAATAGTCCTTCTACTGATGTGAATGTTAATAATTTCAAGATAGTAATGGACTTTAGCATTCAATACAAAAAATTTGAAAAAATAGTTGCCAAACACTGGCCTATTTTAAAATATGACCGCATTTTGGGCTCGGTACTCCCTGACCGTCCCCAATTTGTTTACCGTAAGGCGCCCTCTCTCCGCGATAGCCTTGCCCCTGGGGTGTTAGATCCACCTATTGTAGCTGGTACTAAGCTTTTTAGCTTCCTGTCAGGTTTTTATGCCTGTGGTCGCTGTGCGACTTGCAGGCATGCTAAAAATAATCTGAAAAAACGGAAAGATTTTACTGCATCTGTTACGCACACTCAATATCAGATCAAGCAATTAATTACGTGTACAACGGAGGGTGTTGTATACATGCTTGAGTGTGATTGCGGTTTACAGTATGTAGGACGTACCTCACGAGCACTACATGTCAGAGTGGGTGAACATATTAGTAATATAAAAAGAGGAGTCAAGACACATAGTGTATCCAGGCATTTTAGAAATTTCCATCAACGTGATCCCAAATGTTTGAAATTTTGGGGGGTGGAAAAAGTACAGAGGCACTGGAGAGGTGGACATTACCTTCGACAACTTAGTCGCAGGGAATCTTTCTGGATTTTTGAAACCAAAGTAATGTCGCCTGCAGGTTTAAATGTAGACTTCGATCTTAATTGTTTTATTTCTAATAGATAATGCTTTTATGATATATATAATTTTTTCTGTTTTTGTATGTTATATTGAATTTTATTTTGATAGATTTTTGATTATTTTATGATGTATATGGCTGTTGCAGATTTTCGTGATGACCGTGTATGACGTCTTTATTTATTAACCATTTATTTATAATTTTCATTTTTAGGTGTTATCACCTTTTTGGAATTTTATTATGGGTGTGTTCCCTTTAAGAACATGTGTTGTGCAATTTGGGTTGGCTATGTTAGGACAGTGATATATTTTCTATGTCCTTTCCCCTTTATATTTGCACCTAGATTTAAAGTTTTATATATCTTAATTTTTTGGAGCTCTTTGTTCCTTTTTTTTTTTTTTTTTTTTTTTTTTTTGATATTTTAAACTTTTATCTTTTTGGTTATCCTGTCTGCGGTAGACGGCTCCCTTGGCCAGCCAAATATTGTGGCATGTGAGATCAGCCTGGATTGGCTGATTCTTACTGGGAGGTTGATTCGCTGCAGGATGGTTACCATGACACTATTTTAGTTGCTGTGTTGCGAGACGTCTGTGTGCCATCCAACCCCACGCTGAGGAAGTCCCGCCTACTGGACGTAACGCGTACGGGGCGAGGAGCCACGCTAGACGTCATTCGCGGTCATCACCACAGTCTGTGTTACCACGCCGCTCTATCCATATGCTTTGAACGCTGACACTCGCGTCTGAGTGCCTTATTTGTGAGTAACATTTTTTGAGTTGTATATTTTAACATATTAAATAGTCTATACAGAGAGCACTAGATCGTTCTTTATTCTTGTCTTCCTATATGATGGAGTTTCCAGCCTGATATCCTGCTTTATGAGACCACTGTTTGATCGGAGTTTTCCCATGTGATTCTCATTTACTCTTTTGAGTACAAGCTGTGTGACCTCTAGTTAGGTCGAAGTTGTGAGGTGAGAGGCCAATCCTATTGTGGTGGAGGGATCTCTGGACACTTTTATATTCACTTTGCATATTATTATTGCTGGTTCACAAGCACTTATGGACTTTATGTTATGTTACTGATTTATGAATTTGATATGTGTTTATGACATGTATTCCACATAGTTTTTGTTGCGCTGCACTATTTTTATTTCAGATAGGAATGATGATGTCTGGATAAAGTGGGCCTTGAGAGGAAAGGAAGTCCTCCTCTTCCTCCTGCTGCTATGCCTCCAGTGCCCTGTCCATAATGCCACGCAGAGTCTGCTCCAGCAGGAACACAACAGGGATTGTGTCACTGATGCATGCACTGTCACTGCTCACCATCCTTGTGGCCTCCTCAAATGGTGACAGTACAGTGCATGCATCCTTAATGATCAGCCATTGGCGTGGGGAAAAAAAGCAGAGGCGGCCTGAGCCTGTCGTCGTGCCATACTGACACAAGTACTTGTTGACGGCCCTCTGCTGCATGTATAGTTGGCTAGTTGCTGCAGCATTCCCAAAGTTGAGTTCCACCTGGTGGGCATGTCACAAATCAGGCGGTTTATGGGCAGGTGGAATTCCCGCTGAATTTCAGCCAACCAAGCACTGGCTGTGTATGACCGCCTGAAATGGCTACAGACTCTTCTGGCCTGCTTTAGTACATCTTGCAACCCTGGGTACGTACTTAGGAAACGCTGCACCACCAAACTCAGGACATGTGCCAGACATGGCACATGTGTCAACTTTCCCTATCTAAGGGAGGACAGGAGGTTTGAGCCATTATCGGACACCACCATTCCTGGCTCCAGCTGGCATGGTGTGAACCACCTCTGGGCCAGAGCTGCAAGAATCTCTGCTCCGGTGTGGTTCCTGTCCCCTAAACACACCAGCTGAAGCACTGCATGGCACCTTTTAGCCTGACTCTGGGAAAATCCCTTTGAACGCTTGAACGGGGTACCTGATGTTCATAGGACAATTCTGCAGAGGAGGGCATGGAGGTGGTGGAGGACGAGGGGGTAGAGCTCACATGTTTGGCATCATCACCACCAGCTGTATGGAGACGTGGGGGCACAACAAGCTGCAGCACCGAGCCCTGTCCTGCATCCTTTCGAGTTGCAAGCAGCGTTACCCAGTGTGCTGTGAACTAAATATATCGTACCTGCCCATGCTTGTTGGACCACGTGTCAGCAGTGAGGTGGATTTTACAGCTGTCTGCCTTGCCCAATGATGCCAGAACATTCCCTTCCACGTGAAGGTACAGAGATGGAACGGCATTACGTGAAAAGTAGTAGCGACTGGGAACCTGCCATTGTGGTACAGCACATTGTGCGAATTCACCAGGCTGAAAGGCAGAAGTTGGAGAGCCAACAGCTTTGACAAGCTTGCATTCAGGCGCTGGGTATGTGGGTGTCAGGGACTGTATTTTTTTTTCCGTTGCAGAAGTTGGGGCAGAGAAATTTGCCGGCTACAGTGTACAGCTGGTGGTGTGCTGCTGGCAGATGAGCTGCTAGGACTTTGGACACCCTGTGCTATACCATCATCCCTGTCAGTGGAGGCTGCTGAAACGTAATGACTCGGTATCGCAGGGGCAGACTGAAGTGGGTAAGGAGGAGGAGGAGGAGGGACAGATTTGTGCCCATTTTGTGTGGCTTTTAGGTGCCAACGGGCTGAGTGGTTGGACGTTAAATGCCTTGTTAGGCATGTGGTACCCAAATGGTTGGTGTTTTTGCCACGTTTGATGTGCCTGTGACACAGTTTGCAGATAGCATCTGCTGCAGATGTGCTGAAAAAGGCCCAGACAGCTGGGCTGTGGGGAGTGGGCCGGGAGATTACAGCTACAGAATGTGATGGAATAGGGTGGCTGCTCTCTACTCTTTCTTGATGTCGAACTCCTTGGGGTTGTGCCGCCTCACCTTCAGTTTCCTCCTCTGCTCTATCTGGCACCCAAGTCGCATCAGTGACCTCATCATCATCATCATCATCCCCATCTTTCCATCTTCATCATTACCACTGGAGACAACTTGGCAATACGCTGCAGCTTGGGGAACATGAATGGCAATTTGTCTACCAGTGTTCCTCCCTCTCTCTACGCTCATGTTCCTGTCATCCTCAGCCTCAGAACCAACATCTGAATCCAATAATGGCTGGGCATTATCAAGGGGCAAGTGGCTGACGCTGTGGTCAAATAATTCAGCTGACTCCTCAATGGCTGATGTAGGGGCTATGGCAGGAATAGATGTGGACAAGTACAGTAGGCAGGTTTATCCACTCTGGCAACTGCAGGGGACTGCACACTTGTCTCAGCTCGCGTGACAGAGGATGAGGAAGGTTTAGTAAGTCAGTCCACCACCTCCTCTGCATGCTGTGGCTGGATAGCACGGGCAAACTCACTAAACAGAGGAAAGTATGCCCTGCCTGAGGACTGACCACCACGTCCACCTTTGCCTGTGGACACATTTGTTGCTGGCCCTCTTACAGTGCCAAGGGAACGTCTGTCTCTCCTTGTTGTCCTCCCAGACATTATTGGGAGGGAGGGGGCCGTGCTTATAAGCAAATGTAAAGAAGAAGTTGAAATCTGTACGTAGATGCACTTTAATCAATGTAAAGAGGTGTTTGGTGCCCTTTAATTTGAGTACTCACACTACACAGACGCACTTCACAAATACACTATAACAGGGCTTAAAATTTCAAGTCTAGACCTACTAGCCAGGCAAAAACCTTACTCTCCACCAGTTGCCACACCAAAACTTGCCCAGGTCCGACCCCCAACCCCGCCCCCTTTAAAGCTTATGAAATTACATTTTTCTTTAGAATAAAGAGTCCAAAATATAAAAAACTGCAATTACATCAGTGTCCTCAGTGAGCACCCCCTTACATCAGGGTCCCCAGAGGCCCCCTGAAATAAGTGTCCCCCAAAGGGCCCCCCTAAGTAAGTTTCCCCCAGAGGGCCCCCCTAAATATGTGTCCCCAGAGGGCCCCCCTCTTAAATAAGTGTCCCCGAAGGGCCCCTCCCCTCTTACATCAGGGTCCCCAGAGAGCCCCGCTTACATCAGGGTCCCCAGGGGCCCCCCTAAATAAGTGTCCCCAGAGGGCCACCCTCTTACATCATGGTGCCCAGAGAGCCCCCCTTACATCGGGGTCCCCAGGGGCCCCTTCTTAAATCAGTGTCCCCAGAGGGCCCCCCTCTTACATCAGTGTCCTCAAAGAGCGCCCCCTTACATCAGGGTCCCCAGAGAGCCCCCCTTACATCAGGGTCCCCAGAGAGCCCCCCTTACATCAGGGTCCCCAGAGGCCCCCCTAAATAAGTGTCCCCAGAGAGCCCCCCTAAATAAGTGCCCCCAGAGGGACCCCCTCTTAAATCGGTGTCCCCAGAGGGCCCCCCTCTTACATCAGTCATCAGGGTCCCCAGAGAGTCCCCCTTACATCAGGATCCCCAGAGGCCCCCCTAAATAAGTGTCCCCAGAGGGCCCCCTCTTAAATCAGTGTCCCCGGAGGGCCCCCCTCTTAAATCAGTGTCCCCAGAGGGCCCCTCCCTCTTACATCAGGGTCCCCAGGTCATTTACCTTTAAGCTGGCGGGTGTAGGGATGTGCACCATTGGCAGGCCTCTCCTTCATGTGTCCGCCACAGCGGTGGAGAGCGGACCTCTCCTCGTGTCCCCCACGGCGGTGGAGAGCGGACCTCTCCTCATGTCCCCCACGGCGGTGGAGAGCGGACCTCTCCTCATGTCTCCCTCAGCGGAGGAGAGCAGAGCTCTCCTGCACCTGTCCCCTTAGCGCCGCTGCCTGTGTAATGGTGAGGCCGAAGAAGCCGGAAGTTGGAAACCGGAAATCGGCTTCAAAATGAGGCTTGGAGTGCAAGTGGAATGCAAATCAATCCCCGGGGCCTGGAGATCACATTGCAAGCCACCCGCTCTATCAATAAATGTACAGGGCGCAGAAAGGAATTTACCCTCGCATTTGGTGAGCAGGCGAGCGGAATTTTCAAGCCATGCACTATAATATACTGCAATATAATGCACCAAATGTACAGTGACGAACAGAACTATATGGCGTTAAACTGGCAATAACGCACACAGAACTATGTGGTTTTAAACTGGCAGTAACGCACGCAAAACGAGATGGCGTTAAACTGCCAGTAACGCACACAGAAGTAAATGGCATTAAACTGGCAGTAACGCACAAAACGATATGGCGTTAAACTGGCAGTAACGCACACAGAACTATATAGCGTTAAACTGGCAGTAACGCCCTGGCAACAACTCCGGAGTTCCAGGGAGCCGGGGGAGGTGGCCCTTCTCCCCAGCGTCAAGCTGATGTAGTGAAGCTTCTACTCCCATCTGAAGCGCTGGCAACAGGGCAGAGTGCTGCTGGCCTCTGCCTAGCACCTACAGTGCCTCCACAGCTTCAGGGAGCCGGGGCTGTTGGCTCCTCTCCGAGGGTTCGTGACCTCTGTCCCACACCTACTGACGACAATCCTTCCCTATGGCCAAGAATATAAATCAGGTTGATCATCTATGTGGGTTCACTCTGCCCGACTAACGCAGGTCCAGACCAAGTGGAGGTCTGGGACCTTGTTAGACTACTTTTGATGGGGAAGAAATGTGACAGACCGATTGGTGTTTAAAGTTTGCATGCTAATATCCTCAAGAGGGATATGTCCTCCTGTGGGGTATAAAGTATGTCTTAGTTTCAATAAACAGTTATTCATTTGTTTCTATCACAAAATCTTGTCTGTGTATGATGCTTGTGGTAAAAAGGGCTGGTATTGGCTCTCGGTCTGCTTGGAATGGTTTGGGGGGCAGGAGGCACTGTTTGGCAGAAGGAAGCACCCAAGCGGGGTGCCAAAGCGGTTCTTTCATAGTTGGCAGCAGCGGGATGCTTCCTACAGTCTGGGACATACAAACCACCATTAGGATCTGAGGTCCGGTTAGCAGAAGAGGAGCCGTACAGATACCAGCCGCCATGGAAGAGGAATTCGGAAGGAGGCTGCGAGAGATGCAGCACAGAGGACCAGTGTCAGTATAGGTCCTACTGGGATGGTATGATTCTGTCCGCCAGCAACTCTGGAAGAAAGTTCTAGACTGCAAGCAGCGCCAACAGGGAAAAATTCTCCCCCCTATCGAGGAAAGGTACGAAGTCTGGGTACTGTTACTGGGAGAACAACCGCACAAGGAGTGGACAGCTGAGTTAGGCAGGCTGGTTCTGGCAGAGATGCTGCTGGTTGAGAGCTTCAGAGCCCTCCGCTGGCATGTAGTCCAAGTGTGCTATTGGACAGCGGACGACTGCCCGATGGAAGGCTTTGGCTATGGCAGCTTGGAGCTGTTGTACTGAACCCTGACTTCGGGAGCTATCTGGAGTGGAGTTTGGAGGAAATCATGAATTATAGAGATCGGATGCTGAACATCTCAAAAGTGCTCTGGGCACAAGAAGAGTTGGAGATTCAGGAATGGGAGCTGGAGATCACCTACAGAAGGCTGCTAGACTCTGCTGAGCAGTTGGGCAGGGCTCCCTTTGCCTGAGACTGGTGAAAGTACCAGCTTTAAAATCCCGGCTGAAGTGTCAGCAATGAGAGTAACAGTGTGCTCAGTGTGCTCCTGTACCTTTAAGAAGGGGTGGGGCTCCCCTTCAGACCATCGGCCCTCCGCCTATCCTTTAGAATGCATGTGCCTTCACTGTGGGGTCACTCATTAGTTAGTGATAGGGACTACAGATACCAGGGTGCCTTGGCGAGGCTCTGTAACTTACGCATGTATTTTCAAATGCGTGCAGACTAATCCCCTGTTTTTAACGCATACTGTTAGACAGGTTGATTCGGTTGTCTGTGAGCTGGTCGGTAAGTAAGCTTGCTTTTTTCCCTAGATTTATCCTTGGCCTTGTTTGCATCTTATGTGCCCTCCAATGCTGCTTACCCCTTTTTTGTATCACTGTGTATTGGTCAGGCAATGCACTGACACATTTGCAGCAATTGAGCTACATGCTGGGTGCTCAGTGTGCTCCTGTACCTTTAAGAAGGGGTGGGGCTTCCCTTCAGACCATCTGCCCTCCACCTATCCATCAGAATGCATGTGCCTCCACTGTGGGGTGTGGGAGATTAGCTCGTGGGGATCACCTTTTTCACAGAATGAAGGTCAGCGTACAGGCAGTTTCTTTAAAACCTGGCGTATTGCCAGCTTTATTTACAAGTGGTTTGCAATAGTCATATAAAAATAAACAAAACAGCAAAACAAATCCTTGCCGTCCGGCGCTAAACTATACAGTAACCGCTCTCTATACGGTGAGGGGCTGGTCCCAATCACCCACAAAACACAAGGTAAAGTAAAGCAAACCTTTTCTTTCAGCCCAAAATAACCAGCGCTCCTCTTACTCAGATTCCCTTCTGAGTCTCAGGCCAGAGCATTGCTGTGCTCTCTTCCTGGATCTTTAAAGCCCAGCTGCCTATGGATTCCAGTGAACCTGAATATCAGGACCGGAACCCAGCCAACTACAGAGGCTGGAAAAACCTGGGCCGAACTCTGGTTCAGTCCCTTACAATGGACCGAATGCGAGGTGAAACATAGCGACTGTCATATATCTCACCTCGCATACCGTCACATATCCTCCCCCTCTGCTCAAGCCCCTGCGGCTGAGCACTTGACCCAGCCATACAGTGCACGCGGAAGAGGGCATCAGCATTATCCTGGAGTTTGCCCGGCCTGTGCTCAACCGTGAATTTAAAGGGCTGTAAAGCCAGGAACCACCTTGTCACACGGGCATTTTTCTCCCTGTTGTCACACATCCACTTCAGGGGAGCATGGTCAGTGACCAGCCTGAACGACCTCCCAAGTAGATAATACCTCAGGGAGTCTAAGGCCCATTTAATGGCGAGACACTCCTTTTCAACAATGTTCAGCTTCCGGCTTAGGTATACAACCGGGTGCTCCTCACCATTCCTGACCTGTGACAGTACAGCCCCTAGGCCCACCTCAGAGGCGTCTGTCTGTACGACAAACTCCTTTGTGAAGTCCGGGGTCACCAGCACCGGTAGTGCACAAAGGGCCTGTTTTAATTTTTGAAACGCCTTCTCGGCCTCAGTGTTCCATTTGACCATGACCGACCCTCTGCCCTTCGTCAGGTCAGTCAGAGGGACAGCAATAGTGGCAAAGGTATAAACCGTCGGTAATACCCCGTAATGCCTAGAAAGGCCCAAAACGTGTTTCTTGTTTACGGGTTGGGGCCACTTTTGAATTGCCTCAATTTTATTGGTCTGAGGCTTGACAAGTCCCCGGCCAATAACATAGCCCAGGTACTTGGCCTCCTCCAGGCCTATGGCACACTTCTTTGGGTTAGCCGCGAGGCCTGCTTCTCTAAGGGAATCTACCACCGCCTGTACCCGGGGCAGGTGCGATTCCCAATCTGGGCTGTGGATGACCACATCGTCCAAATAAGCAGCCGCATACGGGCGATGTGGTCTCAAAGTTTTGTCCATCATTCGTTGGAATGATGCAGGGGCCCCATGCAGACCAAAAGGCATCCGCTTGTACTGAAACGAGCCCTCAGGAGTGGAAAAGGCAGTTTTCTCCTTGGCCGATTCAGACAGCGGTATTTGCCAATAGCCTTTTGTCAGGTCTAGGGTCGTTATATAGCGAGCCTGTCCCAACCTGTCCACAAGTTCGTCGACCCGGGGCATCGGGTATGCATCAAACTTGGATACACTGTTAAGTTTTCGAAAGTCATTACAAAACCTGATGGTGCCATCAGGTTTTGGGACCAGCACTATGGGGCTCGACCACTCACTGTGGGACTCTTCTATTACATCCAACTCCAACATGTTTTTAAATTCTTTTACGACTGCCTCACGCCTGGCCTCTGGGATTCTATAAGGCTTCACATTTACCCGAACCCCTGGTTCCGTCACTATGTCATGTTGGATCACGTTGGTCAGTCCGGGTAAGGGGGAGAAAAAGTCTCTATTTTTATGCACAAACACCCTAACTTCACTTTGTTGTGCCACGGACAGGGTATCCGTGATGTGAACGTCAGGTGTCACGGGTACCCGGTCGGTTGGAGGCGGGGACGTGGCCAGTAAAGTCTCTCGGTCCTTCCAGGGTTTTAAGAGATTCACATGGTAAATTTGGTGTGGTTTCCTTTTCCCTGGCTGGTAGACTTTGTAGTTTACCTCCCCCACCCTTTCGACAACCTCGAAGGGACCCTGCCACTTGGCTAAAAACGTACTTTCCACCATGGGGACCAATACCAACACTCTGTCCCCAGGGCTGAAAGTACGGACCCTGGCACTTCGGTCATAGACCCTCCTTTGGGCCTCCTGGGCCCGCTCCATATGTTCTCGCACCAGGGGCAGGACAGCTGCGATTCGATCCTGCATCAAGGAGACATGCTCTATGATGCTTTTATATGGGGTTGCCTCACCTTCCCATGTTTCCTTGGCAACATCTAGCAGTCCCCTGGGATGCCTACCATACAAGAGTTCAAAGGGGGAATAGCCTGTGGACGCCTGCAGAACCTCACGTAGTGCAAACATAAGATATGGCAGCAAAAAATCCCAGTTTCTCCCATCTTTGTCGACCACTTTTTTCAGCATACTTTTCAAAGTTTTATTAAATCTTTCGACCAGACCATCCGTTTGGAGGTGGTAGACAGAGGTACGGAGATGGGAGATTTTGTATAACTTACAAAGCTCCTTGGTAACCTTGGACATAAAGGGGGTGCCCTGGTCGGTTAAGATCTCTTTTGGGATCCCCAGTCGACTAAAGACATGAACCAATTCCTTGGCGATAGCCTTCGCAGAGGTATTGCGCAAGGGTATGGCCTCAGGATAGCGAGTCGCATAGTCCAGGATCACCAGAATATGCTGGTGACTGCGGGCAGATTTCACAACCGGCCCCACCAGGTCCATGCCAATCCTCTCAAAGGGGACCTCGATTATTGGCAGAGGAACGAGGGGGCTGCGAAAATGGGGTGACGGTGCCGACATTTGGCACTCGGAGCACGATTCGCAGTACTCCTTGACATCTGCATGCAATCCGGGCCAGAAAAATCTCTGGGCGATTCTCTCCCTGTTTTTTTCAACACCGAGATGCCCCCCCATTACATGACCATGGGCCAGGTCTAGCACCACCCTGCGGAAGGGTTTGGGGACTAGTAGCTGTTCTACCTCGTCCTCTCCATGTTTTATCACTCAATACAATAAATTGTTTTTAATTGCCATGTAAGGGAAAGACACCACCCAATTAGGATCCACCGGTTCCCCATCCAACATCTTAACGTTTTCCCTGGCTCTCATGAGGGTGGCCTCTCGTAATTGCTCGGTACAGAAATCCTCTCTCCTGACCTCTAAATCGGGTACCACATCTTGGCTACTCTCAATGTCAGGGTCAGAGGGGTTTTCCTGTTCGTTACCCTCAGGCTGGGAGCTAGCTTCCAGGTCCTCCGGCTCCCCAACCATGACAGGGAAAGGAAGAGGGTCTCCGGCTTCCTTGATCCCACCAACAGCATCCCCTTCCCTTTGGCAAAAAGGGTCGGGTGAGAGTTCCCGTGCTTCCCCAGCAGGGGGAGCTCTATCTACCAGCCTCCCTTTGCTCTCCCATAAATTCCAGAAATGGGGAAAATCTCTTTCCACTAAAGCTTCATGAAGCAGTGAAGGTACCACCCCCACTGAATGTGTTATACTGCCCCTGGGGGTCTCAACCTCAACTACCGCTGTCTGGTAGTCTCGGGTGTCCCCATGGATGCAAATTACCCCAATAGGACTGGGGTGTAGTTTTGTGGGGTTCACACAATCACTCCTAACTAGGGTCACCACACTACCAGAGTCTAGCAGGGCTGTCAGTGGCTTTCCATCCACAGAAATAACACACATTTGTTTTTCAATGCGACTCTGACATGATGCAGTACATGCGACCTGTGCAAACAAAGAAAAGCGTCTTTTCATATAAGCATAATCGCATTGCATAGGTTCATCATTTAAAGGACAGTTTGCAGCAATATGCCCTAATGCATGGCAACGAAAACATCTTATATGCTCAACCCCCAGTCCTCTCAACGGTTCCAAAGACCTTCCTGGCTTCTTTTACAGGGCCGTTTTTCTCGTCCAAGAGAAAAAATGACATTTTTCCTGACGAGAAAAGTGATCGTGTGTACGCGGCATTAAACTTCTGTAGTGTATCAATGCTTTACTAAACAGGAAAGCTGCACATACAACTGTAGGATACACAATACAACACAGTTCATAGCTTACAAAATATATGCCTACAAATAATTGGATTTTTTAAAACAGTTTACCTGTAAAATCCTTTTCTTGGAATTACATCACGGGACACAGAGCTCCATTCATTACAGCATGGGTTAGATAGCCACCTTCAGGTGTTGGACACTGACAACCCTAATTGTAAGGAGAGTTCCTCCCCTATATAACCCCTCCCATATGGAGAGTACCTCAGTTTTGTAGCAAAGCAATAAGTATCCCGATGCATATACATATACATAAATCCCAAAGAGGGGCAGGTGCTCTGTGTCCTGTGATGTAATCCCAAGAAAATTATTTTACAGGTAAGCTGTTTTAAAAAATCAGATTTTCTTGTTCATACATCACGGGACACAGAGCTCCATTCATTACATCATCGGACGTCCCAAAGCAATGCCAAATTTGACTGGTGGGAGACACAGATCATAATAAAAGACTGCCATTGGACGTGAGGACCTACACTGCTGCCTGCAGTACACTGCGCCCAAAAGCGGCATCCTCATGCCCTCTCACATCCACCTGATAAAATCTATTGAATGTATGGACCGAAGACCAAGTTGCAGCCTTGCAGATCTGAGCCATGGAGGTCTGATGATGCACTGCCCAAGAAGCACTTACTCATAGGCGTGCGCACAGGGTGTGCCAGGTGTGCCTGGGCACACCCTAATCACCTCATGTGCATTAGCATTATCAAGGGACAGCACCAGGTGGGTGGTTGGGGGTGCCAGTGGCCAGTGTAAATTCCCCCATTATAATAAAGTCTAGGCTCAACAATAGGAATACATTACATCTGTATTTAGGGTGTAACGTAATATGCTCCCAATCAACTGTCTCCCACCACCAGAGCCTCTTTTCTGCGACAGCAGGTGGTGTTCATGTGTGTTTGAGATTTGGGGTGCACACTCTAATGCAATAGGCTGCGCACACCTATGCACTTACTGCTCTAGTCAAGTGCGCCCTAACATGAAAAGGAGGAACCTTCTTTTCCAAACCATAGGCCTGAACAATAACTTGTCGAATCCACCTAGCTATAGTGGACTTTGATGCTGCCTGACCCTTTTTGGGACTGTCTGGCAGTACAAACAGAGAATCAGTCTTTCATATCTGAGCAGTCACTTCCAGATAGATCCTGACTGCTCTAACAACATCTAGAGAGTGTAACAATATTTCCTCAATGGACTGTGGATCTGGAAAAAAGGATGGTAGGACCACATCTTGGTTTATGTGGAACCCTGAGACTACCTTAGGTAAGAAAGCCAGGTGAAGACACAACACCACCCTGTCTTTGTAAATAATTAAGTACGGCTCTTTACATAAGAAAGCCGCTAATTCCGATACCCTCCTGGCAAAGGATATGGCAACAAAAAAAAAAACTTTTTGGTCAAAAGACACAAAGAATCATGGCATAACGGTTAAAAAGGCTGTTTTTGCAAAACAAACAGAACCAAATACAAATCCCATGGGCACACGGGCGGCCCGACTGGTGGATTTAAACGCAGTGCCCCCTGAATAAAGGCCCGGACTAGGGAATGAGAGGCAAGTGGTTTCTGAAAAAATACAGACAAGGTCGAGATCAGACTTTTGATAGTCCTCAAGGCCAGCTTAATTTCTATTCCCAATTGAAGAAAAGAGAGAATTTTTTCAATAGCAAACCTTCTAGGATGCCATCCTTTGGACTCACACTAGAAGACATATGCCTTCCAGATTCTATAATAGAGGCCGGCCGGTTAGTGGTTAGAACTGGACCTGAGAGCCCACGTTTTTTCAGGACATAGGTCTCAACAGCCAAATTCCAACTTTGTAAGGAAGGATGGAATATTGGCCCTTGCGAGAGCAGGTCTGGTCGCAGTGGGAGCACCCATGGACTTCCGACTGCCATCCTCACAATCTCTGCATACCAAGACCACCTGGGCCAATCCGGGGCTACTAGTATTACCAGCCTCCCTTCTGTCTTGATCCTGCGAAGTAACCGAGCAAGAAGCAGAACTGGAGGGAACGCATAGATCCGAGCAAACTGATCCCATGGAACTATCAAGGCATCTGAACCTTGTGCTAACGGATCCTTTGTTCTTGATACAAAGATGTCCAGCTTGTTGTTGAACCTGGAGGCTAGTAGGTCTACATCTGGGGTACCCCATCTGTGGCATACTGCCTAGAATATGACGGGGTGTAGCGACCATTCTCATGGATCCATCTGCTGGCGGCTTAGAAAATCTGCTTTCCAATTTTCTACCCCTTGAATAAAGACTGCAGATAGACAAGGAACATGCGTCTCTGCCCAAGTGAGGACGTGGTTCACCTCCCTCTGGGCACTCAGACTCCTGGTGCCCCCTTGGTGATTGATATAGGCCACTGCTGTGGCATTGTCGGACTGAACTTGGACAGGACAGCCTTGCAGCCTGTCTGTCCAGGTTTTCAGGGCCAGATGGACTGCCGAAGCTCCAGAATGTTGATGGGTAAAGACCCTTCGGTTCTGGACCACTTGCCTTGGATCGAGGCTTCCTCCAGAACTGCTCCCCAGCCAGAGAGGCTGGCATCTGTAGTTACAACTTTCCAGACAATTGGAACAAAGGATTTTCCCTTCTGTAGATTCTTGTCTAGTAACCACGGATTGAGCATCTGGCGCACTGACGGTAACAGGCGCATTGGAAGATCCAAGGCTTGAACCCTTTTGTTGCAGGCAGACAAAATGCTGTTCTGCAAAGGCCTTGAGTGGAACTGGGCGTAAGGAACAGAATCGAATGAGGCTACCATCTTCCCCAATAATCTCATACAGAGACGAATGGAAGAATTTTTCCTGGCCTTGACTAGCCTGACCAAATCTTTTATGGCTTTGGTTTTTGCCTCGGGTAAGAATACTCTGCTTTGGACTGTGTCTATGACCATGCCCAAATATTCCAGCCTCTTTAGGGGCTGTAATAGTGATTTTTCCAGGTTGAGGACCCAGCCTAGGTACTCCAAATATTTTACCGTGCTTAGCACATTGTGCTTCAAGCGTGCCATGGACTGTTCTACCAGCAGTATATCGTCTAGATAAGCTGTTACTGCTATGCCCTGATCCCTTAGTTTTGCCAGGAGCAGAGCTAGAACCTTTGTAAATACTATGTCTATGCCAGGAATTCTCCCCCCTGAAGGGTGGAAACCACAGAGTGAATGGACTCCATGTGAAACAGGCGAATGTTTAAGAACCGATTTAGATCTTTTAGATCTGTTTGGCTTTGGGACTGTAAAGAGGTTTGAGTAAAACCCTGAGCCTTGCTCCTCTGGAGCCACCTCTATGATCACTCCTTGGGATAATAGGCGATCCAAAGCCAGAAACAAGGGTCTCCTTTTCTCTGGGTCCTTGGGAACGCCCGACCAGAGAAGACGGAATGGTGGGAATTCACGAAATTTCAGTTTGTACCTGAGAGACACGGTGGAGGATACCCATTTGTCCTGGACCTCTTTCTGCCAAACGCCTGTAAAACATCAAAGCCTTCCCCCCACTCGGCTGAGCGGGGGCGCCCCTTCACAAAAAGGCTTTGGTATTCTGTTTAGCAGATCTTTGACACCAATGCTTCTTTTGCCCATGGGCTTGGCCTTGGACCTTCCCTCTTGTACTGAACTGGGTATGCCGTCGCCACAGCCTAGAGGCCGAGGTACCCGGGCTGGGGAAAGAGACCGTTTAAAAGAAGGACGTTTATCTTTCTTATTAACTGGCAATAAGGTGGTCTTGCCACCGGAAATCTTCTGGATATACTGGTCCAGATCATCCCCAAACAAGTGTTCCCCATGAAATGGGAACCCAGCCAAATATCTTTTGCATGAGGCTTCAGCTGCACAATGTTTAAGCCAAAGGAATCTACGCATGTATACCAGCAGGAGTGTATGGTGGGATGCTTGCTGGACAGAATCCATAATAGCATCTACTGCAAAACATAAGGCTCTCGGGAGAGCTGCATAGTCATGAACTTGCTCAACCGGAAGAAAATTAACTACCTGCTTCACCTGCTTCTTCAATTATTGGCAGATGCCCACTGCTGCAACCGCAGGTTAGACCACAGTGCCAGCCAGGGCAAAAGAGCACTTAAGTAATGACTCCAGCTTTGTCAGTTGGATCTTTAAACCCCTGAAGATTGTCTACAGGACAAGTTAGGCTTTTATTCACGCAGGAAACAGCCGCATCTATTGCTGGCACACTCCATTTCTTGGTGAATTTTTCCTCCATTGGATAGAGCAGAGAAAATTTCCTAGGAGGGGAAAATTCTTTATCTGGGTGAGCCCAGCCCTCATACAACAGCTTCTCCATTAATGGATGGATGGGGAAGGAAAAAGTAGCCTGTGGAGACTTCCCAGATCCCAGGGAGGAAACAGGGGACACGGCTGGTTCAGTACAGGGCAAATTGTATGTGGTACGCACTAGGCTTGTGCAATTCGTTTCGTAACGAATTGAAATTCGTCCGAATTTAGCAACTTTCGGACATTCGGAAGCATTCGAATTTCCGAACAAAGCAATTACGAATAAGACCGAATCCGAAATAAATTATACCGCAAATAGCGAATGCCCGAATGTCTTCGGCATAATTCGTTATGAAAAAGTTACGAATGTACGAATCCATACGAAGCACAATAACACTCACTCTGCTCTGCTCTCTGCTTCTCCCACACCGTGCTGAACTCCCTCTCAAAATGGTGTACAGGGGCGGAGGCTATAGCCGCATGTAAAAAACGAAAGTAAAATACGAGATTTCGAATCCATTCGAAGCACAATAACACTCTGCTCTGCTCTCTGCTTCTCCCTCACCGTGCTGAACCCTCTCAAAATGGTGTACAGGGGCGGAGGCTATAGCCGCATGTAAAAAACGAAAGTAAAATACGAGATTTCGAATCATTACAAATAACCGCTATGTATTTAGAAAAGTACAAATCCATTCGAAGCACATTAGGCATAATAGGCAGCGTCGTCGTGAGAGAGACACAGAAAATTACGAATCAACGAACCCAAAAAAAGTTGCGAAAGTAGGAGTTGTGTCCAGAATCAACGAAAAACAATGTACTCTACCGAAAGTACGAATTATAAATCAACGAAAAATTCAACGAAAAATGTCGCTTGCGAAAATACGAATTAGTCCGAACACGAAAAATCCCGTCTAGCAAAATTACGAATGATTACGAATCAACAGGACCGAAAAGAAACGAACCGAAACTAACCAAATTTTTCCGTTGTGCACAAGCCTAGTACGCACCATTGTTGTATAATATTGCACCTGTAGCTTGAGAGCCTGTGAAGTAGAAGAGGGCTTCTCCTCATCCCCTGATTCGTCCGACTGCTCGTAATCCTTGTCCCAGACAGTGTTGTATCATCATCAGACTGCTGATCATCTGATAGGGAACCCAGAGCAGAGGAAGGGGACCTACCCCGTTTTCTGCTATCTGCTAAGGATGCCGTTATCAAAGCAGTAATCCTTTGTTCTAAACCACCCAATGCTGCCTCCACAGCATCTTCAGTGACATATGCAGGGGCTGCAATATTGGGAGAGGCAGCAATGCCTGACAGCGGCGATGGCTCATCCTGCGTGGCTGCCTCCAGTCTCTCAGGGGGGGATGTTACCCTGCAGGCACATCTAGAGTCCCCAGACCCTGACAATGATTTTTTGGTGCTCTTTCTAACTGTCCCTGAAACCCTTTTGCGGGGAGACCTAGTCCTAAGCTAACAAAGCAGAGGCACTAAAAAATTACAATAGTAGTGCTAGTAGTAATAATAGCTTACAATAGTAGTGTTTGCTTAGACTGCACAACCTGATGCGGAGTCAGTGTCTTGGGTGTGCCTGTATCCGATCCACATGAGATGCTTACATGCCCCAGCTCTGTGTTCTGCCGCTTACAGACCCCTGTCGACCTGGGCTCTTTAAAAAAAGGGCCTTGCGCCTGTGCAGTGAATCACCGTGCAAGCTGAACGTGCACAGCGCTCGCAACCACGCCCCCTCCTTCCCTGCCGTTCTCGCCGTAAAAGCGCGCTCCCTGCGCGCGCGTCCGTAGGGTGACTATGGCGGCGGCCGGGGGCGAGGGGGGCCAAGGAGAAGACCGGGAGGCTACGCGGGACCCCAAGACTACGTGGGATCCCTTTATATCTTTTAAGTGGCAGAGCCTGCAGCGGAGGAGGTGAGCGACTCTCAGAGTGGCATCACTGAGCTGTATTTCCTGGAAAGCATGTAAGTAACACCAGGCATGTCTCTTACTCCCTCTAGTGGCGAAAAACAGGTAAGACATGCAATAACTCAAAGAAGCTAACCCTAAGGTGTTCACCTAGGATTGCTTCACTTATCTTATCCCCACCACAGGGTACTACTGAGAACAGCCAGACCCAACCTTCACCCATCACGGGTAGTGTTGTGCCAACCTTCAGGATTCTGGGTTCCTACTTACAGGAGCCTCTTACCTGGACCTATAGAAGACTCTGCCAGAAAAACTTTGTGCATTTAATATATGTACTCAAAAGGATCCCAGAGCCCAGTCCACAGAGAGAGACATTACAGGCAAAACCTTGTTTCTTCTCCCACAAGGCCCGGGTACCATCCATCTTAGGCGATATTAATTGGCCCAAGGTATGGATCTGGTTGTGTAGCTCCTAGAACCCCACAGGGACCGTGAAACAGAGCTTTCTTCTAAGCACATCTTGCATCGTCACCAAACACCTTAGACACTGGCGAAAAAACTGAGGTACTCTCCATATGGGAGGGGTTATATAGGGGAGGAACTCTCCTTACAATTAGGGTTGCCAGTGTCCAACACCTGAAGGTGGCTATCTAACCCATGATGTAATGAATGGAGCTCTGTGTCCTGTGATGTATGAACAAGAAATAAGCATGTACAATATGTACGCATTAAGTAAACTAAACAGTTACTCAACTTAGGGGTCAATATGTAATGTCCTTCATTGTCCTTGCTCAGTCCAACTTAAAAGCGTTTCCAAAGTTATCCAGCTTCCGGCAGCCATGTGTTACTCCATCGTCCTTCCAAACACCATCTGTTGTTCAAAAACATGTTTCTTTCAAAAGCTCTCGAAGCCCCTCCCACCCATTTCCTGCATACACCAACTTCCTGCAAAGAACTTCCAGTCTCAGTTATTTACATAAGAATGGAGGGGGGGAGGAGCCTGGCTTCAAAACATATGGTCTCAAATAATATAACCTAACTCTATATTATTTCAATAAAGTCACTATATAAGTGGCCATAGCAACACAATGAATGAAGGATGCAGCTGCCCAGCCAAATTCCTAAATTAACGAAGAGCAGAATGCTTTCACTGTAAACGCCAGTCCGCTGTCCTCTGTATATTTGAAGCTGTTGTCAGCTTGTTGATACAAGCAGGGCACATGTAACATTGACAGAGGGGCCCTGCTGATTACATCAGCGGAACTACTCTGCAAGGCTGTGCTGTCAGTTGACAGCCAGGTCCTGTAGAGTGCTAGGGACAGTGGGCTGGTGCAGAGGCAGGAAAGGCTCCCTCTCCAACTGTAGCCAATCCAGCAGCACAAGGCAGCAGCCTCTTCTATCCCTGCTTTGGTTTAGCTCTAGGATCAGTCTCGTCATAATTAAAACTGCTACTTTGTGCAGTTTAGCCTTATTTACCTTACTCCATAAGTAAACAGTACTGTACAGCCTTGCATGTATTTTATTGCATAAGCAATGAGTACACTACTGTAGGTTCCCCTGAAAAGTGCATGTTAATTCACATGCAAAAATGCAGAGGAAAACTTATATTAAGCCCAGGTTCACACTGGTGCATTTTGACATGCGATTTGACATGTCAAATCGCATGTCAAAACGGCGGCATTTGCCGGCAATTGCCAGCAGTGGCACTGTCCTAATCAGTGCGACGCCGCGATTTATATTGACATCTGTGCAGAAACCTGCACAGATGTCTCTGTAATCACAGCCGAAATCGGGACTGAAAGGCGGGAGTGAAATCGTGGGAGTTCAGCTGAACTCTCGCAGCTTCACTCCCGCAACCCAGTGTGAACCTGGGCTAAAAAGACCCTGTTACTGGGGGTGGGAGGTAAATTGCTTCAGGTATGAAGTGCAGCACACCTGATGAAGCTTTGTTAAGAAAAGGTGTGACAAAACATCAGCACACACAGAAAGTGCTAAAGTTTTGTGTGTTAGAACAGTCTGGAATTCACCTATGATGGAAAAGGTTTGAGAGGTGCTGCAAATATGTGCCCTCTAGGTTTCTGCACTTAATGCCTGCAGCAGTTCCCCTCTCCTCCCAGTTACAGGTTTTCTTTAATGCCACAGACTTATTTAGTGCAAAAGTGTGTATAGGGCTTGGAGTTTTAATACATTGTTTTCTTATTTCATTCCAGGAGTAAAGTGAATGCATTTGGTGAGAGTAGCCTTTTCTCTTCTTGTAACTCGGAGTGCCACTGTTCGTCCAGCCGGTGGGATCCGGTGTGTGGGGAGAATAAAATAACGTACATGTCAGCATGTTTGGCTGGTTGCAAATCTTCCTCAGGAGCAGGGAAGGCTGTTGTAAGTTTAATTTCCATTATCCTCTGTTCTGGACTGGAGGTGTAGAGGGTTCTATTATCATTTTATCTGCTTTGTGTCCATGTAGGTTTACCATGACTGCTCGTGTATCGAATCTATGGGTTTCCCATCAGCCAATTCATCCGTCAGGCTGGGGGTGTGTCCACCCACTGAAAACTGCGCCAGTATGTTTTTAAACTACATCATCTTACAGATCTTTAGCACCTTTATATATGCAATCGGTGGATCTGCATACTTTGTCATCATCCTCTGGTGAGTCCATATGCCCCCCTAGGTGGCTGCCTATTGGCACTTTAGAATTCAATATTATAACAGAGAAACTCAGTTTTTGGAAGAAAATAATCTACTTCAGGTCATACAGGACAATTCTGTTCAGAGGTCATCTGTAAACTGTGCCCACACGTTCCTTCTTATGTACAGCGTATACAATGCACTGACCTATCTCATTTTCTTTGCCACAGGTCAGTGAGTCCAGAGCTTAAGTCACTGGGGATAGGAGTCTATATGTTTCTGGTGAGAACACTGGGTGGGTATGAATGCCATGGTTGGTTCCTTAAAGAGATGATTGGTTGTTTCCTAGATCGGGCTCAGAAGTCAGCTCTGGTAATCCTGTGTTGTTTTGTCCCTATCACAGCTGGAATTCCTGCTCCTATTTATTTTGGAGCCCTATTAGACAAAACCTGCCTGAAATGGGGGACGAAGTACTGTGGAGGAAAAGGAGCCTGTCGCATGTATGATACCGAATCCTTCCGGTGAGCTCTTTAATGGAACATGCATGCACTTCTTGAAACCAACAAATGTTTTTTGATCTCCATCCTTCTCGATTGGAAACTTTACTGAAGACATGCAACACTGATCGTCCACGAGAAAATTTTAGTGGTCCCCAGGGGTTTTGCCACAAATTAACACGTATACCGCCAAATGTTGTTTCCAGTGTTGTTCTCAATGCGCGCTGACAGTCAATACTGTCAGCGCACATTGATACCCGATGCCTTCTTTGTAGTTCTGGCTATTGTGAACTCAGAGGGAGGCGCCAGGAGTAATGCAGGGAGCGAGAGGTAAAGAAGGAGGGGACTTCCAATGGCAATGCTGCGGGACTGTGGGAGGGAGCACGGAGTTAGAGCACATGGCTGGATAAGAAGGTGAGATCCAATGACAAGTCTGTGTAAGGCAGCAGTGTGATATTTTTATATATATTTTTTTAAAACAGATTATTTTGATAGTTTTTAATCACCACTGTGTTTTTATTTTTTGCTATATAAACCAACGAAGACTGAACGTTTTGACAAAAAAATAATAATTTTTTTTTCTTAGTTTCTGTTGAATAATCTTTTTGCATAAATTTAGGCCAAAATGTATTCTGCTACATTTCTTTGGTAAACGTAATCAAAATCAGTGTATATTAGTCTGTGTGAAAGTGATAGCGTCTACAATATATGGTATACATATTTAAATAATGTATCAATCCAGATGTACTGACTGCCTCATTTCGTGAGGCCCTAAAATGCCAGGACAGTACAACTACCCCTTTTTGGAAAGTAGATTTTTTGGAAAATGAAGACATTAAATAAAATGTGTTTTTTCACAAAGTTGTAATTTTAACAAGTTATTTCTTACACACAACATAGGCATACTTAGTAGACATGTGGAAAACGGAAAAATTTGTTTAGTTTTGTTTCGGATAGATTCGTTATGTTACTAATTTTATTTTCTTATGGAATTTGTTTACTTTAGTTTCGGAATTCGTTTTTGTTTAGTTTTCGTTAAATTTAGTTTCGTTTTCGTTAAAATTTGTTTCATTTATACAATTTCTATCGAATTCCAACTTTTCAGAACGATTAGAATCCGGATCGGTTGAAAAACGATCAACTGATTCAAATTTTGTATGAAGAAATAGGTGGTTGTTAACCCGGGAAGCCGGCCACCCGCATCCTTAACAACCATCATCAGGCTTCCCCACTGACAGATGAATATAAAGATTAAGAATGCCAAGATGTGCCTGGCAATAGAATATATATATTTTTTAAATGGCGTAGGGTCCCCCCCCCCCAGTCCATACCAGGCCCTTCAGGTCTGGTATGGATTTTAAGGGGAACCCCACAACAATTTTTTTTTCTAAAACTACGTGGGGTCCCCCCAAAATCCACAACAGACCCTTATCCGAACATGCAGCCTAACAGGTCAGGAAAGGGGGGGTGACCGAGCGTCCCCCACTCTTCTGAGCCATACAAGGCGCCCCCCCACGCCAAAGCACCTTGTCCCCATGTTAATGGGGACAAGGGCCTCTTCCTGACAACTGTGGGCTGTGGTTGTTGGGGTCTGCAGGTGGGGGGCTTATCAGAATCTGGAAGCCCCCTGATCCCGACCCCCCATGTGAATTATGTCCCTCGATGTCCATCCATCACGCCGCCGGCCGACTCGAAAAATAGAAAAATGTCAAAAAGCACTTTACCTGAGAGGCTACCCGCCGTATGCGCTCTCTTCCCTTTGACAGTTCTTACATAGGCAAGGGACGAGGCCACACGGTTATGTCACCCCAGTGGTCCCGCACCCTTCTGGCGTCACATGACATCACTGTCAGGGCTGGGCTCAGCCCTTTCTTCTCAGAGCTCTGTGCTCTGCTGTCGGTTAATTGCCAGTACTCTTCATTCCACAGTGACTCACCTGGCCTTTATTTCCTGCTCGTCAGGTAGCCCTGCTGCCTATTTAAACTGCCTGGATCAGGTCTCCTGTGCCTTCGCCTGGTCAACATATCCGGATGCTCTCTGCTGTGTTTTCCTGTTAAAGACTTTTGCCTGGCTGACTTCCCTTCTAGTTTGTGATCCTGTTTACTGCCTCTACTACGCTGATCTCTGGATTCCTGTTTTACTGACTTGTTCCGACTACCCGCTCTGGTTACCAAACCCTGGCTATGTTTTGACTACGTTTGCTCTGTTTGTACCCTTTTACCATTTTATTAAAAAGTGTGATTTTTACTGCACTTCTGTCTCAGTCTGATTCATGGTTCCTCCATCGAGATACAGGCTCTAATCGATTCTGGGGCTGCAGGCCTGTTCATAGATGGTGCCTTTGTGTCTAAGCACTTGATTCCGCTGCAGCTTTGTGCCACTCCACTTGCCATTGAGGTTTTTGATGGGAGACCTCTAAAACCTGCCTATGTGACTCATGAGACTGCTTCGTTGACCATGGCCATAGGGGCTCTTCACCATGAGATAATCCTATTCCAAGTCATTTCCTCACCCTATTTCCCAGTGGTTTTTGGTTATCCTTGGTTAGAGGAGCACAACCCCTCTTTTGATTGGCTTCGTGCTGAGGTTCTTTCCTGGTCGCCACAATGCAGGAAGACATGTTTTCAGAAAGTGGCACCAAGATCTTGTGCACCTCTTCACTTTCCTCCCTGCCGGAGGAGTACCACGAACTTAGCGATGTCTTTGACAAAGGTCAAGCCGGTAGTTTGCCTCCACACCAGTCGTATGATTGTGCAATTGATCTTCCTGGTGCCATACCTCCTTGTGGCGGGTTTACCCTTTGTCTGTCTCGGAGGACAAAGCCATGGAGGAGTATGTTGCAGACGCACTTTCTCGAGAAATCATCCGTAAATTCTTTGGCTACCAAATGACCGGGCCACTTTTTGCGATTCGCCACTGCGTTGCTTTAACTGACAATTGCGCGGTCGTACGACGTGGCTCCCAAACAAAATTTACGTCTTTTTTTTCCCACAAATAGAGCTTTCTTTTGGTGGTATTTGATCACCTCTGCGGTTTTTATTTTTGGCGCTACAAACAAAAATAGAGCGACAATTTTGAAAAAAAAAGCAATATTTTTTACTTTTTTCCTATAATAAATATCCCCAAAAAATATATAAAGAAAATTTTTTGCCACCATTGTCATTTATACAGCGATCAGTGCTATAAAAATGCACTGATTACTGTGTAAATGACACTGGCAGTGAAGGGGTTAACCAGTAGAGGGCGGGGAAGGGGTTAAGTGTGTCCTAGTGAGTGATTCTAACTGTGAGGGGGATGGGCTACATGTGACATGACACTGATCGCTGCTCCCGATGACAGGGAGAAGACGATCAGTGTCTTGTCACTAGGCAGAGCAGGGAGATGCCTTGTTTACACAGGCATCCCCCTGTTCTGCAGCTCCGTGACACGATCACGGGACACCGGCGGACATCGAATCCGCGGGTCCCGCGGGCACAGTCACGTAAATATACGTTGCTTTGCGCAACCATGCCATTCTGCCGAAGTATAAGTGCGTGGAGCGGTCGGCAAGTCGTTAACAACCATGAGTCATCATCTGTCAGCTGGCTTCCCCACTGACAGATGAATATAAAGATATTGCCTGGCAATGGAATTTTTTTAAAAAAAATGGCGTAGGGTTCTCCCCCCCCCCCACTTCATACCAGAACCTCACGTAAAAAAAAAAAAAAAACGGTGTGGGTTACCCCCCTTCCCTGAACCATACCAGGCCACATGCCCCCAACATGGGGGGGTGGGTGCTTTGCGTACCCCCACCCCAAAGCATATTGTCCCCATGTTGATGGGAATCTGGAAGCCCCCTTTAACAAGGGGGCCCCCAGATCCCGACCCCCCCCATGTGATGCTATGGTGCTCAATTCTTTGCAATCCCCTCCCTCCCCCCAGGGCTGGAGAGGCTTGCGAGAGCTTCGGCGTCACGTCGTCACGTCGGAGACTCGGCATTAGATGCCGGCGTCCTTCGCCGTGATGGCATTGCGCCGATCCATATAGCTATCTGCACTGTGCAGGGTAGGATATGCGCTTCGTGCTGTCCTCCCCACATGGTGACGGAAGTGATGGGGACTCTCTCCCCCTCAAGTCGCACTTAACTAACATTGGGAGGGACCCATGGAGGCTTCCGATGGGTACTTATAGGGAGTTTCAGCGGTGCACTTCCCTTCAGTGGCTCCACGATGATCAGTGAAGTAGCATTACTTTGTGCCGAAGCACATGTTCCACCATGGTAGGCTACCTCTATCCACTCTTTCTTTTTTGGTGCTGTTTGATCTGCTGTTTTTCAATCCTTCTTTCTTTGTCCACATTTATTTTAGTTATTTTTTATCTACATCCTCTCCACTCCTCGACCCTTATATTTGGATATAGTTGACACATTTAAGCAGCCTTGCTTATTTCACTATGATCACATATTAGTTAGCACAATAACAAACAAACACTCTTGCGCATTAGTGTGATGACCGGGTGGTCTAGGGATAGTGTCTCTGGCCTTGCTGCCCTCCAGGATAGGGGATATCCTTATAGTAATAAAAATATAAAAAGAAGAGGGCGCACCAGCCTCATGCATTATCCCAATGCAATTTATTAGTAAAAACAAGATAACGGAAAATTGTATACTCACCTTTCCGTAATTTTCCTTTCCTGTCTCATCTTCATGGCAGCATACACCTTTGGGTTGTGACTCCGCCCCCACAACCTGGTAGGACCGCGTTGCTATTAAACCCAGAGAGGGCTCCCGCCCCAGTATTCTCAGTATATATATCTCACCTCAGAAGGGTGGGCATCTGTATGCTGCCATGAAGATGCGACAGGAAAGGAAAATTACGGAAAGATGAGTATACAATTTTCCGTTTTCCTGTCCCATCATGGCAGCATACACCTTTGGGGAATAACTCGCAAACTGGGTGGGTATGCAGAAAAGACAAGTTTATTTACAAGGAATAGATAAGTTGGCCTGGATAATTGCTTTTCCGAATTCCACCGTGGACAACCGAGCAGAGTCCACCCTGTAATGTGATTATAAAGGTGTTCTTAGACGACCAAGTAGCTGCTCTGCATATAGTTTCCGAGGATACCTTGCAGTAAGCCGCCCAGGAGGTTGCCACTGCCCTTGTGGAATGTGTCCTCAAGCCCTCAGGTATTTGTGCTTGATTCAATGAGTAAGCTTTTTTAATCATCTTCACCAGCCATGCTGCGATGGTGCGAGAGAACGCCACTTGTCCTCTCCTAAAGCCATGCGGGATGACTAGGAGATTTTCCATCTTCCTAAAGGTGCTGGTTGCCGAGAGGTATGCCAATATGTTGTTCTTTACATCCAGCGGGTGTGGATCACCTTGCTCTGTAGTGAGAGCAGGAAGGCTTATCTCCTGATTAAAATGGAAGGAGGATGACACCTTTTGGGATGAAGCGATCTGATGGTCTTAGGACTACCTTGTCTGGATAAATGTTTAGGTAGGGTTCTTTTGCCAGTAGGGCCTGCATCTCCGATACTCTCTTAGCCGATGTTATTGCAATGAGGAAGGTGACCTTGAGTGTTAGGTTCCATACGGAGATGGTTTCAATTGGAAAGAATGGCTCATGCAAAAGCGCTTCTAGCACTACTGAAAGATCCTATGTCAGGAAGGAAGGTTTTCTAGGAGGCCCTAACTTTAGACAGGCTCTTTGGAATTGAATGACGAGAGGCTTTTGTGCCCACTTAACCCCTGTCATGGCACCTGTACTTTGAGAGTACTCGATCCAAGGCCTTTCTCCAGGCCTAACTGGAGGAATTCAAGGATTTGAGCGACTGTTGGAGATGAAGAGTTCCAAGATTGCTGCTGTGCAAATGAGAGAAATTTTCCCCAAATCCTTCTGTAGGTACTGTTGGTGGTGCACCTTCTGGCTTGAAGAAGAGTTTCTACCACTTTCTGAGAGCAGCCTTGGTTTAGGAACCTTTCAATCTCCAGGCCGTCAGATGAAGCCTTTCCGGGGACGGATGAAGAAGCTGTCCCTAAGAGAGTAAATCCGCTGTTGGGAGCGGCAGTGGACTCCCTGTATTCAACTGGAGGAGGGTTGTGAACCATGGCCGCCTTGGCCAAAAAGGAAGCACTGCTATTACTGTAGACATTGACCTCTTGAGTCTGAGCAGAAACCTTGCTATGAGAGGTATCGGGGGGAAAGATGTAGCCCAGACGGAAGTTCCAGGCATGCTGTAGGCAGTCCGTCCCCTCCGCTGACGGAAAGGGGACTCTTGTCAGATATCTTTGGCACTTCGCGTTGGCTGGTGTCGCTACTAGGTCTATATCTGGCATGCCCCAGGTTTGGGTTATGAGGGAGAACGCTTGATGGCTCAGAGCCCACTAGTTGTTGGAGACGAAATTTCTGCTTAGTGAGTCGGCTAGCAGTTTTGGACTCCTGGGACATACATCGCCCTCAGATTCAATTGTGCCCATTCGAGAACTGGACGGACCTCCGGCATCATGGAGCGACTTCTGGTACCTCCCTGCCTGTTGATATAGGCAACTGCCACTCTGTTGTCCATCTTTAACAGGACTTCCTTTCCCCTCAGGAGGGGGCTGAAGGTCAAAAGAGCTGGGAACGCTGCTTTTATCTCCAAAATGTTTGATACAACATTCTGCGTCTCGAATGGCCAACGGCCCTGGACTGCGTGGTGCTGGTAGTGTGCCCCCCACCCCTTCATGCTGGCATCCGATGTGACCACCTCCTGGGAGGGGGTAACTACATGTCTGCATCTCCTCAGATTGTGCAATCGCGTCTACCACCATACTGACAGTTTGACTTAATTTGAGATCGCGATTGGTTGAGACATCGACACACCGTTCCACTGCCTTAAGAACGATGTCTGAAGAGGTTTTGTGCTCCACTGGGCCCATTGGATCATCGGAATGGTAGCCGACATCGACCCTAAGATGCTGAGGCACTCTCTGGCTGGGAGTGTGGTGGATAGATGTAATCTCTTTACTTTTCAGATCAAGATGGGAATCTTCTCCTGAGGAAGTTCTATTGTGTTGAGTCGGGTATCTAGTTCTGCTCCCAGGAAGATCATTCTCTGAGTGGGCTGAAGATTGCTCTTCGCCCAGTTTATCAACCACCCGAAATTCTGCAGAGTGGAAATCAGAACGCTTTGATGGAATAAGAGAGATTCCTGGTTGTCCACAAGCAGGAGGATTTCGTCCAGGTAGTGATGGACTCTCAACCCCTGCTCCCTCAGTAAGGCTATCAGCGGCAACAGGACTTTGGTGAATGTTCTGGGAGAGGTAGAAATCCCAAACGGGAGACTTTGAAATTGGAAATGCTGATGGTTTACCGCAAAACGAAAGAACTTCTGAAATGCGTTGTGTATGGGGATGTGAATATAGGCATCTTGTAAATCGACGGAAAGCATCCAGTCCCCTATATTTATAGCACGAAGGATCGACTGTAGGATCTCCATCTTGAATGCCTCCACTAGGGTTTTTCGATTGAGATTTTTTAAGTCCAGTACAGGACGCAGGTACCCTGTCTTTTTCTTTACTAAGAATAGGGGGGAGTAAAACCATTTTCCCCTTTGGGGTAATGGTACTTCCACTATCGCCTGCTTCTGGATTAGACCCTGAATGTATTCTGTTAGTAACGTTCTCTTTTCTCGGGATACTGGTAATCTGGTTATACAGAATTCATCTCTCGGTGGCCGCTTTTTGAACCTCCATTTGTGCCCGAACTGGACGGTAGCTACCGTCCATGGGTCCTTTATTGTTTCCAGCCAAACCTGCTTGAATTTCTTGAGCCTGGCTCCTACCACACCTAGTTGGGCGGACGCACCTTTAAAAGGACTTCTGGTCCCCCGTGGTAGGGGTTTTTGGTTTCTGAAACTTTAAGAAGGATGACTGGGGGTTTTTCCAATTCCTCCTGTACTCCCTCCCGAGTCTGTAAGATTTCGCCTCCCTGTATCTATCTGGGAGGTTTTGCCTGAAGGAAGGTGGTCTTTGCTGTTTTGGCCTTCTGTCTGAAGGGATGAGTCCTGACTTTTCTCTGGTAACCTTTGATATGGCCAAATCCAGCTTCTCCCCGAAGAGGTTTGTACCATCGAATGGGATCTTACACCAGTTAGTCTTTGAGGAGGGATCCGCCGACCAGGGTTTCAGCCAAAGGCTTCTGGCCATCACCGAATTCAGCATTGCTCTTGATGCGGACTTAATCATGTCTACAGAGGCTTCTGCAACAAAATCGAAACTAACCTTTCTTGCTCTACCCCCTGTGAGGGGGTTAGCTCGGCAGCGGGTGTGTGTGACCCCCGGGATGGGCTCCCCACACAAAAACAGGCCCAGCAGACGGAGGTTGTGGTTTTCAAAATCAAAAAGGTGCCGTTTATTTTCTATTTACAGTGACAAAAACACAGCAAAGCAAAAGAAACAAACAAAATAAATCCTGGTCAACTTGACCTCTGACTAAACATACAGGTTTCCTAACTAACAACTGGGATCAGCCTAGTGCTGTCCCAGTCCCTAAGTCCCTGGTTTTAAATGTCCAAGCAAAATATAGCCACACAGGCTTTCTCTCACCGCACAGGGGTTCACTCTCCCTAGACAGTCCACACAGGTCTGCTTCCAGGCATGAGCTAACATCTAATGAAGCTGGGATTTCTTATAGAGGCCTAAATGAGCTGACAAGGTTCAGCTGGTCTCATCAACTCCCTGTCTGCACGACGCCCAGCCCTCTCCCTAGAAGTATGAGTCATCCATGAGCCCACTAGCCTTATACAACTCTTCACCTAGTTGTATAAATCGGCGTAAAGCCTGAATCTGGGCGAAATATATCTACCCCCCTGGATGCAACCAGGTGACTTTACCTTCCTGCTGTCACATACCCCCCCCTCTTGTTTTAACCTCGGGGTTGGAACACCAGCAATCAGGCATTCATGTACTCGAGACAAAGCATCCACATTCCCCATTTGAACGCCAGGGCGATGCTTTACTGTGAAGTTGAATTCCTGGAGGGCCAGGAACCACCTATTCACTCTTCTATTTGTTTCCTTGTTTTGAGCCATCCACTTTAACGGAGCGTGATCCGTAACCATGTCAAAGTGCCTACCTAGCAGGTAGTACCGAAGGGAATCTAGAGCCCACTTCACCGCTAAACACTCCTTTTCAACGGTGGCGTAATTTACCTCATGGGACTTCAACTTCCTGCTGAGGTAAATGACTGGGTGCTCTTCCCCGTTCCAGACCTGGGACAATACTGCTCCTAACCCCACATCTGACGCATCACTTTGTACGACAAAGTCTTTAGAGAAGTCGGGTGAGTACAACACTGGCTGGCTACATAAGGCTTGTTTCAAGAATTGGAATGCTGCCTCAGCCTCGGGGGTCCATTTAATCATGACCGACCCTTTCCCCTTCGTCAGGTTGGTTAGGGGCACAGCCTTAGAAGCAAAGTGGGGAATGAATCGCCGATAATACCCAGCGATTCCCAGAAAGGCTCGTACCTGCTTCTTGCTGTTGGGACGTGGCCAACTCTGGATGGCCTCGACTTTGTTGAGTTGGGGTTTTATTACTCCCCTCCCAATGGTGTACCCAAGATATTTGGCCTCCTCCTGCCCAATGGTACACTTCTTGGGGTTAGCCGTAAACCCCGCTTCCCGAACAGAGTCCAGGACTGCTTGCACTTTTGGCAGATGTGAGGCCCAATCTGTGCTATGGACAATTACGTCATCCAGGTAAGCCGCAGCATACTTCCGATGGGGCCTCAGCATCTGGTCCATTTTCCGCTGGAATGTGGCCGGCGCATTCTGTAACCCGAACGGCATTCTTTTATATTGGAACGCCCCGTCTGGGGTTACAAATGCGGTTTTCTCTTTGGCCGACTTGGCCAGGGGGATTTGCCAATACCCTTTTGTGAGGTCAAGAGTCGTCATGTATCGGGCTGTTCCCAGCCGGTCGATCAATTCATCTATACGTGGCATGGGGTAGGTGTCAAATTTTGTAACTTTGTTCAACTGACGAAAATCGTTACAAAATCGCCAGCTCCCATCCGGTTTAGGCACCAACACGATGGGACTAGACCAATCACTTTGGGACTCCTCTATCACCCCTAAGTTCAGCATTTTCTGTACTTCCTCCCGTATTGCCTCCCGTCGAGCCTCTGGGATCCGATAGGGTTTTAACTTCACCCTTTCACCGGGCGGGGTAATGATGTCATGCTCTACCCCAGATGTTTGTCCCGGCAGCTCAGAGAATACCTCCTTGTTGCGAAGCACAAACTCCTTAACCTCCTGTTGTTGGGGTTGTGACAAGGTGGCTGCTATTCCAACCTCAGGAATCACGCAACCAGTTTGAGCTGGTGACCAAGTGTCTGCGACTAGGGACTCTCTATCCCTCCAGGCTTTCAACAGATTAACGTGATAGATCTGTTCGGGCTTTCGCCTTCCTGGTTGTCTGACCTTGTAATTCACTTCGCTCACTTTTTCCATTATCTCGTAGGGGCCTTGCCATTTGGCAAGGAATTTACTTTCAACCGTAGGGACAAGTACCAATATCCTATCCCCCGGGGAAAAGGTACGGGTCTTGGCTCCACGGTTGTACACTCTCTGCTGTGCCAACTGCGCTTGGGCCAAATGTTCCTTCACGATGGGCATTACCTGTGCAATTCGATCTTGCATCAGGGCGACATGCTCAATCACACTCCTGTGGGGAGAACTCTCACTTTCCCAAGTTTCCTTGGCAATATCCAACAGCCCTCTTGGGTGTCTCCCATACAGTAACTCAAAGGGGGAGAATCCCGTAGAGGATTGGGGCACCTCCCTAATAGCAAACATCAAATAAGGAAGTAGACAGTCCCAATCCTTTCCATCTCTATCCACCACTTTCTTCAACATTTGCTTTAGAGTTTTGTTGAATCTTTCAACCAGCCCATCGGTTTGGGGGTGATACACAGATGTACGTAATTGCGTCACTTTGAACAATTTACACAGCTCCTTCATAACCCGGGACATAAAGGGTGTACCTTGGTCCGTAAGCAGTTCTTTACAAATACCCACCCGGCTAAAAACAAGAGATAGCTCTTTGGCTATGGTTTTGGCCGAGGTATTTCTAAGAGGGATCGCTTCTGGATAACGGGTGGCATAGTCCATTATAACCAATATGTACTGGTGCCCCCTAGCGGACTTGATTATAGGACCTACCAAATCCATTGCGATTCTCTCAAACGGGACCTCAATGATGGGTAGAGGGACCAGCGGGCTACGGAAATGTGGCATCGGGGCCGACCTCTGACACACAGGGCAGGAGGAACAATAATTTTCTATGTCCTTCATCACCCCAGGCCAATAGAATCTCTGTAATACCCTCTCTCGGGTTTTCTCTGTCCCCAGATGACCTCCAAGTATGTGCCCATGGGCCAACTCCAACACCAACTTCCTGTAAGGTTTGGGCACCACAAGCTGCTCAACGGTTTCTTCTGCCCTTTTTGCCACCCGATACAGTAGGTCCTTCTCTACGCTGAAGTATGGGTAAGTGCAGGTATTATCTGGGTTCACTAACTCGCCATCTCTTTTCACTACGTTTTCCCGTGCCTTTATTAGGGCGGGGTCTTTCAACTGTTCTGTGGCAAAGTTTTCCCTGTGAACCTCAAGATCAGAAAACTCCACAGACGGTAGGTTTTCGTCTGAGGAGGTGGGCTCCTCTCCAGTTTCTTGAGTCTCCCCTGCCAATACTGACAAGGGAAATTCGGGAGAGTCCTCACCACTCTCAGAGGAGTTCTGGCTATCATATTCCTGGTACATAGGGGCACCAGTGGGGGGCTCAGGATCATCCCACAGTTCCCAGAACTTCGGAAAATCCCTTCCCACAATGGCGTCATGCGGTAACTGAGACACTAAGCCCACTGGATGAGAAAGGGTACCTTTGGGGGTCTCGAAACACACTGTAGTCACTGGATACTCTCGGGTGTCCCCATGCACACAAATAACAGCTACCTTGCTATTCCCAGAGACCTCTGTTTTAACTAACTCAGCCTTTATCAGGGTCACAAGGCTACCTGAATCCAACAATACCACAACATTTCTACCATTAACACACATTTTGCATAAATGTTTCTCAGTTCCTCGAATGGCAGTGCATGCGACTGTCGCACACAGCGACTGACGTCTGCCCGTCAGAAAGTCACACTGCATGGGTTCCTCCACAACCGGGCAATTGGCTGCAATATGTCCCGCTTGCCGGCAGCGGTAGCAAACGATCCTTCTTGCGGCCTCTTGAGCCGCTGATTTCCCAGGCTGTTCTCGCCAAACTTGGGGTAGAGCTCCCACCCTCTCACTCTCTCCACCCTTACCCCTTGGAATCATCTTATCCGCCCCTGGGGATGGTCTGGTCTTAGGGTGGAAAGTCCGAGTGTCTCTGGAAGAGGCCGTCAGGTTCTCTGTAGCCAAGTATTTCTCCACACGATCCACAAGACCATCGGCCGTCTCTGGGTCTCCATGGCTTACCCACTTTTGGATGGCAGTAGGAAGAGCTCTCAAAAACCGATCCATTACAACACGTTCCACAATCTTTGGTGCGGACAAAGTCTCTGGCTGTAGCCACTTTCTGCTCAGGTGAATGAGATCATACATTTGAGACCTGGGGGGTTTTCCAAGCTGGAAAGTCCAGTTATGCACACGCTGAGCCCGGACAGCCAGGGTGACACCCAGCCTTGCCAATATTTCAGCTTTTAGCATCACATAGTCTTTTGCTTGGTCAGGCTCTAGGTCATAGTAAGCCTTCTGCGATTCACCCGTTAACAGAGGAGCCACCAGTCCAGCCCACTGCTCCTCAGGCCACTTTTCTCTTCCAGCAGTCCTTTCAAACGTGGTCAAAAATACCTCTGGATCATCCTCTCCAGTCATTTTTGTCAATAAACGACTCACCCCAAAGGACGCGGTATTAGTGGGACGGCTTTCCTCACTGGTCTGCGGACGTTGCTGCATTACTGCTTCCATTTGTTGTAGTCTCTGCTCTTGCTTCTGTAACAGGTCTATGAAGCGGGCCTCAGATCGTTGCTGGGCTTGTTGCTGAGCTTCCAGACTCTGTTGGTGAGCTTGCTGCTGGGCTGCAAGGCTCTGTTGATGAGCTTGCTGCTGGGCTGCGAAGTTCTGTTGTTGAGCTGCAAGGCTCTGTTGCAAACCTGCATTTGTCTGCTGTTGATTGGCATTTGCTAGAGCCAGCTGTTTCAGTATCTCCTCCATGCTGGCTTAAAAAAAAACTGCCACTGGTTCTCCACCAACTGTGAGGGGGTTAGCTCGGCAGCGGGTGTGTGTGACCCCCGGGATGGGCTCCCCACACAAAAACAGGCCCAGCAGACGGAGGTTGTGGTTTTCAAAATCAAAAAGGTGCCGTTTATTTTCTATTTACAGTGACAAAAACACAGCAAAGCAAAAGAAACAAACAAAATAAATCCTGGTCAACTTGACCTCTGACTAAACATACAGGTTTCCTAACTAACAACTGGGATCAGCCTAGTGCTGTCCCAGTCCCTAAGTCCCTGGTTTTAAATGTCCAAGCAAAATATAGCCACACAGGCTTTCTCTCACCGCACAGGGGTTCACTCTCCCTAGACAGTCCACACAGGTCTGCTTCCAGGCATGAGCTAACATCTAATGAAGCTGGGATTTCTTATAGAGGCCTAAATGAGCTGACAAGGTTCAGCTGGTCTCATCAACTCCCTGTCTGCACGACGCCCAGCCCTCTCCCTAGAAGTATGAGTCATCCATGAGCCCACTAGCCTTATACAACTCTTCACCTAGTTGTATAAATCGGCGTAAAGCCTGAATCTGGGCGAAATATATCTACCCCCCTGGATGCAACCAGGTGACTTTACCTTCCTGCTGTCACACCCCTCTGCCACCAACTTCTCAGCGTTAGAAGACCAACTTGAGATAGCTCTTCCTACTGCTGGCCTACAGGCGCCGCCTGCGGACAGCTAGGTTCTTTTGAGATTGAGATCGATCTTCCTATCTACCACATCCTTGAATGTTACCCCGTCTTCAATTGGAAGTGTTACGTGCCTAGCCAGGCACATCAGAGAAGAGTCAACCACCAGAGGCGATACTAACGGCTTAACGTTAGGCTCCTTAAGGGGGTAGAGCTTGGGTAGTGTATTACTAAGACTGGTCTTTTTCTCAGGCTTTTGCCACTCGTCCTTGATTAGATCCTCCAACTAATCAATGAATG
This sequence comes from Rana muscosa, assembly GCA_029206835.1. Classification (NCBI taxonomy): domain Eukaryota; kingdom Metazoa; phylum Chordata; class Amphibia; order Anura; family Ranidae; genus Rana; species Rana muscosa. The sequence continues at coordinate 143,735,584 of CM055118.1, forward strand.
GCAAGGTCTCCGTGTCTTTCTTAAGGTTCGGAAAATATTTCTTCAGTTTTTGTGGAGTTTCTTTTGTCTCCTCCCATTCTATTGCCTCCTTCACTGATCTCACAAATGGTTCTATCAGCGAGAAATCGAAACCAGCTGAGGCCTCCGAGTCATCGTTGTCAGATAATGGGCCTGACTTCATTGATGTGGTGGGAGTAGCAGACGAAGTGCCCTGTACAGGTTTGTCTGGTTCGGCAACTGAGATTTGCAGGGATGACTCTCTAACCGACTCCCCTGTGTTTAGCTCCCTCTCTTAAGTCGCTTCGTCGAAGCACATACAACATGCTAGTTTTTCTGGAAGCGCTATGGCGCCGCAGATCCAGCAGGAATTCCCGGTTGGACGGGAACGCTGGGCAGGTGGAGAATGCCTGTGCGCAGAAGACCTCCTGTGGTAGGAGTGACTATGCCGTGAATAGGATTTTGAACGGCTCCTTCTGCGTTTTGAGCAGCTTCTTCTGCGACTTGAGCGGCTTCTTCTGCGGTCTGAGTGGCTTCTTCCGCGATCTGAGCGGCTTTGCCTGTGACTTGAGCGACTTCTCCTTGAGGGCTCTCTGCGCCTTGAATCTGACGATCTCGCGGACCTGATAGGGCTGTCCAATTTAGGCAGCATTAGTGGCAGGCTCTCTTTTTCTATCTTCACTACTTACCATTCGTCCCTCCCCCTTACCTATTGGGCTGGTGATGGTCTGCAGGGGCAGCGGCCTCCATGAGAGGTTACAGAATCTCACCTAGAATACACAGGGACGTAAGCATGCAGTGCTAGGAAGCAGTAAAAAAAGAAAAGACCCAAGATCCACCATAGAAGCTTTACCGGTAGAGGAGGGAGTAACACAGACAGAGGTATATCAGAGCCAGGAAACAGGATAGCAAAGACGCTGGGGAAACACTGCTGAACCACAGAGGGAGAAAGTTAGAGAAAACTCTGTTTTTAAATCTGCCGCCGTTGCGGCGGTGATGACGTCACGCTCGCGCATGCGCACTGACGCGGCGAAAGACCCAGCGCAATCTTGGAAGCTGGCAAGCAGGGGATGCAGCGTGTCACCGCTGTCTGCGCATGCGCAGAAGTGCTCGGACGCTCAGCGTCATGCTATGGAAAGCCTGTGGGACTACAGGGCTCAGGAGACCTTTAACCTCTTCCATACCGGGCCATTGTAAAATGACGCCGGCAGAAACCCTCTCTCCCTCCGGGTGGGCGTCATATGACGTCCTGGGTTTGTGGGGGGATATCTGAATGATGCCTGCAGCTAGAGGCATCATTCAGATATCCTTCTCTTCTGCCGGCGATTCTGCGCACCATAAGAATGATTATAGCGGCGGTTCCGCCGCTTGATCGTTCTTATAGGCGGCGGGAGGGGACATCCCCCCTCCCGCCGCCATCCGGTGCTTCTCCGGGCTCTCCCGTGCCATCGGGGACCCGGAGAAAGAATCGTCCGGCGCCGGTGGTGGGTCACATGACGAGCATAGAGATGACTGGCGAAGGCCCGGGCGCGATGTGATGACGTCACGCCCGGGTTCCCAAAGGTAAACAAAGCCGCGATTGCGGCTGAAAGCATGAGATCGGTGATTTATTTTTCCCGATCTCATGCTTTCCAGCCTAGAGGAGAGATGTGGGGTCTTATTGAACCCGCATCTCTCCATAAAGAGGACCTGTCACACACCATTCCTATTACAAGGGATGTTTACATTCCTTGTAATAGGAATAAAAGTGATGAAAAAAAAAGTGTAAAAATAAAAAAAATTAAGTAAAAATAAAAAATAATAACAATAATTTTTTTTTTTTTAAAACGCCCCTGTCCCCAATAGCTCGCATTTAGAAGCGAACACACACGTAAGTCCCACCCACATATGAAAACGCAGTTCAAACCACATATGTGAGGTATCGCCGCATGCGTTAGAGCGCGTGCAACAATTCTAGAACTAGACCTCCTCTGTATCTCTAACCTGGTAACCTGTAAAAATTTTCAAAGCGTCGCCTATAGAGATTTTTAAGTACCGAAGTTTGGCACCATTCCATGAGTGTGCGCAATTTTAAAACGTGACATGTTAGGTATCTATTTACTCGGCGTAACATAATCTTTCATATTTTACAAAAAAATTGGGCTAACTTTACTGTTTTGTTATTTTTTTTATTCATGAAACCATTTTTTTTTCAAAAAAAAGGCATTTGAAAAGTTATTGAGCAAATACCGTGCAAGATAAAAAGTTGCAACGACCGTCATTTTATTCCCTAGGGTGTCTGCTAAAAAAAACATATATAATGTTTGGGGGTTCTGAGTAATTTTCTAGCAAAAGAATGATGATTTGTACATGTAGGAGAGAAGTGCCAGAATAGGCCCGGTATGGAAGTGGTATAAAAAGCCCTGTATGGAAAGGGTTAAACAAAGACAAAGTGCACAAAGAAAAACTGGAGGCCGCTGCAGACAAAATAAACCTATTTAAGGCTTGTAAAGGTGCTGGCAAGATACCCCTTAGGCCTGGTTCACACTGGGGCAACAAACGCTCCGACATTAGGAGCTCATGTCGCATGACGTGTGAAAATCAATGAATCCCTATGAGAGCCGTCTTAACTGGTCCGACACAAGTCGGTCCGACATTAAAAATGCTCCCTGTACTACTTCTGTCCGACTTTGATCCTACTTCAGCCCATTGACTATCATTGAAGTAGGATCAAAGTAGTATCCTGTTCATGAAAGTCGGATGGATGTCGGACCAATGTCGGACCAATGTCGGACCAATGTCGGACCAATGTAGGACAGATGTGGCAGAGCAAAGTAGGATGAAAGTTGTGTCGTATAGTGTGAACCCAGCCTGAGACCAACAGAGTAGGGTTCCTTCCATCTAGCTCGTTTAGAGGCTGTACAGGTAAGGACTTCCACCCAGGAGATGCTTGAACCTGGCTTCTCACAAACATGTGGAGAGTAACTGCTTATAAAAGCCACCAAATTGTGGCAATCAGTCCTGGAACCAACAGTCTCCAGATAGCAAACAGGAGGACATCAGGAATGCTGCTGACTGACGCGCTTCGAAGGAGTACCTTCTTCCTTAGAGTCTAGTCACTAGGCTGGTGTGCCCTCTTCTTTTTATCTTTATATAGTTAACACAATACCCTGCCATTACATATTGTCATCCATGTCGGACACCTTTTATTCACCACCCCTCCCTTCGGGACTAATTGCCCCTGGTGTGGAGTGATTGTCTTGTTCTGTCTTCACTTTTCACTATTGTTTTCTCACTTGTTTACTTGATTGTTTCTCCCTCTTTTTTCACTTAGTTTCACACATTGTCTTTGTTTCTTTGTTAAAGAGGGCTTCCAGATTCTGATAAGCCCCCTGAAGTGGGGGGCTCTGCCCCAAAGCACCTTGTCCCCATGTTGATAGGGACGGGGGCCTCATTTCGATAAGCCCCCTGCCCGCAGACCCCCACAACTGTGGACGGTGGTTGTGGGGGTCTGCGGGCAGGGGGCTTATCGGAATGAGGCCCCTGTCCCTATCAACATGGGGACAAGGTGCTTTGGGGCAGAGCCCCCCCTGCCCCAAACCACCCACCCACCATGTTGAGGACATGTGGCCTGGTATGGTTCAGGGGGGGGGGGGCGCTCGCTCGCCCCCCCCCCCCCTTCCTGACATGCTGGGCTACATGCCATACATCCTGAAGGGCCTGGTATGGACTGGGGAGACCCCACACCCTTTTTTTAAAAAAATTCTATTGCCGGGCAATGCCGGCTTTCTTTTCTTTAGATTCATCTGTCAGTGGGGAAGCCCGCTGACAGATGATAACTCATGGTTGTTAAGGACGCTGGCGGCCGGTTTTCCCTGCCCACTGCTTAACAGCTATTTCTTCACACAAAATTTAAATTGTTCGATCATTTTTCGACCGATCCGAAGTTCTAATCGTTCTGAAAAGTTGGAATTTGTTAGAAAATGAATAAAGGAAACTAATTTTAACAAAAACTAAACAAATTTTAACAAAAATTCAACAAAACTAAACAAAATCACCAAACTAAACTAATTCCATAACGAAACGAAATTAGTAACATAACGAATCTATCCGAAATGAAACAAAACAAATTTTTCCGTTCTGCACATGTCTACTTACTGTCTGTCTTTCGCATACTGTATAGTGATATCGGAGCAGCCAACAATTGTACATGATCACCACTCCAGCAATACAATATCATTATACTGACACAGCACTTGCTCTGGTGACAGTACAGTATGTAAAAAAAAAAATTTTTAACAGTTTTTTTTAGTTTCGTTTTTCATTATACTGACTCAGCAACCAATGAAATGCAAGCAAAGGGAAGGAGAGTGCGGGTCTGAATCGGATGATTTCATCCCATTTTAAGGAATAGTACCGTAGTGACACTGCACTGCTTTGGGGGGAAGGTGTAAACAAGATTTTTTTTTTTTTTACACTGAGATTGCTTATGCAGTCATGATGATTGTATAAGCAACCAGATTGGACAGTGTTCGGCTGCAATCCTGCCATTGAATACTACTGTACTGTGATATCTGTGATGATTTGCAAGAGCTGCTATGTTGGGCCCTGTACATTGTGATTGCTGTGAAAAAATCCCAGAGATCATGGCTGTAAACATTAGCGTTATTAATGACAGCCTTGTTTACCACTGGTAATGTGATTGGTCACAGCGATCACATGGTACCAGTGGCAATCATAGCGACCTTGTACCCCAATCTGTGATCCGCTGTGTTCGGTCACAGATCAAGCCGCTGCGGGCCCCAGGGGGCGAGCACGAGGCATGCTTCTGGAATGATGTACCTATAATCCCTCCCAGAACAACGCTTGTCCCGCCTGGCTACTTACTGCACATATACGTTTTATCTATAGCAAGCAAATATTTCCCATACTTGTGTTTGTAATTCTGTTTTTACTTGTTTGGAGATCCTATTTAACCCTGTTTATTCCCCTCCACAGAAATACCTTTCTTGGTCTCACAGCTGGTATCAGAGCCCCATCCATCATCTTATTTATTTGGTATATATTTATGGTTAAGAAGAGAGCTTCCAAAAAATCACCAGAAAATGGGGCACAGCAGGAAAATTGCAGCACCAAGAAGGAGGAACACGCAGAAGACGCCACTAAAGACGAATGTGCAGCACTTCAGGTGGAGAAGGAATCCTGCATGTGATGCATCTCCACTGTGACTTGACTTCCCTCCCTCTTCCCCAGACATATTACAACTTGTTCAAACTTCCAGTTTGGATATCCCAGTTAGTGGGCACAATCTCCCTGCCTTGGCCTACATGTATTAATGGCACATGATAAAAACTCTGCCCTTTCTTCCGAGGGCAAAACTTCAGAAAATTCTGGCCCCTATATAGTAACATTTTGATCTTCCTACATTTTTTGATTCAAAGTGTGTTTAAAGCAAGGCCACATAACAGGAGAGTTGCCAGCAGTTAGTACTTTACTAAGGACCAGTGCGGTGGACAGATGTTGTCAGGGAAGAGGGAGGCACTTTTAATCTTCATTTCCCAGCGAACCCCATCTGTCTTCAGTAGCTCATCTGTCTTTTTCAGCATCTCAGATATTAAGGTCCCATTGTAAATTCTACAGCAAGCACGTGCTAAAAGAGGGGGTGTAGTGGTCAGTAAAAAGAAAAAAGGGTAATGGCAATAATAATGGCCATTAAAATATTATATATTGTGACAGAACTGTTAGTACTCCTGCACACAATTGCTATGTAACCCCAATACAAACTTCTTAAAACTGTGGATGTTTTTTTTTTTTTTTTTGCAGAGCTACAAAGAGCTGTCACTTTTTAGCTGGAGACAATCTAGGATTTTTACAACTTGAGGAAGACTGCATTAGGCAGGGCATAAACATTTTTATTTGTTTAACCAGCAGGTTTAATGAAAAAAAAAAAAAAACCCACAGATCCCCACATCCACACATTTTTGTATCCTGACAACGGGGACTGTCAGAACTAAATACATAGATCAGCGCTAAAGCCATTGTTTGCATGCCCTGATCGAATATTGTTTTACTACAGGATCATTCAACAGGACCCGATCTAACGACTGGCTTCTGTTGAATAAACAGGGCTGCACATGTATTGAAATTTGACCGGTTTCTGCTGAACTGGTCAAATTTCGATACATGTATACCTACTGTAGCTTAAGACATACAGGGTTAAAGAGGAGCTCCAGCCCCCCCCCCCCAAAATAAATAAATAAAGTCAGCAGCTACAAATACTGTAGCTGCTGACTTTTAAAATTAGGGCACTTACCTGTACTGGAATCCAGTGTTGTCCTAATCCAAGCTGACTCTTCAATCTGTTATCAGATGCTGGTGCCACCACCTCAACAAAGGGAGACCGGCAGTGAAGCCTTAAGGCTAAGGTGACCAGATTTTTAAAATGAAATCCGGGGACATTTTTTTTTTACTAGTAATGGCGGCAATCAGTGACTCTCTGCCCGCCGCCGCCTGCCTCACAGCCTGTCAAGTCTTACTCTCTGGGCCCCGGCTACTACTGGGAGGGGTGCGGAGGAAGATCACTTTGCCAGGGAAGGCAAGGAGAGGCAGGTGGCTGGCCGGGACTTGAGCCAAGACAGAAGAACATGCGAGCGGAGCTGAATGGGCATGCACCCCAAAACTGAAGAAATATTCCCTCCGCTTCGACCAGCACATGATCATCAGAAAGGCGCACAGATAATTGAAAAAATACACCCCCCTAAGCTAGTAGAAGCGACGGAGCGGGGGGGTGTAATTCAGAATTTTTTTTTTTTATTCTGCACTGACTGTCTTTGAAATTGCCCCAGCCCCTGTTCAAATCCAATCCGGGGACAGACTTGGTCCGGGGACAGTGTCCTCAATCCGGGGACTGTCCCCTGAAACCGGGGATGTCTGGTCACCCTACTTAAGGCTTCACAGCCGGCTTCCTACTGAGCATGCGCATGGGGAAGGGGGGGGTGGTTGAACTTCCGGCTCAGTCAAAAACAGGTACCCGCTCCCCCCAAAAGGGGCCAAATGTGACAGCGTAGGGGGGGGGGGGCGGAAGAGGCAGACAAGCAGAGCTTCCCCTTTTGGGTGAAGCCCCGCTTTCATTTCAATCCTGGCCAGGATGATTCGAAGCAAGCAATAAATCCACACTACTAAGAGAGCTTCCCCTTACTGCAAAGCCTGCAAGGGGGATCTACAGTATGACCAGGGACAACCATTCTGATGTCTCCTCCTGTACCTCTGACATCCATCCAATCTTTTTGTTGGGAAAAATCAGAGTACAGGGTCAATATGAACAGCAACCTCTGATACAGTACTGGATTTATATTATCTTCACATGCACACAGATTTCTATGTAAGTTTTGCTTCAACAATCGCCCTAATGGGGCCCCCTTCCACCCCCAAGACCCATTGCAGCCATATGGGTTGCTATGGCCATTCTTCAGTGGATGGATTTCAGTTTTAGGGGGATTTTAAAACCTCGCTATTGCAACAACAATCATTTCAACTGACTGCATGTGGACTTCTGCACTTTTACAAGTCAGGAATGCTGCAATGGATGCTGGGAAATGTAAAAGCCTTATTGTTCCACATTAGACCAACTGCTATTATCTGTTGTGTAAATTATGGAGTTGAAGTGTCACAGAATGTGCTGTGTTTTTTTAAATAAATGTTACTCATCTTCTTTTTTCCACTGCTGCACCATCACTGGACAGTCCATTAGGTGTTTTCTGTACATGAATGCATTAAAGGGCAACTCCACTTTAGTGGGGGAAACAAATAGCAAATAAAATAAAAAATATATAGCGTAAACAATTGCAACACAAGTCATAATGTAATTGAATGTTATTAAAAATGACCTTTCCTTTTCAATCTGCAGTGCTGTGATTTTCTGTAAAATGCAATGCAATATGGCTGCCTGAAGGTGTTCTGTACACAGAATGTGTACAGAACGCCCCACAGAAACATAATTTCCTGCTTGTGTGATTGGCTCACCAATTTTCCCAGAAATCTGCCCTAAGATTCAAACCAGATTTCAGGCATCTCCTGCAACAAACATGACATTTTTTGGTGAGATACTTCCAACAAGAAATTACGTCTAAAGGGATACAGGCCCAGCAGCTTTCCTCATTGGAGCCCTGCAGGTTCAGCAGCTGATTGATAATTTTGTAACCACTCCCATTAGATTCACTTACCACATGGACACAAACAAACACACATGGATTTCTTCAGAATAACAAAAGGTAGGAATCTGCAACAAAGTTGGTAAAATCCTTGCAATGTACATAGATCACCAAGAGGGGAATGTTTTATTCTCAACAAAAGTGAAGTTCACCACACACTTTACAATCTCACTATAAAAATGTCTTTAGATTCACCAGCAACAATGTAGTGCAAGGGTCTGCCTGATTGGATACAAATTGAACTGGCACAGCTTTATAAACAAAACCAGCGGTAACACCAACCCTAATGCTAACTCTCTCCATCCAGGTGTACAAGATAAGCTGTGTCCTTCCCCTCAAATGAAATATAGACTTACCAGAAAGTTACATCTCATGGAATTGACTATTCATACTTTGGTAAGTCAGTCCTGTGAATGGATCATTTGCATTTCCAGCAGTTAATCATAGCAGCACACCCAGGAAAATGTGGTTACATGCAAAATCTATAACTACAGATAGCTTAAGAACTAAAAAGTAGGGTTGAACCGATAGTATCGGTATCGGCAGGGCCCGGCGCCACTGCTATTACATGTAATGGCAGAGCACAGCTGGCCACTCGCCCATCCTCTCCGCGGCTCCCCCCACATTGCTGCTGACAAAAGAAAGTCAGCTGACAAGCTGACGGCCAACAGCATGAAGGGGAGGAGCTTTCTGCTGAGCAGAGACCCCATGATGAAAGAGGGATCGCTTTAGGCACGGCTGACACTGAGAGAAAGTAAGTGCCAGCGCCACTAATCCCATCTCCACCACCCCTACCTGTGTCTAACCCCCTACCACCCCTGCCTGTGTCCAACCCCCCTACCACCCCTGCCTGTGTCTAACCCCCTAAAACCCCTGCCTGTGTCTAACCCCCCTATCACCCCTGCCTGTGTCCAACCCCCCTACCACCCCTGCCTGTGTCCAACCCCCCTACCACCCCTGCCTGTGTCTAACCCCCCTAAAACCCCTGCCTGTGTCTAACCCCCTTGTAACGGGAAGGCCCGGGGAACTCAGAATCGCTTAGAAAGTATGAGATACCCTTGCTTTAGCTCCCCCAATGCCTCTTATGTGTCAACCACCCTGTGTCTCTATTAGGGGCACAGGGTGAATGAAAACCCCAATATGGTCTATGATAGCCATATTCAATGCTGCACATACATTGTATCTAGATTGGATGTGTACTGTGAGGGGGGGGGGGGGGGGTTGTGTAATCATTGCTGTGAGGAGTTAAGGTGATTTGCATTCTATTGTCTTTTATGAATTAAGTCTGCTACTGTGACGATGTGGATTGGAGCTGGTCGACCGTCTGGCTGCATATTATGGGATGTTGAAGTGTCTTCTGTGAGGAGGGGGGGGAATCACCCCTTCTGCCAAGACTGTTTACTGAAGGAGAAGTTTGAACACACCTGACCTGTATCACCATTGTCATTGGACAGTTTAACCCGCCCTGTTCCCCAAGGATGGGAGGGAAGGGTTTTGAAGAGAAATGTGTTACCATGTGTTTTGAAAATAAAGTAATTCCCTGTTTTGGAACTTGAAATACAGAGCGTTGTCTCGTATCTCTGGAAGGATTAATCCTATGGGAAGTGGTCGCCTGGCTGTGGAGGATCGACAGAAATTTGTGTCCAGGAGAGGGAAGGGATCTAAACGGCGTTACCCCCTTTCGTATTTGGGGTGTCGTTACATTGGTTGGCAGTGGTGGGATATTCCCTCCAGTTACTGGGACACTCCAAACCACCGCAGTGAATGACCAGCTATGCAGCCTGCAGGAGAGCCACGCTGAAAGACTTACTTGAGAGCCGTGGAGGCACCGGTGGGACAAAGAACAAGGCCACCTTGATCAGGGAACTAGCGGAGATGGATCAGAGGGATGGTGATGCAGGCCCCGGTCAGTTGAAGACTTGTTTCAACAACAAGTTCGACAGCGGTTGGCATTATATGGTGCTAGCCCATCAGAGACCGCCATACGGGAAGCCATTAGAGACATCCAGCAGCAGGATGAGCGGCAACATGAGCAGAGAATGGCGGAAATACGGCAATCGGAGACAAAACCTAAAGAAGCAGCACCAACTGAAAGGAGAGGAGAGATACAGATACCAGCCGCCATGGAAGAGGAATTCAGAAGGAGGTTGCGAGAGATGCAGATACAGCATAGAGGACCAGTATCAGAGGAGGTCCTGCTGGGATGGTCTGATTCGATCCGCTGCGAACTCTGGAAGAAAGCGCTAGCTCTCGAGCAGCAACACCAGGGAAAGGTTCTCCCCTCCATCCATGTAAGGTACTGGTCGCAGTATGAAGTACGAATGCTGTTATTGGGGGAACAACCGAAGCAGGAGTGGACAGCTGAGTTAAGCAGGCTGATCTGGGCAGAGATGTGGTTGGACGAGAGCTACAGAGCCCTCCGGTGGTATGTAGCCCAAGAGTGCCCATGGTCAGCGGATGACAGCCTCACGGAAGGTTTTGACTATGATGGCCTGGGATTGTTGTATTGGAGGCTGTCCAGTGACCCTGACTTTGGGAGTGATCAGGAGTGGCGTTTGGAGGAAATAATGGAGCACAGAGAGCAAAGACTGAATGTCTCGGAAGGGCACTGGGCACAGGAAGATTTGGAGTTTCTGGCCGTTCAGGAATGGGAGCTGGAGATTGCCTACAGACAGCTGCTAGACTCGGCTCAGCAGCAGGGTGGGGCTCCCTTTGCCTGGGACTATCAGGAAATACCAGTTGACAACTATGAAATCCTGGCTGAAGAATCAGCAGTGGAAAATCTGAAGATTGCCATCCCTAAAGCCGAAGTGAATGATACGGAGTTCCAGGGAGATAGCCTGGCTGAAGAATCGGCAGTGGAAAATCTGAAGATTGCCATCCCTAAAGCCAAAGTGAATGATATGGAGTTCCAGGGAGCTAGCCTGGCTGAAGAATCGGCAGTGGAAAATCTGAAGATTGCCATCCCTAAAGCTGAAGTGGATGATATGGAGTTCCAGGGAGCTAGGGCAGAATGCTACTGGCCGCTGCACACAACTGCCACTTGAGCGGATATCGGTGGATGGGACTACGGTCTCCACTCACAGCAACCCAGCGGAAGAGCTGGCAACAGAGCAGAGTGCCGCGGGCCTCTGCTCTCAACTAACAGAAGAGGGAGTTCCTGTGGTACTGGATGGGACTTCGGTCCTCACTGACACAACCCCAGAAAATGGTGTGACACTGGGACAGGAGGATGTCAGCCTTGCTTTGCAAGCACTGGGGGATTTTCACCTACCACAAGTGGATGGGACTTCGGTCTCCACTTGTGTACCTCGGGGATGCTGGGCAGTCGGCCCGGATCCCCAGCGGCATGAAAGACTGAGCCCAGTCACCCTGTCTTCTCCCCAGCGGCGGGTATGTTCTCTGAGAGAGGCAGAGGTTGGCTGGGTAAGTGATGCTCTGTTTGGAGCAATTTATTTGGGGTACTGTGTGGATACCGGCATTAGAAGAAGGGACCTATGGACTAACTTCGGAGTCAACCCGTCTGGGGTCCCCTCCTCTGTTAGTCTCCTGCCGAAAGGGGAGAGATGTAACGGGAAGGCCCGGGGAACTCAGAATCGCTTAGAAAGTATGAGATACCCTTGCTTCAGCTCCCCCAATGCGTCTTATGTGTCAACCACCCTGTGTCTCTATTAGGGGCACAGGGTGAATGAAAACCCCAATATGGTCTATGATAGCCATATTCAATGCTGCACATACATTGTATCTAGATTGGATGTGTACTGTGAGGGGGGGGGGGGGTTGTGTAATCATTGCTGTGAGGAGTTAAGGTGATTTGCATTCTATTGTCTTTTATGAATTAAGTCTGCTACTGTGACGATGTGGATTGGAGCTGGTCGACCATCTGGCTGCATATTATGGGATGTTGAAGTGTCTCCTGTGAGGAGGGGGGGGGGAATCACCCCTTCTGCTAAGACTGTTTACTGAAGGAGAAGTTTGAACACACCTGACCTGTATCACCATTGTCATTGGACAGTTTAACCCGCCCTGTTCCCAAAGGATGGGAGGGAAGGGTTTTGAAGAGAAATGTGTTACCATGTGTTTTGAAAATAAAGTAATTCCCTGTTTTGGAACTTGAAATACAGAGCGTTGTCTCGTATCTCTGGAAGGATTAATCCTATGGGAAGTGGTCGCCTGGCTGTGGAGGGCCGATAGTGGTTGTGTGTTCAGAGAGGGAATATTCTAAACAGCGTTAACCCCTTTCATATTGGGGGGGTCGTT